>JAFJYI010000085.1:1456706-2185059 GCA_019022655.1 Acacia acuminata
TTTATTCTCTGTTCATTGCAATTAGGCTTCCGGAACTCAAGTCCCAGTCACCCTCTAACCCAGCAGCCTGTGGCAAAGTGGCAGAAAGAGGAGGAAGAAGGAGAAGAGAGATGAATGTGAGTATAAACTAAAGGAACGAGAGGAGCTTATATACATCAAAATAGATAAAGATTAATTAATTACATTTATTGAAGTGGCCTCAGAATTCGAGGGTATGCATAGTTGGAAGTTTACTTGGAAGCGGAAGAGACTCTGAAAACATTGAACATAGACACGATGCCAAGATGATATATGAAAAACGCAAAATTATACCGCGATTGTTTCTAAGAACTTGGTCATTTAAAGTTTGTGATAAATAATTTAAATGTCCATTTTAAATATAACAGTCATTAACTAGTTTGATATGATATGACAACGACCTCTTGATTATATAAAACTTGTGGATATATTTAACGACTAATAATTCCCGACTGTTATATAAAAAGCTATGTGAAAAAAAGCCTAAAATGCAATGCACTTAATGATTCAAGTGAATATATTTTATCTTTGTCAAATCTTGAATCAGTAAGTGAGTCAACACTTTGTGGAGTCTGTGCAATGCTCGTGCTAAAATTAAATTTATTGAAGTCTCCTCAAAATTCCTACAACAAAACTGATGAAGATTAATTAATTACATTTATTTAAATTGCAGATCTTATCAGTCTATGCTAAAAAAAAGATCTCTTTGTACATGAATGACGTGAATTTTTGAATTTAAAATTCCCATTTTAATTGCATTGGTCTCTCCCTCTCGGTTTTGCAATACTCCTCCCCCCCAACCCACAAGTCTCTCCCTCACATTCAGCAAGCACAAAAATATAGCAGCATAGAGAAGAATAGAGAGCAAGCGTCGGCAAACGGACGCGATGACAATACTAAGCAACAGAGATTGAAAATGGATTTTTTTTTCATTTTTTTGGGTCAGTGATTGAGTACAAGGAAATAGAAAAAGGAAAAACAAAAAGTGCTCAGTATTTTCAACAATTTATTTTATTAAAAGATAGCGTTTTAAATCCAATAGTCAATGTAAATTATTAAACGATGAATATTAATTAATTACTTTAACTCGAGTTGATCCATTTTCATTAAGATCAAACACAAAGGTTTCACAAATTCATCAAATTTGAATTTCAAACTCAGCAACACAAACTCGAGTTCGTTCATCAAAACTAGAGTTTGTCATGTGCATCAGAAGCTAAACTCGAGTTTCCTTCTTCCATAGAGGAATGTCACGATTTGAGCTTTGGAACATATTTTTGAATTGAAGCAAAACTCGAGTCATTAAATGCCAAACTCAAGTTTTGGACTCTTGACATGAAAAATGAGTTTAAGTCCAAAAGCTCAAAACTGGAGTTTCCAATCTAAACTGTAGTTTTCAAAAGATTGAAAAAGAGCAAAGCTCTCTGCTTGGCACAAACTCGAGTTTCCTTTTAAATATGAAAACTTTTGAAAGTCTATGCGAAGTAAAAACTGGAGTTTTCAAATCAAATTGGAGTTTTCTCAAAATGTGTAAAACATGTAAACTCTGTCAAGCACAAACTCAAGTTTGCAAATAAAAACTCGAGTTTTCTCAAAACTTTGGAAAACATAGAAAACTTTGGAAAACTGAAAATGGAGTTTTAATATGAAAACTGGAGTTTGCTTAAGTTGAAAACATTGGAGACTCTCTGTATGACCAAAACTTGAGTTTGCTCTTGCAAACTAGAGTTTTGTTTACTTCAGAAAATATTGAAGAGTCTGTGTATGGTGCAAACTGGAGTTTTTCTAAATGTGAAAAACTTGGAGCGCTCTCTATAAGATCAAACTCGAGTTTTCTCTTGCAAACTGGAGTTTTGTTTACTTCATAAAAATTGAGCTACTCTTTGTCAAGTCAAAACTCAAGTTTTGAAACCAAAACTCGAGTTTGCCTTTGACAGTAAGTTTTTCAACTTACAAAAGACAAACTTCAACTTATATTTACAATTGTTAGTTATCATCAAAACACATAGAGAACTAACATTCTCCCCCTTTTTGATGATTACAACACTTGTAAACCAAAAATTCAGAGAGTTTGATAGAAGTTGCAATTGAAATTGATTTTGCATCAATTAAAGGCTTTGACAGAAATGCCATTTTTCAAAAATCTTGGTTATTTTGAAATTTCTTTGACATGATTAGAATGAAATGAGAAATGAGTTAGAGGCAGATATCAGAATTGAAATAAACAGTAGAAGCAAGATTGCATAACACATGGAACTTCATAACATTGTCATTTCATTGAATCAAAAAGCATTACATCATAATTTCAAAAAACATAAAGCACACAAGAGAAACTAAACACAGACTCTACAACTTCAAACTCAAACTACTCAAACTCTAATCTCAAACTACTCAAACTCTAATCTTCGCTTTTCTCTCCCCCTTTGTCACCTTCAAATGAGGGTGGAGCTGAGATAGAGGGTTCATGGAGAGGGTCTATGAGTGGAGTAGGAGGAGGTGAGTCCAATTGTATTGTAAAGGTGGGAGATTGTGGTACAACCTCGGTAGTGGGAGTGTGAGAGGGGTGAAGAACCTCAGTGGCTGGGGTATATGGAGATGAGGGAGGTATGATCTCTGTGGTAGATGTGGAAGTAGGAATAGGAGGGAAGTGAGTATGGGAGTGGATGCTTTAGGTGAAGAGGTAGGTGTAACAGGGCGTTTTCAAAATAGTTTGATCGAGTAGAGCATCGAAGTATTTAAATTGGAGAGTAAGCGATAAACATCCCATTGTATTGTATATGTTTGCTTCCATAGTGATACAAAAATTTTGAATGACTGCAACGTTAAGTACATATCAAAAAAACTTTCTCCGGCCAATCCTCATGCCTATTGCTTGCCCTTGTCTTCGATTCTGTTCACATCGGATCCTGAAGCTAAAGTAAGAGCTGAGGTTCAATACCCATTGAACCTCAGATAACGGTTAACCTCATGCTTATGTATGATAAAATATGTATGACATATATTCATAACATTACAGCATTAACCAATACATAGCACACAACAGATGTAAGGTTATAACAATACATAAGCACACAGCAGATGTAATGTCAATCACAACAACAGTACATAGCACATAGCACATGCACAGTCAACCATGTTTGCACCAACCGGTGCCACGACGGCTCCTCGTGTCCTCGGCGCTAGGAAAACTCAACGGCATTACCAAGATGTAACCCGTATAAATAAAGTTGAATGTATAAACGTGAACAAAGGCAGAGTCTTAGACACGGTGCATGACCCAAAACAAAGTCCTGTCCATGACTCTATGAAATAGTCTATCACATATAAGCATACAATAAGCATCGAGTTAGTGTTACTAAAGACGCGAACGTACCTTTCACCGTGTAATGGCCACATGCCCGACCTTTGAACCCAGCCCGGACATCCCGGATATCCTAACATATCACCATAGTACTTAGAATAATATCCTAAGGGATATTTTAACCTCTATTTACCTCTCTACCCTTGGTGGATTTGTTATTTACAATTTTTCCCTTACATTTATTTAAAAACGCAGTGCAGTATTTTCTGGGCAGATTTTTTGGTAACTTTGAAAAATCATCATTAAATCTACAAAAATTGAAATGAGGATCCGTAAAATTCCTTGGACTCCTTAGGATGTCTATTTTTAATTACAAATACTCAATGTTTCCCAGATTACACGAGTCACTCCCAGTTTTAAAGTTTTGAGCCTCTACCCAGAATTTTTCCAGAAATTCGTAGCCCAACTTTGAGAATTGTTATCTCACTGTACAAAACTCATTTTAACATGTTATTGGCATATTTGAAAATCCCTATATGTCTAATTTAACCATGAATTTTCCCAGAATTTTGTGACTTTATTTTCAACATGAAATATTGGCATTTTTATCACTGATTTCAGAAACTCCTACCCGATGAATTTTCGCCAGAGCTTCGCTACTTTGCTCATAGTTTTCCAGAAATTTTGCTATACCAAGTGGCTCATCTAATTTCCGAAATATCACTATTTTTGACTATAAAAACATGATATTAAAATTACTCTAGCATATTTAAAATCAAAGCTACTTCTAACTATGAATTTAAGAACTAAAACTTAAAGAACTTAAAGCTAGAGTTAGAGAACTTACCAAGAACTTTGCTCCTTCTTCTCCAAGACTCTCACTCTCACTTTCCCTCTATGTTTCAGTTCCTATGCTTGTGAATTGGTGAGAAAATATGAAGCATATGGCTTGCTATTTATAGGAAAATGGTATGACAATTGGGTAAATATTTGCAACTTTACTCTTCTTGTGTATGAACCCTTGAATCTAAACTTAGTAAAGAAGTTTTAATCTCATCCATCCATGTGATTAGAAGACCCTAACTTAATCTCTAAGTTTTGCTTTTTGAGAATTAATTTACTTTAATGAAATCTATTTTTGGTTGCTTGATCAATTACCAATACTTTTAAATTCGAGTATGCTTTTTGATTAGTAGTTGGATATCCAGATTTATGGTCTAATTAGATTCCCTTGGTTGTACTAAGCTTATTCTTCAACGTTTGCAAAAATAGCCTTTACGAGGCTTACTTTCGAGGTTAAATTATGTGGGTTTAAGATAAGTCCTTATATTTTCTCCAGGGTTCCTACTTCTTCACAACTATTTAAATTTGTATAAATTCTCACTTTATTTGTTGTTTTGAGTTTTTACTTGTGTACATCGGATATTTCTTGGATTTCAAACCATTATCCAATTTACTCTAGGATTTCAAACTTTATCAAATTTGCTTTAATTAATTTTTCTCTCTCTCTCTCTTTCTCTCTCCTTATCCAAGCTAACAATTTCCCCCTTCATCTTTTCTTGGTTTTGCATTTCACTAGATGAAAATATATTTAGGGTTCTTTATGAAGTTTTATTCAAATCTTTTCATTGGTTTTGAAGTCTTGGAATTCATGGCTTCATTTAGAGACCTCAAACTCTCCTTTTCTCAATTGGAAACAATCTTCAAAAGTTGAAGAAATGACTTTGGTTATAACCATTCTCAAGCTTAAATTATGCTTGTTAACAATCACTTCTTACATTTGATTAATGGATCTTAAGATACAATTTATTTTGTATAGATTTCCCTTTACTTATGTCTTGAATTACTCCCATTAATTTAATTCACATAGGATTTATGCTAAATTCCTATTGGTGGATCAATTGACTTTTCTCTCTCTTATATACCGCAGACACACACACACACTCACAACTTTTTTCTTATTGGTGGATTTAATTTCACATGGATTATGCTTTATGAAATTAATTGTAAAACCCTTAGATTAGCTTTATTAGATTTAACATTGACCTTCAATTTATGCTAATCTCTTATTGGTCGAATTAATTTTATGAGGATTAAGAATATTTTCTTGATTTATCATTGGCCAATTCAATTTCACAAGGATTTGGCTTTATGAGGCTTAATTAAGGCCTTTGGATTTAGTTTTATCAAATTTAATCTTAGCCATCCATACCTAATCTCAATTAGCATCCCTAATAAAGTAGTTAAGTGTAATTGTCAAAATATGATTGGTTCTAAGATTAATTAGAAACCACTTCTATGCTAATCCTAGCCCTTCACTAGCCCTTGTTTCTTAATTAAGGTAATCCATCCTTAATTAGGCCTTTAACATATGCCACTAAACTAATTGTGAATGTTTATGAAAATAATTCAATTAACATAGATTGAATTATCCACTAATTGTTGGCAATTTTCTCTAATTGGTTTAATTATTTCCTCACAACTTTTTAGCTTTTCATGGCCATTTATGCACCATGTATTAATTCAATAATTATAGGGCAATTTATGATCCCTAAAATAAAATTGGATTTTTGCCTCTTTAAATTCTAAGGAAAATGAAAAAATAAATTACTAAAATTAGAGACAACATACTTTCCTATTTTAAATAGGTATTATTTGGCCAAACTATAATATTTAAGAGACATATGAATTTTGGGGTATTACGGTAGGGGTTAAGGGAATGGTGAAGGTGATTGATGGAGATGAAGATGGCTCGTGGTCTTGAAGCAAATGAACCAAAACCAGTGCTTCATGATGTACCAAAACTCAGTTGAGATGCTTCAAGACCTTATCCAGCTTATCACTCAGGCTCACATTGGAAACCATCAAGGTAGTTAATTTGGCATCGTGATCCAGCATATGACCAGTGAGATCCTCTACTTTCTCATTCATGTGAGGAGAAAAAGACTGAACTTTTCGTTCATTTCCTCTTGAACATCCACCATTTCATGATTTCATCGTGTCACCTTAGCTACCAACTTGCCTACTTCAAACTTAATTCTGATAGACATAGCAGCAATGGCAGCATCTACAATAGCCTTGACTCTAGCATCAAAGTCAGAGGGCATAGAGGTCTGAGGAGGTGGAGGAGCTGACTAAGCTTCTTGTGCTCTTGCCTGGGAGGCTCTGGATCTAGAGGGGGGCCCTTGATTGGCCAGATCCTTCTCCCTCAAAGTTAATCCTCATAGGATTTAATTGAGCCTTGCCAAAGAATGGAGAAAATGGTATGTAGGATGGCCTTCTAGATGAGAATATGAATTTGACCATCTCCTGGAAAATCCAATGGCCAAGATTGAAAGGGATCTTTTTAACAAGAGCAGCAAAGAGTAGATAATCAGCAGCTTTTCTCTTCCCTTTCCCTTCAACAGGGGATTGCTCAGGTCGCTTCCTTGTTTGTTCCTCAGATGGGTCTTGGATTCTAACCCCTTTGGGTTTAGGAGAGGGAGATTTAGGAAAGGTCGACGGAACCCCAGGTATTGTTTTATCTACTCCAAATCTGAATCACCTGGGTATGCTCTTCATACGCCTGGGTCTCAAAGGAGGAGGCGATGGAGAGGGTTCATACCCTTGATCATCGTCTTGAGGAGATCTTGGAGGGTGATTGGAGGCCATTTCTAGGTTTTGAGTGAGGGGTTTGGTCGAGAATTGCGAGAGACAGAGAGATGAGAGAATAGCTAGGGAAAAACTTGAGTTTTGAATAGGGTGTAGACGAACTGGCATAGCAACTTATAAATAAAGATCGTGACAAACTCGAGTTTTCATTAACAAACTCGAGTTTTCATAAATGTTTACTAACATGGACTTCAAAGGTATGGTGAACCTTTGAACTTCCGCGATCAAAACTCGAGTTTATACTTACAAACTCGAGTTTCCACTTCTCCTCAAACACTAGTTGCTCTCTGTCTGATGGAAACTCAAGTTACTCACTTAATGACTCGAGTTTTGAGCTTCTCCAAAGACTGAGGTTGTTTTCTGACCCCGACAAAACTCGAGTTTTGTTTCCAAAACTCGATGTTGCTTTCTTTGACAACAAACATCAGTATTTCAAGCATTATGCATAAGACATTACTAAACACTCTGATGCTTAAGTTAGTTTCTAATAATCATCAAAACCATAACTAACACTGGGATAAGAAATACTTACAACTCATTGGGATTTACCATTCCCAATTCTCTTCTTATGAAATTGAATTGCTCATTTTCCAATGGTTTGGTGAAGATGTCAGCAAGTTGAAGATGAATTGGGATGAACATGACTTTGACATCCTTCTTCTAAACATGATCCCTTATGAAGTGATGTCTCACATCAATATGCTTGGTCCGAGAATGTTGCACTAGATTCTTTGTCAAGCTTATTGTGCTAGTGTTGTCACACAATATTGGGATCTTCTTTAGGTTGATTCCAAAGTCAGGTAGTTGTTGCTTGAGCCATAGGACTTGAGCACAAAAACTTGATGCAGCAATGTACTAGCTTCAGTTGATGACACAGATATGGTTGTTTGCTTCTTGCTGAACCATGAGACAAATGAGCCACCAAGAAATTGACATTGACTACTTGTGCTCTTTCTATCCATCTTGTATCCAGCATGATCTGAATCTGAATATGCTACCAGATGTTGAGGTTGACCTTTGGGAAACCATAATCCAAGGCTCTTTGTGATCCTCTTCACATTCTCAACATAAGACTCCTTAAGAGCAGATTGAAACCTTGCACACATCCCCACACTGAATTGGATGTCAGGGCTACTTGCAGTTAGGTAGAGTAATGATCCAATCATTCATCTATATCTTGTGATATTGAAGTCCTTGCCCTCTTCATCAGCATCCAATGAAGTGGTTGAGCTCATTGGAGTGTCAGCTCCATTGCATTGATCCATCCCAAACTTCTTCAGCAAATCATTGAGATACTTGGTCTGAGATATGAAGATTTCATTCTTCTTTTGCTTGATTTGTAGACCAAGGAAATAGTTGAGTTCTCCCATCATGGACATCTCAAACTATCCCTGCATATTCTTAGTAAACTCTTCACACAAAGCATCGTTAGAAGCACCAAATATAATGTCATCAACATATACTTGAACAATTAAAATTTCATTAAGCTTCTTACTCTTTATGAAAAGAGTTGTATCTGCTTTCCCTCTAACAAATTCTTGAACAAGAAGGAATTTGCTTAATCGTTCATACCAAGGTCTAGGAGCTTGCTTAAGGTCATAAAGGGCTTTCTTGACACGATAAACATGATCTGGATGATAATCATTTTGAAAACTAGGAGGTTGTTCAACATAAACTTCTTCCTGAATAAACCCATTCAGAAAAGCACTTTTCACATCCATTTGATAGAGCTTGAATCCTTTGACACAAGTAAAGGCTATAAGAATTCTTATGGCTTTCAATCTTGCCACTGGAGCATAAGTTTCTTCATAATCAATTCCTTCTTCTTGATTATAGCCTTTATCAACCAATCTTGTCTTATTACAGACAATGATTGCTGACTCATCTCATTTGTTATTGAATACCCATTTAGTGTCAATAACCGGATGGCCCTTAGGCCTAGGTACCAAGTTCCAAACTTGATTTCTATCAAATTGGTGCAACTCCTATTGCATTACTGTCACCCAATCATTGTCTGAAACGGCTTCATCAATCTTAGAGGGTTCAATCTTTGATATAAAGGTAGAAAATGTGACTTCATTCAAAGTACTTTTTCTGGTCCTTACACCTTGATTTACATCACCTATTACTTGGTCCAAAGGGTGATTCCTTATGAACTTCCAAGCTCTAGGCTAAGATTGATCAGGGTTTCCTAAATTATTTTGAGGATCAGCCTCAAAAACAATTTTCAGGATTTTCAATAGAGGTAGGAGTGGTTTTCAAAAAGAACTGACTTTTGAAAACATTTTCCTCATCATCATCCAAGGATTTATAAGATTTAGATTCATAGAATACAACATCCATAGACTCTTCAACAATACAAGTACGAGTATTAAAAACTCTATAAGCTTTACTCCTATTCGAATAGCCCAAAAATATACCTTCATCCACCTTGGGATCAAACTTTCCTAGGTAATCCTTTCCATTGTTGTGGATGAAGCACTTACATCCGAAAACATGTAGATGGAGCAGATTTGGCTTTCTTCCCTTGTACAACTCATAGGGAGTTTTGTTTAACTTCTTCCGGAGGTATGCCCGATTTGAGATGTAGCAAGTAGTACTCATTGCATCAGCCTAAAATACTTGGGAAGTATTGTTCTCATTCAGCATAACTCTTGCCATCACGGTGATGACTCGATTCTTTCTCTCCACAACACCATTTTTTTTAGGAGTCCTCGGGGCTGAGAAGTTGTGATCAATTCCCATCTTGTCACAAAACTCTCCAAATGCATGATTTTTGAATTCTCCACCATGATCAGTACGAATCCCTGCAATAGAGAAACCTTTCTCGTTTTGGACCTTCTTGGCAAAAGCAACAAACTAATCAAATGTTTCATCTTTAGAAGAAAAAAATAGTCCATGCAAATCTAGAAAAATCATCAACTATGACCAAAGTATAAAGATTGTCACCTAGGCTTCTTACTCTAGCTGGTCCTACTAGATACATATGAAGTAGTTGAAGAGGTCTATTAGTTGAAATTTCATTTTTAGATTTGAAAGATGATTTGGTTTGTTTACCCTTTTGACATGCATCACAAATCATATCATTTTTGAAACCAAGTTTTGGCAAACCAATGACCAAATCTTTTTTCAACAACTTGTCAAGTTGGATCATATTTACATGAGCTAATCGCTTATGCCACAACCAACTTTCACTCAAGTTACTTACAAAACATTTTTCAGAAACATGACTATTTCTAGAGAGATTGAGTATATAACAGTTACCTTATCTAGGAGCCCTGAACAAGGCTTTTGATTTTACATTTTCCAGCAGAAGAACATCCTTGCTTATGATCAAGCACTCCTCAGAATCAAAGATAACTAAGTTACCTTTATCAGTGCTTTGGCTCAAACTGAGGAGATTGTGGCAAAGTCCTTCAACAAAGTAGACATCTTTGATTATTGGTCCTTCGTTGTTTCCAACTTCTCCAATACCAGCAATCCTTTCGGATTGATTTTCACCAACGGTCACCTTGCCACCATCCTTAGGCTTGATTGAGGCAAATTTGGATTGGTCTCCTGTCATGTGTCTAGAGCATCCACTATCAACGTACCATTTGTTGGATTTTGATGCTCTTAGACAAACCTGCAAAACACAAAAGATCAGGTTTTAGGTACCCATCTTTTCTTGGGCCCTTTTGGGTTAGTTTGTGTGTTAGGAATCTTGTAAGATCCCTTAGGCACCCATTGATAATTTCCTACAGGTTTACTCTTTCTTCCCTTTTTATGAAAACAAGAAGAAGTAGTATGACCCTTACAATTACAATAATTGCAATGTGGAAAAGGATTTGAAGAATGAACAATTTTTTTAAAATAGTTCATGTAAGATTTTTCTCCAAGCTTCTTCTTACCTTTCTCTTTATCAAAATCAGGTTTATAACCAATTCCTGATCTGTCATTTGTAAATCTTTTTCTCAAGCTCAAGACAATCTTCACAAACTGTATTTTTACAAGAAAGATTTTTCACTTGCTATTCAAGTGTTACATTCTTCTTTTTCAAAGAAATGCATTTTTCTGCAACTTTTTCAAATTCATTTTGCAAAATAGTATATTCAGCAAATAACTCATCATATGAGGGTTGTGAATCATATACCTTATCTTTCTTTTCATGTTTCTCTTCTTCTTCAGCAACTAGACAGATATTGGCTTTATCTTCTTCATTAGCTTCATGTTCATCGGATGAGCTGTCTCCCCATATTGTTGAGACATAGTCTTTCTTCTTGTATTTATTGAACTTCTTTTCTTTATCCTTGTTCTTCAGCTGGAGGCATTCAGACTTGATGTGGCCAGGCTTTTCAGATTCATAGCAAATGATAGGCTTCTTTGGCTCAGTGCTGGAGCTACCCTTGTGAAACCTTTTGTATCCTTGGTCCTTCTTGTAGAATCCCTTGAATCTCCGAACCATCATGCCTAGCTCTTCATCTTCATCTTCTTCATAATCACCATATGACTCCTTAGCTTCTTTGACAGCCTTGAGAGCAATGCCTTTGCTCTTGCTATTGATTTCATCAAATCCCTTTCTCAACTTGATCTTGCCTTCATATTCAGATAGGCTGCCAAATAGAGCTGCCATAGATGGCATTGATTCTCCATGAGCTTCTTCAATAGTAGTGAGTTTAGCTTCCCAATCCTTGTTGAGAATGTTCAAGATTTTTCTAACTTGAACTGGTTGCTCATAGACTTTTCCCAAAGCAGCAAGTTGGTTGATCAGATGAGTGAATCTTAGTTGGAACTCTCCAATGGATCCCCTAGACTTCATATGAAGAAGATCTTACTTTGTCATGAGGGTATTGACTCTATTCTCCTTGATTCCAGCAGTTCCCTCATGACCTATCTCCAAAGCATCCCACATAGCTTTAGTAGAAGTTAAAGTGCATACTCTAAAGTATTCACTTTGTCTTAAAGCACTCTAAATCATGAGGATAACTTTACTATTGAGAGTGAATAATTTTTTGTCATTCTCATCATATTCCTCTTCAAGCTTTGGAGTTCTAACTCCATCTTCAGTAGATGAGGGTTCATAATTTCCTCTCTCGAACAATCTCCAGAGGCCATATTCAAAAGCCAATACAAAGACTTTGAATTTAGCTTTCCAGAAAGAATAGTGCTCTCCATTGAATCCCGGTGGTCGGTTGATTGAAGATCTATCAGGTAGAATACCGTCCATAGTGATCCTTCTCGAGATGTTAAGCTCTTTAGAGAAGACCTTGCTCTGATACCAAATGAAAGTGGAACTTAATCACTAAGAAGGGTTGAATTAGGGATTTTGAAATTCTTTTCTAATTGCTCTATTTTTGAACACTAAAACAGAGCTAAGCAGAGTCTAGGGAAGAAGAGCAAGATACAAGGAATTTATACTGGTTCAGTCCAACCTCTTGACCTACGTCCAGTCCCCGACACTCTGGGATTTCACTACCTCAATTGATTACACACTTTGTAACTCAAGAGTAATTCTCTCACTAGAACTTACTCCCCCTTAAAGTTGCAATCAATAGCCCAATCTCTAAGTCCCTTGTGTTACACCCTTACCGGCCTCGCCCTTTCGGGTGGCGGGTTAGAGGGATTCCTTTACTTAGTTACCTTTCCTTCATTATTAGGTCCATTTAGCGTGTATCAGAGTAAGCGCAACAGAGCATTTAAATCGGTTTGGACAATCTACTGTACTGGTAAAAATAAAATAAACAGAAATTAAAAGTCCCCGAAGGGTTAAGGGTACAGTCATCCAAATATAAATACCAAAAATATAAGTACGGTCATCCCAAAAAATATAATACAAAACATAATAGGGCAACCCCTATTCTTCAACTGCACTGATAAGCCCTACCTTTCCGAAAAGGTACTACAAACTTCCGGCTCGACCTCCTATATCACCAAAAACTCCTGGAGTCCGAATTTGGCCCCCAGAGTAACCATCAATACTCATGCACTAAATGTGTGATGTGTATGTATGCAACCATATCAGTATGTAAACACAAGTAAATACGCCAAATACACCACAATATGCAAACAGAAACATACACAATAACACATCTTCGCACCGTCGAGCCGCCTTACCAAGGCAGGCCCCAGAATTACCGAAATTACAAGCTTGTTTTCGTTGAGTCGCCACGCAGGCTTACCCTCGGCAAGCACCGCCTATTTCCCTTGGGTCACCACATAAGCGGACCCTGACAGGCACCCTTAGCTCTAGGGACACAATCACAATCATGTTCTGTATGCATATTTGGCAAAACAATACAAAAACACACATATGGCAAGCAACACATACATCAAACACATAAAAGTGCCGGAGTAAAGAGGTTACTACTTGGTGTGTGGACATTGCTTTTAATATTATTTTTATGCCTGGAGATTTTCCAAACATACATTTGACCTAAATACATCAAAATATACCATTTTCAGTAATTACAAAAATACCCTCACATTTATTTTGCTAAAACCGAGCTCAATACAGAATTTTCCAGATATCCAGTAATTTTGGCCCAACTTCCAGGATTTTTAATAAATTCCAAAAAAAAAAACTAATTTTTGCATGTAACCAGCACCATTTGAACCACTAATAAGTCTATTTTGTAGGAAAAATATACCCAGACCCTGAAAGTACTTGTATTTTGGCATGTTTCTTATTTTCTACTCCTTGGTCAGATTTCACCCTGATGCACACAGAGCCAAATTTAACAATTTTTATCTCCTAGTAGGAAAATACAAAAATTACAACATTATACATCTTGGTGAACCTTAGGAAGTTTAATTTCTTCCTGAAAAATTTCAGCTTCATTCAAGGTCATTTGCTATTTTTAAAACCGAGTTGAAGCACCACTGCCAGAAGTTTCCAGAATTGCTTAAAGGCTTGGTTTCAAGACTTTTTCGGTGATTTCAAGTTCGGAAAGTAAAACCATGACTAAACCCTACACAAAATCATGTTCCAGAGCCATTGGTGACCTTAAAAATACAAAAATCCAACCCTAACACCAAGCACCAGCCATTTGCACGAAAATATTTAGTTAAGAACTCAAGAAGATGAAGTTGTCCGTGTTACCTAGAATCGGAAGATCGGTGGATGAACTTAGATCCTTGAGCTTGGAGGTTGCTAATGGTCGTTGGCTGGAGTTTTTTATTTTCTCTAGAAATTTTCGTTCTCAAGGGTGAAAAAATGAAGAGATTTACCTTTTTAATAAAGGTAAATTTGATCGATGAAATTAGAATTCAACTAGCGTAAATTTCTGGCTTTTGTGTAATTAATATGATCTAATTTTTTTGGCTTAATTCCCAAGTAATTCCAGAAAAATACAGAGGGGTCCAGGCTTCAGCCATGTGGCGAAATTACACTTAAAATATCTAGATATTTTCTTGCTTTTGGGGCAAATTACCCGTTTTGGCCTGAAACTTTTAGAAATTGCAATTGTGGCCCAGAACTTTTAAATAATTACCAAATTTTCCCCATCTTTTCACCTGCCAAAAAGGACCCTTTATGCACCATTTGGGGCCCAAAATTCTGACCAAATTAATTTTTGTCCATTTATTCCCTTTTTGCCCTTTTTCTCTGAACGTGGGACCCACGGTTTGACTTTTGCACTGACCTTTCTTTCCTTTTCTTCAAGTAATTATTTTCAATGATTAGAGGGGTTGTGTGATGCCTAAGGGGCCCCACAAATTTGGTCTCTAGTATTTATTTCCCTTTTTCTCCACTTTATCAGTCCAATTCCCGATCTACCGGTACGTGTGGGTCCCGCCAGGTCAACAGGGTGTTCCCCTTTACACTTTTCTCTATCTTTTCAGACTTTTCCCTCTTGAATAGACATTCCTAAGGGACACTCCCCAAACTTCATGGAGTGGCCCCACACCTTGACCTACTCAGTCCAAAGAAACCCCTAATCGGTCCTTATCGATCACGTTTCTACCGGTCAATCACCTGTGGGACCCGCATTTCAAGTTTGGCCTTGAATATGACTTAAATCACTTGGTTTTATCTTCTTTCTCATGGGGGATGAAATTAAAAGGACAATAAATTGACTATTTTGCCCTTGCTTTTCCTCTTTACCCCTAAAGTGACACGTGTCCCAATGTAGTCATTACACTGACTCTTGAATTTTGACATATGACCCTCCTGTGTCTCCTTATCTTCCTATTTCCCTCAAAAATGTAGGTAACTTTATCTATCCAGGAAATGTCATCCTTCCTGAACCGGGCTAGTAGTCTGCCTAACTTAGGCTTATTCTTAATTCTCAGGGTCCAAAATTTAGGATATTACACCTTGACTTAAGATTCTTACAATGAAATGATTTAGAATAAATGAAATCTCTCTAAGACTGTATAAATATAATCACTGAAGTACAAATGTATCAAAAGATACTTTACACAAGAAAACTCAAAGAGTAGTTGGACACTTGAATGATTTTTGTTTTTCTATAGATAAGTTGTTGAGAAGAAGAATTGAATGCTAAGAGAGCATTAAATACATAATCTTAAGACCAGAGCATTAAATGACTAGGTTAAGCTTTGTAATCTTCTTTGGTTAATCATTCGCATGTTTGTGATAAGCGATCCCTGGATATACATTAAGAAGGACTAGGTTAAGCTTTGGTCTTCGAATCAAAGTCTTGTAAGAGTACAAGGTCTTTACTCTTTGGTTAATCTAGTTACAACGAGAAGTTTATGATTGACTTCTTGAGAGGCCGCTTGCGACTTGTGGGTGACAAAGTGTTGGCCCACCGCCAATCTCATATGGGCTGCGGGAGGTCGCACACAAGAATAACTCAACACGAGCAAATGTGTCAGATTCATTGAATCTTAGATACGTCTAAGATTTAATGAATATTTTAATTTAATCTAGGATATATATATATATATATATGTATATATCTATATATCTATATATATATTAAATTTGAAATTAATATATGTTAATATTATTAATAGAGATTATAATATTAATATATATAATATTTTTTGTATTTAATTTATTTGATAAATTAAATATCTAAAACAAATTGAGATATTGTATCTCATTTAATTTTCAAATAAAGATATTGTATATCTTTAATATTAAATTGAGATATGGTATCTCAAATTTAAATTAAATAGATAGATATTATTTCTCGGATTTAATTTATAGAGATAAATTAAATCGGAAGGCTTTTAATTTGGATTGAATAAATGGATTTGATTAGATCTATTAGATGGATTTAATTAATACATTTATTTTAATCTAGATTCTAAATTCGAATTTCAAATCGGCTTTTAATGCGGATTAAATACGTTACATTAGATTTGATTGATGTAATTAATGTATTTTAATCCATATTTGAAATTTGAATTTCAAAATTAATGAAGATTAATTTTGTATAATGCGCTAACGGGTTTGGAAAACTCACGGGACATTTTGTCGGGTGCATTCGAAAGCCGCGAGAAAAACCTTAGAGTGGAAAATCAAGAGAGACGGACAAGAGGCGCTAGCACGCCGTCGTAGCCATGTTCGGGAGTTGTTCGTGTGGATACGGTGGAGGAAGACGATCCTACGAGTCGTCTTCTGCTGATCGAGGAGGTAGTCCACCTGTTCAACGAAGAACAAGCTGCAAATGAATTCTCCTAAGGTAATTTTGGATTCCCTAGCCTTGTTTAAACGCACCTGAGTGATCCTCGGGATTGGATCCGTAAGTTTTTTTTAATCCGCTGCGTTGTACGGATTCCAACATATTAATCCGTTGGAAGAGCGCTACTGGATGAGGAAAGGAGACATTAATCCCTTTGTAACGTGTGTAGAATGATTGTCCAAAAGGATACAAGTTTTTTGGACTTTGCATTTAATGTGTTGACGTCACTTTTTGCTTTTGCTTTTAACCTTCAGTTAATGTCCTCTAAATCATTTGAAACTCACTAACAAACTGATTAACCATAGCTAGGAACAACAATGAGTGATGATAGGAAATATTAAGATCAAACACAAAGTTTTCACATATTCGTCAAATTTGAATTTCAAACTCAGTGACACAAACTTGAGTTTGTTCATCAAAACTGGAGTTTGTCATTGTGCGTCATAAGTTAAACTTGAGTTTCCAAATATTAACTCAAGTTTCCTTCTTCCAGAGAGGAATGTCGTGATTTGAGCTTTGGAACATATTTTTGAATTGAATCAAAACTCGAGTCATTAAATGCCAAACTCGAGTTTTGGACTCTTGACATGCAAAATGAGTTTAAGTCCAAAAGCTCAAAACTGGAGTTTCCAATCTAAACTGGAGTTTTCAAAACATTGAAAAAGAGAAAAGCTCTCTGCTTGGCACAACCTCGATTTTCCTTTTAAATATGAAAACTTTTGAAAATCTATGCGAAGTGAAAACTGGAGTTTTCTCAAAATGTGTAAAACATGTAAACTCTCTGTCAAGCACAAACTCAAGTTTGCAAATAAAAACATAGAAAACTCTTGGCAAACTGAAAACTGGATTTTTAATATGAAAACTGGAGTTTGCTTAAGTTGAAAACATTGGAGAGACTCTGTATGACCAAAACTTGAGTTTGCTCTTGCAAACTGAAGTTTTGTTTACTTCAGAAAATATTGAAGAGTCTTTGTATGGTGCAAACTGGAGTTTTCTATGAAAACTGGAGTTTTTCTAAATGTGAAAAATTTGAAATGCTCTCTATAAGACCAAAATTCGAGTTTTCTCTTGCAAACTGAAGTTTTGTTTACTTCATAAAAATTGAGCTACTCTTTGTCAAGTCAAAACTTGGGTTTTGAAACCAAAACTCGAGTTTGCCTTTGACTGTAAGTTTTTCAACTTACCAAAGACAAACTTCAACTTATGTTTACATTTGTCAGTTATCATCAAAACACATAAAGAACTAATAGAAAAAACCGGTAAAAACTCACATGGCTGCCGAATATGGTAATGAACTATGAAGAAATCCGAGCCCAACATACATTGTCTCCTTAAGACAATTTGTTCCCTTTATTTGGATGCCCAAGGATAATGAATAATTATCTCCCAGGATAGAGTCAATTTTTCATCTTCAGAATGATGGTACTCTCAATCAGAAGCCCAAGCGAACACAACGAGATTGCTTTCAGAATCACACAAATATGACTTATAGTAAAATGCATTAAACTATATGTATGGGAGCGTAGTATTAGAAAAACAAGATTAATTTTTCTGTCATATGCACGTCTATTTATAGACGATGAAACAATCAAATGGAGTCTCCTCGGCGAACTGACGCGACCGACAGTGGTGAACCGATGCGACTTCTTATTCATTTTAGACAAAAATCCAACAATTAGTAATTACAGACCTATGACTTGTGCTTCATAGTTTATATGAAAAAATTGCATTTAATATATGACTGTTTTATAAACAAAGTCATGAAAGAACACTTATTTCAACCACAAGATTACTAAAAACACTCATTTAAAAGTGAAAATTTGTTAAATACTGTCACTTGTATAGATAGACGACTGGAATTTTGCTTGGAATCTTTTTAAAATAAGTGCACTAAAGAAACTTTCATTAAAACAAAAGAATCAGTTCTTTTTTAAGGAAAAAAAATTAATTCTTTCAATATTTTTCAACTTATTAAGGCGGGTACAAATTAAAAGAATGGAGATATACCCAAAGAATTTGTATAAACAGTGGCCTTCCTCAAAGAAAAGTAATATTTTTGAAAAATTGAAAACTAATATGGTTTCTAAGTAATTTAAGTGTTACAATTAAGTTTTATTAATTGAAATGAGACAGCTGAACGTGATTTATATAAGTAGAATAGTACTTAATTAATAAATATGGTCCAAACACTTTGTTCTGCTCTGAAAACAAGATTTATTAGATTTGACTAGGAGCCAAGCCTAGGGCCTACGTACCCTATTGAGGGATCAAAGTCCACGTAGTTCGAGACTGTATGTAAATAGTTTAGGGTTAGAATGTAGAACCTGTAATCCTTAAGGCTTGACCTCTGTATTTATAAAGTTTACCTTAGGTTGATATGGCTTGGGCCCTGTGATTCGAGGCCCCGATATCGTAACTACCTGATATAGATTTAGATATACCTGGATCGTAGATAAGATTGGATCCCCCTTTATTGTAGGCAGATCCTGATATGCAATATATTTCCTGTTGAGCCATACATTGTGTATGGGCCTTCTTCAGATCCGTAACAGTTGCCCCCAGGCCAGTAGTTTAGGCTTCTGAGCTGCCGAGATGTATTTTGGCCCCAGTTGGTTTTACTAGCCGAGCTTTGCTATCGTGGGCCTGACATTGCCGAGTTGAATTACGTAGATCCTTGCTGTCAAGACTGCTTACTTCGAAGATCCGAGATCTTGTCTCAAAGATCCTGAGTAGTACCGAGGTGGTTCACTTGCATTTGAATCCCGGTGTTGATCTCGGCTATCAAATTCGTCTTCTCCAAAGATCCGAGGTAATGTCTCAAAGATCCGGGATAATGCTGAGGCGATTTTCCTGACTTCGAGGTTGGGATCTTTCTTCAGGTTATCCGGGCTAGATTGTGTGAATCTTACCCTCTTGCATATCTACTGCGCATTGCCGGATTATGTCATATTGACCCCGGTTATCGATGCCTTTTGCTCAAAGATCCGAGGTAATGTCTCAAGGATCCGAGGTAATATCAAGGAGTTTGCTCGACTTCAAGGTCGGGGTCTTTCGTATTCGAGGTGTTCCAGCTTGATTTGCTTTTGTCCGAGTCTTGACTAATTCGGACCCATTCGTATTCTAGTACCGATTTGCTTGTTCAGGTGATAGGTTTTTTCTCTAAGCAGGATCTATTTTCCCTTCCCACATTCTTTGTTTTCCCTTGCCTCGGCCTCGGTTGATAGTGAACATGCTTTTTCACTAGCAACGTTCAAGCGACCGGGATAGTATTTGAAAATTCAAATAATAACCCGTGAGGGCTTCCATTAGTTCTTCTTACACCATTGAGTAGTAGTTGTCCCCTCAGCTTGGTAGTCAAGGGCACTGGACCACCGGGGTGGATCTGTAGAGGAGATCTCGCCCAATGCTTCTCCGGAGGGTGGTTCGAGTCCATCGAAGCCGCTTGCGTCCGATGTTTGAGTAGTCGACGTATATATCTCTTATTTTTCATTTCTTTCATTTTGGGCGTCTGTGCCCTTTTGGCTTTGCCCTGTACTTTTTCCGGCATCTGTGCCGGTTGCATATTCCTTATGACAATCTCTGATTATATTACCAATTGATTGCCATTTCGTTTTGAATTCTACGCATTTTGACCGGGCCAGGGTCTTTAATGGCGTAGATCTACATTTTCTTCCCGACTTAAAGTCTGGGCGTTTGTGGTAGGGTTGTCTTTTTTAATCGCAAAGGGTCTTTATTTTAACCGCACTACCGAGTTCCGGTGCCGTTGGCCGGGATCGTAACCGAGATAAGGGCAAACTAGCCGTGGTGTCTGAAACGCAAAGCTTAAACATTTTGACCTGATTAGGGTCGAAATGACAATTCAAATGCTTAAATCGGGCGAGCGTTGACGCGTCAATTCCGCGAAGGCCAGCAAATGGCAATTTCGCCAAGCTCTAGACCTGGGCTGGTTAGCCTTGGTGTTAATTCATCTAGATGTGTTGTATTTGTGATCGGGTTTTGAGACCTCGGTGTAATGTTTATGACTGGGTTTACAGAACCTCAGTGTATTTTATTTCTGACCGGGTGTAATGACCTCGGTGTAGTGTCTTTGACTATTGATAGTAAAGCATTTGCATTTCCTCAGAGGAATTCTTTATCCGGGGTTCGTTTCAGGAGCGCACGCGAAGTCAACTGTGTAATTTCAATTTATCCGAGGTCCAATTAAGGAGCGCGGAGTCAACTGTACAATTTTCAGTTTATCCGAGGTCCAATTAAGGAGCGCGAAGTCAACCGTACAATTTTCAGTTTATCCGAGGTCCGATTAAGGAGTGCGGCGGATGTAATTGTACAATGTTTAGTGTATCCGGGGTCCAATTAAGGAGCGCGGATTTAACCGTATTTTGCATGGAGCCCGATTTTTAACTGTATTAAGTGTAACTGGGGTCCGGCTTCTACTCGCTTCTCGCAAAACTTTCTACAGAGCCCGGATTTTAACCGTATTAAGTGTAACCGAGGTCCACCTTCAAAACTTTAGCCAGGGCCGAGATTTTAACCAGATTTTGTGTAACCGGGTTCGCCTTCCTTTTTCTTCTCTCAAAACTTTACTCAGAGCTCGGGTTCTAACTGTATCAAGTGTAACCGGGTCCATCTTCTTTCTCCTTTAGAGGTGGACTCCTCCGCAAAATTTTTCCTGGATTTGTTTATCCATGTTGGGTGTCGTAACCCTGAATTTGTTTATCTGAGTTGGGTGTCGTAACCCGAGATTCCATTATGGGTGTTGTAACCCTTTTTTCCATTATGGGTGTCGTAACCCTTGATTCGTTTTTATGTGGAGCCCGGATTTTAACTGTATTAAGTATAACCAAGGTCCGCATTCACAGGGATCCCAGATTTGGTGTAACCGGGTCCGCTTGGTGACATAGTCATCTTCATATTCTTCAAACTTAGTTTTACCAGGTCCCCAAACATGGAACACGGATTTAACCGTATAATTCTCAATTCATGATACAGTTTCACCATATGCAAACTTGAAAATTTTTTAACTTCATGCCACTAGTTTGATTGAAATAAACTCATGAGAATAAATATATTGGAGAGTAGATCAGTACCATATTCGGGAGAAGTCGTCGATTCTCCAAAGAAAAATTTCAATTATTGGGAGATGAATTTGTGCTCCACTTCCATAAGAGATATTGCTTCACCCATCTCAAAGTACATAAATGGAGAAAGCAATTAATAATATCGATGATGAACCACGAGGCTTTGTAGCTGCAAAGATCATATCCCTTTGATCTGGCTAAATAAATCATGCAAAATGTTCTGAAAGAAAATTGTAAGATCTTCAAACCCAGGAAACTTAATGGAAGTAAGTTCACGCTCCATAACTGTTTAACCTGGTTAGTCATCCACTATGACATGCCCAACTAGCAGGATATTATCGCTGAGTTGTCATCATTCAACAACTTCAAAACTGGTTGAACAACTTTTTGCAGCAAAGGAAGACCCCTTTTTCTAAACATTAGTAAATCCACCTGGGCACTCAAAGTGGGATTTAAGGAAACAAGGAGGGCTGCACTTTTGGCAAATAAACCCCAGCAAAGGGATTCCTACCTCATCTTTCTATTGATGTTATGAAGCCTTTGAAAGGGATGTTTTGAAAAGGTCCTCCTTCATTTGATCAGCATCATAAAGAGCATCAAGTGCAGTTATCCTTGCTATTTCAGAAATGCAAGAGGCCATAGCAACTTTCACATCCTCATCTGAATGCCTTTGGCATTCTTTAAGATGAGCTTTGCAACAAATCATGGGTTTCAAGAAACTTTTTGACATAAAAGTTTCTCCAATTAATATTATCACAATGTCCTCATACAACAGTTAATACGCCATTAATGGGCACACGCGATTTGAAAACATGCATATGGTCATTTTCTAAGTAGCATGCATGGAAAATCAAGAAGAAGATGATGAAAACTTATCTCTGGGTTGCTGCAACTTTAATCTGAGGTAGACGCTTGCAGATGGCATGGGTGACACGTGCAACCCATTTGGAAGCTCAAGAAGATACATGCAGCAAGTAAGGCGTTTGAGCACGTATTCATGTTTCTTAAGGCGGCATTTGAACTATCTTTTGGCGTGGAGCATGACAAACAATTAGAAGACTTGTCAAAATCAGATGTTATTCAAGCCTTATTGGAAGAATCCATGATCCGTTCGAATGAGTGAGTATGCTTTGAATCTCTGCACCAATTCAGGAGAACTTGACCATCACATCTTTGATTCCTTAAAAATGGAAGCACCATCAAGTGGCTTCTCCTTCCTCTTCACAATCAAAGTACTGTAATGCAGCAAATCTTCTTGGACAGTTCTACATAGACTCAGGATTGAGTGTATAAAGGGTTTCCTGCATCCGTTCTTTACAAGTAGGCTCCCTATCTTGTTCTTCTATCTAATTAAGCCTCCAAGGGTGGTGTTCCACGAAAATTTTCAGAGGAAATTAATTGTAATTTTCTTGCATTGAGATTATGAATTTAGTTTCATCAAGAATAGATGGATTAGAATTTGCATCTTCAATTGCGGTTTCTAACATGGTCATTATAATTGACACTGGTTTTGTGGAATGATTCGAGACAGACTCGGTCAAAGAAAGTTAAATTCACGAGATACCTTTCATTGAGATCCCAGATCCTTCCGCCACCACGATCAGACTTACCAAATCTTCTATTCCGTTCTCGGCCTACATTTTCACTATGAGCGAATTCTCCTTCCCTCGTTAGGTATGAATCTCAGCCAAGGCTCTTGGAAGAGGGAAATTTCTCCATCTACAGCTCATCTTCGGTATCAATCCTAGATATATCTCGGCGTGTCGGCACTCATGGGAATCTCAGCACATCGGTCTTCTCTGAATGTTGGCATCATTCTTTGAACCTCGGCGTCTTCATCTCAGCAAGTATCAACTCGGCCCCACAATCTCGGCATCTCAGGCCACATCTGCCAAGGCCCTTGTTTCCACCCAGAATGTAGCTCGGTCAAGCAGTGACGATTCCCTGGTATTTGGTTAAAAACTACCAATAACTAGTGTTTGAATCTCAGATTATTGAGATTGCTTAGAAAATAGGTCTTCAAATCTTGGTTAAAAACCAAGAAGAAATTGCAGCTGGTGTTGCTTTCGGGGGTGGATTTAGTATCTCTGAATGGAATAATTCCTCTGTGAATAAGAGCATCGAATTGAAGGTAGGCCATGAAGCCACAAGCAGAGGTAGTCCAAAACTGAGCTTCTGGTATCCCTTAAATCGCCGGTGACTGCATCCTTTTCAACATCACTTTAAACGGCGTTGAGGAGTTCTTCCTCAACGTGTCACACGACTCTGACACGTCCAGATTCAGATCAGCCCGACCCTATTGCGACAGGCATTCAGGTATCGTCTCGATCCGAAAACCCAACAAACCCTTAGCGAAATCGAGCCCTAAGGATCGGGCGAGGCACGCGTGATCCAAGTCTGTGTCCACCATAGGTCTAGTTAAACCCTTCCATTGGACAAGTCTGACCGGTTGCATAAAAAGGGCTGACGTGGCCCTGTACGATTAGCAAATGAAGATTAGGACCCAATCGCAAGATGCCAGATTGGATACTCGTCGGTTACCTCGTCTTCAGTATTTTTAGCAAGACCATCATCCTTTAGAGTCATCCTCATATCCATTGCTAGGACAGTTCTGAGGTGTTGCTTTTGGAACGCCAAATTTTGATATACATCGCAAGATTTTGAAACACGTTGGTCATGGCAATCGAAATTTAACGTCCCCACGGACGGCGCGAATGTTCTATTCTAAAAACAAGATTTATCGGACTTGACTAGGAGCCAAGCCTAGGGCCTACATACCCTGTAGAGGGATCAAAGTCCACGTAGTTTGAGACACATACAGACGTTTAGCCAAAGGGGTGGGGTGTATGCTCTGTATGACTGTATGTAAATAGTGTAGGGTTAGAATGTAGAACCTGTAATCCTTAAGGCTTGACCTCTGTATTTATAGAGTTTACCTTAGGTTGATATGGCTTGGGCCCTGTGATTGGCCCGATATCGTAACTACACGATATAGATTTAGATATACCTGGATCGTAGATAAGATTAGATCCCCTTTATTATAGGCAGATCCTGACATGCAATATATTTCTGTTGGGTCATACATTAAGTATGGGCCTTATTGAGATCCGTAACACACTTATCAATTTTCCCTAATTTATTCAAACTCCAGCTTTAAATTTAGGCCATCCATATAATCTAACGGTTCAAATAATCTAACACTAAAATTCTATCTTTTTCGTCCATTCATTCAATCGAGGCTGTTCATTCTTCCGTATTGAAGCCTTGAAGAGTATCTTCCGCTTTTTAAGGTCTTTTGATTTTTCAGTCACCGAATCCCACCGCCAGAGTATCGACCATCGTCACGTTCTTTATCTTTTGGTGATGTATTTGTGCGAACAACAAAACTGAAGCATGGATCTAAGTTGGCTTTCTTTTTACATTTTTGTTGATACATAGTCTTCAAATTGCTCAATTTCTTGTTGATTTGCACTTGGTTTCTTTAATTTCTTCTAGATTTAGGGTCTAATTTATTCAAAAATCAAATTTTCTTGCCTTGTTCTATTTTGTGGTTTTTATTGGATTTTTTTTCTTTTAAACAAACCTGATTTGGGATTATTTCGTTGCTTCAATTTTGTTGTTCCGCTTTGGTTCCCGTCAAATTTGCAAAATAATGGGGTTGTAATATCTGCGGGTTTGTTTGTGATAAATATCAAAGTTTTGTTGTTTAAACTTTGAATATAAGCTCTTCCAAAAAGTGTAGAGCACGAATGCTGACCTTACATGCCTACCTTGCAGGCTAAAAAGTTTTGGCTTCGTACAGTTTGTTCTTCTTAACCTATTGTGTTTTTCCAAACACTTCGATACCTTCATAAATGGACAGGATTGTAAAATCGCAGCTAATGGAAAGCACACATCCTTTCTTCCTGATGATATAGTGCTTAACATTCTCAAAAGGCTTCTAGTAAAATCTCTAATCTGATCTCAATGTGTATGCAAGCATTGGAAAAATCTTATCAAGAAGCCGTCTTTTATAGCAGAACATCTCCACCACTCCAGTCGCTAAAGCCCTTTGCTTCTCCTCAAATGGCCTAGTTTTACATCCTCTGATTACTGCTTGGGTTTGTTGGATTGTGACATGCGAGAACTTATAGTTCAGAGTTCCTCTTTGATCGATTCCTTATCCCGCCTTTGACTTTGTGGGTCCAGCAATGGCTTGCTTTGTCTAAACTGTAAAACTATAAAGACCAATAGCAATGGCTTGCTGTTAGTAAAAAGTTCAATTTTATTGTGGAACCTGGCAACTAGAGAAACAGGTTTTATGGTGCCCATAACTATCGTTGACGGTGGATTAGATATAGGATTTGGGTTCAGTCCTATTGTTAATGATTATAAGATCTTGCTAATTTACAGGCATTTTAGATAGAATCGGAGTTTGTTTCAAGTTAAAGTGTTTTCATTACGTACAAGATTGTGGAAAGAAGTAGAATTTGGAAACTTGAAGGAAATACGTGGTGATGCTGATCCTGTTAGTGTTAATGGACATGTGTTTTGGTTAGGGTTGATCGGGCACAGATGGTCGTAATTGCCGAGTAGTTTCATTTGACATAGCAAACAAAGTGTTTTCATTGATGCCAATGCCTGCTGAGGATAATAGTGATGAAATGCAAAAGCAGGTTCTTTCCATGCATGACAACAATCTCGCCATGCTTTGGGTCAAATTTTCCACAGAAGATATATACTGCATTAGATTGCGGGTGATGGATGAGGGTTCATGTACATTCAGGGAGAGATGGAGTTGGACTAACACATACTACAGTGGCCATTGTAATACGTTATTTCCTCAGGCTATTTGGGGCAATGAAATCATCTGCAAACCTGAATTTTACGATGAATCTGCTGAAAATCCATATGAAGGCGAGGAGGATACTAAACCTCTATACCTGTACAATCTAGATAGTGATGAATTTAAGATATTAGATATTAGTGACTGTGGCAGTCTCTCTGGCATAATGATTCATAGTTATGTTGAAAGCCTTGTATCAGTCAGCAATTTCCATGTTGATAATCCTTGATAAGTGTAACGGATGCTGCAATCATTTACTTAAATCAGAAAAAGATTAGTATAAGATTGTGTTTGTAGTTAAAACTCTCTCAATCATAGTTGTCTCCTTTTACTGATAGCTTACTACTGCAGTTGTCACCATCATCGTCGAGAAATGAAATATTGCTTGTACAAATTCTTTTTAAGGCATTAAAAATGGGAGATGACTATATTTCTGATGTGTTTACTTTGTTTTTATACTGTTAAATTGAATATTTCAATGAATTTTTGGGACGTTGTTATGAGTAATTAACTTGGAATAAAATTGAAGCTAGCTTTTATCATCCTAATTCTCATTAATTTGTAGGGTTGGAAAGAAAGAAAGAAATATCTTGTTTAGTAGAAAGAATATTTCATCATCTCAAGATAGTCACCAAAAAAAAAAAAAAAAAAAAGAATTTAAGGATGAGTCAACATGATATAAAAAAAGGAGTCTAATTAAACTTATGAAATTTCGCAAACATCATATTACGTAATCTTAAAAGTTAAGCTTAGAAACCTATTGAACAACTCTTATCCAACATTTTAAGGAGTGATGAATATATGTTTTTGAAATGGTGTATTCATTTAATCAATTGAGCCCTTGATTCAAGTTAATTATATTACGGAGCAATCGAAGTTGAGTTCACACAAAATTAATTAATTTAATTTTAAATATGCAAAATTAAGAAATCATTACTAATATATTTCATAATGTAAGAGTCAATTGTCTCTTGTTGGGAAGATTAAGGAAGCCAAATAGATTAAAATATTTATATTTATCATTTTTAGGCAATTTAATTATTAGCTTGACTTATAAATTTATATATAATACACAACATATATTATAATTAAGTAATTTATTAAGCTTCCTCAATCACTCTAACATATGTAGCTCTCAAGACCCGCGGCAGCAATTTATCCATCATTATAGTATAACATGCCTCCCTAGATTGTCATAGACAGATTAGCTGTTTTCAACAGTCGTTTGAAAGTGAAATTTTTTTAAATTTATATAGACGACCGTTTTAATATTAACCGATGTTTAAAATAAATTATAAATGACCATTGTATAAATAGTCGTAAGAAGCCATCATTTTAATACATTTATTTCAACGACATTTTCCTGAAAACAATCTTTGCCACTACTGTCATCACTTGTTTATTAATTATTATTATATACCAGAACCTGTACCTCAAATAGACGACGGTTTTAATATTAACGCATGCGACATGTGCAAAAGTATAATTACTGACCTGTCACATGTGCTTCATAGTTTATATAAAACAATTGCATAAACATCAACACAGAATGGAGAAATAACTTGTCATTGATCGATAATCAATTAATCATAAACGTAATAGATAAAAAAGAAAACCTACAACGGCAAATACATAATATCAATATAATGCTCAGTCACACTCTCCCCCTTTATGATTATTCCTGCATCTTCAACAAATACATATATAACATCAGATAATATCATGAGGCTGAAAGGTAGGAGGTCACATCATTGGAAGTGGAAGTGGAGGACGCTGTGGGTTTTAAAGTGGGATCTGCATAGCACCCTTTCTTCTCACCCTAGTTGGTGGAGGTGATTCATCATGGATGAGATGATACTATTTTTTTCAGTTTAAACTACAATCAAACAAAAATAAAATGAATGACATTGAATAAACGAGGATCATTGTTGTTGCATTAATGGCAAGGTCACAGCCGTATGACCACAAGGATGAAGTGTATCTAAATATGCAGTGAAGATCGTCGCATTAAGTCCAAATCCATGTTCACAAATCTCTTCAAGCTTCATAAAATTTTCTTGCCACAAACCATATTCATAGATCTTCATCTCTGTGGCGAAAATCAACCGATCCCCATAACAATGAATCCTGTTACAATAACAGGATCTTCTTTCACTCCCATTGCTTTTGCGCAATCACAAGTGTAGGAAAGTAAAAGAGTGGAAGCAAGGAGAACTTCTCAAATTACTTCCACATTAAGCTTATAAAAATTCAAAACAGTAATGTTTCTTTTTTAAATAGGGTGATAAGTGACAATATAAAATTCTATGGAAAGATTAATTTTCATTGACAATCTTACTGTTCAAAACAATATAAAACATGCAATTCAGAGGGAACATGTGAAGTGAAAAGCTAATTGCCAATCTCCAAACAATTAACACATGTCAAATTTCCTTTACATGTATAAACAAACAAATGAATGTATGGAAGCATGTTGACTGAGTCTGCCAACCGTAGAGCATCTAAATAAAAGTAATAACTTCTAAAATGAACTAAGAACAGGTGATTGAAATATTAAATTTATCTAATAATAATTTTTTTCGATTTTACCCATATTTAAATAAAAAAATTTATATTTATATTACATATTCTCTCATAAATAATTATTTCAAAATAGATTAATACTGAAAAACTAAATATCCTATCAAGTACTTAGTAATAAGCATTGAAGAGTAATAATTGTGAGAAGTAGTAGTATGATTCAAAAGTAGCCAGGCCAAGGTTTCCACGGCAACAAGATAATCAATTCAAAGTTTCATATAGGGCGAATTGGTAATGTCACTAATAAACTGGAGTCTCAGAAGTTGTTCTCCATGAAGATTCACTAATCACACCCACACACACAAACACAGATACATTCCAAACCCGGCCATGTCCATGAAACATTTGAAACACAAGTCTTTCACTAATTCCTCCGCAGAAATTTAAAACCAGTCTTGATAGATTGACACCCTTCAGAAATCTCTACCAGCAACAGATGCAATTAGTTGATCTAACCTGTTTCATTGCCCTCCAATTCTTGATGAACTTCCAGCTGTGAATCAAATTGAAGCAGTAATTAAGGATAAGGGAAACAGAAGAAGATGGATAATAGTTTTCAAAGGGAAAAACTTGGAACCAAATAAGAACAGACTCGTCACGCACTTGATAACAAACATGACCCCAAAAGAAAATTTAGATGCAGAGTTAAAAACGCTAGTTGTGATTGATTTTGGTCTTATACATAAATCTTCAGTTTACTTTGAATCCCAAATTTATAAGTCTTCCCAAAGTATCCTATTGATCATACACATTGAAGAGTTTCTATGCAGAGGTAGTCATAATAAAATATGGTATTTCAGGAAACCAACGTGTAGTTGTTACAAAAAACTAACTCCCTAAATCTCACCAAATGAGTCAGCAAACTCTTTATCATATATGAAGGATGCAGTAATTAGAAAACAAAACAAAACAACTCAATACATTCTCTATCCTCTTAACCTGAAGAAAGCTATAATCACATCACGTTTCTCATTCCTGACTCTTGTGGGTTTCATGTTCTAACAACTTTCTAATCCTTTGAGCAATAACACGCCACTACGAATATAAAGTTTATGTCTGATTTCCAAATCCAAAAATGCTTTGAACAAAATATTAATTAAAATCATGTTTGCAGGAATCAATTTTTATCACTCTATTTCTGTAGATACACTCATTGCTCGTTTGGAAATGCATTTAAACATTTAAAATCGCGTCTAATCCAAATCACCTTGAGACTAGCTAGAGTCACATCACTATGTCTATTCCAAATTCCTCTGGGGTTCGATTCTCTACGACCTGCTTGCCAATCTTTTGATGAGTAAACTGAAAATTTGATTTTGCGAAGTGCTTCCTGTCACAATAATCCTTTATCAGAAACCCTAATTTCACGCTTTTCCCACTCATATAGTGCAAATCCTCCTCGCCTAGGTACTTCATAGTAACTAGAATGCGCTCTTCGCGGGTCACCGGCCCAATCAAACAAACGACGTTCATTTCAGTGACGAATGCTTTGTCACCGCGAGAAAGCACGTACTCCTTTGCCGTCTCTCCGCCACCGCCGCCTGCTTTTTCCATTTTCTTCACTTCCTCCATTTCTTCATAATTACTTTCAGCGGTGGCTGCTTGTTGTTTGCTCATTGAGTTGAGTAAGTTGAGAGATTCTTTTCCAGTTTCAATAGGAAAAACCAAAAAAGAAAAGTCTACTTCAAAGTCCAGGCTGATCTAATAAGAAAAGAAAACAAACCCTTAAAAAGAAAATACTTCCATTTATACTTCAATAGCTTAAATACATCAAAACAGATGAAGATTTATTAATTACATTTATTCGAGTGGGGTCAGAATTCAAGGAGACCGAAGACGCATACAGAATTACAAATAAAGATTAATTAATTACATTTATTGAAAATCTGACCGTTGAATTTTATGTTGTGTGTATCTTATGATTGTTATGGTTATAATGGTCGTCTGGAATTTTACCACAACCGGTATAATTTGAACTGTCATGTTACAAGTCTGCACGAGATTGGACAGATCTGCATAAGATTGGATATCACACTTCAGAAAGATAAGTTACCGAGATACGCGCTCAAGCAAATCTGACCGTTGATTTTTAGTTGGGTCAATGTGTTATATTACGACTATTATAATTTAAACTGCCATGGTTGAATGTTTTCATTAACTCGACCTCGTGTTATGCTCTCGACGTGTCTTGAACAAGTCCGCACAAGATTGGACAAATCTACATAAGATTGGACATCACACTTACAGAAAGAAAAGCTACGGAGATACGCACTCAAGCAAATCTGACCATTGAATTTTTCAATAAATTTAATTAATTCATCTTCAGCTGTGTATTTAAGCTCCTTATTACTTTAGTTTTCTTCACATTTTATCTCCTCTTCCCCTTCTTCCTCCTCTGCATTTGGCGTTCTCGAGGAAGATTGGTCGAGGATCTTCGTCAAAGCACTTCCTAGACAATAAGCTTGTGGCAACAGCTTCTTTAGTTGGAAGAAAAGAGAGAATATTCTCTCCTTTCATATTCTTTCTCTTCTCCAGAAAAGAAGCAGTTGCCACTTTGGTTTTCCCTTCCCACTCTTGAACTTCGCCGTCAGGACTTTCATTTTCGTTCGGCGATTCCAAGGTTTACTCCTTCTTCCTCAATTCTTGTTCCTTTCATTTCATTTTTTGATGGATCTGTTATTTATTCGAATTCCCCGATTTGATTTTCATCTTAAAATGGATACTTGCCAGGTATTTTTGTGTTTTGTTGTTGTTGGAGGGTGGGATATGAAATGGTTTACCTTCAATTGTAGTTTTTGATTAACTGATCTATGATTTGATTGTAGTCTTTGGGTGATGGATCCTTCTTAGTCGGTTTGTTTACATGCTTATATTCTGCCGTCATTTTGTATAGCATTTTCGATATTTTTGTTCAATGAGATGGGATCTATTTTCATGGAGGGTTGTTCTTGAGTACCTGGCGGAAATTAATTGAAGATGAGAGGAGAGTTGAGATTTCAGATAAACACAACAAGAGAGAAGCACGACATTGCATGGGGGCCAACTGTCCTTTTTTCCAGAGAAGCTACTGTGATGGGATCAGATGGACAAGTGGCTTCAGACCTTGAAGTCCATCAATTTTTGAAACATGAAAAAGACTCAAAAATCAAGTTTTCACTGCCACTGGGCTTTTTTCTTCTTTTCCTCTAAATATTGTTTTTGCTTTGGTGGTGCCATTGTTTTTAACTTATAATATAGCCTTTCTTCCAATTCTGAAAATGGTAAATTATGTTTGGCTGGCTTGATCGAATATGCAGATGTAGAACTAGGAAAGTTCCATGCACATTGTCATATTCAGGGTTATTATAATTTTATGCCCCTCGGGGAATTTGACAACTCAAATAGTGGATACATTTTGAATGATAAGTGTATTGTTGAAGTTGAATAATTCTCGGTGACCTTTGAAGGCATTACAAGTCACCCAATGTATCCTTCATATCTAAATGCCTTCAAACGTCACTGAGAATTATTCAACTTCAACAATACACTTATCATTCAAAACGTATCCACTTTTGAGTCATCAAATTCCCCAAGGGACATAAAATTATAGTAACCCCAAACACGACAATTTGCATGGAACTTTCCTGACCTGCATATGCATTATCCAATCAAGTCAACCAAATATAACAATCATTTTTAGATTTGGAAGAAAGATACCATGACTGTTTATAATAAAACGGTCATTTAAGTTTTATATAATTTATATGTCCGTTTCAATCTAATATAGCCTTTGTTTTTAACTTATAATATAGCCTTTCTTCCAAATCTGAAAATGGCAAATTATGTTTGGCTGACTTGATTGAATAGTGCAGATGCAGAACTAGGAAAGTTCCATGCAAATTTTCGTATCAGTGTTATTATAATTTTATTTTATGCCCCTCAGGGAATTTGAGAACTCAAATAGTGGATATGTTTTGAATGATAAGTGTATTGTTGAAGTTGAATTATTCTCATTGACATTTGAAGGCATTTGGATATGGAATTATACTAGTGAGAGTTATACAGTTCACAAAGCTAAAAGGCAGAATCAAAGGAGAAAAACTGACAAGACTGAGTTCAACATCTTGGACATTGAATCCCACGACACCATAGAACCATGCTTCTAGTTTAAACATAATATCCACATCCTCGAGTCAAATTGAAATATGTCGCAATAGATTGAAAAGCTACTTATGTCAAATGACCCACGAAGTCGTAGTGATCTATATCTGATATTCATGAAACCCATTAGGAATACATATGGACCTCCATCCCCAAACTTTCTGTTTCACAATAGCATTCGAGTGTCACTTCTTGGTATCTCAGTCTCTGTGGGACGATACTCTACTTACACTTTATTACTTGTTCGACTGGTTCACTTGCCATCAAGGAAATCGACCAACAGTAATACGGCGAGGGCGGAGGGCATAAGGGCGAGTACGGTGGCTGCATGACCGCGTCGAGGGGTAGAGATGGTGCGGACCATGGTGATGGTCGGGGAAAGGAGGCAAAGGTTAGAGTTCTATGGGTGGCATAGAAGAACAGAATGGTTGGGGAATATAAAGAAGAGAAGGTGTGAAGAACAATGGGTGTCATAATTAGGGGGAAGGGAGACGAAAAGGTATCAGGGCGGACGAGAAGTGGGAGATGGAAGGGTGAGAAGTGGGAGATGGAAGGGTAGGAGATGTGAGGAGTTGAAGGAAAAGGTAGCGGGAGGGGCTTGGGATGAATTGGGCTCAGTGGAAATAGACCATGGGCGTAGAATACTTAGACAAAACTAGATGTAACATTGGTTAGGTAAATACTAGAGAGACATACCAAAATACCAAGGCTACCCCACGCACAACAATGTTTGTGGCACAATGTAGGTAGCAATGGTGAAAAAATGATAGAGAGAGATTTCAGTATATCATTGATAGAGTGAGAGCTAAATTGAGTGTTTGGAAGGCTAATTGTCTGTTTATGGCAGGTAGGATTACCTTAACAAAGTCAGTGGTGAGTGTTATTCCTTTGTATCCTATGCTTGTTGCCAGGATCCCGAAAAGTATGTGTATTGAAGTTGAAAGGCTCCAAAGAAACTTTATTTGGGGCCGTGATGGTTGATTCTAGGTTTCCATCCAATTGGATGGGAGTAAATCGCTAGTCCAAAGGAATACGGTGGACTTGGTTTTAGACAGCTTTTCTTTTGTGAATAGAGAGCATGTGGGAGGCCAATTGGATGGAAACCTAGAACCACAATCACTAGTCCTAAGAAATACAATGGATAAGTGATTTGCATTTATTGGTTGTGGTGTTACAACTATCAAAAACGACTTTTAATATTAGAAAGTCGCGGTGTCACACATTTTTATCAACAGGTTGTATTTAGAAACGACCAAAACAATAACCGGTCGTAGTATTGTATATTTAAACGAGAGACAAAACAAAGCGGTCGTAGAATTACAAATATATATAGGTTACGTCACGGTTCAAAGCCTGGACCTCTGTTTATAGTGCCAAACATGTTCACGACGTTTACAATCTGACAGTCTAACCTTTAATATGACAATCATTCTACTACAACCTTGGACGACAAGTTTTTGTAAAAATGTCGTCTTTATAAACGACCTTCAAATATAAACAGTCATGGTATGACATCCAAACAAAGGAGGTCGTGGAATAATTTTTGAAGACCTTAATATTTTGGCAGTAGTGGTGTTTTAAAGTTGGACAACTAGTTTTTTAAAAAATGTCGTGTTTATAAACAACCTTCATTGATAACCATTTGTGGTATTTCAAAATTCACAGATTCGACTATAGTTTTCATGAACCAATCGTTATAAACATTGTCTTTGCAACCACTTCCCTTTCTATGTCTGTTAATGTTAAACTGTCGTTAGATGGAAGTCGTTAAATTTACAAATGTGACGTCGGTTTTGTAAAATAGACGTTAAAGTTTAATTTTTAATGCTAGTTTCATTGAAATGGACGTTAAACGTAATCTGAAAATTACAACAATGCCATCGTGTAATTTTTAACGTCCATTTGGTTTGAAATAGTCGTTGAATATTCTCGCCAAAAATTCAAAAACGCCACCGCCTCATTTTCTATGTCTATGTTCATTTAATCCGTCATTAGGAGTCGTTAAATCTACTTTTTGTAGTAGTGCCTGATGAGCACAAATAATACCATGTTTTCCCTATACTAATTGGCTGAATTGAATGTTAAATCCAAGCTTAACCATAGATAATCTAAGCAGAAAGGCATACATTCATGATATAGGGACTAAGGAGCAGAAATCATTTGCATGTGCTGAGAATGGAACAATTTACTGTGTTTTTAAGGGAAATCGTATAGCAAGGCTGATACGATGCTATAACATTCTGACAGCGATCCGAAGTGCAATACAAGGCATCCTGATTGATATAACAAAGTAGAGGAAGCAATGCTATGCGATATGTTTTCTGACCTTTTTACCCGAGATGATTTCGGGAATAAAATAAAGGGCGATATTGATGAGATAGGTTGGCAACGTAACGGAATAGAAGATGCGGAGGATTGGAACTGAAAGATTTGGAGAATCATGAGAATCAATAGAAGCAATCTACTCGGATCCAAAGATATGATAGATTCCGACAGATTAGGAAAGGCCCGGCTTTTGTGACTTAAGCGCAAGAAAACACGATTATAAAAGGAAACGGAGAGCCAACCCTAACAGTCGGAGAGCCCTAGAACGAGATTCGACTTTCGGCGGAGACTCGAGAGAAGAGTGAGAGATTTCACAAGAGCACGATACTTCCAAGATCGCCAAAGACATCCTTCCTGCGGTGCGACGGAACGAAGAAGACGTGGAGTGGTGACGTGACAGGATCTCGACCACACCGTCGGAATTTCCATCAAGCTTTCTGTTTTCTATTCTTTTTATCTTTGTTTTATTGATCATGGGTCATTACGTTAGTGTTGTTTTTGTGTGTCCTCATCGGTCATGAACTAAACTTTATATGGTTTGGACGAGGATGAGTCTTTAAGTGTTGAATGAACCCAATTGTAGTTTCTTAATTCAATAAATTTGGTTTGCGTATTGGTGTGCTTATTACTAGTCGGTTAACGGAAGTTAAGGGCTAGATCGTAGCTGACTTGCGGCAAGGAGTTGGGGTTAGACATTTGAAAAACAGATATTTGCTAGGCCGCCGTGCGGCGTGACCTATTATTGTAGGCTTCGGGAATGGGTCTACCTCTCATAACTATTACACCCGAGAGTAATGCGGTCGACTAGAAAGTTGCCATAGGAATATGGAAGGAGTATAGTTAGTATCAAATGTATCAGACGCGGAAGCTTCGGTAGATTATAGTGGTGGGTTAACCAAATAGCTTTGCAGTCGGTGTCTATGCTGTAGCAATTGTGGAAGCTGTATAGTATAGATGCTATAGCATTGGGGTAGAGCAACGGGGGGATTGAAGCACTTAAGGATTATTCTGAGTCCAGCCTGACTTCTCACTGATATCTTCTCTCGTTCATAGATCTTTTGATTACATTTGCTAGTAGCATAGTTACGAAACCCCTCAACCAATTATATCTATTTTTGTTTTCATAAGCCCTTGTCATAGCATCGGTGCGTCACTCCTCGGTATCTCAGTCTCTGTGGGATGATAATCTTTTTTCACTTTATTACTTGTTCGACTGGTTCACTTGCCATCAATGAAATCGACCAACAAGTTTTTGGCGCCGTTGCCGGGGACTGTTGATACCCTTTGTGACGACGCCCCTTTTGCTTAATAGTTGTGATTTACTTAGTAAGAGAGCTCACTTTCTCTGCTCTTGATTTTCAGGTACATTCTGTAGTGTATGCGCAACTCGCTCCCAGCCAATCTAGAGCCTTACGATCCTGAGATAGAATGGACCTACATACAAAGACGCATAAGGCAGACACGGCGAAGTCAATCTTTTGACCAAGCAAACATGGCGGATATACCTGGCAACCACGAGCGGGAGCAACAAGAGCGTATAGTAATAAACAGGGATAACCAGGTCCCTCTACCTCCAAACCCAAATGTGAACAAGGCCATCATGGAATTCAGGATTCCGGACTTAAACAAGCTGAACTCGGCCATCACACAACCGACCCTCAATGCGGGACACTTTGAAATTAAAGGTGTCATGATTCGAGATCTTGAATGCGGCCGGGCAATTTGGAGGACTTCCTTCGAAGATCCGCACCTTCATCTCAAAACCTTCATGGAGGTGTGTGATTCCTTTGTAATCCCTGGTATACCTCCCGATGCCGTCCGGATTAAGTTGTTTCCCTTCTATTTGCGAGACAAGGCACAGACGTGGCTAAACAACCTACCTGCTAATTCCATCACCATATGGAATGATCTTGGAAGTAAGTTCTTGCTCACATTCTTTCCACCTACCAGGAACGCTAAACTCAGAGGGGACATTACCAGCTTCCAGCAGAAACCTGGAGAATCTACTTACGAAGCCTGGGACAGATTCAATGACCTCTTGAGACGATGCCCCCGGACGGGTGTGTGAATGGGTCCGAGATAGAAACTTTCTAGGGGTCTCGATGGGGCGGAACACGATCAATCTTAGACGCCTCATCTGGATCCATCCTAATGAAGTCATATGAGGAGGCCCACAATTTACTGGAACGCATGTCCATGAATAGTCATTAGTGGCCAGCTGACAGAGCGACATCCTCCCAAATTGTTGCAAGGATACATGAACTAGATGCCATGGCTTGCTCTCCGCGTAAGTTTCATCTCTGACCAACATAGTGAAAGGACTGACCCTTCCACCAAGCAACACGTCGCTGCAACCATCTCAGGTAGCATGTGTATGCTGTGGCGGAGAGCATTCTTACTCCCAATGCTCCGCTAACCCTGAGTCAGTGAACTACATCAACAACTTCAACAGGGGCAGCAACACCAATAACCCGTACTCTAACACGTACAATCCTGGATGGAGGCAGCATCCTAACTTCTCATGGAGCTCTCAAGGTTCGCAAGCACCAAGGCAATCATCAGTCCCACAGTACTCAAACCGAACATCAAACCCACCAGGCTTTACCCAGCAAGCAAGGCAGCATGGCGGTGATTCAGACCCACAGAACTCCATGCTTTCCCTTTTGAAGGACTATATGATGAAAAACGATGCAATCATCTAGAATCAGCAAGTAACCTTGAGGAACCTTGAAACTCAAATGGGACAACTCGCAACCGCTCTTAACAACAGACCCTCAAGATCCTTGCCCAGTGACACTGAAGTCCCCAGGATCCAAGGAAGAGAGGAAGTCAAGCTGATTGAGCTCCGAAGTGGTAAAAGCCTAGAACCCATGAGAGCAACCAAGCACCCTATGGTTGTCACTGATCCAAGACCTGAGAAATCCAATGATGGGCAGGAAATCACTGAAAGAACCCTTGAAGACGAGTAGAGCCAACCAAGACAGGCAACCAGAACATGATCTAAGTACCACAGCATTGCCTCCATTGGATGACCATGTGCACTACCCAACAAGGAATGCTACTGCCCCATCAACAAGGCTTAAACCTAACCTCAAACCTCCAATAATGCCAAGGCCACCCCCGCCTTTTTCCACAAAGGCTAAAGAAGCAAGGCCAGGAGAAACAATTCAGGCAGTTCCTTGATATGCTATGCAACTGCACATTAATATTCCACTCGTGGAAGCTCTGGAACAAATGCCCAGCTACGTGAAGTTCATGAAGGAAATTCTGTCTAAAAAGAGGCGACTGGAAGAGTTTGAGACAGTAGCGTTAACCCAGGACTGCAGTGCCATGTTAACCAATCGACTACCGCCAAAATTAAAAGATCCTAGCAGCTTCACAATTCCTTGTGCAATCGGACCCAACTACTCTGGTAAAGCTTTGTGCGACCTAGGTGTTAGCATAAATCTCACGCCTATGTCAATTTACAGGCAATTGGCAGTGGGAGAAGCTAGGCCCACAACAGTCACATTACAACTCGTTGATCGCTCCATAGTGCTACCTGAAGGCAAGATTGAAGATGTTCTGGTCAAAGTAGATAAGTTCATCTTCCCTGTGGACTTCATCATCTTGGATTTCGAAGCAGATCACGATGTCCCAATTTTATTGGGAAGACCTTTATGGCCACTGGTCATACAATAATTGATGTGGAAAAAGGAGAACTCACTATGCGTGTAAACAATGATCAGGTCACCTTCTCAATACTCAAGACAGCAAGATTCAAAGACCCAACTGGGAAATACCTAACTTTTCTAGACGACGGTAAGGACACTAAAGAAGTAGGGGGCCTCCCTGCATCACCATAGCACGGCTGTGCTATAGCAAAGTCAGGCTGAAGACTTTAAAACAAGCGCTATTGGGAGGCAGCCCAATGGTATTATTCGTTAGCATCAACAAGGGAGTGAACGAGTCCAGCATGGCATGTGCTACGGCATACGGCATGACATCAGACCCCTACTGCAAAAGCCCAGTTTGCACCAGGTACTCACCTCATCTCTAATATGGATATTTTGTTAATACTACTGACTTGAGTGGGCCACCCTATTTAGCCCACTACGCGACAACTGAGAAGCCACATTGGCTAAGGAAGTCATGACGATTCATATTCAAAATTATCTCTTCCAGTCTATCTATTCCACCACCCTTACACCCTCGTCTTTTCACTACCCACCGACTCTCTCTCATTCCGTACTCCTCCCAAGACACCCATGGTCCGGACAAAATGCACCGCACAACGTGGCCGGGCGCCCCCACCGGCCTACGCTCAGCAGCCTCCTCGCCGCGTTGCACCCGCGGCACCAGCACCCCCAGTCCCCGCCCAAGTCTCGCCACCTTCCTCTTCATCCACCGAACCCGAGCGGTGTATCGGCCCCACCGATTCTTCGGATCGGTCGTACATCATGACTCACGCCCATCTCAACTTCCGACCGGCCAATGATATGAAGAAGCCGCGCAAATGGCTGCGTCAGCTTCGTCGCCTGCGTACGGAGCTTAAGACCCTAAGGAAAGACAATTGGGCAGCCCTGGTAACCCATCGCCGTCCCTTACCAACGACCGTCTCCCTCTCCCGTTCCCACTCAGCGATTCCCGTGGTCAACACCCTCGGTAATTCGTCAGAGGAGGACGACACCGCCAGCAGTGCCACAGCCCCTCCACCTCCTCTCGCCCCGTAGTTTTCTTTTTCTTTTGTTAATTTTAGTTTAGTTTATTTTCTTTTTCTATTTGGCCCTTTTATGAATGCTTTTTGGTAATTTTCCTTCTCTTACTCTCTGCTTTTCTCGCCCCCTCAATATTGAATGCCCGCGCGCGCTTGATTCTTGCATATTATTCTGCAATGTGGGCATTGCATCGTATAAGTGTGGGGGGGATAGATACCAACTTGCGATATAATATACCACAAATGTCTCTGTGATTGTGTTTTTGTGCTTTGATTCACCCTGCATTTAGTTTTTTGTGCTCCTACTAAAGTTTTTTGAAAAACTCCATGGTAAAGCATGAATAGGGCATTGTAGCAATGGAATGAATGCTTGTGTAACTAAACAGAGCACGATTGTTTAGGGGAACTAAACCTTTAGGCTTGGGAAATTGACAGTGCTAGCCAATCTGATACGAGGAAGAGTGGCAATGAGGAAGTTTAAAGGGAAGAACCCCCAATGGAAGGATTAAATTGAACCTATTGCCTACTTGTTCTATTTTGAGTGCATGTATGCTAGCCTATGTTTGATACTTGATTTTTTTTAGTTCTTCGATATACTATCTAGCATCTGAGTTTGAAGTTCGTAGGAAAAGGGCATTCATGTCATACCCATTATCCCCATATGCAACCCATTGATCATCTTTCCATGTCGTCACCCCCTTTGAGCCACACAAGTATGCTATAGTAGAGCAGGTGGGATAAGAGAATTGAAGAAAACTGAAAACAATGCTACGACAGAGTTCTCCCGTGAAAAGCTGCAGAAAGAATTGAAGAGCTGTTGGTTTGCTTAAAAAAAAAGAAAAAAGAGAGAGAAGCGAAAAAAAAGGGAAAAGAAAAAGAAAGAAGGAAGAACCCAAGAAAAGGCTTGAAATAGAGAACAACATGAAGTACAAGATTCAAGGAGAAGCACTCGATCGAAGATGAAGGACTTATCTCGCAAGTTTGTTATAGCATCCACCATTTTTTCCATCTCACAATATTTGGCCATCCACACATTACAACCCAAGAAGTCCTTTGGATGAACGAATACTCAGAATGCTAGGAAGAAATTTTAGAACTTTGACAAGGCTATGGATCTTCTGGGCCTGTTTGACAAGAGAGAAACGAAAATCCCTGGGTGAGCGAGTGTAAACACTAAAACTTGAGAGCCCCTTGAGAATTCTTCATCTAAACGATACCACGCTTCATGAGCGGTTGGCACCGGCGAGTGGGATTCCGAATAGGGGATGGGAACTGAAAGCAAGCGTGCAAGCAAGGTTATACGAGATGGGAGTACCACAACTATGAGCTTTTGTTCGCTTCATCGATTTTGCCCAGGAGTGCAAAAAGCTAAGTGTGGGGGTATTTGATGAGCAAAAATAATACCATGTTTTCCCTATACTAATTGGCTGAATTGAATGTTAAATCCAAGCTTAACCATAGATAATCTAAGCAAAAAGGCATACATTTATGATATAGGGACTAAGGAGTAGAAATCATTTGCATGTGCTGAGAATGGAACAATTTACTATGTTTTTAAGGGAAATCGTATAGCAAGGCTGATACGATGCTATAGCATTCTGACAGCAATTCGAAGTGCAATACAACGCATCCTGATTGCTATAGTAAAGTAGAGGACGCAATACTATGCGATATGTTTTCTGACCTTTTTACCCAGATGATTTCAGGAATAAAATAAAGGGCGATATTGACATATAGGTTTCTAACGTAACGAAATAGAAGATGCGGAGGATCGGAACTGAAAGATTTGGAGAATCCCACAGAATCAATAGAAGCAATCTACTCGGATCCAAAGATATGATAGATTCCGACAGATTAGGAAAGATCCAGCTCGCTGTGACTTAAGCCACAAGAAAAGACTGATTATAAAAGGAAACAGCAGAGCCAACCCTAACAGAGTCGGAGAGCCCTAGAACAAGATTCTGACTTTCGGCAGACTCAGAGGGAAGAGTGAGATTTCACAAGAGCACAATACTTCCAGGACCGCCCAGCATCCTTCCCTGCAGTGCGACGGAACGAAGAAGACGTGGAGTGATGACGTGACAGGACCTCGACCACATCGTCGAAAATTCCATCAAGCTTTCTATTTTCTATTCTTTTTATCTTTGTTTTATTGATCATGGGTCATTCTATTAGTGTCCGTTTTGTGTGTCCCTCGTCAGTCATGAACCAAACTTTATATGGCTGGACGAGGATGAGTCTTTAAGTGTTGAATGAACCCAGTTGTAGTTTCTTAATTCAATAAATTTGGTTTGCGTATCGGTGTGCTTATTACTAGTCAGTTAATGGAAGTTAAGGGCTAGATCTGTGGCCCCGCGGTTTCGGGCAAGGAGTTGGGGTTAGACCTCGAAAAAACAAAGTGTTTGCTAGGTCGCCGTGCACGCGTGACCTATTATTGTAGGCTTCAGGAATGGGTCTACCTCTCATAACTATTACACCCTGAGAGTAATGCAGGTCTGACTAGAAAGTTGCCATAGGAATATGGAAGGAGTATAGTTAGTATCAAATGTATCAGACACGGAAGCTTCGGTAGATTATAGTGGTAGGTTAACCAAATAGCTTTGCAGTCGGTGTCTATGCTGTAGCAATTGCGGAAGCTGTACAGTATAGATGCTATAGCATTGGGGTAGAGCAACTTGGGGATTGAAGCACTTAAGGATGATTCTGAGTCCAGCCTAACTTCTCACTGATATCTTCTCTCGTTCATAGATCTTTTGATTACATTTGCTAATAGCATAGTTACGAAACCCCTGAACCAATTATATCTATTTTCTGTTTTCACAACTGTCATAGCATCGGTGCGTCACTCCTCGATATCTCAGTCTCTGTGGGATGATACTCTACTTTCACTTTATTACTTGTTCAACTGGTTCACTTGCCATCAAGGAAATCGACCAACAGCGCCCATTAATGACCATCCCTTTAAGACTAGGCCAGCCTGTTTTAACGGCTTTACCTTTACCTATATCATAATATATGAATAGCAAAAAGGTGATGTCCATAACAAAGCCCATTAGAGATGAAGCAATCAAGATGAAAGAACTGGCTATCACCCAAGAGGGGGGTGAATTGGGTGTCTGATAAAACTTTAGGGTCTTTGAAAATCTTTTTGCAACTTCTAAATCAACAGTTAGATATTCAAATAAGCATATACTGGAGATATAAGAGTTTAGGGAAAAGAATATGCAAACTGTGATTTATCCTGGTTCGGTCCAATCCATGATGACCTACGTCCAGTCCCGAGGCTCCTCATGAGATTTCAATCCACTATCTGCTTTCAACTTGATTAAACATTCTATAGTCAAAGTAATCCTCTCACTAGGATTCACTCCCCCTTACAAACTGTAATCAATACACCGCTTGATTACACACTCTGTACTCGAAGTAATCCTCTCCCTAGGATTCATTCCCCTAACAAGCTGTAATCAACACAGTGTGTTTCCCACCCAGGATCACTCAATCTTGAGTAACTCTCAGATAGAATGTTTATAGATAAATCTTCTCTCTCTCAGAAGTGAATGAATAAACACTAAAGTACAAAATTGATTATCTCACTCTCTACAGTAAACTATATAAACATTGAGACCCAGAGAGTGTATGAACTATCGACGATGAAGTAGTAAAATCATTTCATTGGCTTCGTCGAGTCATTCATCATTGGTTGTGTCTTCCGGTTTGAATACTTGATATTTATAGACAATTGTCTTTCGCCCGTTGCGAGTATTCGACCGTTGGGAATGTCTACTAGAGCATCTGTGCTTCCTCTCTCGTTTGTCCGCCATTTAACTTCATTAAATGTCTGTTGTAGCATTCATCTGTATAAAGAGAAATAGTCGTTGATGAATTTAAATGTTTTGTCGTTTTGCTTGTTTCGTCAAGTGCTTCGCTAGATATATCAGTTTCGCCTCCTTCTCAACTTTGTTGAATATCCGTTGTGAAGATTTGAATGTCCGAGCCTTCTGCTAACCACATTTGAATGTTTGCTTGGTTGAGTCTCTTTACAGGTTGTCATTCATGTGGTCTCGGTCAAAAGATAGCTTAAAATATTGATTCAGCACTTTTGCTCATATGGGTCATCCTTAATTGGGTTCACCGCATTGTCTTGGTTTCTCCGTCAGTTTTGGTCCTTGATAGCTCATCAAAATTCAAACAATGGTTAATCATATGAAAATCACTCAAGAAGATAATTAGTAATATCATAGATAATATTGAGTGATGTAGAAGATGAATTAAATGAATAATCAATCCATTTGATCAATGTTGCAAAGACGGTTTTGGCAGCTCACAGCTCATACTCAAGTATGTCATTCTGTGTACTCGAGTATCCCTTGCAGAAGCACTTCATAGAAGCTCAATACTTGACATTACTTGAGTAGCTCAATTCTCATACTTGAGTACCATACTCAAGTATCTATATCCAATACTCAAGTATCGTTGTAGCAATATCATATCAGAGTGTCAATACTTGAGTAGCCTTCTCAATACTTGAGTATTCTTGAGATTCAGTTATACCAGAGGTTTTGATCTTGATTATACTTGAATATTCAATCTTGAGTACTTCTTGAATTCTTCCTGAATACTTCCTGAATTTTTCCTCAATACTTGCTGAATACTTTCGTCAATACTTTCGGAATACTTGAGTATCCATTGCAGAAACTGATGCTCATTCCTCATTAATACTCGGTAGCCAAATTCATGTACTCAAGTAACTTCTGCTGAAACATATGACAGATGCTTGGTTCTGATAAATACTCAAGTAGCCAACATTTAATACTCGAGTATCTATGTAGTTCAAATAATCCAGAAGCTTTGCAAATGTTCATACTCGAGTATTCCAATGTTAATACTCGAGTATCTCCTGTTCGACGCTGAAGAAATGAACAAAATGAAAACATATCAACAAGTCGATCATACTCAGGAATTCATTTCATCATACTCGAGTATCATGCACATACTCGAGTATTAGACAACCCGAGAGCAAGTATCACATTCAGCAATTAACATACTGGAGTAGCTCCTTCCCAATACTCGAGTATCTCCATTTTCCAGCAACTGATTCCTGATATTACTCGAGTATATAAGTGACATACTCAAGTATCATCTTCGAATGTCAAACTCCTGGCTGAATTTCCTGCAAGCATAACGTCTTTGGTATAAATCCAAATTTAGCAAATCACCCCATCTTAGAAAGATCTTCAAATATTCCTTCCATTTCAATAAGAATCAACTCCAAACTAGTTGTATTTTGTCCATTAACATCAGATGAATGGAGGTTGTTCTTATCCGGTGTTTTTGCAACATCCAGAACTGACTGTCAACTTCAAAATATCATACCTCCTTCAATTGATCTTATTTTTCTATGATCTTGATGTTTTTGAAAAGGTATTTGAGTATAGTTTCCAATGGCACCAGTTTCAGCTCAATTGGATTTGCAGTTTGTGAGATACACTCAAATTACCGAAGCTTGGTCTGGATTGTGACGGTGATTTTTGTGTCAACTTGTAAAAATCATAGCTCTCTCATATTGACTCCTTTTGACTTGAATTTTGGTCACAAGTATGCATTGGGAGTGCAGTTTCATATGCCACTGGTTTCACGACAATCCAATTCCTGGTTTAGAGATATCATCGTATTACCAGAGGTCGCCAGCTGAGATGCGAAACAGAGCTGAGCAGAGTTGCTGAAATCATACTAATACTCGATTATTTAAGTTGCATACTCGAGTTTTGCTGGGAGTTTTGCCTGAATACTCGAGAATTAATTTGCACTACTCGAGTATTGCTTCAGGAACAATACCATATACTCAAGTATTACATTGTGATACTTGAGTATTGCTTCAGGAATGCATCTGTAACCTTCAGGAATGCATCTGTAACCTATTTGAACTCCGCCATTTCAACTTCCATTTGATCATAGAGATTTTCATATTGATTTTCTATTTTCTTCAATTTTCTCACTTGATCATTCTTCATTGTTTAAACTTCATATCTACATTAATACATAAGGATTAATCAAAGTAGAAGATAAATGTAGTATGCAAGCTTTTTGCTCTAGATAATGACATCTATATAAGACATCATCAAAACTAATCATAACTAACAAAGGAGTATCTACAATGGAAAGCTCCCTAAAAGCCTAGCAATTGCAGACTTAGGTATTCTTCTGGACCAAACACTTTGTTTATGACTTGTGAACTCATTGAGACTATGGAGATGCTTTATAGAGAGCTAAACCATGAATCTCCTGAATAAATCATCTTCCTGAACGACCTTCACTAGTGCAAAAAAGGGCTTTAAGACCAGATGAAAGAGTTATCGTAAGACTGGATCTGCGTCCGGTCTTGTTCAAAGTGCGGTCTTAAAAGTCTGTAACTTTTAAGATCGGATGAACGACTGGTCTTAAAAATTTAGACCGAACTTTTGAAATATCCAGCCTTAAAAGTGTTTCAAAATAATGATAAAAAAAGAAAAAACCTAAATGAAACAATCGGTCCCAAATCACCAGATCTGGCCATATTTTGAATGTCCCTCCGTCATCAGCGACGGAGAACCAAGAGAAGGTTGGAAGCAACACCAACAAGAAAAACAAAAAAGAAGAGAAGATTGGAAGCAACAACAACAAGAAAAACAAAAAAGATGAATACAAAGTCCAGAAATAAGAAAACATAACAAGAAATAGAAATCATTCACCATGGAAATCGAATTTGAATCAATATAAAATCAGATGTGAAATTGAAGTCCAGATCTACAAAAAAATCACAAGCTTAAAGCAACCAAATCTAAGCAGGATCCTCTTGTTGATGTTGGCAAAGCTTCAAGCAACCAAAATCAAAGTCTAGATCTGAGCAGGAGCGGTCAAGGTAGGAGCAAACATACTTAAGCAAGAAGAGATCTGGGTTTGATTTTAAGCTAGATCTATGCGAAGGCGATGTTGGAGGAGCCATAGATCGAAGAGGAAGGAGCCGCTGTCGTCTAGAATCCTCGAAGCAGTACGCTTGCGCCGTTGCTGAGGATTGGAGTTGATGCCATCGCAAAACCCTCGAAGCATCTCCTGCCAATGTTGCCAAGGATTGGATTGTGTGGCTCTTAGGATGACTTACGAAGATTGCGAGTAGGTTAGAGGAAGAGGATGTCATTCTTGCTGAGGATTTGACCTGTGAGGCTCTTAGGACACTTGTTGAATCTATAACTAAGCAAATGTTATATCACAAAGAAGACAAGCACGCTCACGGACTTAATGAGTTTAGCGAATTTAGTTTTTTTTTTTAAAACACTTTTAAGACCGGATGTTTGTAAAAACAGGTCTTAAAAGTATATTTTAAGACCGCCTTTATAATCCGGTCTTAAAAGTATATTTTTAAGACCGGATCCTTTATAATCCGGTCTTAAAAGTGTTCTATATATTTACGAAATTGCAACCGGTCATACTTTTAAGACCGGATTATAAAGGATCCGGTCTTAAAAATATACTTTTAAGACCGGATTATAAAGGATCCGGTCTTAAAAATATACTTTTAAGACCGGATTATAAAGGATCCGGTCTTAAAAATATACTTTTAAGACCTGTTTTTACAAACATCCGGTCTTAAAAGTGTTTTATATATTTGTTGGAAATTCAGATTTAATTAGTTAGCATATACGATTATATTGTGCAATTATTTTAATTAAGTTGTTAGAGAGATTTTAGGAATTAAGTGAGCAGATCACGGTTTTTTGAATTTCGTAATTATATTCCTGATTGCAATCATTTTAATTAAGTTGTTAGAGAGATTTTAGGAATTAAGTTAGCAGATCAGGGTTTTTTGAATTTCATAATTATATTATTGATTGTAATCCCTAGATTATAGGAAGTGCCCAGTCAGAAGATTATTTATTTATTAGCATCTGTATATAATTCCAATTAAGCGAAGGAATAAATCATCGCATTCTTAGACTCATCTCTGATCGGCGTCTTCTCACAATATTTACGAAATTGCCACCGGTCATACTTTTAAGACTGGATATTTTATAATCCAATCTTAAAAGTGTTCTATATATTTATGAAATTGCCACCGGTCATACTTTTAAGACCGGATCTTTTATAATCCGGTCTTAAAAGTGTTCTATATATTTACGAAAGTGTCACTGATCATATTTTTAAGACCAGATCCTTTATAATTCGGTCCAAAAAGTTCTTTATATTTACGAAAGCCATCCTAGGTCATACTTTTAAGACGATTCTCTATAATCCGGTCTAAATGAGGCGGTCTTAAAGCTCTTTTTTGCACTAGTGCTTACTAGCAACGACTTTAACAATATTTTTAAGTCTCTTGAAAGCTTCAAGCAAAATATCTCCGTTGATTTGATATTTCCAAAGTAAAAAAATGACTTCAAATAAAATGTTTAGCTTAGCGATATGAAGCCAAGAAAAATGAATACCTCATATTCATTAGAGACCGAGTGAAGGTCAAAGATTGGTGTAGTTCTGCCACTAAAAATAGCTCCATTCCAAGGAACACCCACTTCTATAATACTTTTCTCCTCCCTTCCACATCACTAGCTCCAGCGTCAGTCCGACCACCATACCCCATCTCAAGTCTCCGATGGAACGATCGTCCCAACTCTTCGATGCCCACAATTCCCGGTTAATCCCTCTTCTAAAGATCCCACCCAATCTTCATTCTAGGTAAGAACGTATCACTCGGATAATCAAAACTCTGCCATATAAACTGTTCATCATGATCAACAGCCAGGTTTTGTTCATTTCTCAGAACCAAGTTCCCTGAATCCAAAAGTTGTGCCTACAAGAGAAAAGCTGCGAAGGTGAACGAGAGTGAAGGAGGGACAGGAGGCAACACTGTGGACTGTGGTGTTGGGTCAAGCTTTTCATCTTGTCAGAAGAGGTGGCGTAGCACGAGCAGGACCCACCTCGCTAGATCTGAAAGTGAGGGAAGTTTGTCATTATCAACGGTCGTGTTGTTGATTTTGCCCGTTTTAGGAGAGTTTACAGTTCATACCTCTGAAGCACCGACACGCTTATTCCAGGGAAATTTGCGCGTCGGTCGAGTGTCGGATGGCGACACGCGTGGACACGCTCCGACACGCGTGTCGGAGGTGGTCAACGCCGTCCGACGCGTTGACCGGTCGGACACGGTTAGGGGCATTCCGGGAATATTCAAAAATTTATATAAAAAAAAGAAAAGAAAAAAAGGCCGAAAACTTGAGAGAATCTAAGACAATCTTGAGAGATCGAGATTTTAAAACAGATATAGAGAATCTCAGCTCAAATCATAAAGATCGAGTCAGTGAATTTGAACCTAGGTTATTTGCGTTGCATGAGATTCTGAGACAGATATAGAGATTCTGAGCTTCGACCTTCGCCGCCATTGTCTCGTTCTGATTTCTGAACCTCAGCTCCGCCCTTCGCCGAATCGTCGTTCCCTTCACCATATTGTCATCATTCTCCTTCTCAGATCAGATAGCCGATAGTGATTAGCCGATCACCATTCACCAATAGGTACGAACGCGTGAGCTGTCTTTGAGAGTTGAGAGTCTGACCTTTCAATCTTGACTCGAAATCTGTGACTCTGTAAGTGTTATTGTTTTTTTATTTTTTGCTTGCAACTGTGGCTTGCTTGCTTGTTTTGTTTTACTTGTACCGAATCTACCAATAGCCCATAGCCCCATAGGCACTTAGGCAATTAGGCACAACTTGCTTACTTGCTTTATTTATGTTTTACTTGCACTGTTCCTTTTTATTGCTTACTTGCTTTTTTATTTTTCACTTGCACTGTTGCTTATTAGCAGAAGTACTGTGACACTCTGACTCGTTTTTATTTTTTAGTTTTAGTATAGTTAATATTTAGTAATATGTATGTTATGTTTGTATTGAGTTGAGTCAAAAAAAAAAATTAGGACTAGTAGGTAGAGGGCTTGATCATTTTTTTGATTAATTTTGTTTTTGTTGGACTTATTTGTAGTATGGATCATTCAAGTTACGTCGGTGCTAGTACTCCGCTGCTCCCAATGCTTCGATAGTGAATTATTATTAAGTAAACCATTATGGAAATATGTTACCAAATTAGATGATGGAGTGGAAGTGGGAGGGAATTTGTCTTGGACATGCAACTTCTGTAAAAAGGACTTTAAAAGTTCGTATACTAGAGTGAGGGCTCATCTGTTGCAATTATTAGGCAAAGGAGTTGGTAAATGTTTATCAGTGCAAAAAAGAGACGTGTTAGAGATGAAAAAATTGGATGAAGAAGCTACTGAAAGAATGCAATCTAATAAACCCAGAAACATACCTTTACCCCCTCCTCTTCTAGCGTTTTCGTTGACTCTAAAAAGAGAAGAACTAAGGGTCCTCTTGAGAAGTCATTCAATGTTGGGGAGCGAGAAGAATTAAATCATCTGATTGCTAGAATGTTTTATTCAGCGGGATTGCCGTTCAATTTGGCGAAGAACCCATACTTCGAGCTTCGTATACTTTTTTGCAAGAGATCATAATATTGGAGGTTATTTGCCACCAGGCTATAACACATTGCGAACTACTCTATTGCAACGGGAGAAAGAAAATGTTGATAGGTTGTGTGAACCTATTCGAGAGGATTGGACTCATAAGGGGTGAGTATTGTAAGTGATGGGTGGAGTGATTCACAAAGGAGGCCACTCATTAATTTCATGGCAAGATCGATGGTAGAGCAATGTTTTTAAAATCGGTTGATTGCTCGGGGAGATTAAGGATAAAATTTTTATTTTCAAGTTGCTAAAGGAAGTTATTCAAGAAGTAGGAGAGGCGAATGTGGTTCAGATAATCACAGATAATGCTGCAAATTGTAAGGGAGCAGGGCAACTAATTGAGTAGGAATTTCCATCTATTACCTGGACACCATGTGTTGTCCACACATTGAATTTGGCTGTGAAAAATATTTGTCTTTGCAAAGAATGTGGAGAACAATCAAACAAGCATATGAGGAATGCGGTTGGATTTCGATATTGTAGGAGATGTTGCTCAAATAAAGCATTTCATTATGAATCATTCTATGAGATTGTCCATCTATAATGAGTTTGTGAATTTGAAGTTGCTTTCTATTGCTGATACTCGTTTTGCTTCAAAGATTGTGATGCTGAAGAGGTTCAAGTTAGTAAAGGGTGGTCTCCAAAATATGGTGATAAGTGAAAAATGGAGTATTTATAAAGATGATAATCTTGGGAGGGCTAGATTTGTGAAGGAAAAAATATTGGATGATGATTTTTGGGATTTAGTTGATTATATACTTGCTTTCACTGCTCCTATTTATGATATGATTAGAGTGTGTGACAATCGATAGACCTTGTCTTCACTTGATATATGATATGTGGGATGGGATGATTGAGAAAGTGAAGAAAGCTATATACTATAAAGAAGGGAGGATGATAGAAGAGAGGTCTTCTTTTTATGATGTGTCTTGTATCATATTCTTGTGGATCGTTGGACGAAAAATTCAACTCCACTACATTGTTTGGCGCATGCTTTGAATCCTAAGTAAGTTTTTTGAAAAATGATTGAATTTAAAATTAATACTTCTCTTGATATGATTTGATAATTTGTTAATGTTTTTTGTTTTTCTTTTAGATACTATAGTCACCAATGGCTCCAAGAAGATTCAAGTCGAGTTCCTCCACACATGGATATAGAGATTACTCAAGAGCGACAAAAATGCTTAAGGAGATTCTTTCCTGCCTCGGAGGATCGAAACAAGATTACAAGGGAGTATGCTGATTTTATTACCAATGGTGGAACTTTTGGCGATTTAGATGCCATGGATTCTAAAGCCACTATGGATCCAAAAGCTTGGTGGCTACTTTATGGTACTTCTACACCTTTGCTTCAAAAGATAGCATTGAGACTTGTGCAACAACCTTCCTCTTCATCATGTGGTGAACGCAATTGGAGTACTTATTCTTTTGTGCATTTCATGAAGAGGAATAGGATCACTCCAAAACATGCTGAAGACTTGGTTTATGTGCATAGCAACCTTCGACTCTTAACAAGAAACAATCCAAGTTATGCACAAGGAGAACATCAAATGTGGGACATTGCGGAGATACATTTGATTCACTTGATGATATTGGAGATCTTGAAGTTGCTAGTCTTTCACTTGATGAGCCCGAGTGGAGGGCATGATTTTACGGGATTGAGATGAACATATTTGAACTTATGAGTGTTTAGACATTCCTAGATTTACACCCCCCAAGCATTTTTGCTTTCCCCATTTATATTTATTGAAAATATCTCACTATTTGCCCATTCTTCATTGAATCATATGAAGCAATTTAGAAATAATGGATTTTCTTTTCTTTTCTTTTACTGAATCACATGAAATTTTACCTATCTACACTTTACACTTTATGGATGCTTTGTACTAAATGTAAATTATACTTAAAAATATTAAATATATATTTAATATCAACACGTGTCCTAACGTGTCGAAATTTAGATTTTTTAGGATTAATGTGTCGGCGTGTCGTATCGTGTCGTGTCGCGTGTCGCGTGTCGGTGTCGGTGCAACATAGGTTCATACATAGTTTTGCCCACAAAATAACTTTATAGTGCCAGAGTCTTGCGAAAGAGTTGGGTTGTTAATTTTGCACATTCAGCCTACTAAAAATAAAAATTTGATGATCCTATATTGATCATACGATCAAATAATCTTCAACAGGGATTTGTGTAAGATTAGTTTTGTATAATTGGAAGAAAATTAAAGTTAAGTATGATAATTAGGCTTTGGGGAGGGCAATCAAAATCTAAGTATAAAGGCCGCCTAACTCAAAACACGAGAAAAGAGATGAAGAAGTTTTAACCTTAAAAAATGTAGTTCTCTACGTACGTTTTGTTTATTCCTCCAACAGTCTTCATTTTCTATCTCGAGTATATATGTTTACTTAATCGCTACCTTTTAAAGATAATCGAATACTATTTTCCCCCATTAAGATTATGGATTTTATTTTTGGCCCCCGTACATAACCCCCTCAAATTTTCATTTGCACAGAATCCAAAATTAGTTGCATATTGTTCGCAAACAGTCTTTATATTGATATAAATATAAATAAATTGTTTTTGCAAACTTTTATTTCTTGAGAAAATATTCTTATATATTATAGGTATAAATTTTTCCCCTTCCAAAATAATGTTTCTGGTTTCATTAGTTCTATAGGTTCCTGAGGATGTAGATAACAACAAGGGCAATATTTGCATGGCAACCACGAGCCCCTTAAATGTCCAAAAAGGGATTTTTCATTGTTTCTCCAGTGTAGAGAGAGAAGGTCCAACTTCTCTCTTCTTCTCTGCCTCATCTCTTGTGGTCTTCCTTCTCTCGCCGGCGGCTTGTAGTGATACAAGCCGCCGGCGAGCACCCTTCTTGTCCATGGGGCGAGTTCCTCCCTCTCCTTCTTCAAATCTGATCTGCCGAGGTGAGAGTTTGCTGGTTTTCTGTGTTTTTGTTTCTTGTTTTGTGGTATGGGGTTTTGTGGTGGTGTTCTTGTCTCAAGAAATAAACAGATCTGTCATATCTGAGTTCAAATCCTTTTGATTGGATGGCTGTTTGGACGTTATGAAATCCGATTATCTCCTGGTAGCTCGGATCTACGTTCTTGGGGGAAGATCTAAAGAGGTGCTGGTTGGTTTGTGATCTAGGTCACCGGATCTGTTTGGTCAGAGCAGAAGTGTTCTTCAGGACATCAAGGGTCTTCTTTCTTTCGAGGTTGGGTTTTCTGGTTTCTTTACCCTAAGATGGGGTACCCAGTTAGTTGATTTAATTGCAGCTATTGCTTATAAGATTGTGTGCCCTTTGGGGTGGGTTTTACAACCAACACTTTCTTACTCATCACTTCTAACCTTGGCTTTCGAGGAGGTTGATTATGTCCATGATTCTACTTCTACTCATTATATTTTTAATGTACGGTGCTTGACTAATATTGTATCCAGTTTATTTTGTTGGTGTTGTTGTTGTTATGTTTGTTGTATTTGTTTTAGATTTGTTTGTGATTATTTTTATGTATTGTATCGGTTTACAATATATATATATATATATATATCCTTTGAGCAAAAAAATTGTTTCTCCAGTGTCGTGTTGAAAAACTTATTGAAGGGAAAGTGAGCCATCAACCAAAGAATCTTGCTGCATATTGGAGCTTTTGGCTAAGGCACTCAATGACACGGTTTCAGAGGTATATGCATATCCTAATTTCTATGGTAGTTTTAAATTTAATGGGTACGAAAAATCACTTTACAAATAATTATTTATTATACAATAAAAAATCAGTTAAGAATTTAGCTCATTTACAAAAATGCCATTGCGTACATGTAATGATCACCCCAATATATTACTCTCAGATATCGATTTTAGTACATTACATCTAAAAAATAAAGAAGACAAACAATAGCCCAATTTCAATTAACTAGCTAGAAAGTGAAAAATGAATCAAATAAGGCTAGGAGAAATGACCTTGTTTGTTTCTGTTTTAGAATAGTAATATAGAGTTGTTTTTCAAAATAATTTTGAAATGGGAAACAAAATCTACTTGGATAATTATTCTAAAAATAAAAAATAAATTGCATTTGGAGAACAAACATAAAAACTTGTTTGTAACATTTTTTCTTGAAAATCAACTTTGAGTGAAGGAAGGCGAGAGACAGAGTGGAGAGTACAGCAACGATGGATGCAGAATCGGAGGATTGAGAGATCATGTAAACAAGCATGAGAGACAAATTGGGAAGCGTAGCCACAAGTGAAAAGGAAAATCAAGAAAAAAAAAAAAAAAACATAAAAAAAAAATTAGAAAACAATAAAACGTGTAAAAGTTAATGTTTTATGATTTTGTTTTTTAAAACATATTTCTATTTTTTTTTATTACAAAACACTTAATTTAAAGTAAACAACCAAACAAGTTTTTTTTTTTTTTTAATGAGAAATTAATTTTTTTTTTTTAAAAAAATCAAAGCAAGAAAACAAACAGGCCCATAATGTCACAGGCAGAAACAAAGTTATTCACACCAAAACCCTCTCCCGGTTTCTATCTCAATTTCTTTCTTTCTTAACTCACTCCACGCACGTCTCATGGGCCCTTCATCCTATTAGTTCTATTCTTATAATGGACGGTTGGCTCTAGTTATATGTGAATTTAAAAAAAAAAATAAAAAGCATTTTGAGATTTTAAAATTCAAGTGGTATTTTTTTTTTGGTATTTTCTCTTTTAGTTATTTACCATCAAAGCGTAATTTTAATTTGATCCAATTAGTATTGCAATGTGATTTCAAAGCATTTTGGTCTTTATTTTAATTAATAACCTTAGTGAGGGTTTGCCAAAATTCTCCCTACTTTTTAATAACATGGTAGAAAATATAATATAATATAAATATCATTATATATAGATATATAAATAGATAGAGTTCACTTTACTAATTAATGATATCATTAGATTAGCTAGCACACCAACATAGAATTTGTCTAGCGGTATAAGCTAGGGTTCCACTAGATCCTTCTCGGTTTTGAGTTCAAGTCCCAGAGGAGACACTTATATTAGAAGGGATAGCCACAAACTACGGATTGGATACCGAATCATAATATATATATATATATATATATATATATATATATAAGATCAATCACGCTTAGGGCATACTTTCCGGGCTAGCCTAGTTTACCTTTATCATACAATATAGGGTTCAATCACGCCTAGGACCAACCATTTAACTATTAAGTGGGCAAACTTTTAAAAGCCTACTTTCACAACTTTACCTTTATCATACAATATATAACTATCACATATGAATAATGACAATTGATAATATATATTTGAACAGCAAAAGGTGATGTCCATAACAAAGCTCATTAGAGATGAACCAACACTAGTGCAAAAAAACGTTCTAAGACCGCCTCATTTAGACCGGACTATGGACACCACGGTCTTAAAGGTATGACCAGTGGTAATTTTGTAAATATAAAGAACTTCTTGACTGGATCATTTTTTCATAGGTCTTAAATATATTATTCAGATTGGCAAAAAAAAAAAAACAACCGGTCTTAAAAATGTTATTAAAAAAAATTGAAATATCAATACATTATTAGAGAAATCTCATACAGCCCGACTTATATTTTCTGTGGTTCAAAAAAATAAGGAAAAATTTAAATATATTGTCTAAAACTTTTAAGACCAGATATATATAAAAAGACGGTCTTAAAGGGTATACTTGACATAAATGGTTCCCGATACTAAATATTGAAATTTTTTCTAAGATCAGACATTAATAAAGGACGGTCTTAAATTGTAACCTTTAAGACCGTTGTTTACTTCATCCGGTCTTAAAATTAAAGCGCCAAATATACTTTTCTTCGCGCGAAACCTTACCTTACGACTTAACGTTGTTCTCTCTGAACTCTGAAACCCCTGTTGTTGTTGCGAAACCCCTCTTCCTGTGTCATTACCTCTCTTCCTCGCCCACCACCACCATCCTCTGTTACTCTCTCAGGCGTTCCTCTTTCGCACCACCACTCTCAACCTCTCTTCCTTTCCCGAAATTTTTTTTAAAGACCGAACATTAATAAAGGACGATCTTAAATTGTAACTTTTAAGACCGTCATTTGCTTCATCCGATCTTAAAATTAAAGCGACAAATATACTTTTCTTCTCGCGAAACCTTACCTTACAACTTAACGTTGTTCTCTCTGAACTCTGAAACCCCTATTGTTGTTGCAAAACCCCTCTTCCTGTTGCATTACCTCTCTTCCTCGCCCACCACCACCATCCTCTGTTACTCTCTCACTCTCTCAGGCGTTCCTCTTTCGCACGACCACTCTCATAACCTCTCTTCCTTTCTCGAAAATGAACGGAGAAAACAGTTCTTCTCCTGTTCGTTCAACGCCCATTCGGTGGTGACCGGGTGTGAGTCGAACGAACCCTCTTCATCTCACGCAATGAGCCTCGTAACCGCCCTGCACACCGTGGTAGAAGTAGCATACGAATGAAAGATGTATCCGTAAGTCGGACCTCTGGGTCAAAGCTCAAGATTCAGTTTGATGAAAAGTTGGCTCCTTTCGGTCCTAATAAAGGCAAATATAATAGTTTTGTTGGCTATCTAGCATGCAGCAAGGCTAGCATCTTGACAGATGAGTGGAGAAATGTGGACCTTCGCAATGTAAATGAACCTATTTGGGACACTATCTAGCTTACATACACTGTCCCTGACTGCCCGAAGTTGAAAGACAAGACATTGTCTTATTGTGCTGATCGGTGGAGGAAGTTTAAGACCTTTCTAGCTAACACATATATTTTTGCCGAGGTTAGGCCTAACCATAATCCTTGGGACAAGTACACATTTATTGATGAACAAACTTGACAACAATTTGTTCAGCTGCGGACCACTCCTGGAGCTTTAGTGAGTTTATATTTAGTTTGTTTGCCCTTTTTTGTTTGCTTATTAACTTGTGCGGATATGTGAATGTTATTGTATACGTGTTCATCTAATCTTGTTAGTTAGATGGTTTGGTGTGTGAATAGAAGTATATATTTCCCTCCTTTGTCCTGCATAAGAGGAACATGTCTTAGTTGTATGCAAGTCTGATATGTAAACTGTGCAAAGGTAAAATACTAAGTAGGTAATTAGAGAAATAATAATGGCATAAGAGTCAAACCATTATTATAGTCTTAGCTAGTTCTTTTATAGTAGGTAGTGGTTAGACATTGCTATTAATTAGTTAGTATGTTAACTGTGTAAAGGAGGAAATGAGTAGTCTTAAAAGGCGGAACTTTATATACCTAATTGTTACTATCTAATGGGGACTGTTGATCCCACTGGATGCCTTAAAAAGGATCAAGTTTGTTTTATTCTGTAAGCATAATTCTCTTTTGCTTCTTAACCTATCTATCTAGCAGTACAAACATAGCTCCAATTTCTTCTACAATTCTACATCTTCCTTAAATAAAATGCTGAAACTTGATGAAGTGAATTTGACTAGTGTTTGAGGTTCATATCAAGCAAAAGTTCTCTAATTTACGTTAGTGAGATGTCTGAATTCATAATTAATAGTTGTTTTAAATTCTGATTCACAGAAAAAAGGGAACAAGCACAGGAGATAGGGAGAAAGAATATTTGCCTGCATAGGGCTTCTCGTGGCGGATATGAAAAGGCTGAAAAAGAATTGATGGCAGCCAAGTAGAAGAGATTGGAAGATGAAGCAGAATCCAATCCTTATGTGATACATGATCCGCCATCTCCAATATGTCGTGAGGAGTTGTGGTTGTATATTAGGCAAAAGCCAAGCGGCGCCTACACGAGTGAATAGACTCGTCTAGTTGCTGAAAGAATTGTAAGTATAGTTATTGTTAATTTTTAGTTACTAAACATGTTTCATTACTAAGCTTCTCATTATCTGTATCTTACAGGAAGATCTAAAAAAGAAAGGACCGAGAGGGAACTTTTGTGTACGGGAGGAATGATGTTATTTGGATCACTCGGGGCATGTAAGGGGGATTAGAGGCGGGTGTGAAGGAATACTTTGGTAAATCTAAACGCCATAAACAAAGTATGGTTACCGGGAGGAGATCTTGTACGCCTGGCCAAAATGAGTGAGCAATCGGCAGGCTAAAGAAGCTTCAATTCGCAATGTTTCATTAGACCTAATCCCGGATGAAGGAGGAAATGAATCAAATGTCCTTCTCGGCTCTCGTGGGCAGACCAATGTTCCCTTGCCACACTCACATGTATAATATTGTTGGACAATCGAGCAACCTTGTGACCTTTATGTGGAGGATCGATCATCATGATAGACGATTAGTTGTAAAAGGGACTATCCACAACTTGGGATCAAGCGTACACCACCAACAAATGGTGGTGATGAACAAGTTGAAGAGGTCATCGTTGACTGTATCTCCCAACCGGTAGCGAAGGTTTGAGTGATGTCATTGGAACCTTCATCTCATGGCCGGTGAAGCTTGTACATGTTTCTACTCCTCCGAAGCTCCCCCTCCGAATTGGTTGGCATGGCTAAGTTGAGTGCCAAGGACAAGCTTGTCCTTATGGTATCCAATAAACAAGTTGGACTTAATCGATGGCATGTCTCGAAGTAGGTCTTAAAAACAAGCACCGGTTTTGGTTGACCAAGATGATATAATTTTGATTTGTTTGAATTCATTCGTGCAATTATTCTCATGTTTATAAAGTAAGTATCTTCTTCTATGAGTACATAACATAAATGTGAGACACTCACATACATATATACTAATTCCCTGACGTCATTATTGTAGGTTCATGCATCATGAATTGGAACAACAGGGAAGAACCCAAGATATTTACTCAATAATATTCGAGGATGATTGTTGATACAACATATTTACTAAAACTGGCATATTTAGTAAATGTACGGTCCAAAAAGACTGACATATTTTCCAAATGACTTTTAGGACCAGACATTTATAAAATCTACGGTCCTAAAACACTAACATATTTTTCAAATGATTCGAGGATGATTGTTGATATGTCAGTCTTTTAGGACCATAGATTTACTAAATGTCTGGTCCTAAAAGTCTCATTCAAAAAATATGTCAGTCTTTTAGGACTGCAAATTTACTAAATCGTCAGTCCTAAAAGTCTTCGTTTAATTATCATCAGAAAAATATGTCATTCTTTTAGGACCGTAGATTTACTAAATGTCCGGTCCTAAAAGTCTCATTCAAAAAATATACCAGTCTTTTAGGACTGCAGATTTACTAAATCGCCAGTCATAAAAGTCTTCATTTAATTTGAAAAAAAGGCCAGTGTTTTTAGGACCCTAAATATACTAAATGTTCGGTCCTAAAAGTCTTCGCTCTTTTATTTATTTACAAAACACTGTGTAACTATATCATCTCATTATCCATATTTCATAATTGCCTTGCTTTTATTTATTTATTTATTTTTTAATTTTAGTTTTTTGAGTCTGCCATTATCCATATTTCATACTTGCCTTGTTTATTGCTTTCCAGGTTCAGATAATGCATAAACTAACTAATTAAAGTGCTAAACTCCCACGAGAACAAAATTTAAAAATATAAAACATTTTTACAAAAAAAAAAAAATCCTCCTATAAAACAACTAATCCTCGGAGAGGAGGAGGCGTCGGAGGCGTCGTCTTCAGCAGGATCATACTCCACGTCATTTTCATGGAGTACCGTGTTCAGCTTATTGTTAACGGTATGAACAAGCTGAAACAATTGGCCCAAGCGTCGGTCGATGTGAGCGACGCGGGCCACCACATTCTGCACCAACTGCTTGACAGTCGGATTTGGAGGAGGCAATGGCGGAGGGGGCTGAGGTTGAAGAGGAGGAGGAAAATGAGGACCTGGTGGAGCAGACATTATAGTGGAGGCTAGGCGGTGGAGGAGGTCGTGTAGAAGTGATAGAGAAGAATGTGAAGAAACTAAAGTAATAACGGGTTTAAAGAGAGAACCCATCCTGAAGAATATGAAACGCCAGAAACTTATTACGGGGAGATGCATAGTTCCTTAGAATATGAGGAGACACATAGTTGGGCAGTTTACGGGGAGACGCATAGTTCCTCAGAAGCCGAAGAGTGTAAGAATACGACTGTGCTATCCTATCTGAGTAATTTTGAAGTGACTGAACATTTAATACCGGCCGGATCAGTTCTTAAAAGTAATATTTTTTAAAGAAAAATTCTTACTTTACAAAAATAAATAATTGATAAAAAAATAGTTGACTTTTAGGACTGGATATTAGATAAAAGGTCGGTATTAAAAGTAATTGAATATTGTTTGAAAAAATAAATAGTAGACATTTAGGACTGGATATATAATAAAATGATGGTCTTAAAAGTAATTTAATTGAAAAAATAAATAATATACTTTTGGGACCGGACATATGATAAAAGGACGGTCTTAAAGTAGAAACACAAACATCATAATCAATTGTGTATCTCTCTCTCTCTGTCTTTACTAACTCCTCACTACCTTGTAACTCCTCTCTGCCCCAACTGCTCAAACCATGGTTAGATACAAGAGAACCGCTCGTAGGGGTACTCTTACTCATGATGCTCGTGCCTTCCGTAGATGTTATACGGTGCGCCTCCTCTATTGTGATAGAAGAGTCTCGGGTCATTGGACCCATTGTTATTTCGGATGATGAAGATGCGTTCGGACCATAGGTTCCCGCTCCCCCTCTCCAACCTCTTGGCCCCCCGCGCCTACTACTGACCCCTCTCCTCTTTCCTCTAATGATGCATTGTAGCTGATGCGAGTAAGACAGAAACGTACTGATCTCCAGCGGGAAGTTAATGCTACTCACGCCGATATCATCGAGGCATTGGAGGATAATAAGCTTTAGGATGTTTAGTTAGATTCTTGTCGTTGATAATGTTCAGTTATTGTTTTTCTTTCTTTTTTTCTTGTGTACGTGCATATTCTCCAGTTATGTATGGAAGCAGTAAGAACTAAGCTTGTGTCTTTCTAATATTCATATTCTCCAGTTTTCCTTTAATTTATTTTATTAATTCAGTTTTATTTGTGCTCGCCAAAGGCAAACCTCTTTTTTTTTTTTTTGGTTAATTAATAAATGAAGAGGTGTACGAGGGTAAAAGTAATATACTTTTAGGACTGGAGTTTTTATAAAACTCCGGTCTTAAAATTAAATGAATAGTAAAATTTAAGACCGGAGTATTCTTAACCGCTGGTCTTAAAAATTAATTAATAAATATTTGACTTTTAGGACCGGATGTTTTATAAAACTCCGGTCTTAAATGAATAGTAAAATTTAGGACCGTAGTATTGTTAACCGCGGTCTTAAAAATTAATTAAGAACATTATATCTTTAGGACCTAGATACTTTATAATTAACCGATGTTAATAAAATCTAAAATACTAAAACATGTCTCTGTCGCGGGAAAAATTAAATTTCCCTCTCGAACTTCTCTTATCAGAAAGTGATTATTCGGGTTCTATCTCCTAGTGTTTGTGTGTTGCGTCGTCACTGCTTCGCGTTCCTCTTTTGACAATCACTTTCTTGTTCCTTAGCTAAACATCTATAGACCAAGCTGTATGAGGTGTTTTGGTTATATAACTTAATGATTTTCTTGCTTATGGTTCTAGGTTTTTCATGCGTTGAACGAAATCGATGAAATGTTATTGTGGGTTTCTTTGTTGTTAATGAATATTGTATTTTGAAGCTTATATTTGCACTTTAGACCTACCGAACTGACCAACTATTGTTTTTAGGTTACTCTTGCTATCTGTAACATCATCGTTCGTGGCCGGAGAAGAAAGACTCAGCAAACACATTTGAATTTATATGCTACAGGTGAGTCCACAAAACCTTCATGTGATGCATTTAATTCCTCGTCATGCATTTATTTTGCTTCTTGGATTCACTGTGATACATTTATGACCAAAAGTGATTCTTCGTTCTGCATTTAATGGGCAAGTTTATCTGTAAAAAAAAAGAAAAAAAAAACTTAACCGACATTTGAGCATATATATGCATTTGGAGTTGTCTTATTTTATATGAAAGTTTCAATTTTTTTGGATTATGTATGTTAAATCTTTCCATCTATATATAGGAATTTTACTATGGATCACAGTTGGACAAATGCTTTACGGACGAGTTTGAATATCAGAATGGGGTGAGGGACTTTATAGAATTTGCTAAACAAAATGCCCATAATGATAGTGGGAAGTTTTATTGCCCTTATGTAAAATGTTTGAATGAGAGGCGCCTAAGTCCTAAAGTTATACACACACATTTAATTTGTGAAGGATTTTATAAGACTTATACGGTATGGTCATGGCATGGTGAACAAATGCCAAGTGGGTCTCAACATGGGAAAGTGTTTCTGAAGAAGCCATGGAATTTTGTTAAAATTATTTAGCCAAAGTAAGATATATTGGCCTTCCTAAACATCAGCATGCTGAAGGGGATAGGTGAGGGGCTTCAGTAAAGAGTGCGGATCCTGATAAATTGTCACAAGTCCACTTATGCATCTTGAATAATGTTGATGAAGTTCAAGACAATATAGTTGTACATAAAGAAGCTGTAATGAAAGAAAATCATAGAATGACTGAACAAAGGTTGATTAGGGAGCATAATAGAACTTTTTCAAACTGGTTCAAACAAAAGGTCGAGGGAGAGGAATGTGTTTCTGATACAATCAAATGGTTAGCACATGGTCCGGAGGTTGATGTCATAAGTTGGAATTCGTATGTGATCAATGGTTATACATTTTACACGAAGTCCCTAGATGATAGGAGCACCGTCCAGAACAGTGGTGTTATGTTAGAGGCTGAATCTATGCACTTCTCCAGTTCAAAAGACAAGAGGCCTAAATTGGCAGTCATGCCTTATTATAGCGTTATTGAAGAGTTTGGGAGGTGGAATGTGTTCAAATTAGGTTTCCCATTATTAAAATGAAAGTGGGTTAATGTCATAATGGTGTTTGGATCGATCGGCTAGGATTTACATTAGTCAATATCAATGGTAGAAGTTTTGGAGATGAACCTTTTATTATGGCAGACCATGCGAAACAAGCGTTCTATATCACTGATGAGCATAAATAATACCATGTTATCCCTATACTAATAGGCTGAATTAAATGTTAAATCCAAGCTTAACCATAGATAATCTAAGCAAAAAGGCATACATTCATGATATAGGGACTAAGGAGTAGAAATCATTTGCATGTGCTGAGAATAGAACAATTTATTGTGTTTTTAAGGGAAATCGTATAGCAAGGTTGATACCATGCTATAACATTCTGACAGCAATTTGAAGTGCAATACAAGGCATCCTGATTGATATAGCAAAGTAGAGAAAGCAATGCTATGCGATATGTTTTTTGACCTTTTTACCCAGATGATTTCAGGAATAAAATAAAGGGCGATATTGACAGATAGGTTGGCAACGTAACGAAATAGAAGATGCGGAGGATTGGAACTGAAAGATTTGGAGAATCCCACAGAATCAATAGAAGCAATCTACTCGGATCCAAAGATATGATAGATTCCAACAGATTAGGAAAGGCCCAGCTCATTTGTGACTTAAGCCGCAAGAAAAGGCGATTATAAAAGGAAACGGGGAGAGCCAACCCTAACAGAGTCGGAGAGCCCTAGAACGAGATTCTGACTTTCGGCAGACTTAAGAGAAGAGTGAGAGATTTCACAAGAGCACGATACTTCCAGGACCACCCAGCATCCTTCCCTGCAGTGCGACGGAACGAAGAAGACGTGGAGTGGTGACGTGACAGGACCTCAACCACGCCGTAGGAAATTCCATCAAGCTTTATGTTTTCAGTTCTTTTTATCTTTGTTTTATTGATCATGGGTCATTCTGTTAGTGTCTGCTTTCTGTGTCCCTCGTCAATCATGAACTAAACTTTATATGGCTGGATGAGGATGAGTCTTTAAGTGTTGAATGAACCTAGTTGCAGTTTCTTAATTCAATAAATTTGGTTTGCATATCGGTGTGCTTATTACTAGTCGGTTAACGGAAGTTAAGGGCTAGATCTATGGCCCCAGCTTACTGGCAGGGAGTTGTGATTAGACTTCTAAAAAACAGTGTTTGCTAGGCCGCCCGTGCACGGCGTGACCTATTATTGTAGGCTTCAGGAATGGGTCTACCTATCATAACTATTACACCTTGAGCGTAATGCAGGTCTGACTAGAAAGTTGCCATAGGAATATGGAAGGAGTATAGTTAGTATCAAATGTATCAGACGCGGAAGCTTCGGTAGATTATAGTGGTGGGTTAACCAAATAGCTTTCCAGTCGGTGTCTATGCTGTAGCAATTGTGGAAGCTATACAGTGTAGATGCTATAGCATTGGTGTAGAGCAACGGGGGGATTGAAGCACTTAAGGATGATTCTGAGTCCAGCCTGACTTCTCACTAATATCTTCTCTCGTTCATAGATCTTTTGTTTACATTTGCTAGTAGCATAGTTACGAAACCCCTCAACCAATTATATCTATTTTCTGTTTTCACAACTGTCATAGCATTGGTGCGTCATTCCTCGGTATCTTAGTCTCTGTGGGACGATACTCTACTTACACTTTATTACTTGTTCGACTGGTTCACTTGCCATCAAGGAAATCAACCAACAAGTTTTTGGCGCCGTTGTCGGACCGCGATACCCTTTGTGACGACGCCCTTTTGCTTAATAGTTGTGATTTACTTAGTAAAAGAGCTCACTTTTTTCCGCTCTTGATTTTCAGGTACATTCTGTAGTGTATGCGCAACTCGCCTCCAGCCAATCTAGAGCCTTACCATCCTGAGATAGAACGGACCTACAAACAAAGGCCTAGAAGGCAGAAGCGACGGAGTCAGTCTCTTGACCTAGCAAACATGGCGGATATACCTATCAACCACGAGCGGGAGCAACGAGAGCGCCTGATAATAAACAAGGATAACCAGGTCACTCCACCTCCAAACCCAGATGCAAACAAGGCCATCATGGAATTCAGGATTCCAGACTTAAACAAGCTGAACCCGGCCATCACACAACCGACCCTCAATGCCAGACACTTTGAAATTAAAGGTGTCATGATTCAGATGCTGAATGCAACCGGGAAATTTGGAGGACTTCCTTTCGAAGATCTGCACCTTCATCTCAAAACCTTCATGGAGGTGTGTGATTCCTTTGTAATCCCTGGTATACCTCATGACGCCGTCCGGATTAAGTTGTTTCCCTTCTCTCTGTGGGACAGGGCACGGACGTGGTTAAACCACCTACCTGCTAATTCCATCACCACATGGAATGATCTAGGAAGTAAGTTCTTGCTCAAATTCTTTCCACCTACCAAGAACGCTCAACTCGGGGGACATCACCAGCCTTCCGGCAAAACCGGAGAATCTACTTAGGAAGCTCCGGGACAGATTCAAGGACCTCTTGAGACGATGCCCCCAAGACGGGTGTGTGAATGGGTCCGATAGAAACATTCTACGGGGTCTCGATGGACAGACACGATCAATCCTAGACGTCTCATCTAGAGGATCCATCCTAATGAAGTCTTATGAGGAGGCCCACAATTTACTGGAACGAATGTCCATGAACAGTCATCAGTGGCCAGTTGATAGAGCGACATCCTCCCGAATTGTTGCAGGGATACATGAATTAGATGTCATGACTGCTCTCACTTCGCAAGTTTCATCTCTGACCAACATAGTGAAAGGACTGACCCTTCCATCAAGCAACACGTCGCTGCAACCATCTCAGATAGCATGTGTATGCTGTGGCGGAGAGCATTCTTACTCCTAATGCTCCGCTAACCCTGAGTCAGTGAACTACATCAACAACTTCAACAGGGGCAGCAATACCAATAACCCGTACTCTAACACGTACAATCCTGGATGGACGCAGCATCCTAACTTCTCATGGAGCTCTTAAGGTTCACAAGCAGCAGGGCAATCATCAGGCCCACAGTACTCAAACCGAACATCAAACCCACCAGGGTTTACCCAAAGAAGCAAGGCAAGCGGCATGGCGGTGATTCGAGACACGTAACTCCATGCTTTCCCTTTTGAAGGACTATATGATGAAAAACGATGCAATCATCTAGAATCAGCTAGTAACCTTGAGGAACCTTGAAACTCAAATGGGACAACTCGCAACTGCTCTTAACAACAGACCCTCAGGATCCTTGCCCAGTGACATTGAAGTCCCTAGGATCCAAGGAAGAGAGGAAGTCAAGCTGATTGAGCTCCGAAGTGGTAAAAGCCTAGAACCCATGAGAGCAACAAAGCACCCTATGGTTGTCACTGATCCAAGACTTGAGAAATCCAAGGATGGGCAATAAATCACTAAAGAACCCCTTGAAGACGAGCAGAGGCAACCAAGACAGGCACAACCAGAACATGATCTAAGGACCACAGGATTGCCTCCACTGGATGACCATGTGCAATACCCAACAAGGAATGCTACCGCCCCATCAACAAGGCTTAATCCTAACCTCGGACCTCCAATAATGCCAAGGCCACCCCCGCCTTTCCCATAAAGGCTAAAGAAGCAAGGCCAGGAGAAACAATTCAAGCAGTTCCTTGATATGCTACGGCAACTACACATTAACATCCCACTCGTGGAAGCTCTGGAACAAATGCCCAGCTACATGAAGTTCATGAAGGAAATTTTGTCTAAGAAGAGGCGAATGGCAGAGTTCGAGACAGTAGCATTAACCCAGGACTGCAGTGCCATGTTAACCAATTGGCTACCGCCGAAATTAAAATATCCTGGTAGCTTCACAATTCCTTGTGCAATCGGACCCAACTACTCTGGTAAAGCTCTGTGCGACCTAGGTGCTAGCATAAATCTCATGCCTATGTCAATTTTCTAGCAATTGGCAATAGGAGAAGCCAGGCCCACAATAGTCACATTGCAACTCGCTGATCGCTCCATAGTAGGGACTTTATAGAATTTGCTAAACAAAATGCCCATGATGATAGTGGGAAGTTTTATTGCGCTTGTGTAAAATGTTTGAATGAGAGGTGACTAAGTCCTAAAGTTATACACACACATTTAATTTGTGAAGGATTTTGTAAGACTTATACAGTATGGGTATGGCATGGTGAAAAAATATCAAGTGGGTCTTAACATGTGGAAGTGGCCTTTGATGATAATGACACGGATATGGATGATCTCATAGAGGATATTATTCGTGATCTAGGAGAAGAGGCTTTTCATCAATCACATGCATATGGTAATATGTGCAGTGATGCAAAGACCCCGATATACTGTGGGTGTAAAAAATATCAATTGTTGAACATTGTATTGAAATTGGTAAGCTTGAAGGCACGTCATGGATGGAGCAACAAGAGTTTTTCTGGAATGCTTGAGGCTTTTAAGGACATGCTTCCGGTGATAATGTGTTGCCGCATCGATACTATGATGCTAATAAAATACTTTGTCCACTGGGGATGGAGTACAAAAAGATCCATTCATGCTCGAATGATTGCATACTGTATAGAAAAGAGTTTGAAGATAAGCAGAATTGTCCGATATGTGAAACCCCAAGGTACAAGTTAAATAAAGGGCCTGTAAAAGTGTTGTGGTATCTTCCAATGATACCAAGGTTCAAGCGGTTGTTTGTGAATGAAAATGATGCAAAAAATTTGAGGTGGCATGCAAATGAGAGGATTTCTGATGGAAAGCTTCGACATTCGGCCGATTCTTCTCAATTGAAGAAAATCTATCAATTATTTCCGAACTTCGGCGAAGAACCTAGGAACCTTAGGCTTGCCCTTAGCACAAATGGAATGAATCCATATGAAATCCTTTGTAACATACATAGTTCATGGCCTGTACTCCTGATTATTTACAACTTATCTCCTATGTTATGCATGAAACGAAAGTACATCGCGCTGTCTATGTTGATTTCGAGACCAGAACAACCCGAAAATGACATTGATGTTTACCTTGAGCCCTTGATCAAAGACTTGAAGGAGTTGTGGGAAGAAGGTGTCGATGTTTTTGACTTTTTCAAGAAGGAGGTGTTTAAAATGTGAGCCATGATATTTTGTACTATAAACGACTTCCCAACATATGGGAACTTGTCAGGGTATAGTGTAAAAGGCCATAAAGCATGTCCGGCCGGTTTGTAAACAAGGCACACGCTACCATCAACTTCAACATGGAAGAAAGACGGTTTATCTTGGACATAGGAGATTTCTTAAACGGGGCCACCCATATCGTCAATTAAAGAAAGCCTTTTTTGGTGGCCAAGAGTATGAAGATGCTCCGGTGGCATTGATTGGGGAGCAAGTTTATGAAAAGGTGAAAAATATCAATGTCGTCTTCGGTAAGACTGCAAAGAGTAGAAAAGAAACAAATATATGGAAAAAGAGATCTGTATTCTTCGATCTTCCCTATTGGCGCAATCTTGATGTGAGACACTGTACTAATGTCATGCATGTGGAGAAAAATGTATGTGATAGTATTGTTGGCACGCTTCTCAACATACAAGGTAGTTCCAAGGATGGTGTGAAGGCAAGATTGGATCTGATAGCAATGGGAATACGCAAAGAGTTACATCCAAGGCCACATGGTAACAGAACTTATTGTCCCATAGCTTCTCATACTTCGTCTAAGGATGAGAGACGAAGTTTTTGTGAGTGTTTACATAGCACAAAAGTTCCCTCGAGGTATTCTTCAAATTGTAAGAGGCTTGTTTCGATGAAGGACTTGAAATTAGTAGGCCAAACGTCTCATGATTGTCATGTATTGATGCAACAACTACTCCCAATAGCTATTCGAGGCATCACCGAATATGATCTTCGGGTCGTTTTGACTAGACTTTGTGTCTTATTCAATGCGGTTTGTAGTAAAGTTTTTGAGATTGAAAAGTTGGATGAATTGGAGAATGAAGGATATCTTATCTTGTGCCACCTTGAGAAGCTTTTTGTTCCTACATTTTTTGACATCATGGTTCATCTAATTGTTCATCTAGTGAGGGATATAAAGTTGTTCGACCCTATCCATTTTACGATGGATGCACCCAATTGAAAGATCTATGAAATTCCTATAAGGGTAAGTGAAGAACGCATACCGGCCAGAAGCATCGATTGTGCAGAAATATGTTTCTGAAGAAGCTATGGAATTTTGTCAAAATTATTTGGCCAAAGTAAGACATATTGGGCTTCCAAAACGTTAGCATGCTGAAGGGGGTAGACGAGGGGCTTCCGTAAAGAGTGTGGATCCTGATGAATTGTCATAAGTCCACTTATACATCTTGAATAATGTTGATGAAGTTCAAGCCAGCATAGCTGCACATAAAGAAGCTATAAGGAAAAAAAAATCATTGAATGACTGAACAAAGGTTGATTAGGGAGCATAATAGAACTTTTGCAAACTGGTTCAAACAAAAGGTTGAGGGAGAGGAATGTGTTTTTGATACAATCAAATGGTTAGCACATGGTCCTGAGGTTGATGTCATAAGTTGGAATTCGTATATGATCAATGGTTATACATTTTACCCGAACTCCCTAGATGATACGACCACAGTCCATAATAGTGGTGTTATGTTAGAGGCTGAATCTATATACTTCTCCAGTTTGAAAGACAAGAGGCTTTTATTGACAGTCATGCCTTATTATGGGGTTATTGAAGAGATTTGGGAGGTGGACTATGTGAAAATTAGATTTCCCATTTTCAAATGCAAGTGGGTTAATGTCAATAATGGTGTTCAGATCGATCGGCTAAGATTTACATTAGTCGATGTCAATTATAGAAGTTTTGGAGATGAACCTTTTATTATGGCAGACCAGGTGAAACAAGTGTTCTATATCACCGATCAAGAAAATAAAATGTGGTCTGTAGCTCTCCAAGGAAAAAGGGTCATTGATATTGATGAGGAAAGTCATTCAAATTATGGTCTTCCTAAGAGTACTCCTTTTTCAAGGGGTCTACCGGACATGAACGAAGAAGATGAAGTGGATAATGAACCCAGCATAAGAAATGATCATCAAGAAGAGATATGGGAAGATATCACTTTATAAAAGAGTCAATTCATAAGGTAATATTCATATGCAGAATCCTTTGAAAACTTTAAGGTTTTAACTATATTATATTCCTTCTATGTTCATAAACAATGTCACTGACTATGAAGTTTGTTTGGTTTTATTTTTGTGGCGGGATCCGATCCAAAGGGCATGTTATAAAAGAGTATGTTACGTTGTTGGGTGGGAATCGGATGAAGGCATGGTGAATATTATTTTGGGCATGTATGTTGTATTTGTAACTTATTGTATTGGTAAGTAAGTTATCTTATTGTATGAATTAATTTAGCTAGGTGTTGTAGTCATAGTATAATCATTAATTTAGAGCCACATAACTCATGGTGAATAATATTTGTATTCTTTTTCCCAATTCAATTTATTCAATAATTGTTCATAGCTTGTAGCTTAAAGTATCGACTTGTATGTCTTGGATTGAGTTGTGGATTTGTGTATATATATATATATATATAATCAGGAAGAACAGAACAGAGAAAATTCGAGAAAATTTAGACCGGAAATAAATACTCCGGTCTTAAATGTTCAACTGTTAAGACCGGATGTATTGATATGTCCGGTCTTAAAGGTTAGGTGTACACATTTGATATTAAGCCCGGTCTTAAAAGACCAAAAGTTGGTCTTTTAAGACCGGTAAATTAATATGTCCGGTCTAAAATCAAATTTTTAAGATCGGATGTATTTAGCATCCAGTCATGAAAGTCAGTCTTTTAAGATCGCGTATAATTAGTCGTCTGGTCTTAGAAGCCGCTATTTTTTAGATCGTATTTATTTTGTCCGGTCTTAAAATTCCAATCTTTTAAGAGCGGCCTAATTTTTGGCCGGTCTTAAACATTGAGTTTTAGGACCAAACAAAAAAATATTTCAGTTTATTTAGTTCAACTTTTAAGACCCAATGTTTTAAATGTCTGGTCTAAAAGAGTTTCTTTAAGATCGGTTTGAGGCCGGTCTTAAATGTTAGACTTTTAATACCGACTGGAACAAGACCGGTTGCAAGTCCGGTCTTACGATGCCTCTTTTGTCCGGTCTTAAAAGCCTTTCTTGCACTAGTGCCACCAATTTCAAAGAGATTTTTCATTGTTTCTGAAATGTCGTGCTAGAGAACTAGTTGAAGGAGGTCATATGGTTCTTACCCTCGTTGGAAGAAGCACTAGTGGGCCATCGAACAATGAATCTTACTACATCTGGGAGCTTTTAGTTGAGGCACTCAATGACATGGTTTTGGAGGTATGTAACGTACATAGTTTCTTGTAATATATCCAAAGATTTCATCATTGACAAAGCACAATGGTTCCCTGTTATCTATATAGCTGACCATATCTAGTAGAATAAGACCTATATGTAGTCATTGTTGACTACACACAGAGTTTTAAACATACAATTTTCTTCAAAATTTGTCACATAAGAATTTGTTAGGTGTGTGGTAATCATAAAGGAGGATCAGATAGATTCATTCAACATTCCTCTATACCATCCATCCTCATCTGAATTGCAATTAGAGATTGAAAAAGAAGGCTCATTCACTTTGAATCGCTTGGAGGAATTTGAAGTAAGTTGGAAGGCTGCATGTGGTGAGGAACACAATGATAATAGTGATGGATACAAAGCTGCACAGTTTATAAGAGCTGTGGCTGAACCTCTTCTTGTGAGTCACTTTGGAGAAGTTATCATTGACGATGTTTTTCGTCGTTACCAACATATATTAGCTGATCGTATGTCTAAAGAAAAAACTGTGTTCCTCAATCTTGCTGTATCTTTGACCAAAACAGCTTGAAGCAACCAGTAGATACATATTTCTACCACATACATATATTGGGGATCCATATGAGCATAATGAATAAATTATTTGTCAGTCTTCTTGTTCTTTTAAAATTTTCCGATATTGTGTATGTTCGATTTGAGTAATCCCGCGTTTGAGTGATGTTGTATCTTTATAATTTTATGAATAAATTATTTGTCAGTCTTCTCACAACTTTATTACTTATACCACAAATAACAGTGTACATTCCGAGACATAGCTAACAAAACCAAATATAAACTATACGTTACGTATTCCAAATTTCTATTATTTCACATTTTTATAAGGGAACAACCTCTGAACTATCCTCTAATCGGTTAGGGTAGCGGATCAGCTTAGAGTCAACCAGGGGCCAAACCGGTGGGAAATAAAAAATTGACGTATAATTTAAATTATCATTACACCATCTAAACACCAAATACCGAATTATCATCGAGTTTACTGCAGGTATAAGCCCGTGCTTTTAAGAACATAGTTGAGGATTTTCCATCCATGGTTGCATGGTGCGCGGTTATTCCAATGTAGAAGCCAGAGTTTGGGAACAGAGTGATTTGTGCAGACCCGCGATGGAAGCTTCTCTGTTGGAAACTGTGAAGTCCGGTACGGCAGGAGGCTTTCTTCGGCTTCTCAGAAATCAGAAGTTGAGAGAACGCTGAAATCTGTGTTGGATTAAGCAACGGTGAGTGAGATGCCATAGCCGGAGACGTAATGGATGAAGGGTTTTGGGGAGTGGGTTGGCCATATAATGTCGCCAGCGAGAGGAAGAAAGTTGCAGAGAGTGAGAGACAGGGAGTGTTTGAGTTTTGGAAGAAAGGAATTGAAGATGGAGGGGGTAACCGAGGAAGGTAGAGAAAGAGAATGAAGAGACAAGGGTAGTAGTAGCAAAGGAAATTTCAAAACTCAAGCATTTTTCTTAATAGTGTGGAGCCACCATAAATAGTGACAGCCCTTTGGCATTATTAAATGCTAAGTTACTTTTACCCCATTTTAAAAATTTGTAGTCGTTTATGTCCCAAAAAAAAATATGGTAGAGGGTGCATTTTTAGAAAAAGTTGACAGTAATTTTGCCCCTTAATATAATTTTTTTTTTTTTTTACTTTTACTGTTTTAACCATTATATGAGATATATATATATGACTGGTAATAAATACATATTTAAAAAAATAACATTTTTATTTGGACAAAATTAGAAGAAAAAAAAATCAACTTAATACACATTAAATAACTTAACGAATATTTACTTCATGTGAATTGGCATTTAACAACATTTCATATTTTTGGACGGGATGTAGTGCTTCATTTAATTTCTTAATATATAGGACCCCTCATTTATTATAAGAATATAGAAGGTAGCACTGGAGGGAGTAAATATGAGAATATAGCAAAACCACACAATGAATGCAACGAGGGAGAATCAATTCGCAGTAGGAAGTAACAATAGCCAAGATTCTTATTATTTTTTTTTTTTTTTTTTTTTGCCATTAATCACCACTCTTCGGTCCTATATATCTTTGCCGCTAAAGTTTTCTATACAGCAGAGAATTTGATTCACGATCGAGTGAGTGAGGAACATGGCTCGAGTGGTTCAGATGAATGGAGGCACCAGAGAAACAAGTTATGCTAACAGTTCCTTATTACAGGGACATACATATGTAGGACATACGTACATACCTCCATGCATACATCCATATATATATATATAGTTAAGATGTATATCCTAAATTTTTTTGATGAGCAACAATATTGCTTGAAAGTGTTTTCAGGTTCAATGTCACCTTATTAGAAGTTTCAAAATATAGCAATTTTACCCAAAAAAAAAAATAATAATAATAACTAACGTTAGCTGTCAAAAAATTGATATTAACCTTAACCTTTTAATGGTAAGGGGTAACATTGATCCATTTTAACATCTTAGAGGCCACACTAAACCTCAAAAAACTTTCAGAGCAATATTGCTCCTGAGCAAAAAATTCCTGGGATAAATTTGCACATTAAAAAATTCCTGGGATAAATTTGCACATTAAAAAATTCCTGGGATAAATTTGCACATTAATCCTATATATATATATATATATATCTTGCTTCATCTAATCATTTCTAACATTTCAATTGTTAGGATTTTTACGTACTAGCTACCACATGTACTTACTAAAACGTACAAAATTGGCATGGACAGAAAAAGGTGCTTTTTTTACAAAGCCTATAGGAGAGGAACTGAGGAAGCCATCCATAAGCTTCTTATACAGTGAAAAGCTCCCTCGAAGCTTAGCAATTGCAGACTTGTTGGGTTGTTCTTCTAGACCAAACTCATTGTTTGTCACTTGTGAACTGATCCAAATTGTGGTGATGCTATATGGAGACCTAAACCTATAATCTCTAGAATATTTCATCTTCTTAAATGATCTCCCTGACAATGATTTTAACAACATCTTCAAGTCTCTTGAATGCTTTTGGAAAAAGATAAGTGATCAATGCTACATAACTTGGAATCCATGTTCTTTCTATGGCAGAATTCTTCCTATTAGTTCTTTGCACTTTGTTCATTCCTCTTCATTGGTTATCTCAAGTATTTATACTTCTTCACTCTCTCTTTGCAAGATTATTCTGATCAGTATGTTATTGTTCGTACTTAAGATTATTGGGAATTTATTTATATGTTGTCAATATCTGTAAATTAATTAAATTGTGGTTCAATAGCTAGTGAGTGAGATTATCAAACCCTAGCAGATAGTTGAGATACTTTAATGCCTTTAATTTGGCCCGTTTGGTTAGGAATGATGCTTCCAAATATGGGAGCCAATTCCATCAAAATCGGAACTAGTCCCCTGCTTGTCTAAAGAGCTTGTTCGCACGGATGAGCTCTAGACTATCCAGATGAGATCCGAATGGTGCAAATCGATTTTTTTTTTTAATGAAACAAAAAAATCATTTTTAAAAAAATATTAGTTTAAAGATTATCTTTATTTTAGATTCTCTACCCATTAAAATTAATTTTTTATGAAAGATTAAAAAATAAAAAAATCAGATCTAGACGGTCTAGAGCTTGTCCATACGGATGAGTTTGGATGAGCTATGAAATCGGGTCCATCAAAAGCCATGCATGTACCACCAAACCTTTCCCTTTCTTCTTCTTTTTCCTCCTAGAAAAAAAATATATATAATCCACAGAAAGCCTTATTTGCGACCAAAATGTGGTGAATTAAGAGCCTGTTTGGATGGGCTTTTTTCTTTATAAAAAAAAAAAAAAATACTACTATATCATTTTTTTCAAAAATTCAGTGCTTTTTTTTTTTTTTTTTTTGTTTATTTAAGTGTTTGGATGAAAGCTTTAAAAAGAGTAAAAGTAGCAAAAAAAAAGCCCAAAATTCTCCTTTTTTTTTTGAGCTACAATGTGGAGCTTGAAAAAAAAAAAGAAGCAGATACTGTAGAAGTAAAAGAATAAAAAATCACTTGACTAGTTTAAGTTATCTTTCATTGTTGTATACTATTTAATTTTTGTTTTTTAATCAATTATATTGTAATTTTAAATTGAATTATTGAATATAATATATCTAAAATTTTAACATAAGTGCTTTCTTATCCAAATGTATATAAAAAAAGAAAGTACTTTTATATGCCAATTTCAGTAATTTTACTAATAAAAAAGTGTTTCTCTATTATAACATCCAAACAGCTCTTTTATTTAAAAGTGTTTTTTTAAATGGTGCATCCAAATGTAAAATAGGTTAACTTCTAAGTAAAGCACTTTTTAGAAAAAAAAAAAAAAAAAAAAAAAAAAATATATATATATATAATATATATATATATATATATATCCTTTTTTGGAAAGTCTATATACTAAGTCGGGTTCTCATTTTAATTATGTGTTTCTTAGGTGCTATCCAAACGTATATAATTTAAAGCTCATAAATATTATATATAAAAAAATTAAAAAAAACTAAGTCTAATTAGAATGCTTAACATGCCAATCAAACTGCATCTTAATGCCAATCAAACTGCATCAATGCTTCTTATATCGCAAACGACATGGCTGCCATTTCCAGTCGTATCACTACTAATTGACGTGTCTACCAGATCCTTCGAGTCAGAATCCAATAAAAACTTTCCACAACCAAATTCCCATGCTATCTTTTGTCCCCTGAAGACACCGAATTCTTCCGCTTCAAACACTGTACTTTGACCAAATAGATGGGTAAATCCCACCATCCATCGGCCCATATGATCTTAACCACTGTAACAGCACCATCAACATTGATCTTAACCTAACCATATGGAGAAGGTTGCCAAAGAGAAGAAGCTCTCGAAGACGAGCTTTGACTGCTGGGCAAGAGGCAATCTTCAAATTGAGCAAACAATTTCCATGTATTAATAGCAACTGTAGAGGAATCATGCGGTTTTTGAAAACCCTCATCAAAACATTATTTCTGCATGTCCATAAATACCAGACAGCTACTCCCCAGATCATACTCCACTCACCCTCCGCATTCAAGGATAATTTTTTGTATAGGTTTAAAGCAATCCAATCCCTCAAAGATGCAGCGAACAACCAGTGTAATACCTGGGATTAAGGAGTGACATCCATAGTTGCTTAGCATATTGACGGTCACGTAAGCTTTGTACATGTGTCTATACCTATTTGGAGACGACTGATCAGTCATCAGATATGCACTTCTTACACTGAACATTCCATTGGAAGTCGCATTCCATATCATAGTATCACTGCCAGACTCTTGGCGTGGTGGTATGATGGATAGAAGCCGTTCAAAGACCTCCACCTTCACTATATTTGCAAGCCCTTCATAATCCCATGTGCCATGCTTTTACCCAGTCAAGAACTCTGCTTTGTTTCTCTTCCATTGACAATGTTCTTTTACACATATCAATAATTTTTTTTTTTTTTTTTTTTTTTTTTTTTCAATCTCTGAATAGCCAAGCATCAGTGAAAAAACTAACTGACTCACCATTTCTAACTTGCCATCTCGTTCCCATTTCAACTATATCTACAGATGAATTTCCGTAGTTGAGTCTTCCTCACTTCTAAACATATATTTATGTTGCAGGACCGAGATCCATAAACCATTATTCCCTCTCACCAAATTCCAACCCAGTTTTGCACCAAACGCTCGATTCATCAAGGACAAATTCCTGAATTCGAGACTACCGTCATTCTTGGGTCGAGATAACCTATCCCAACCAATAGGATGACAACTGCGAGGACAAGATTTTCCCCATATGAAATTACGCTGAAGCCTTTCAACTTCATTGCAAGTACTCACAGGAATTTTAGATACTTGTATAGGGTACAAGGGTACTATGCCAAGAACAGACTTCGCTAATGTAATTTTGCCGGCCATTGACAAAGAATGTGCCTTCCAGGTGGGTTAACTTGGAGCTAACCCTATCACCAGTATGTACTAGAATGTTTCAGTAGATTTCCTGTTTCTTGATAAAGGGAATCCAAGATACTTTCCAATCTCAACAGAAATCTTCATACTAGTGATCTCGGATCTTTCCTTTCACAATAGCTGGAACCTTCGGAGAAAAGAAGATTGAAGACTTTACGTTACTAACTTTTTCACCAGATACATTGCAAAAAAATCAAGACATTCCATCATAATTCATGCTTGCTCTTCAAAAGCTTTTAATTAAGTCGTCTGCAAATAATAAGGGGGACACCAATTGTCCATCTCTTGTCACCCGAATTGGTTTCCATTTACCATTATGAACTGCATCACTAACTTTGAGAGAGAGAGGATCCATATACATGACAAATAAATAGGCAGAAATCGGGTCTCCTTATCTCAAACCCCTTCTAGGCATCAAATACTTTGTTTGACACCCATTCGATAACACATTATAAGATGTTGTAGAAATAGATCCCATGACGAGTTTAATGAATTTGTCATTGAGTCCTACTTCAAAGAGAACTTGCTGAAGAAAGCTCCACTTGATTATATCATAAGCCTTCTCCAAGTCTACTTTAAATGCCATAAAATCTTTTTTTTCCTCTAGCCTTTCTCATAGTATGCATTATTTCTTGGCCGACAATTATATTATCTTGGATATCTCCCTGGGATGAAACTTGCTTGAAAGGGGGAGATAATATCATCCATAAGACTCTTCATTCATTATGCAAGAATCTTAGTTATACACTTGTAGTGCACTGAGCAAAGCGAAATTGGCCTAAAATGTTCAACTTCAAATGGATCCTCACAACTATAGCTTATAGAAATATTAAACAAACAATAAGATTTCTTTTTCTCGTATAGCAGATTAGATTTGACTGCAGCTACAAAGGATACTTAGAAAATCTTCCAACAATCAATAAAAAGAACTATGCAAACAATAAAATAAAGAGTTTAAAACAGTAGTAGACATAAGGGATAAAATTTCAGTTTCATATTACCATTAATCCTGATGCTTTGCATAAGAGTAAAGCCATGTTATATATTTATATGTAGAGAAGATCAAGGTATGACGATATGATCTATTACAGATAAAATCCCAGGGGTTGACCGAATATGATCCAGGAATCTTGTCCTCTTTCATATATGTATTCTTTTATAGAGTCTCCCAACTCATGGGTAGAGCTGTCTGCTCTTATGACTTAGACCTTCTCCCTTCAGACCATACCAACACAACCTGACTTCGTTTTCTATAGGAGGCGTAACTGAATTTTTATCTTTTAGTCATCATATAAGCACAACCAAACCTTAACCTCAAATAAACATAAAACCATGAACAATTCTTGTTTATAGGAACATAACAATCAAATTAAATTTTGATAATATTACTCCCTAATTTGAACCCTTACGAGTTTAGATACTCATACCTTATATGGCTGAATTAAAGATTCAAAAAGTTCCTTGAGAGTTATAATGTTGCAACTTGAACTTTTATTGCTCACAAATATTTATGACTAGAAGGGAAAGGAGAGATAAATGGACTGCGAGTTCAAGCTCGGTGTGTCCCCTCTTCAAACACTCACGTGACTTTATATAGAGTTGGCATCCCAACTCGAATTACATAACTCTGATTCTTTTTTCAACTATAGTTATTGATCTTGGTTAGTCAACCACCTTTCCGTAAATTTATTTCTTCATTATTGTACCTTCTTCTTCTTCTTTTTTTTTCTTTTTTTCTTTTTGGGTTCAAAGGAGGGAATACATGATACACCGTCTCAAACTTGGAACCGCGAAAAACATCCAAAGAAGATGATCCAGAAAGTTGCGAGGGAGACCGGTATATTTTACCATCTTCTATTTTTTTTCATTTATTATACAAGACTTATCACTACCTTACAAGACTATCTTAGTAAAGCATCTTCCTTCCAGTATTGTACAAGACTTTATTATGGTACCTAACAAGACAACTTTCTCTTTCTTCTTTGCTCTTTTGTTGACTTCTTTTTCTTTTGCTTCACCAACTTGTGTTGGCAAACTTCTTGGTCTTCTTCTTCTTGTCTTTTTCTTTTTCAGAGTATAGTAGGATCTAGGGAAGGTTCCTCGAAATCTTTCATAGATCTTTCTCTTTATTTACATTCATGATTTGTATATTCAGATAACAAATTAAAAAATATTTTTTTTTTATTTAGCATTTTCCACAGTATTTTCCTTTAGGCGATCATACCATTGATTGATCAATTTCTTATTCTTTGGAGTTTTTCCAAGAGACATTATACATGTTGTAAATCCACAGGAATAAACCCATGGTTCTTCTGCTGTTGTTGTAAGTCTATTTATTTCCTGGTAGATTATATGATAAACCCATGGTTCTTTTGCTGGAATTCTCTTTAATCTTCAATTTCTTTCTTGAGTTCTTGTTCTAATTCCACAGGCTTGCTGGTTGTTCTAAACCTGATTAAAGTTGATCCTATAAGATGTTTTTTCTCTAATATTACTCATGCTGATTTTTTATTCTTTTTTTATTTTATCATTTTACTTACTTTCTTCCATAAAATTTTCATTTTTTATATTTCGTGTTGTCATATCCAAACCTGAAATATAGATGAAGGAACAATAGAAAAGAGAATGACTTTTAATAAAAATCAATATAATAAAATAAAAGATAAAATGTTAGATATGAGAATATGAAATATAAAAAATGAAGAGACATGTGCACCACGATGAAGAGCACATCTAGAGAGTCGACTTAAATGCTCACTTCTACCGTGCCTTCCCCTGCTTTTTAGTAGATCCTGTGGTAACACAAACTGTTCATTATATATAAAGGACTAAATCGAGAGATCCATTTGCAATGGGAAGTAGCAAGAGGCACTCAAAATTTAGACTGCCAAAAAGACATGTGCACCACGATGAAGAGCACATGTAGAGAGTCGTCTTAAATGCTCACTTTAGCGTTCCTTCCCCTGCTTTTAGTAGATCCTGCAGTAACAAAATTGAGAACTCTCATATTTAATTAATTTGATCACTTAAATAATTTCATGATCTATTTCTCAACACATTACACAATTGCAAATCACAAAAGATAATCGGCATGCCCAAACACATATGATGCACTCACTTACAAGTTACAACCTCCTTTATAACTCCTTCAATACTTAACTATCCTACTAACTCAAACCACAAGCCAGTACATAATATGTGTAATGTGATTTATATATGTGTGGATTAGCGATGACGAAAGTTACTTTTCTCGAAAAGCAACTTTATATAGACATGAATCTTATTAAATACTCCCTCATTAATCATTATGCATTTTTTCCATTTTTGCACCCAATAAATTATGTCTTTCTCCTTACTTTTTTCCATGCATTCTCTCTCATCACTTTTTTAACCCATTCTCTCTCCTATCCACCTTCCTTATAAATAAGCGTGTTTTTGGAAGATGAGTTACATTTGTTACATATTTATTATTGTCTCTAACTAATTTTAACAAATTTTTCTATCAACGTGATTCAGTTAAGCCAGAATGAGAAAACACAATGCCTTTACATAAATAATTGGCGCAATCTTGCTGCACCGTGCTGTTCATGTGAAAAAGTTAGTTTTGGGATCGCGTTTACACCCCCCATAGTTTAATAGGATTTCATCTATGTAAATGAATTTATCAATTGTCATCCATACATAAGAGTAATATCTAGCCAAAGGTAGGTATAGAGCTTAATCAAGATTAGGCTTATATAGCTCCCCTCTTTAAAGAAACAAATGCAGGAAGTGCTCTTATCCCATAATACCAAATCAATCCTGACATAAGATATATATGGGGAAAGTTTGGGATAGAGCTTAATCAAGATTAGGTTATATAGTTCCCTTCTTTAAAGAAACGAACACATACAGGCAGGATCCTTATCACATACCAAATCAATCCTGACCAAAGCAGGGAAGAGAGGTCCTAACAGCGTCATATACTATTGACCAATTAATGCTTGTCTGGGAAGGCGTTTTGAAGTCCTAAATCTATGATGATTTGGCAAAAGCAGAGTAAATTTTTTTGGAAAAATATCAGTGAGATCCCAAGAAAGAGAAAAAATATATCAAAAAAGTCTTAATCCTAAATCCCCTATAAAAAAAAAAATTCTAGGTACTTTTTTGATATCAATTACAGAATTCCAATATCAAAACTTAGAAAATGTTTGATAATAGGAAAAGCCATGTTGACAACATAAAAAGCTATTTTGACAACAATATTTTCATAGGGAAAATTTAACAACAGGAAAAACCATTTTAATAAAATGAAAAACTATTTTGATAATGAGACTTTATGTATATTAGAATTCCCTAATTAATATTAAAAAAGTCTCTAAGGATTTTTTGGATGAGGTATTTAGGATTAGGATTTTTTTAATATTTTTTCTCTTTCTTAAGACCTGATATTTTTCCAAATTTTTTCCCTTATTTGAGAAAGTGTATTGTTGATTTAACATTTACCTATAAAGTAGCCTTTTTATCGAAAGTCATGCACCCCTTGGTTTTACAGCGACCTAAGGAAGGTGGGGCTCAAATATTTCGTGGGCCCACAAACGCGTCTTTTTGTTCTATCTTATCCAAAAAGCATTATGTTTGATTACGAATTTTAATTTTAGTTATATATAGGAGTATTATTTAGTTAAAGAATTAATATTGTTATGATTTATAATATATATTTTTATGCCAAAATATATACATATTAAATATATCCATCGAGGTATTTTCAAAATTTTCCCAATAAATTAATTATTTTTATATTTATTATAATTAAGTATTTTAGTAGTTTCAAGTTTTTCCCAATAATAATTGTCTATTTTTATTTTTTAAAATTATAATTATAATTTTTCTCTTAAAATTATCATTATATATAAATATGTGTGTGTGTGTGTTATTTAATAAGATTCATGTGGTTTTAGAAACTTTTCATCTGAACTTGCATTTCAGGTAATAGTCTAAACAAGTTTTAATTTGAAAAACCACCAATTTTCCACCACTCATCCAAACCTAAATCAAATTTCGCTATTTGACTTCTATCATAACCTGAGTTTGCAAATGTTAAATAGAAAAAAAGTCACATCTGCATTGCAAATGTTAGATAGAAAAGAAAGTCATCTCTACCACTGCTATTTCAAACAACCCTATAACATATGTGCTTTACCTTCAGGAGCGCTCAGCACCATATACTTTTTTTTGGAGCAAAACTACACACGTGGTTACCATTTTGGAGCAAAAGTCACATCTACCGTTAAAAATGGATGGCTGGCTGTGAAAGTTGGATGGTTTGACCAAAAATGATATGTGATGGTGGGGCCCATGTCTCCATCTCCAAGCTTCCCCTTCCCGGCTCAATCTCCCCAGATCTTTGCGTCTCCATGCATTGTAGTTACGAGAACCCATATGTTTGTTCCTTTTGGCACCACCATTTCACCGATCTTCATATCTTCCAGCGCCTCCCTTGCTGCCGTTAATCCCAGTGGATATAGATGCAAGATCTCCTGAATCACCATCGTCAACTATACCACAAAATTGTTAATCAACAATCAGTTATGTTTCAATATTACACAGGTTTTTGAATTTTGGAATACTCACTTGTTTCAGCTTTCGGAATTTGTCCATGTCTTGGAAGAAATGAGGCGATGAAATGTTGAGGAAGGTATCGAGAATCTCCAATCGGAGACGTTCTTGCCAGTGAGGATGCTTGGTGAGAAGAATCAACGTCCAAGTAACTAAGAGGGCGGAAGTTTCTCATCCGGTGAAGTAGATGTTAGAGCATATGTTCTCTTGGTTTCGTCGTGTTTGCGCCTCATATTCTTCAACCTGATCTACTATTATCGGCGTCAACAACACCATCGATAATTACTTGTAACAGGTCTTTTCGATTCTCATTTACTTGTCTCTAATTTTCTAGCTTATGATCTTCGATCACTTTCAGTATAAGCATCATACTCTTTCCCCAACCTCCATATCTCTCTGTTTGCCTTGGTGGGAAGAAATCTGAACACAGACATACAGAGATGTGCTCATTTGTTATATTTAGTTTATAAAATAGAAGAGAATGAAAGAAATGGTAGAAGTAATGCAGAAATCAGTGTGTTTTCATGTTCACTTTAGCTGCTTACTCTATTATGCCAACTGGAATAACAGTTTCAGTGAAGAAGAGGGAGATGGAGAGTCGGGAAGGGAAGCTGGAGATGGAGACATGGGCCCCACCATCACCCATCATTTTTGGTCAAACCATCCAACTTTCACAGTCAACCATCCAATTTTAACGGCAGATCTGACTTTTGCTTCAAAATGGTAACCACGTGTGTATTTTTGCTCCCAAAGGTGCTAAGCGCTCCTGAGAGTAAAACACATGTGTATTTTTACTCATTTACCCTTTCCCATTAAATGATTTATTTACATGTGATCCTCAACATGTAAAATATGTAAGAGGTACGATTATGGTATCATTTTGTTTTTTTCAATTTTTCTTACATAATGTATAACTCCATTTCACATAACTTGTAGTGATTTGTAAATACAACTTGCGAAGTTACAAAACATGAGGCCCAAAAATTGCCCTTGAAAGTTTTAGATGACTGTTTATAATAAACATTAATTTTTATTATGCGTCGAATGATTTTCTACCATGTTATTTGAAGAGAAGTCATGTCAACTTTTTCTTGCTTATATTCATTATCAATCTTAGCTATTATATATGATCAAACATCAATCTAAAAATTGCTACCCCAACATTAGGAGGCTCTTGCTATCCTTTTAAAGCCTAACATTTACTACCATATATAGTATTACCGGTCTTTAACTGTGTCAATTCAATTAAACTTCCTTTCAAATTTATATAGTACTTTTGGAAAACATACTTGTTGTGATAGATGAAAATCCTTTAATGCCCTTAAACTTAAGCCCAAAGTGGCTTGGGGATAAATTTGGTAACTCACAAAAAGGAACAATCAATACATCTAGTAACCTTTTCTCCAATAAACTATATAACTTTTTCTTTTTTCATTTTTAGTTAATTCTTAATTATTATAAATAAGTTAAACCTTAAAATGGAGAAAGACGTGCAATCTTTTTTGTTTTTGTAACTTAACATTATATCAGGAAATGTGGACATGTGACCTAGAAACAAAGGATCGTGGGGCCAACATGGCCTCATATGTGATGCTCCTACCGCAGAAGGAGATCTGTTCACAATGGGAAGCAGCCAGCTAATAAGAGCCACTCATTTTTGGGACTGTAAATCACCACTCCCCCAATATATATCTCTGCCCCTTTTGGTGTTGTGACTACAAAATATTTGATTCTACGGGTGAGTATCATATATAGTAATATAAACATAAGTCTGAGAATGAATGTGGCTTCAGTGTTTCATATGAATGGAGGCACTGGAGAAGCAAGTTATGCCAACAATTCCTTGTTACAGGTATGTGTGTATATATATACATATAGGTAGAACCGTCAAAACATGCCAATTCCATCTAATTGGAGGGATGAACATGTACTTTATGGGGTGCAATAGGAACTCTGTCTTAAATTAGTTAGCCCATTAGTGCTAAAAAATAAAAGGGCCAGCCTATTAGAGCCAAAGGCCGGCCCGCATATTTTTTATTTACTGAAATAACAGTTCTCACTCTTGTTATGCAAAACCGCTTTTTTTTTTTCTAAATTTTTTTCAATACTTTCTCAAATTGAATGTTAAATTAAATAATATTATAACAAAGAAAATTTCATAATCACAGGTGAGTTTTTTGTACACAATAACTATAATATTTTCTGTCTTTTTAACTATTAATTTTTTTTTTTTGTATGTTGGAAAAAAGGATGTATATTATTTAGTTTTTCTTATTTTTTTGTTGGGACAATAGTTTATTAGTGTTTGAAGTTTAATTTTTTATTTGTTTTTAAAGCTTAGACAATAGTTAGTCACTTTATTTTATTAATATATATTATTTGAATTATAAATTTTAAGAGATTTATCATTTTATTTTTAGATATTTCAAAATTATTTAAAAATTGAAAATTTAATAAAAATACATGATAGCCCATGGGCCAGCCTTGAGCCCGCATGTCTAAAGGTCAGGCTTCAACAATATAATGATTTTATAAAATGAGGGCCTGTGATTTTTAGGCCAGGCCCTTTTAAGCCTAGGCCCACTAAAGACCAGCCCTTTAAGAGGAGGCCAGCTTGTTTTCACAGCTTTACCTGCATCATAAAATATATAACTATCACATCTACTTATTCATAATATATATTTGAATAGCAAACGGTGATGTCCATAACAAAGCCCATTAGAGATGAAGCAATAAGGAGTATCTACAATGGAAAGCTCCCTAAAAGCCTAGCAATTGCAGACTTGGGTTGCTCTTCTGGACCAAACACTTTCTTTATGACTTGTGAACTCATTGAGACTGTGGAGATGCTTTGTAGAGAGCTAAAAAATGAATCTCCAGAATATATCATCTTCTTGAACGATTTTCCTGGCAACGATTTTAATAACATTTTCAAGTCTCTGGAATGCTTTAAACAAAACTTTAAAAGTCGAGTTGTTGGTGGGGTCAGTTCTTGCTACATCACTGGCCTTCCTACTTCTTTTTATGATAGGATTCTTCCTTCTAGATCTCTCCATTTTGTTCATTCCTCCAGTAGTCTTCATTGGATGTCCCAAGTATGTATACTAAACTACTCTATTTTACATTATATTCAGTAATCCTTTTTATATTAGGTACTCTCTCATGTCCTAAATATAAGAGCTAAAAAAAGGGTTTGCTCTATTCCTAAATATATATAAGATCTCAATCCACTTTTTCCCACAAATTTATAATTATTTCCCCAAATCTCTACATTGATTAGTAAGGGGATTTTCAGCAAGAGATGGTTTTTAATGCAAATTGCTATTTTAGGAAAATTCACGCACTTTTTTTTCCACATAACTAACCTAACTAATTCCCTTAATCTCTACAAATTTGTATCTCTAGCTCTTAGAACCGGAGAGTGTATAATGTTTTCCTCCCAACTAATTTTATCATTTCATTACCTCATAGGTTCCTGAAGGTATAGAAAACAATAAGGGCAATATTTGCATGACAAATACAAGCCCTTTAAGTGTACGTGATGCTTACAACCGACAATTTCAAAAAGATTTTTCATTGTTTCTAAAATGTCGTGCTAGAGAACTTGTTGAAGGAGGTCATATGGTTCTTACACTCCTGGGAAGAAGCACTAGTGGCTCATCAAGAAATGAATCCTGCTACATTTACGAGCTTTTAGCTGAGGCACTCAATGACATGGTTTTAGAGGTACCTCTAGTCCTTAACGTAAGAACTGTTTAACTAATTTCATTAAACAAATGAACATATTTAAGTTAGTTAATTATAACATATACGAATTGTTATTCAAGAAAATGCTCTTATTTAAAATAAAAATACACTAGCAGTTTGGAAAAAAAGATAGACCAAAAGTTAGTCTTGATAATTTTTTAAAATGAATTTTTATGAATTCAATATGCTTTTTTTGCCGTCATGAGATGCTAGTTTGTTGATTTAAAATGAATTTTTATGTATAATTTTGTTTTTTTAACCAGACTATTTTTCGGAGGAAAAAGCTCAATCACTTTGAATGAGTAACTCCATAAAAATATTTGTTTAAGAAAAATGGTTACATTTATTAAAAACAATACAGTTTCTCTATGTGTGTTATTTATGAATTTATCTATAGTAGCAAGAATTAATCATTTTATAGGTTACAAGTGTGCATTATTAAATCATTGTTTCATTTAATTATTAATATAATTATTGTTAAGGGAGTGCTGAATAGGGGTAATTTAGAAAACAATGATAAATTTGATAAATAGGTCTTACAATTATGACTAAAACTAACATCCCACTATACTAAGAATTGGAGGGGTCCTTCTAATTTGACTTTATATGTATTGATTAACAATCCATTCAAAAATTTAATCATCGATAGAGCATAATGGCATAATACGATCTGACTTTTAAACACAACTTTCCTCAAATTTTGTGATAAAGAAGAATTTGTTTTGGTGAGTGGTATAAGGACTTATAAAGGAAGATCAGATGGATTCATTCAACATGCCTATGTACACTCCATCCCCATCTGAATTGGAATTAGAGATTGAAAAAGAAGGCTCATTCACTTTAAATCACTTGGAGGTCTTTGAAGTAAGTTGGAGGGCTGGATGTGGTGAAGAACACAATGATAACAGTGATGGATACAAAGTTGCACAATTAATTAGAGCTGTGGTTGAACCCCTTCTTGTAAGCCACTTTGGAGAATCTGTCATTGAAGATGTTTTTCATCGTTACAAACATATATTAGCTGATCATATGGCTAAGGAAAAAACCGTGCTCCTCAATGTCGCTGTCTCTTTGACAAAAACAACTTGAAGAAACCAAAAGATACATGTTTCTACCATGTGTGTGTGTAATGAATAAATTATTTGTCACTCTTCTTGTGTTTCTTCTTTTCGATGTTATGTGTAAGTTTGATTTTATAAATCTTGCGTTTAAGTACTGTTGTATCTTTATTTTTTTATAAATAAAATGTTTTTCAGTCTTCTCAGAACTTTACGTGATGAGTATAAGCCTAAAAGGAGAGTTCAAACCCAAAATACTAGCCTATTAGGAGGGATGCCCTTGAATTTATAAACCCTACTCCACTTGTGAGATTTCCCTATGTAGGGTCGCCACACCAAGGCACTTCACTGGGCCTCTTGCTGATCAAAACTCTCCATGGATAGCCATCTTCTTGAACATCGGGCTTTTAATGTAAGCACCAATGTGATTACTACAAGCTCAAAGGAGAGCCCAATCCTAAAAGAATAGCCTACATCCACTACTACAAAAATTAAATTTAAAGACACTAATTAACGTCTGTTTTTAGAAAACATTAGTTAAAAAAGAGGGGTGGAATTTTTGAAAGTATGGCTTAACTTTCAACGACAATTTCCAAATAAAACAATCATTTAAAGTTAAAATTTCAACGATTGTTATAAAAAATAGTTGTTGAAAGTTAAGCAAGAATTTCAAAAAATATGAATATTTGAGAGTTTAAATGACTGTTTTTAAAAAATAGTCATTGAAGGTCAAGTTGGAAAAAAATGAATATTTTTTACTTTCAATGACTGTTTTTTTTTTTTTTTTTAAAACAGTTGTTGAAAGTTAAGCCAAAAAAAAAAAAAAAAAAAGAATATTGAGTTACAAGGACTATTTTTTCTAACAACAGTAATGATTTTTTTTTTTTTTTTTTTTTTAAAAAAACCATATGGAGTTACGATGAAAGTTGAAAATATTCAATTTTTTTGACCTCATACTCTCGCGCCTCCAACATTATATTGAAATTTCGACTTGGTCTCAAGGCCTTTCAATCTATCTCTGGCTTCAACATTTCCTGATCCATACGTAAGGCCCTAACTATTAAAAAGCTTCTCAGATTATTACTCCAATACACCTTTCTTCCAAGAATCTGAGTGGGGCTATCTCTTGGACTTTAATCAAGAAAATATGGGATGTTTCACCGAAAAGAAAGATCTTGCTACCTCCTCAACAGTGATCAACAGTAGTGGCAAGTTTCAACGGTGATGGAATTGCTCCTTGTTAGTTCCAGCGTTTCACCTAAGAGGGGGTGAATTGGGTGATATTTTACAGAGTTAAAATCATTTGTAAATGACTTTCTCACAAAGTAGTTATATAATCACTGATGAACAATGAATATCAAAATATATTACAAAGGAAGTATATGAGCAATAAATGAGTAGAAGATTAATCGTAGGCTTGGTTGGTTGCTCTGTATTGAATGCTTGGCCATTTATAGACGACGCCATTCATGATCGTTGTGATAATTCAAACTCCCCGTTAGGGACAGATTGGAGTTGTTGGAAGAATTCAAAGTTCAGTTGCTTTTGTCTTTTATGCAATAAAAGTTTCAGACGAAATCTCTTTGGTCTACTGTGCGATTATTTTCATGTGCTCTATTTCCTACCATGCATTTAGTGATCTGACATAGAAATTTACTTTTGTGATTTTGGAGTTAATCCTTGATTTTGAACATCTGAAACTTACACATAAATGAGATTAGTAGTATTGAGAAGTAGCATAAGTGATAATCAAGTATAAACATATGCTAATAATAATATTTGAATTTTTAGAGACGTTGTGATTTGAAATCTAAACTTGCACTCGAGTGTGCTTCCGTGTTCACTCGAGTGTTCAACAAATTAACTCGAGTGCCAAATGGGCAAATTAACTTGAGTGCCAAATGGATTTTGAGTTTTCACTAGTGCAAAAAAGACTTTTAAGACCGGACAAAAGAGGCATCGTAGGACCGAACCCGCGACCGGTCTTGTTCCAGCCGGTATTAAAAGTCTACATTTAAGACCGGACTACGACCGGTCTTAAAGAAAATATTTTAGACCAGACATTTAAAACATTGGGTCTTAAAAGTCGTACTAAAATAAACCTAAAATACTTTTTGTTCGGTCCTAAAACTTAACTTTTAAGACCGGCTAATTATTAGGCCGCTCTTAAAAGATAGAATTTTAAGACCAGGACAAAAATAAATACGGTCTTAAACTTAGCGGCTTCTAAGACCCGACTAATTATACGTGGTCTTAAAAGATTGACTTTCAAGACTGGATGATAAATAAATGCGGTCTTAAAAATTTTATTTTAGACCGTATGTATAAATTTACTGGTCTTAAAAAGACCGACTTTTAAGACCAGGCGCTTACGACCTTTAAGACCGGACATATAAATACATCCGGTCTTAAAAACTCACCATTTAAGACCGGCGCATTTATTTGCGGTGTAAATTTTCCTGAATTTATCCCTGTTCTGTTCTTCCTGATTGTATTACACACAAATCCACCACCCAATCTAGCACATAAAAGTGATACTTTAAGCTGTAAGCTATGAACAATTATTTGAATAAATTGAATTGGAAAAAGAATACAAATATTATTCACCATGAGTTATTTGTCTTCTTAATTAATGTTTATACTATGACTACAACACCCAAATTAATTCAAACAATAAGATAACTTACTTACAAATACAATAAGTTACAAATACAACACACATGCCCAAAATAATATTCACCATGCCTTCATCGATTCCCACCTAACAAAGTCACATCCTCTTTTATAACATGCCCCTTTGGATCGGATCCCGCCACAAAAATAAAACAAGAACAAACTTCATAGTCGGTGACATTGTTTATGAACATAGAAGGAATATAATATAGTTAAAACCTTAAAGTTTTCAAAGAAATCTGCATATGAATATTACCTTATGAATTGACTCTTTTATAAAGTGATATCTTCCCATATCCCTTCTTGATGATCACTTCTTATGCCGGGTTCATTATCCACTTCATCTTCTTCGTTTATGTTCAGTAGACCCCTTGAAAAAGAGTACTCTCAGGAATACCATAATTCGAATTCATTTCCTCATCAATATCAATGACCCTCTTTCCTTGGAGAGCTACGAGACCACATTTTATTTTCTTGATCGGTGATATAGAACACTTGTTTTGCCGGGTCTCGCCATAATAAAAGGTTCATCTCCAAAACTTCTACCATGGACATCGACTAATGTAAATCCTAGCCGATCGCGATCCGAACACCATTATTGACATTGACCCACTTGCATTTGAAAATGGGAAATCTAATTTTCACATAGTCCACCTCCCAAATCTCTTCAATAACCCCAAAATATGGCATGACTGCCAATAAAGGGCTCTTGTCTTTCGAACTGGAGAAGTGCATAGATTCAGCCTCTAAAATAACACCACTATTCTGGACTGTGCTCCTATCATCTAGGGACTTCGTGTAAAATATATAATCATTGATCACATACGAATTCCAACTTATGACATCAACCTCAGGACCACGTGTTAACCATTTGATTGTATCAGAAACACATTCCTCTCCCTCGACCTTTTGTTTGAACCAGTTTACAAAAGTTCTGTTATGCTCCCTAATCAACCTTTGTTCAGTCATTCGATGATTTTCTTTCCTTACAGCTTAGCTATGCTGGCCTGAACTTCATCAACATTATTCAAGATGTATAAGTGGACTTGTGACAATTCATCAGGATCCACACTCTTTACGGAAGCCCCTCGTCTACCCCCTTCAAAGATGCCGACGTTTTGGGAGCCCAATATGTCTTACTTTGGCCAAATAATTTTGACAAAATTCCATGGCTTCTTCGAGAAACATATTTCTAAACAATCGATGCTTCGCGGTATGCGTTCTTCACGTACCCTTTTAGGAATTTCATAGATCTTTCAATTGGGTACATCCACCGTAAATGGATAGGGCAGCACATCTTTATCTCCCTCACTAGATGAACAATTAGATGAACCATAATGTCAAAAAATGTAGGAACAAAAAGCTTCTCAAGGTGGCACAAGATAAGATATCCTTCATTCTCCAATTCATCCAACTTTTCAATCTCGAAAACTTTACTACAAAGCGCATTGAAGAAGACATAAAGTCTAGTCAAAACGACCCGAAGATCATATTCGGCGATGCCTCGAATAGCTATTGGGAGTAGTCTGTTGCATCAAGACATGACAATCATGAGACTTTTGGCCTACTAATTTCAAGTCCTTCATCGATACAAGCCTCTTCAAATTTGAAGAATACCCCGTGGGAACTTTTGTGCCATGTAAACACTCACAAAAACTTCGTTTCTCATCCTTAGACAAAGTATGAGAAGCCGGAGGACAATAAGTTTTCTTCCCATCTGGCCTTAGATGTAACTCTTCGCATATTCCCATTGCTATCAGATCCAATCTTGCCTTCACACCATCCTTGGAATTACCTTGTATGTTGAGAAGCGTGCCGACAATACTATAACATACGTTTTTCTCCACATGCATGACATCAATACTGTGTCACACATCAATATTGCGCCAATATGGAAGATCGAAGAATACAGATCTCTTTTTCCATATATTTGTTTCTTTTCTACTCTTTGCGGTCTTACCGAAGACGACATTGATATTTTTCACCTTTTCATAAACTTGCTCCCCAGTCAATGCCACCGGAGCATCTTCATACTCTTGGCCACCAAAGAAGGCTTTCTTTAATCGACGATATGGGTGGCCCCGTCTAAGAAATCTCCTATGTCCAAGATAAACCATCTTTCTTCCATGTTGAAGTTGATGGTAGTGTGTGCTTTCTTCACAAACCGGACATGCTTTATGGCCTTTTACACTATACCCTGACAAGTTCCCATATCCTGGGAAGTCGTTTATAGTACAAAATATCATGGCTCGCATTTTAAACACTTCCTTCTTGAAAGAGTCAAAAACATCAACACCTTCCGCCCACAACTCCTTCAAGTCTTCGATCAAGGGTGAAGGTAAACATCAATGTCATTTCCGGGTTGTTTCGGTCCCGAAATCAACATAGACAAGCATGATGTACTTTCGTTTCATGCATAACATTGGAGATAAGTTGTAAATAATCGTAGTACAGGTCATGAACTATGTATCTTTGCTAAGGCTTCCATATGGATTCATGCCATTCGTGCTAAGGGCAAGCCTAAGGTTCCTAGGTTCTTCGCCGAACATCGGAAATAATTGATCGATTTTCTTCCATTGAGAAGAATCAGCCGGATGTCGAAGCTTTCCATCGAAATCCTCTCATCTCGCATGCCACCTCAAATTTTTTGCATCATTTTCATTCACAAACAACCGCTTGAACCTTGGTATGATTAGAAGATACCACAACACTTTTGCAGGCCCCTTATTTGACTTGTACCTTGGGGTTTCACATAACAGACAATTCTGCTTCTCTTCAAACTCTTTTCTATACAATACACAATCATTCGGGCATGCATGGATCTTTTTGTACTCCATCCCCAGTGGACAAAGTATTTTCTTAGCATCATAGTATCGATGCGGCAACACATTATCATCCGAAGCATGTCCTTAAAAGCCTCAAGCATTTCAGAAAAACTCTTGTCGCTCCATCCATGACGTGCCTTCAAGGTTACCAATTTCAATACAACATTCAACAATTGGTATTTTTTACACCCATGGTATAGAGGGGTCTCTGCATCACTGCACATATTACCATATGCATGTGATTGATGAAAAGCCTCTTCTCCTACATCACGGATAATGTCCTCTATGCAATCATCCATATCCGTGTCATTATCATCAAAGGCCACTTCCCCATGTTGAGACCCACTTGGTATTTTTTCACAATGCCATACCCATACTGTATAAGTCTTACAAAATCCTTCACAAATTAAATGTGTGTGTATAACTTCAACACTTAGTCGCCTCTCATTCAGACATTTTACACAAGGGTAATAAAACTTCCCACTATCATCATGACCATTTTGCTTAGCAAATTCAATAAAGTCCCTCACCCCATTCTGATATTCAACACTCGTCCATAAAGCATTTATCCAACTGTGGTCCATAATAGTATTCCTATAGATGGAAAGATTTAACATATACATAATCCAAAAAAAGGCAGAGACTTGCATATAAAATAAGCCAACTCCAAATGCATATTTATGCTCAATGTCGGTTATGCATGTCTTTTTCTTTTTTCTTTTGGTTATACGGAGAAACTTGCCCATTAAATGCATAACAAAGAATCACTTTTGGTTATAAATGTATCACAATGAATCCAAGAAGCAAAATAAATACATGACGAGAAATTAAATGCATCGCATGAAGGTCTTGTGGACTCACTTTGTACCATATAATTAAAATGTGTTTCTTGAGTCTTTCTTCTCCGCCACGAACGTTGATGTTGCGCATGACAAGAAGAGTAACCTAAAAACATTTCTTGGTCAGTTGGGTAGGTCTAAAGTGCAAATATAATCTTCAAAATACAATATTCATGAACAACAGAGAAACCCACAATAATATTTCATCGATTTCTTCAACCCATGAAAACTCCAGAACCATTGAAAGGAAAATCATAAAGTTATATAACCGAAACACCTTGTACAGCTTGGTCTATAGACGTTTAGCTAAGGAACCAGAGAGTTAATCTCAAGAGTGGAACGCGAAGCAGCGACGACGCAACACACACTGGAGACAGAACCTGTGTAATCACTTTCGGCGCGCGACAAGAGAAGTTACGAGAGGGAAATTTAATTTTCCCGCGATGAGACATGTCTTAATAGTTTAGATTTTATTAAGACCGGTTAATTATACAAGTATATGGTCCTAAAGATATAATTCTATTAATAAATTTTTAAGACCGGAGGTTAACAATATCTTGCAGTCCTAAATTTTAGTATTCATTTAATTTTAAGGCCGGAGATTTATAAAGCGTCCGGTCCTAAAAGTCAAACATTTATTAACTAATTTTTAAGACCAGCAGTTAAGAATACTCCGGTCCTAACTTTCAGTATTCATTTAATTTTGAGACCAGCGGTTATAAGAACTACAGTCCTAAAAGTATTTCGTTTATTAATTAACCAAAAAAAAAAAAGAGGTTTGCATTTGGCGAGCGCAAAGTAGAACCGAGTTAATAAAATAAATTAAAGGAAAACTGGAGAATATGAATATTAGAAAGACACAAGCTTAGTTTTACTGCTTCCATACATAACTAGAGAATATGCACGTACACAAGAAAATTAAGAGAGAGAAACAAGTAGAAAATTATCAAAAACAAGAATCTGACTAAACATCCTCCAAAGCCTTGGTGATATCGGCGTGAACAGCATTAATTTCCCGCTGGAGATCAGCAAGTTTCTGTCTTACTCTCATCAGCCACAGTGCTTCATTAGATGAAAGAGGAGACAGGTCAGTAGTAGTCGCGGTGGGGCCAAGAGGTTGGAGAGGGGGAGTGGGAACCTCTTCATCATTTGAAGAAATAACAATGGGTCCAACGACCCGAGACTCTTCTGTCACAATAGGATGGACTCTCGATGGAGGAGGTGCACCGTATAACGATCGACGGAAGGCACGAGCATCACGAGTAAGAGCACCCCTACGAGCGGTTCTCTTGTATCTAACCATGGTTTGAGAAGTTAGGGCAGAGAGGTATGAGGAGTTAATTAATAAAGGCGTAGAGTCTGTTCTCGAGATAGCCACGTACGTAGTTTGGAGTTACGAGGTAGTGAGGAATTAATAAAGAGTTAAGGACAGTGAGGTATGAGGAGTTAATGAAGGCAGAGAAACTTTTAAGAGCGTGATTTATAGGTACGCGGTATAAAATTCTATTATTTAATTTTTATTTTAAGACCGACCTTTTATAATATGTATGGTCCTAAAAGTCTATTTATTTTTAAAATCAATTCTATTACTTTTAAGACCGATCTTTTATAATATGTCCGGTCCTAAAAGTCTATTTATTTTTAAAATATTCAATTCTATTACTTTTAAGACTGACCTTTCATCATTTACCCGGTACTAAAATTCATTCTTTTCAAATTTCAGATGGCAAGTCGTATCCTTATACTGTTCAAATGAATGATTCGAGTCTCTTCGCTTCCGAGATAAACTTCCCAACTAGGCGTCTCCTTGTATTCGATGAACTATGCGTCTCCTCATTAAAGTTTCGGCGTTTCACATTGTTCATGATGGGTTCTCTATTTAAACCCGTTGTTACTGTACTTTCTTCACATTCTTCTCCATCACTTCTACACGGCCTCCTCCACCGCCTAGCCTCCAGTATAATGGCTGCTCCCCCAGGCCCTCCGTTTCCTCCTCCTCCTCTTCAACCTCAGCCCCCTCTACAATTCCCTCCTCCAATTCTGACTGTGAAGCAGTTGGTGCAGTCGTTGGTGGCCTGCCTCGATCACATGGATCGATGCTTGGGCCAATTGGTTCAGCTTGTTCATACCGTGAACAACAAGCTGAACATGGTACTTCATGCCAATGACGTGGAGTACGATCCCGCCGAAGACGACTCCGACTCCGACTCCGACGACTCCGGCTCCCCCTTCCTCTCCGTCTACGAAGAGGATTAGTTGTTTTTTTTAGTTGTTTTTTTTTTGTAATCGCTGCCCTATAAAAATTATTATATAAAATATTATGCACTCTTTTTGTTCTCGTGCGAGTTTAGTACTTTAATTCGTTAGTTTATCCATTATCTGAACCTGGAAAGCAATAAACAAGGCAATTATGAAAGATGGATAATGGCGACTCAAAAAACTAAGATGAAAGAACGAAGACTTTTAGGACCGCACACTTAGTAAATCGAGGGTCCTAAAAACCGCTTTTTTGTCGGCTTTGGTTTCCATATTCGATTGCCTTGTCCTTTTCATTATCGTCTTTCTTTTTCCGAAAAAAGGAAACACACAAAACATTGTCCTCGTGTAAATCAACAATAGAAATTCGCAGAATATAGTTAAGAACATACAAAAAACAAAAAATGTCATTTACCTTATTTGAATAAAAACAAACACAAGTGACAATTCTTCTCAAGGTTGGAACGTCGTTGTCGTCGGTTTTATCTCCCCTGATTTGAAACAAAGTACCATTTCAATATCTTCCTTTCTTTTCCGACAAAAAGAAAAGAGACAAAGAAAAGGGAAACCAATAATGCTGCTCAAGATCAGGAGAGGTAACATCGACTACAATGAAGGACCTAACTTGAGCAGATGCCAGAACCTCGGTTGTCTTGAATCATAACGATTTGTCCGAAAAGCGAGTGAACATTTCTATTTAAAGAAAGACTATTAAGACCAGGACATTTAACAATTACATGGTCCTAAAGGTTAAGCCAACTTCTAAAATAAAAAGACTTTTAGGAGCGTAGACAAGTAAAATAATATACGGTCTCATAAGACTTTTAGGACCGGATGTTTATTATGTGGACTTTTAAGATCACACTTTTAATTAATATGCGGTCCTAAAAATATCATAGTTTTTTTAAAACGAACACTTTTAGGACCAGATGTTTATTATGCGGACTTTTAAGACCGGACTTTTAATTAATATACGGTCCTAAAAGTCGAGATCTTTCTCAAATTTCAAGCACTAAATAGCTTTATCCACCATCAAATACATTCAGAAACCCAAAATGGACACAAGAAAATAGTTCGAAAAATCAAACAAATTTATTTATTGAATTTTACATTGCCTATGTATATTTACAAATGAATATTGTTCGGAAAAATAAACAAATAAACAGAATATTATTGTTGTACATGATATATTTACAAATGAATTTAGGACATTAATTATTGTCCCGACTTTATCGAGTCATACGAGATATTCACAAAACAAATTGCGTATGTGCTCCAGTTCTTCATCGAAAAGGGATCGGGCGAGTCAAACATACGTAACATCAAAGATAGAAAAACCGAATTAACTTACGTGCATATTTCATATGTAACATTAAGCATTAATCTTGAATTAACTTGCGTGCATAATATGTAACATCAAATACATTTACCTTTGCGGTTAATTTAGTCCTTCCTCCGTGATAATATCATACATGTGTTTCATGACGTCGGCCACATAAGTTGGACCCGGTGGTTGCCGACGGGTCTAAAAAGAACAAGAAATATATATAAGAGCATATATAGCTTAATGACCAAGTTCACAAGGCAGTGTGCCAGTGTACAAATATTGTACCAACCTCTTGTGTGTCCCAGATGGGGTCTTTGGGCCGACACCTTTTCTTTACCTCGATTTGGAAGGTCTTCATGGCACTATCATCAAAATCACAAATTTATCAATAATGTTCACTGAAAATTCACAGCAGAGATTTCAGACAAGAGAATCAAAATGACATGCTTACTCATTGATGGTCTGCGTCAACAAAGGGAATGGAACTCCGTGAGTGGAGCATAAGAAGATAACTTTATGCTCCTCCATGCACATGAGGACCAAGTATACACAGTTAAGGTCGAATCTTTTGCACAACCGCATGAATATGATAGCATGCGGAGTGATGCAGAGACACCTTTGTTCCCTGAGTGTACTAAGTATACACAGTTGACTGGGACCTTACATTTGGTCAACTTAAAGGCAACTTAATAAGGCGTCCTGAATGCTTTTCAGGACGCCTTAATACATGGCGTCTTGAATGCTATTCAGGACGCCTTTGATGAGGCAAATAATAATTCAGGACGCCAAAAGTGATAAAATCTACTACCCCCTACAAGACGTCCCTCAAAAAAGGGACCTTAATTAGATTTTATTTAGGTCGTTTTTTAGCTTTTTTGTAGTAGTGGGTTGACCGAATATGATCTGAGTCATGGAAGGAATCCTACATAAGAGTAAAGCCAAGTTATATGTTCATACATGGATTGTTTTACAAAGTCTCCCAACTCATGAGTAGAGCCGTATGCTCTTATGACTCAGACCTTCCCCCTTCAGACCATACTAGCACAACCTAACTTCGTTTTCTACAGGAGGCGTAACTGGACGTTTATCTTTTAGTCATCATATGATCACAACCAAATCTTAACCTCAAATAAACATATAACCATCAACAATTCTCATTTATAGGATCATAACAATCAAATTTTTGATAATATTACTCCCAAATTTGACCCCTTACGAGTTTAGAAACTCATACATTATATGGCTAAATTAAAGATTCAAAAGGTTCATTGAGAGTTATAATAATGTTGAAACTTGAGCTTTTATTGCTCCTAAATATTTATGACTGCAAGAGAAAGAGAGAGAGAAATGGACTAAGAGTTCAAGTTCGGTATCCCTCTTTGAACACTTACATGACTTTATATAGAGTTGGTATCCCAACCAGAATTACATAACTTTGATATCATTTTTCAACTGTAGTAATTGATTTTGGTTAGTTGACCACCTTTCCGTCAAGCTATTTCTTCATTATCGTACCTTCTTCAATTTCTTTTCTTCCTTTTTTTCTTGGTTCAACGGAGGGAATACATGATACGCCGTCTCAAACTCAGAACCCCCAAAACATCCAAAGAAGATGATCCAGAAAGCTGCGCGGAAGTCTAGTGTTTTGTACCATCTCCTATTTTTATATTTATTATACAAGACTTACCACTATCTTACAAGACTATCTTACGTAAAGCATCTTCCTTCCAATATTGTACGAGACTTTATTATAGTGCCTTACAAGACAACTTTCTCTTTCTTCTTTACTCTTTTGTTGACTTCTTTTTCTTTTTCTTCATCAACTTGTGTTGACAAATTTCTTTGTCTTCTTCTTCTTGTCTTTTTCTTTTTAAGAGTATAGTAGGATCTAGTGCAGGTTCCTCGTAATCTTTCATAGATCTTTCTCTTTTTTTACAATATTTACATTTATGATTTATATATTCAGATAACAAATTACAAATCTTTTCTTTTGTTTCTTTAGTATTTTCCATAGCATTATCCTTTAGGCAATCATACTATGGACTGATCAATTTCTTATTCTTTGGAGTTTTTCCAAGAGACATTATACATGTTGTAAATCCACAGGAATAAACCCATGGTTCTTCTGTTGCTGTTGTAAATCCATTTTTTCCCGATAGATTATAAGATAATCCTAGGCACCGATATTGGACATTTTTTGTTGGAATTCTGTTTCATCTTCAATTTCTTTCTTGAGTTCTTGTTCAGATTCTACAGGCTTCCTAGTTGTTCTAAACCTGATTAAATTTTATTCTGTAAGATGTTTTTTCTCTAATACTACACATGCTGATTTTTCATTCTTTTTTTATTTTATCATTTTACTTACTTTGTTCCATAAAATTTTCCTTTTTTATATTTCCTGTTGTCATATCCAAACCTGAAATATAGATAGACTTTTAATAAAAATCAATATGATAAAATAAAAAGATAAAATGTTGGATATGAGAATACGAAATATAAAAAATGAAAAAACATGTGCACCACGATGAAGAGCACATTTAGAGGGTCGACTTAAATGCTCACTTCTACCGTGCCTTCCCCTGATTTTTAGTAGATCCTGTGGTAACACAAATTGTTCATTATATATAAAGGACTAAATCGAGAGATCCAGTTGCAATGGGAAGTAGCAAGAGTCAGTCAAAATTTGGACTGCCAAAAAGACATGTGTACCACGATGAAGAGCACACGTAGAGAGTCGTCTTAAATGCTCACTTTAGCGTTCCTTCCCCTGCTTTTTAGTAGATCCTGCAGTAACAAAATTGAAAACTCATTTAATTAATTTGATCACTTAAATAATTTCATGATCTATTTCTCAACCCATTACACAATTGCAAATCACAAAAGATAATCAGCATGCTCAAACACATATGATGCACTCACTTACAAGTTACAGCCTCCTTTATAACTCCTTCAATACTTAACTATCCTACTAACTCAAACCACAAGCCAATACATAATATGTGTAATGTGATTTATATATGTGTGGATTAGCGATAACGAAAGTTACTTTTCTCAAAATGAAACTTCTTTAGAAGATTATTTGGAAAAGCAACTTTAGATAGACATAAATCTTATTAAATACTCCCTCATTAGTCATTATGCATTTTTTTTTCCATTTTTGCACCAAATAAATTATGTCTTTCTCCTTACTTTTTTCCATGCATTCTCTCTCATCACTTTTTTAACTCATTCTCTCTCCTACCCACCTTCCTTATAAATAAGCGTGTTTTTGGAAGATGAGTTACATTTGTTACATATTTATTATTGTCTTTAACTAATTTTAACAAATGTTTCTATCAACGTAATTCAGTTAAGCCAGAATGAGAGAACACAATGCCATGCCTTTACATAAATAATTGGCGCAATCTTGCTGCACCGTGCTGTTCATGTGAAAAAGTTAGTTTTGGGATCGCGTTTACCCCCCCCCGGCGGGCTCCAATAGTTTAATAGGATTTCATCTATGTAAATGAGCTTATCAATTGTCATCCATACATAAGAGTAATATCTAGCCAAAGGTAGGTATAGAGCTTAATCAAGATTAGGCTTATATAGCTCCCCTCTTTAAAGAAACAAATACAGGAAGTGCTCTTATCCCACAATACCAAATCAATCCGGACATAAGATATATCTGGGCAAAGTTTGGTATAGAGCTTAATCAAGATTAGGCTATATAGTTCCCTTCTTTAAAGAAACGAACACATACAGGGAGGATGCTTATCACATAATACCAAATCAATCGTGACCAAAGCATGGAAGAGAGGTCCTAACAGCGTCATATACTATTTGACCAATTAATGCTTGTCTGGGAAGGCGTTTTGAAGTCCTAAATCTATGATGATTTGGCAAAAGCAAAGTAAAACTTTTTGGAAAAATATCAGTGAGGTCCCAAGAAAGAGAAAAAATATCAAAAAAGTCGTAATTCCAAATTCCTTATCAAAAAAATTCATAGGGATTTGTTTGATATTAATTACAGAATTCCAATATCAAAAACTCAGAAAATGTTTGACAATAAGAAAAGTCATTTTGACAACATGAAAAGTCATTTTGACAACAATATTTTCATAGGAAAATTTTAACAATTGGAAAAACCATTTTAATAAAATGAAAAGTCATTTTGACAACGAGACTTTTTGTATATTAGAATTCCTTAATTTAAATCAAAAAAGTCTCTAGAACTTTTTTGATTGGGGATTTAGGTTTAGGATTTTTAATATTTTTTCTTTTTTTTGAACCTCACTAATATTTTCCCAAATTTTTTCCCTTATCTAAGAAAATGTATTGTTGATTTAACTTTTACCTACAAAATAGCCTTTTTATCGAAAGCCACACACTCCTTGGTTTTACAGTCACCTAAGCAAGGTAGGGGTCAAATTTTTCGTGGGCCCACAAACGCATCTTTTTGTCCTATCTTATCCAAAAAGCATTATGTTTGATTACGAATTTTAATTTTAGTTATATATAGGAGTATTATTTAGTTAAAAAATTAATATTGTTATGATTTATAATATATATTTTTATGCCAAAATATATATGCATATTAAAGTATTTCCAAAATTTTCCCAATATATTAATTATTTTCATATTTATTATAATTAAGTATTTTAGTAGTTTCAAGTTTTTCCCAACAATAATTGTCTATTTTTATTTTTTTTAATTGTAATTATGATTTTTCTCTTAAAATTATATATATCTCGTGTGTGCGCACGCGAGCGTGTGCGTGTGCGTATGTGTCTTGAAACAAGTTTTAATTTGAAAAAAAGCCAATTTTTTTCACAACTCATCCAATCCTAAATCGCATTTCGCTATATGACTTCTATCATAACTTGAGTTTGCAAATGTTAAATAGAAAAAAAAAAAAAAAAGTCACATCGCCTTGCAAATGTTAGATAGAAAAAAAAGTCACTTCTACCACCGCTATTTCAAATAGCCCTAATAACATGCCACGAGAGAAAACAATTCCCCGTGCAAATAATTATAACAACATCACTAAAATCTCCAGCCCAACTACCATTTGTTAATATATTCAAATAAAAAATATATAATTTCTTAATATAAATACTCTTTATAATTTTTTCTTTATGTATGTATGTATATATGTATGAATATTATACAATTTTACATATTTTGTTATATAATATTTTGAGGTTTTCAAATTATTTATAAAAATCAGTTATGATAAATATATGAAAACTGAACAATATCTATTGTCAAAAACTTGCCCCCACTGGTTTCATGCTAATTCCACCTCTGAACAATATATATGTCCTTGTTCACCTTCTAAGTTAAAAAAATGAAAGTGAAAGTCACTTTATTTTCTTGGGAAAATAGAGGGCATTGAATAACATGTGCATAGAGGGGTTCATTAATTGTCATGCCGTGGACATGGAGGATGTAACGTGTTTGAATTTTGAGTTTTATTTTTGGTGTTCGAGTATTTCCACTCCATTTAGTTAAGTTATTTATTTATGTATTAATATGTGTAATCAATAGGGATACTTTGGGATAAAAGGTATAAATTTAGGAGATAAAGTAGATTGAATTCTTGTATTTAAAACCAAAGCAAACTCATTGTCTAGCTCAATAATAAAGACTAAATGGAGTATTGTGAAGCATTTCATGTCCTTCAAGGTACTTTTTTTTTTTTCCCCCCTTTTTTCCTTTTCACAATCCTTCAATGCCTTTCTCTGGCGGGAGGGTGTTCGAGTGAGATTTCAGATTTGAGCTAATTTGTAGTGACTCTGGTCCATGTCGAGTTATCGAAGCTATAAATATGGAATCATCTCAATTTACAAGTCATAAGTAGGAATTTACACAATCCCTATTAAATGATTTATTTACAAGTGATCCTCAACATGTAAAATATGTAGGAGGTATGATTATGGTATCATTTTGTGTTTTTTTCAATTTTTCTTACATAATGTATAACTCCATTTCACATAACTTGTAGTGATTTGTAAATAAAACGTGCGAAGTTACAAAACATGAGGCCCCAAAAATTGCCCTTTAAAGTTTTAGATGATTGTTTATAATAAACATTAATTTTTATTATGCGTCGAATGATTTTCTACCATGTTATTTGAAGAGAAGTCATGTCAACTTTTTCTTGTTATATTCATTATCAATCTTAGCTATTATATATGATCAAACATCAATCTAAAAATTGCTACCCCAACTTTAGGAGGCTCTTACTATCTTGGGAGAAGAAGCAAAAATACACATAACCTTTTCCCCCAGGAGCGCCCAGCACCACGACCTTTCAACTGGAGTAAAAATACACACGACGTTACGTTTTGGGAGCGCTCAGCACCACGGACGTTAGTCAACCGTTAGTTGACCGTCAACTTGGATAGAACGCTAAGTGGCGATGACGTAGCGCCCGACGTTGAGACCGACACGCCACGTGGAATAAAAAAATTCAAAAAATTAAGAAATTTTTTTGAAAAATTAAAATAATTAGAAAAAAATCAAAAAAATTATAAAAATTTGAAATAATTATAAAAAATATTAAAATAATTAGAAAAAAATCGAAATAATTATAAAAAATTCAAAATAATTAAAATAATTAGGAAATAAATTAAAATAATTAGAAAAAATTCAAATAATTAAAATAATTAGAAAGAAATTAAAATATCCTCGCTAGTGGGCCCCACCACCGGCCACCCTACCTCCGACCGCCAGCGGCGATCGGGCGGTCGAATTAGTTGATTTTACTTATTTTTCTAAAATGCCCTTATATAAATTTTGTACCTCAACTACCTTATTGATTTCACATAATCCCTCATTTATATCAATAGGCATTTTTTAGGAAGAAATTGACAAAAAATAGAATGTTGTATTATAAGTAGGACCAAAACAAACTCTGAAATGTTGTCTTATAATTGGACGTGAGGGAATATATAATAAATTGTAAAGTATTCAAAAGTGTCTTAAAATTTTGTTAGTTTAATTTTTTTTTTTAATTATTTTGAAGTTTTTACTAATTTTGTTAATATTTTTTCTAATTATTTCGAATTTTTTCTAATTATTTTGAATTTTTTTCCCAATTATTTCATTTTTTCGAATTTTTTTAATTATTTCTAATTTTTTATAATTATTTATAATTTTTTTAAATTTTTTCTAATTATTTTAATTTTTCAAAAAAATTTAAAATTTTTCCTAATTTTTTGAATTTTTTTTTCCACGTGAACGTCCATGTCAGTGATGTCGATCTAGCGTCGCGCCACGTCATCGTTCCATCCAAGTTGACGGATCAACTAACGGTTGACTAATGGCCATGGTCGGGCGCTCCCAAAACATAACGTCGTGTGTATTTTTGCTCCAGTTGAAAGGTCGTGTAGTCCGGGCGCTCCCGAGGGAAAATGTTATGTGTATTTTTGCTCCATCTCCTATTATCTTTTTAAAGCCTAACATTTACTACCATATAGAATTACTGGTCTTTGACTGTGTCAATTCAATTAAACTTCCTTTTAAATTTATATAGTGCTTTTGGAAAACATATTTATTGTGACAGATGAAAACCTTTAATGCCCTTGAGCTTAAGCCCAAAGTGGCTTGGGGATAAATTTGGTAAATCAAAAAAAGAAACATTTAATAAATCTAGATAACCTTTTCTCCAGTAAAGTATATAATTTTTTTTTCACCAAAAAAAAGTATATAATTTTTTTTTTTTTCATTTTTAGTTAATTCTTAATTATTATAAATAAGTTAAACCTTAAAATGGAGAAAGAAGTGCAATCTTTTTTGACTTTGTAGCTTAACATTATATCAGGAAATGTGGACATGTGACCTAGAAACAAAGGATCGTGGGGCCAACACTGCCTCACATGTGATGCTCCTACCGCAGAAGGAGATCTGTTCACAATGGGAAGCAGCCAGCTAATAAGAGCCACTCATTTTTGGGACTATCAATCACCACTCCCCCAATATATATCTCTACCCCTTTTGGTGTTGTGACTACAAATATTTGATTCTACGGGTGAGTATCATATATAGTCATATAAACATAAGTCTGAGAATGGATGTGGCTTCAGTGTTTCATATGAACGGAGGCACTGGAGAAGCAAGTTATGCCAACAATTCCTTGTTACAGGTATGTGTGTGTATATATACATATAGGTAGAACTGTCAAAACGGGCCAATCCCATCTAATTGGAGGGATGAACATGTACTTTATGGGGTTCAAAAGGAACTCTGTCTTCAACTGGTTAGCCCATTAGTGCTAAAAAATAAAAGGGCCAGCCTATTAGAGCCAAAGGCCGGCCCACATATTTTTTTATTTATTGAAATAACAATTCTCACTCTTCTTAAGCAAAACCTCTTTCTTTTCTTAAATTTCTTCCAATACTTTCTCAAATTCAATGTTAAATTAAATAATATTATAACAAAGAAAATTTCATAGTCACAGGTGAGTTTTTTATACACAATAACTACAATATTTTCTCTGTGTTTTTAACTATTAAATTTTTTTTATATGTCAAAAAAAGGAGGTATATTATTTAGTCTTTCTTATTTTTGTGTTGGGACAATAGTTTATTAGTGTTTGAAGTTTGATTTACTTTTGTTTTTAAAGCTTAGACAATAGTTAGTCACTTTATTTTATTAATATATATGATTTGAATTATAAATTTTAAAAGATTTATCATTTTATTTTTAGATATTTTAAAATAATTTAAAAATTGAAAATTTAATAAAAATACATGAAAGCCCGTGGGCTGGCCTTGAGCCCGCATGTCTAAAGGTTAGGCTTCAACAATATAATGATTTTATAAAATGAGGGCCTGAGATTTTTAAGCCAGGCCCTTTTAACCCTGGGCCCATAAAAAACTATCCCTTTAAGACGAGGCCAGCCTGTTTTAACAACTTTAGCTGTATCATAAAATATATAACTATCACATCTACTTATTCATAATATACATTTGAACAGCAAAAGGTGATGTCCATAACAAAGCCTATTAGAGATGAAGCAATAAGGAGTATCTACAATGGAAAGCTCCCTAAAAGCCTAGCAATTGCAGACTTGGGTTGCTCTTCTAGACCAAACACTTTCTTTATGACTTGTGAACTCATTGAGACTGTGGAGATGCTTTGTAGAAAGCTAAAAAATGAATCTCCAGAATATATCATCTTCTTGAACGATCTTCCTGGCAATGATTTTAATAACATTTTCAAGTCTCTTGAATGCTTCAAACAAAACTTAAGCACTCAAGTTGTTGGTGGGATTGGTAAATGCTACATCACTGGACTTCCAGCTTCTTTCTATGAAAGGATTCTTCCTCCTAGTTCTCTGCATTTTGTTCATTCCTCCTATAGTCTTCATTGGATGTCTGAAGTATGTAATATTAATTTGTCACTTTCTTTTAAATACTTTTCAGTAATTATTTTTATATTAGGCATAAGTTCTTCCTCCTCTTTCTAATTTGTGTCATTTCATTCCCATTTAGGTTCCGGAAGGTATTGAAAACAATAAGGGCAATATTTGCATGGCAAGCACAAGCCCTTTAGATGTTCGTAATTCATATTACCACCAATTTCAAAGAGATTTTTCATTGTTTCTGAAATGTCGTGCTAGAGAACTAGTTGAAGGAGGTCGTATGGTTCTTACCCTCGTTGGAAGAAGCACTAGTGGACCATCAAGCAATGAATCTTTCTACCATTGGGAGCTTTTAGTTGAGGCACTCAATGACATGGTTTTGGAGGTACCTTAACGTACAAGGTTTTTTTTTGTAATACATCCAAAGATTTAATCATTGACAAAGCATAATGGTTCCTTGCTATCCATATAGCCGATCCCACCTGGTATAATAAGACTCGAAGTCATTGTTGACTACACAACCAGAGTTTTGAACATACAATTTTCTCCCAAATTTGTCACAAAAGAATTTGTTTTGGTGTGTGGTGTAGGAAATCGTAAAGGAGGATCAGATAGATTCATTCAACATTCCTCTATACCATCCATCTTCATCTGAATTGCAATTAGAGATTGAAAAAGAAGGCTCATTCACTTTGAATGGCTTCGAGGAATTTGAAGTAAGTTGGAAGGCTGCATGTGGTGAGGAACACAATGATAATAGTGATGGATACAAAGCTGCACAATTTATAAGAGCTGTGGCTGAACCTCTTCTTGTCAGTCACTTTGGAGAAGCTGTCATTGACGATGTTTTTCATCGTTACAAACATATATTAGCTGATCGTATGGCTACAGAAAAAACTGTGTTCCTCAATCTTGCTGTATCTTTGACCAAAACAGCTTGAAGCAACCAGCAAATACATGTTTCTACGACATACATATATTGGGGATCCATATGAGTGTAATGAATAAATTATTTGTCAGTCTTCTTGTTCTTTTAAATTTTTTTGTGCAATTGTGTATGTTCGATTTGAGTAATCCCGCATTTGAGTGATGTTGTGTCTTTATAATTTTATGAATAAATTATTTGTCAGTCTTCTCACAACTTTATTACTTATACCATAAATAACAGTGTGCATTCCGAGGCATAGCTAACAAAACCAAATATAAACCATACGTTATGTATTCCAAATTTTAATTATTTCACATATTTATCAATTTTCTCAAGTTAACCCTTATAATATTGTCTCAACAATAATCGTGTAGGAGAGGACGAAAAAGAATTAAGAAAGATGCATTGATTACAGAATAACTTTTGAACTAGCCCCTAACCGGTTAGGCTAGTGGGTCAGCTTTGAGAAAACCCAGGGCCAAACTGGTGGGAAATAAAAAAAAAAAAAATTGACATATAATTTAAATTGTCATTATACCATCCAAATACCAAATTATCATCGAGTTTAGCGCTGGTATAAGCTCGTGCTCTTAAGAACATAGTTGAGGATTTTCCATCCATGGCTGCATGGTGCGCGGTTATTCCAATGAAGAAGCCAGAGTTTGGAAAAAGGGTGATTTTTGCAGACCCGCGATGGAAGCTTTTTCGTTGAAAACTGTCAAGTCCGGTATGGCAGGAGACTTTCTTCGGCTTCTCAGAAATCAGAAGTTGAGAGAACCCTGAAATCTGTGTTTGATTCAGCAACGGTGGGTGAGAAGCCATAGCCGGAGACGTAATGGATGGGGAGTCGGGTGGCCTATAATGTCGCCAGTGAGAGGAAGAAAGTGGCAGAGAGTGACAGAGAGGGAGTGTTTGAGTTTTGGAAGAAGGGAATGGAAAATGGCGGGGGTAACCGAGGAAGGGAGAGAGTATGAAAGAGAATGAAGGAAGAGACAAGGGTAGGGGTAGCAAAGGAAATTTCAAAACTCAAGCATTTTTCTTAATAGTGTGATGCCACCGTAAATAGTGACAGCCCTTTGGCATTATTAAATGCGTAGTCACTTTTACCCCATTTTAAAATTTTGTAGTCATTTGTGCCCTAAAACAAAATTATGTAGAGGGTGCATTTTTAGAAAAACTTGATGGTAATTTTGCCCCTTAATATTTGTTTGACTTTTACCCTTTATATGAGAGAGATACGACGACTGGTAATAAATATATATTAAAAAATCACATTTTTATTTGGACAAAATTAGAACAAAAAGTTTTCTACTTAATTCACATTAAATAACTTGACGAATATTCTTTACTTCATGTGAATTGGCACTTAACAACATTTCATATTTTTTGGACGGGATGGACTGCTTCATCTAATTACTAAATATATAGGACCGCTCATTTATTATATGAATATAGAAGGTAGCACTGGAGGGAGTACATATAGCAAAACCACACACTAGACACAGAAACGGGGAAGTGGGGCCAGACACGCATTCTCTTAATGAATGCGACGAGGGAGAATCAATTAATTCGCAGTAGGAATAGCCAAGATTCATTTTTTTGGCCATTAATCACCACTCTCTGGTCCTGTCTTTGCCGCTAAAGTTTTCTATACAGCAGAAAATTTGATTCACAATCGAGTGAGTGAGGAACATGGCTCGAGTGGTTCACATGAATGGAGGCACCGGAGAAACAAGTTATGCTAACAGTTCCTTATTATAGGGACACACATACGTAGGACATATGTACATACATCCATGCATGCATACATACATAGTCAAGGTGCAAATTTATCATGAAAGTTTTTTATGAGGAATATTATTTCCCGTAAGTTTTTTCAGGTTCAATTTCACCCTGGAAATTTCAAAATGTAGCAATTTTACCTTATACAATTGATGAGGGCCTTTTTGTCTTTAGTCTTAGGGTCCACAATAAAAAATAACCAAGGATTCCATATAGACAACCCTAGGATTGTTCTCTCTCTCGAGGAGCCTTTTATTGAATCCTAAATAATCTAAATAACATACAAATGCAATTAAAACAAGGGGAAAATTGGTTTTGGATTTTTCAAACTAATAAACTAAAATATGATTGGTGAATGAGTGAATTAAATGCTACCTATTATTTTTGGTATTTTTATAAAATTGGTGAATGAGTGAATTAAATGATATGGAATTGAAAATATGGATGCTCTTGGTAATGAAGGAAATAGCTATCATCGCTCAAAAAGTATGGGAGTAAAAACTTCATTAAGTCTTAATGAAAAACCTCAAGATACCACTTAAGTCCAATGTTCCCAATTAATAGAAGCTCCTACTACCGTAGCTAACTACCACCTCTTGAGAAATTGTTAGAAACCACCTAATGTGCAATTGAAATTGGAATAATGCAATATGAGTCTTCTTAAATGAGTGCTAACCAGCCCCTCAAAGGTACAAATCAACCACATTAACTAGACAATACCATGCTAATCAATATAGCTTCATTGCAACCACAAGATATTAAATCAAACATAATCTTCACATTGCAAAATCTAGTCTCAATCACAATTATCAAACCAATAGAGACAATAAACATTAATCTCAGTTCCAGAATCATATACAATAATCCCTAAAACTAGACAATCTAAATATATAATTCTAGACTAAGGGAATAATAGAAAAACTCCCCTAATGTAGTCCATTGAGCTCAAGAGCAAGTCCTCATCACCAAGATCAAGGGAAATCAGCTAGAAATGTTCATTGGAAAACCCCACACAAACTGCAGAATTGAAATCACAAAAGAAAATCAAAGAGACGCTTCACTGGTGGATGTTAGAGATGGTAAAGGTCGCTGGAAATTATGGAAAATGGAAGAGGTGGTCCAACAATGAGAACGGTCAACGATGGTGACTGAGTGAGGGAATGGTGGTGAATGGAGGATGAAAATGAGATCGAGAGTGAAGGATGCTGTGTGGTCGAAGGTCTGAGGGTCGCTAGTTCTGGTCTGAAGGTGCCTGCGTCGTCAGAAATGATGAGGAATGGAGGTTGGAGATGATGGAAGAAGGAAGACGGTGGTTGAAGAGTGAGAGTGGATCGATGGTGGTTGAGGGAAGAGGAAGGTCGCCCGCGACTATGGTGAGGAATGGTGGTCGCCGGCGACAATGAGAGAGGAGTCGAAGGTTGCGTGTGTGCGCGGCGTGAAGGTCCAAGGTCTGGTCTCCTCGTGGCGCTGGTGTTCTGAATATTTAATCTTCAGCTCTCTCTCCCTCAGCTCGCTGTACGCTTCTAGCTAGGTCTCAAAGTGACCTAAGTGCAAAGTATAAAAGGTTTAAATGGAGGGACCAAACCGAAACATTCGTAATTTGAGCTTCAACTTCATTTTCAAATTTGATTTAATTCCTTCAACCACCTACAATAAAAAATAATCAATCTAATATCAAATATTCTTAGAAAAATCAAAGATTAAGAGTAATAACAATTTAATGACAATTTTTCCCCCTTTTAGTTCTAATTTAATGTATTTACTCTTAATCTTAATTTATCATAAGACATTTTAAGCTCAATAACTATAACAAAATGCATTAAAAATCCCAATTTTATCATAAAAATCATATAAAAATATGGTACAATCAATCCCCCACACTTAGACCATTGTACTCCCGAACAAAGGCAATTGTGTAACATCCCATTTTCAAAAGTAGTATATATATTTTTTCATCAGAGTAGAGCATCGGAGCGATTGAGTAACTGATATTTATATTCAAAATGCCGTAAGTCTAGCTGATTACAGTAGCGGTACATTATACCGAGTGTTTTCAAAGTAAATAACAAAAGAAAGTCTTCATTTGAATCCCTATGCGTGCCACTTGCCTTTCTCCTCGATCCTCGGTCCTCCCGACCCCGACGCTATGTTAAGAGCTGAGGTTCAATGCCCATTGAACCTCGGTGTAGATTAACCTCATGCTCAAGTAATACAAGATATGGATGACAGATATTCATGACATTACGCAGTAATCAATACATAAGCACACAAGCGAGATGCAAGATTAACATATCAACAAGTACATAGCACACAACACATGTAAAGTTACCCACGTTTGCACTAACCGGTGCCACGACGGCCCATCGTGTCCTCGCCGCTAGGAAAACTCAACGGCATTACCAAGATCGTAACCCGTATAAACAAAGCGGAATGTATAAACAAGTGAACTAAGACGAAGTCTTAGACACGGTGCATGACCCAAGACAAAGTCCTGTCCATGACTCTATGAAATAGTCTATCACATATAAGCATACAATAAGCATCGAGTTAGTGTTACAAAGACGCGAACGTACCTTTCACCGTGTAACGGCTATCTAGCCCGACCTTTGAACCGACTCCGGACTTCCCGGATATCCTATACATTATCGTCGGATTATTATATGATATTTGATAAATATCATATTGCTTAGAATAATATCCTAAGGGTTTAATTTACCTTTCTACCCTTGGTGGATTTATTATTACCATTTTGCCCTTACATTTTATTAAAAACGCTATGCTGAGTTTCTGGGCAGAATTTTCGGTTTACTTCGCAAAATCATAATTAAATCTACAAAAATTGAAACGAGGATCCGTAAAATTCTCCGGAACCCTTAAGATGTCTATTTTCAAGTAAAAATACTTTTATATACCCATAATTTATGAAAAATTCCCAGTTTTCATCTTTCACAACGTTGCCCAGAATTTCGTCCAGAAAAATAGCCTAACTTCAACTGATTGTATTTCTTTGTACAGGAATCAAAATGGTACATATTATATATAGTTGGAAAGCCCTACATATGTAATTTATTTCTGGAAATTTTCATGATTTATGGGCTTCATTTTCAACATAAAATATTAGCATTTCTTTCGCTGTTTGCCCAGCATTTTCACCAAAAAATTTGCCAGAATTCCTCTACTTTGATCTTCAACTTCCAAGAATTTTGCTCTATCATATTCTCTATCATATTTTCGAAATTAAGACATATTTAACCATAAAAACATGAAATCAAAACTACTTGGAAGATTCAAAGATCAAACATAAACTAATTATGAATTTAAAACTAGAACTCAAGAACAAGGAAGCTTACCCTTGAAGAACCTCCTCCTCCTTCATGCTTCCCACTCTCTTTCTCTCTACTCTTGCTCTCTATTTATAAACTATTTCGTAATTTATTTTTGGTTGAGTTTGGTGTGAAGATTATGAAGAGAGGAGCCTCCTATTTATAGGAGAATTCTAAGGACACAAGTGACAATTAAATTTGACCAACACTCACCTTAACCCTTGGATTTAAACTTAGTAAAGAAGTTTTAATCTCATCCATCCATGTGATTAGAAGACCCTAACTTAATCTCTAAGTTTTGCTTTTTGAGAATTAATTTACTTTAATGAAATCTATTTTTGGTTGCTTGATCAATTACCAATACTTTTGAATTTCGAGTATGCTTTTTGATTAGTAGTTGGATATCAGAATTATGGTCTAATTAGATTCCCCTGGTTGTACTAAGCTTATTCTTCAACGTTTGCAAAAATAGTCTTTACCGACTTACTTTCGAGGTTAAATTATGTGGGTTTAAGATAAGTCCTTATATTTTCTCCAAGTGTTCCTACTTCTTCACAACTATTTAAATTTGTATAAATTCTCACTTTATTTGTTGTTTTGAGTTTTAACGTGTACATCGATATTTCTTGGATTTCAAACCATTATCCAATTTACTCTAGGATTTCAAACTTTATCAAATTTGCTTTAATTTTCTTTTTCTCTCTCTCTTTCTCTCTCTTGAATACTAGACACACACACACACACTCACAACTCTTTTCTATTATTGGTGGATCAATTGACTTTTCTCTCTCTTATATACTAGACACACACACACTTACAACTCTTTTTTCTTATTGGTGGATTTAATTTCACATGGATTATGCTTTATGAAATCCATTTTCAAGCCTTTAGATTAGCTTTATTAGATTTAATCTTGACCTTCAATTTATGCTAATATCTTATTGGTCCAATTAATTTTATGAGGATTAAGAATATTTTCTTGATTTATCATTGGCCAATTCAATTTCACAAGGATTTCACTTTATGAAATTAAATTTAAACCCTTTAGATTTAGCTTTATGAGGTTTAATCCTAGCCTTCCATAACTAATCTTAATTAGCATCCCTAATAAAGTAGTTAAGTGTAATTGTCAAAATATGATTGGTTCTAAGATTAATTAGAAACCACTTCTATGCTAATCCTAGCCCTTCACTAGCCCTTGTTTCTTAATTAAGGTAATACATCCTTAATTATGCCTTTAACATATGCCACTAAATTAATTGTGAATGTTTATGAAAATAATTCAATTAACATAGATTGAATTATCCACTAATTGTTGGCAATTTTCTCTAATTGGTTTAATTATTTTCTCACAACTTTTTAGCTTTTCATGGCCATTTATGCACCATGTATTAATTTAATAATTTTAGGGCAATTTATGACCCCTAAAATAAAATTGGAGAATTTGGTTTTTGATTACCTTAATTCTTAGAGAAAATTCCCTAAATTAACATAAATATGTTACTTAATTTTTGAGACCACATATTCACCTATTTTTAATAGGCACTTTTTATCAAAATATAATTTTTATGATAAACATGAATTTTAGGGTATTACAATTGAGTACAAAATTCCAAGTTCAGAGCACTAATGCATATGAAAGATGAGCAATTTCATAATTAGAAAGCAATGGATTAATTAATCAAATTCCTCAAGCCAACACCAGTGATAATCAAGTAATGAAAAGAAATTAGCCGACTACACAACTCAAAATATTAGAATTAAGCATAAGAGGACTCTCAAGGTATTATCAATGTTTCAATCATCTCACCTCATTGGAATAATTCCACTCTAGCTCACTTAATCAACACCTTACCATAAGCTTGTAACAACTCTAACATCTCCACTACTAATAGCAATTAATGAAATGAATCAAGATGACTTCAAAGGCTTGTAATGACAGATGAAGGCTAAGGAATGAACTAATTAGGAAAAAAAATGAAATAGTTGATATGCAAGTCAAAGTGAAAAGCCAAATTCATAGCATCTACATAACTTTACATACTTTTGCCAATTCTTTTGAAAATTCATGAAAAAAATGCCCTTTTTTTTGACAAAACACTTTCCATTTTTCTCATTTCTCTTTTTCTTTTTCGCATTTTTTTTTTCAATACTTTTCTTCTTTTCTTCTTCTTCTTCTTTATGCACATGGCATTTCAATATATACATTGTTCAACTTTTCATTAGCAATTCACTTTTAATTTTTAGAATACTAAGAACACTATGAGTAATGACATGCATATAACATAGGAATGGCTCAAATGGGGTAAGGAAAAGGTAAATGAATGAAGGTTTGTGTTTGGGTGACAATGGTTTAGAATTGAATGCATCTTTCATTTCCATAACACTAATGCAAATGTTGTTTCGAAAAGGAGTTGAAACAAGTTCTAGAAGATGAAAAACCAAGTGAACATGCACACATGAAAATAATATAAGGCTCAAATAATCTTCCAACAAGGTTTTTCTCCAATGCTCACTCTAACACAATCAATTGCATAGTAAGCTAACCATTTGCCCTAGAATAATTATAATGTTAATTATTGGAAATTTAGGAAATTTAGGCTTATTTTTCCTTAATTAATTTATTTCGGGAAAAAGAATAAATTTAATGAAGGAATAATTTAGGCCTAAAAACTATAAAATCAATATTTGATGGTTTAGGGAAAAAATCCTTATATTAAATTGAGGATTTATTTTCCATAAATATCCAATATTTGCAATAAATTGAATAATGATCCTAACTTACAAATAATAAGAGCTTTGTAGAGGATCGAGTGGGAGAAATATTTTTCCACCCTCTCTTACAATATTAATTGATTAAAATAGCCCACTCATGCTCCGTACACTTGCACTCACAAATTGCTTCTGCCCAAAAGCCTAATACAAACATCAACCCATTGTCTTCATTTTCTTAAACACTTTCAATTGATTTATCAGCCTATCACGTGAGTTCTCAGCAAAACACCTCCAGCTCATTTAAGATGACTTTAGCCCATTATCATTTATTCAACCCAATTTCCTCTATTAAGCACTCAGTCCACTTCTCCAGCGCCCCAACAAGCATCAGATATAATGAAACGAAAGAAAGAAAAGAAACAAGAACACGAAACACACGAGTCACGCAAGAAAGGAAGCCAGATCATGCCATAATTCCCTATCAACTCCTCATATATACCCATGCTCCTTAGCTTCATTTATCCACTTTGATCAGCCTAGAGAAGAAGAAACAGAAACACAGTGAGTGAGGAAGAAAGAAACAAAAATGCAGAGAATCGAAAAGGAGAGTGAGAGAGAAATTCAAAGGTGTTATTCTATCTCTGCCAAGCACTCCAAAAACAAGGGGCATATGTTATTAATTGAAGACTAAGCAAAAAAAGTCTGAATCTAGAGGTAAGTCATCGGGTAGCTTTCCTTCTAGTTTATCGTCAATTACCCAACACATGTGATTAAGTATTAAACCGTAGAAAAGAGAGAGAGAGAGAGAGAGAGATAGAGAGAGAGAGAGAGCCATGAGGATTCATGCTAAATGAATGTCAAAATAGGGGAGTTTAATGGATAGCATATATATGTATGTATGTATGTGTTACTGCATAAAGAACCTTGCAACTGATATAAGGCGTTGCATACTCCTTGCTATTCGTATACATATTAGGACCCCCAAAAAAACTCACTGTTGAGTGCATATTCGCTGCTACAAGTGAGCTGTCATATTATAGTGTGACTATATATATATATATATAGTTGGATGCTTCGGGAGATATATGAAGAAGCTTACTTTTATGTTTTATATACATATATATATATATATATATGGAACCAAATTTTGCTGTCATATAAATGATATATATATATATCAAAGATAAAAAAAACGTTGCTTTGATTTTGGAAAGATGATAGGAAAACTTGCAGTGTGTTGAATTGATTCAAAGTTGGAGTATGTGTGTGTTTAATGTCGTGGGACCCAGGAGGGAGAAAATTTAGATTGTTGTGTGTGTATTGGTAAAATTTATTTGTTTGTTTGTTTTTTTTTTTTTTTTTTGTGTGAGGAAGGGAGTGAATAATTGTTAAGTGTGTGTGTGGTTAAATGTGTGTATAATGCTATACATGAAGCATGGAAAGAGTCAAGCTAGCTATCTTTTTAAGAGAATAAAAAGATAGCTCACGTTACAGACAAGCAAAATATGATATTTGAAAGTTTCAATGATTCCAATGAAGCATGAAGGAAGCTGTGTTAAATATATCTTTGCATTTTGGAAATATCAGGGAAACTTACTGTCTATGATGTTATATATTTATGTATGTCAGTTTGCCACTTGGTTTATAAGGAATGAAAATTGTGTGCTTATTTTGCTAATATATGGAACCACTATTTAGTATATCTATATATAGATATCTATGTATCATTAAAGCATATTTTATGTGGTGGCAATATTTATTAAAATAATGGTAGAGCAATAATAAAAATAATGAAATAAATAAATAAATAATAATAATAATGAAATAAATAATAATAATAATAATAATTGCTAAGAAAAGAATAAATAAATGAATAAAAAGGGCATTATTGTTAAAGGAATTTTTAGGGGTTAATCCACTTTTTAATCATCTAAAAATAATTCGCGTAGTTAGTTACTTTGCGACACAAGAAGTAACTAATGACAATGATAAATGTTTATAAACATACCTTGACACCTCTACTAATCTCGCGCCTTGAACAAATTAAGGATTCAAGCTTGAGGTGGGTAATTGTTATCTTATTAGCTCATATGTATGTATTCTTGTATGACTAACTATGTTTGCTAGATAATTTGCATATGTATATCTTAGCTATGGATTGGGGCTGCGTGTCCTAAAGGGCTGCGGTCCTTGGCCAATAACTGTAGCACAAAATATGGGTTTTGTTGCTAACCATAGGGCTCCTGATATAGAAGTCATGGTCTAAATTAAGTTCTCGATCACAACACAATTTAATAGGAAAGCAGTACAAAGAAGTCTATACCGCTTAAGTTTCTCTCGTAAGAATAGTAACTTACCTGTCTAAGTTTCCCTAAAGAAAAAATTCTTGCCTAGTAGGGACCGGACCCCATGCATGCAACGGAGCATAGCTCTGGGGACAAGGGTCTTTGACTAAATCCTTGGTGGTGATGGTCTGTTACATAAAAAGGATACAATGGATATCAAGGGGTAATACTTATCATTTTTTGGGAAGCCAGATATGTTGTGCTTGGATTGGTTCATAGATGGGTAGTCGGTACCCTGAGATATGTGTACCGGTATTAGTACCCCCAGAACAGATCGGCACCCGGAAGTTAAGCATGCTTAGGCAAGAGAAATCCCGGGATGAGTGACATCCTGAAATGTATCATAGGAATTTGGGATTCCTTTGATTTGAAGCTTAAGTACCCGGAGGCAAGTGTAAACTTGCCAAAATCCCAACCACAACCACAACTACAACAACAAAAACCACAACCACAACTATAATCTCAACTACAACCAAAACCACAACAACAACCAGCACAACCACAACCCCAACCACAATCACAACCACAACAACAACTACTACTACACCTAAGTAAATGGAGAATGGATATATGGTAATCCTTAGGGATGCCATGATAGACCAAATATGAAGATGATTGAGTATAGGCTTGAATCAGATCAAAGCTAAAATAGTGCTTAAATCAAGGCGTGATTGAGGTTGCCTTAGGTTTCAATGCCATAGAGTAGAAACCCTGATAACATTGATTGATGCTGTATTGACGACATGTTATTTGAGTTCGCCAGCTACTGAATCAGCTTAGGGAAAGATCTAGATTATAGAATATTCCCCTTAGAGTTATGATTGAGAATAAGTTCCTTGATGGAACCATAAGATAGCTAGAGCTTGAGAGGTGTTATAAAGGATAACCTTCTAAGAATAATTGTCTAGTTCCCGAGTATATTTAAAAGTTGAATTTTGAACTTGTAAATGCACCTACCGTATTCACAAATTTTTGTAATTGAATTTTCAAATTTATGAATTTTCAAAATAGAGTTTGTAAATGAAAGGTTTTCAGCAGAATTTGAAACCAAGGTAATGGTCACTTTTTAAATGACGTTGTCTCATAAAAGGGGTTTGGTGGAACCTTAATTTGAAATTTGATTTTGAACTATGTCGTGGGAAAGCATTACGAACCGGAAGAGGCTAGAAACTGTTGTAGACAAACTCAGTTTGCTGGTTCTTGCCGATGTGTTTAAAATGTTTTTGAGTCATGTGCCATTGATAAAGTTCTTTTGAACAAGAGATTTGAAAATTGAGGGGATTTGTTTTGAGAAGCTAAAAATCGCACCAGTAGTAATGCACTCAATCAAAGACATTTTGCCTTGTAGGGCCGACTATCTATGGCTAGACCAAGTTGCCGGTAGATAGCGTCGCTACTTTACGTGCCAGTGCGAACATTGGGTCTCTTATAGGAGGGAGGGAAACTCTCCCACATTTGCTAATGGCACTGTTGATTCCTAGTGACTCTTTGAGGCCAAAGGGATGCAGTGATTGGATGTATGGATTGGGATAAGTCGTTGTACCAAGTGGTTGAAGTGGTCGCATGTGCTCTAAATTGTTAAATTTAGTGAAATGAATTGTCCCGCTCAAAAATGTGTGTCAACAGTAAATGTTTTCCAAAACCACTTCGGCAGTGAATGTGTTCTCACGAATTTGTGTTGCCGACGATTATGTTTGAAAATGTGATAGCACTATTATTTTTTGGTATAGTGTGGATTGTGAAATGTACTGCAACCGCAGAAAATTTTCAATGTTTGAAAATTTGAAAATGAGACAAACATCATAGTTTTGGGTAGCGATGACAAGATGGTCAATGCTACTGTATTGAAAAGAAAAGAGGTGTAGTTGGAGATTATGATATAAGAACAAGAACTATTAGAAAGGTCTAGAACACTGAACTAGTTAAGCCAGATAGCATTTGTCAGCTATAATGTTAAGCCAGAGAAAGTAGTATGAGAACTTGAAAGAAGCTCAAATGGAATAGACGAGCATAGGCTAGAGGCGGTAAGACCCGGTGTGTAAGTTTGCATGAGGCAGTGTCCCTAGGCTATAAGACCTATAATGCTTAAGCACTTTGTGGAATGCTGATTGGAATAATGACTTTATATTAGTATGTCTAGAGTACATCTCAAGGCTGGAAAAACATTTGATTTGTACCAAGTGATAGATAAGATATTTAAGCTTGAGGGTAATTCCCTAGATAGTAAGTCTAGAAAGCCAGCATTGTGGTAAAAGAATGCGCCAAAACTCATCATGGTAATTTGTTGTCGCTTCTTGTTAATTGTCGGGATTTCAGTTTTGATATGTAGGTCACCTACAAAATGATAAAAGCCAAGTGAGAACAAAAAATCAAGGGAATAAAAATGATTGATTAAATCCATTCAAAGTATGCAAAAAAGCACAAAAATTCCCAAGTTACCCCTTTTCATACTTTGATAGAATTAAATATAAATAGAGTGCTAAAAGCTTAGAATTAAGTGGGCAAAACCATGAAAATTCTGAAATATATCGGTGGGTACATTCTCATTGTTTTTGTTATCTCTACTACTTGGTTTCATGGTTTTGATCGCTTCATCGTTTATGGTTCCAATTGCTTCTGCTGGTGGTGATTGTTTTGATCATGGCGGCTGGTGATGCTTTTTGGTGGGAGAGAATGAGTTTTTAGGAAGGACATATTGGTAATTTCATATTTTAAACACATATTTATATTAACAAAGATTAATAACAATTTTTAATAGGCATGGCAAGAGTCTTTTAAAACCTTAACTGTGTTCTATTTCCACTTCTAATTCCTACATAACCTCTTCCAAAATACTCAATGGAGCATAATTACCATGGTGAGGCCGCCTCCCCACCCCTTCTTGGGGTTCCCCACCGGCCAATATTAGCTTATGTCAATTATATTAATTTGTATGTAAAATTACTACTTAAAAAAACCTTGACATGATCGCCCCTTAAAATTTCATTCTCTCCAACCCTTACATTATGGGAAAATTACGTAAGTCCCTATGTTCTTACCACATTTATAATTAAGTCTTTATAGTTCACTATTACAAATAGAGGGAATAGTGGCGCACATTTTGTGGCACTTCTTTAAAGAAGTACCATCTTATTTTGGATTTTTTTTTGGGAAAAAAATTGGGATGAAGTGGCGCTTTCTTAGAAAAGCACCACAGCTGCTTATATGCCCTATGTGGTGCTTGCTTGACCAAGCACAACATAATTTTTTTTTAAAATTTATTAAAATACACTAGCAGTTGTGGCGCCGCTGCTAATGATGACATTGTGTGGCGCTTGCGTTAGAAAGCTCCACACAAAGTATTTTTTAATTTTTTTTTTCCAAACCTTTTTTCATCAGGTCCCACTTTATCCACAACGTGACCCCTATTTTCTAGCAGCTCTCTTGCTAATTTCCTCCTTCCATTTCATTATCCTCTTGTCTCCACACCCATTGGCCACTTCTTTACTTATCCTTGGTCCCCACTCCTATTGGCCTCTTCCTTTACTTATCTCGTGTCCCCTCTACCCTCTTCTTCTCCATGTATAGACCCCAACGCACCCACTTCGTCCCCAACGCACGCATCCACTTCATCCCCACTTCGTTATTTCCTTTGGTCCCATTTCCTCCACTCATAGCCATCCCAAAGATCCCATAAGTACACACTCATTTTTCCTCTTTTTTTTTTTTTAAAGAAAAAATTAAAGCGCATGCAACCTTTTCGTTTTATTTTTCTTCATTAACTTTTTTTTTTTTTTTTTTTTTGGGTAGCTGTTGAGCTTTAAGTTTCAACTCACTCTAGTTAAGATTCCTATACACTATAAGTTTTTTAAAAAAAAAAAAAAAAAAAAAAACCTTTGAGCTTACAAATCAAATTATACCGGTAGTCAATATTTTAATTTTCTCAATGTCTCTTATATTTAATTTATAATGAAATTTCTAAAAAAATTATTCTCATTTTTATATGCTGAAAAATAAATGAGATGAAATTAAATGTTATTATATATAGGTTGTATGTGAAGATATGTAGTAGTTATAATTTTTAGTTGTTGTAGTAATTGTTATTGATGAGTTGCATAAGTAAAATAATTATTTATTTTTAACACTTGTAACTTATTAGTTGGCTCGCAATGCTTTCTAATTTACTTATGATATGCATTGTAAAATATGATTTCTTCCATTATGAGCTGTAAAAAATTATTTTGATGTTGTGGGATTAATTCATTGATTATTTATCAATAAAAAGAGAGTGTTTAAGAACTGGAAAGCTTCAATTTTTAAGATGTTATGCTGCTAATTTTATTCTAAAACAAATAACAAAAGATAAAAGAAATTAGTAAATGCAATAGTCAAGCAACTAACCACTTTTTTAAACTAGGTTGTAGGTATAGATGGATCGAAAATGGATGTCATCTAATCAATGTTCAAGGGAATATATAGATGGGGTGAAAGATCCTAACAAAATATTGTGTCCTTGCTTATCTTTTTGTTATGGAAAGCGGATTAGTCCACTTGATTTTCTAGATCATTTGGTGTCTCATGGAATTGATCAAACATATACATGATGGACAAGGCATGGTGAGACGGATGATATATGTAGTGATTGGGTGCATACCACGAGTGGTGTTTTGAATGAATTTGACCCAAGCATGTGTGATGAGGACAAATGTCTTGACGAAATGCTAAATGTGGTCGAAGGGTGCTTCATAACTGTCATAAAGAATTTGAGAAGTTGAAAGGTGTAATACTCGCTTTTTGATTTACTGAAAATCTTGTATTTTAGGAATATGTGACCATATTAAATTGGGTAATATATGTGACATAAAATCACATAAAATAATGGTGATTTCCAGACAAAAGGAATCAAGAAAGTGTATGAAAGGCACTTAGTCAAATTGGTACATATATATTAATAACAATTTCCTTACAAATATGCTTGCACTAATTGAAATTAGGGTCAAACATTTGTAACTACCTAATAGGGCTATATTTTGGCCTAAAAATAAGAGGTAGAAGACAATGAAGATTGGTAGTTGCCAAAGATAATAAAGCACAAAAGATTTAGTGCATTTTGTGCCAAGTTAACACTTGTCAAGCAAGGGATAAATGTTTAGATGACTTTTATTCAACTTGTATAAGTATCATCAATCCAATTGAGGCCATCAAGACGCCTTAGAAAGGCTATGATTTTCGAAAATAATAGTGCCATGTGGGGGATGATATTTAAGCCAAGAAACCATAGGATTAAGACACATGTAAAAACAATCTAATGGCTCTAATCTTTTCAAGAACTAAACCTTAATCCTCATGTAATTATATAAGCCAATGGGAGAAATGGAGCAATAGGAAATTGACATGTCTTTAGGGACACCTAAGCCCTTAATTGTGTCATCAAAGTGACATCATCAACTTGCTCAAGAAGCTCTTGAATTTGGTTGGCACATGAAGGATGGAGAAGTTAAATTGTCAATGCAAGAGCACATGTTAATTAAGAGTCAAAAGATTCTTGAATGTTCTAGAATTTTCTTGACTAATGGAGCAATTGAGACCATAGGAAGATGACATGTGTGAAAGCCATCCAAGGGTCCTAAGTAGACCATAAATTTCAAAATGGATGAAGGGAGGAGATTAGAGAAGAGAAAATTTCTTGATTAAGTCTTAGAAAGATGATAACATGCAAGGTTAGCTTGGTAATTTCACATGTGGGGGTCTACATTAGCTTGTCACTTGCCTATAAATAGGAATGGCTCCCTCTTCATTCTTCACATGACAACAAACTCAAATCAAATCTGATTGAGAGAGAGAGCTAGGTGAAAATCATAGAGAAGGAAACAAGGAAGTTCTAAGCACTAAGGTAAGTGCTCTTGAGTTTGGTAGTTATTTTCTTTATGTTCTTCTTTAATCTCTAGCTTTAGTAAGAACACTCTTATATGGTGTTTATGATGGTGAGGCTAAATCATTTGAAGCCAAGAAGGAATAGGAAGTTACAAGAACACAAGCTAAGGCAAGTCAAGGTAAGAGATGATCTTGACTCTAGTTGTTGTGTTCTTGAGTTTATCGAAATTTATGGTAAATTTTCCTTGATTTAAAAACCTCAAATCCTAAGGGGAGGTTCTTCCTAAATGGTTTAAGAACATACTTAAAGGCCAAATAATGATTTAGGAGATGATTTTGTAAATAAAATCATAAGTTTTGCAAAATTGGGAAAACTGTCATTTTGTTTCCACTAGAGGCAGCAAACTTGTGGTCAATATTTTATGTAGTAAATGAAGTCCTAAAATCATGAAATTTTCCAAAAAGACATCAGGGATTTCTTTTGATATAAAATTGGTAATTTTTAGAGTTTTGTAACAAAAGATGTGAATTTTTCAAGTTGACCCATGTTTCTAGACTTGCAACTGGAATAAATCATGGGAAAACATTAAAAATGGGAATGATTCAAATGTTTATGGAATCTAGGATTTTTTTTCCGTTAAGGGTCATGTAGATTTTTCAATTATACATCAATTGGATTTTTGCAAATTTGGTTATGATTTTTCAATTCCATCTTTCCTTAGACACTAATGGTTTGAATTGACTTTATCATATCCATTGTCAAAAACTATGCCCTAATAAACTTATTCCGTTCTAACCGGTATCTCTCTACAGCTCCATCCTTATCACCCTCCCAGGTTCAGATTCCTTTCCTGAACATTTAGTCAAGTCTGAGATTCAATCGAATTGAATCTCAGATAACAGTTAACCTCATATGCAAAGCATAAGCGGTATATTATAGGTATTCATAACAACATTCAATAACCTTAATACATAGCACACATCAAATGTATGTCAACGACGAATGCACTCATCAGTGCTACGTGTCCCAAACACATATCCTCAGCGCTAGGAAAACAAACATGCAACATTATCATTAATTGACAGCTATAATGAATGTAAACACACATGTGACCTAAGACCCAGTCTTAGTCAGTCATGGTGCATGGTCTAAGACTCAGTCTTACCCCTGACTCTACAATTATGAATAAATCAAGCATATAAAGTCATACAAGACACATGAGAATTCAAGTTACTGTACACAAACATACCTTGCTCTGCGTAGTTAGCAATACGTCCGTCCTTTGAATTCGATCCGGAGTTCTCGGGTATCCTATAATACTATCATCGGATTATTTCCTATTCCATATTTTATATGATATTATAATTAATACCATATCACTTCAAATAATATCCAAAAAGGGTTATTTTCATCTCTTTTTACCCTCAGTGGATAATGAAAGTGGAATATCACCTAGGGGTGAATAGGTGATTATAAAATTCTTTCGCTAATTGCTTAAGAACACTTAAAACAGGGACTGAGAGAAGGATAGAAAGACACAAGAAATTATCCTGGTTCAGTCTAACTCTTGGACCTACATCCAATCTTCAAAACCTCTGGGATTTCCACTAACTTTCAAAAACAAATACAATTACACACTTTGTACTCAAAGTAATCCTCTCAGTTTAGGATTCACTAGTCCCCCTTACAAATTGTAATAGGACACCTACACTTAAGGTTCCACAACCTTAAGATTTAACAACTAAGATAATGAAATAGTGTTTAACTCCTCACTGAGTAAATAAATGATAATAACTGAAGTACAAAATATCCAACGATATTAATGAAATAGATGAAACACTAGCTTGCAATAAGTTCAAATTGAATGCACAACGTTTTTCAATAGTTGGCAAATTCAATGCTTCTGGTATTTATAGTTGATGCCATTAATGTCCGTTGGAGAAGCTTGAAGATATCCGTTGTGACTTTTCAAAAAAGCCGTTTGAAAGATAAAGCTTGATAATCACTTTCGCTTTAATGATCCAGGTGGATTTGTGCCGTAACGACATTCTTTCATTCCTTTTGTTTTGCCCATTGTGAAATAGCATTAATTGCGTAGATGGAATAGCAGCAAAAACTTTAGAATGATCAGAGGATTGGTTATCGTGAATATGAATCAATTTGGGAACTGCATTAAATGATTCTCTAACACACAGATTGCTTTATGAAAAATTGTTATTAATCCATGATATAATCATTTGAAACTCATTAGCAAACTGATTAAAAGTAATTATGAATAGTAATAAGTGATGATACGAAAAAATCAAATCACACATGATGATTTAGGATTTACGAAGATGGTGATTTCGAAAACAGAGAAGATTAACTTTCAGTTAAAGAATTGATACCTAGAGGTAATGACTTGAGGCAAGAAAATAATTGACTAGAGGCAATTTCGTTTTCCACAAGTCAAAACTGCAAGTTGAAGGAAATTGCAACTTGACTTGAGGTAAAAATAATTTCCTTGAGATGGTGACTAAAGGCATTGACTTGATACTCAAGCATCAAAATCGATGGCTTTGAAAAGATGCAAGTTGAACTCTTAACTTGAGGTAGAAAGTTAATTTCCTTGAGTAAATGACTAGAGGCATTAACTTGATACTCAAGAGTCAAAGTCAATGGCTTTGAAAAGATGTAAGTTGAACTCTCAACTTGAGGTATAAAGTTAATTGCCTTGAGTAAATGACTAGATGCATTAACTTGATACTCAACAGTCAAAATCAATGGCTTTGAAAAGATGCAAGTTGAACTCTTAACTTGAGGTATAAAGTTAATTGCCTTGAGTAAAGGACTAGAGGCATTAACTTGATACTCAATAGTCAAAATCGATGGCTTTGAAAAGATGCAAGTTGAACTCTTAACTTGAGGATTGCCTTTGTCACGCACACGGGGAAGACCAAAGTCTACAAGGATACATAATGAGATGGATTGGGTCGAGTCTCAACCCTCAAGCAGTCAGCAAAGATGTAGGAATTGCAACCAAGCCAATCATAATAGCCGCACATGTCCAATGAGGATTAGACCAGCTTGAGTTCTATGTCACGTGTTTTGTATTGAGTTTATGATGACTTGTTTCAGTCATGACTTCGAAATTTGAACCATTCACATTTTAATTATGTTGTATCGCCCTTAATTGTTGCCAAAAATACCTTGCCCACATCACATTGACATGTATAAATGAATGGTAATGGGTTAGTGCAAGCAGCAAACCTGAATCAGCAAGTGAGGGTGCCTCTGGACATGGTTTAGTCGACGAAACCAAGTTGTTTAGTCGACTAAATGGTTTGGGGAGCAATTTAGTCGATTAGGGTTCCTATAGCAGCCATTGGGGGGTTTTAGAAAACCCCCTGCCGCCATTTAGTTGACTAACCCAAGTGGGTTAGTCGACTAAATGTCGTGGTTTTTTTTCTTTTAAAAAAAAACCCTAGCCACAATTTAGTCGACTAAATCACTTGGTTTAGTTGACTAAATTGCGGGGGCATTCAAAAAAATCAGCCCCCCGCGTTTTAGTCGACTAAACCATGGTTTAGTCGACTAAAAAGTGGAACATTGGGAAATAGTTTGAAAACAGTGACAAAATGCTAAATAGATATTTAAAGAGTGGCAAATAGGGAAAAAAGCCCATTAACTTGATACTCAATAGTCAAAATCGATGGCTTTGAAAAGATGCAAGTTGAACTCTTAACTTGAGGTATAAAGTTAATTGCCTTGAGTAAATGACTTGAGGTATTAACTTGATACTCAAGAGTCAAAATCGATGGCTTTGAAAAACTTAAGATTCAAACATAAGACTCGAGGTATTTTAAATAATTTCCTGGAGTTAAAAAGAGTTTATTAAAATATTTTCAAGTATTTACCCTGAGGTAAGCACGTCTTTGACTAAAGGCATATAAATCTCGACTTATCAATTACAAGGTAAAAATGCTTTAACCTGAGGCATATGAAATTAAAGAAGGAATTTTCCTTTAAACAATGTTACATGACCTCAAGGCATATGGGATTTAACTCGAAGCACTTGAAGGCAAAACTTTCAAAACAAACTAGATTCAAGTTAGCTTTTAAGACAAGATTTAACCTTGAATCTATTAACTTATTTTCATTATAATTGTTATCATCAAAACATCAAAAGCTTAGTAGAGAACTAACAGATAAGTTATTCCATTTTTACCCTTACTTTTCCTTAAATTCGAAATTCTAGATTTTCCGATAGGATTTTTCAGCAACTTTGAAAAATCATAACTAAATTTACAAAAATCCAATTGATGTGATTGAAAAATCTACATGACCCTTGACATTTCTGTGAATTAATGTTGTATATTATAATGTTGCATGCTTGTTTTCCTAGTGTTGAGGATACTTGTCTGGGACTCGTAGCCCTGATGAGTGCATTCGCCTTTGACATACATTTGTTGTGTGCTGTGTATTGAGGTTATTGAATGTTGTTATGAATATCTATCATATATTGTTTATGCTTTGCATATGAGGATAACTGTTACACGAGATTCAATTCGATTGAATCTTAGACTTGACTAAATGTTCAAGAAAGGAATCTGAACCTAGGAAGGCAATAAGGATGGAGCCGTGGAGAGACACTAGTTAGAATGGGAGAAGTTTATTAGGGCATAGTTTCTGGCAATGGATATGATAAAGTCAATTCATATCATTGGTGTCTAAGGAAAGATGGGTTGAAGTGTCTGCCTGAATAGTCATCAATGCAAAATCACGGAGCGACTCCCATTAGATTCATACTGACCTAGCCAACTGATATGAATCACTGAGTTAGATTCATGGCTTCAAGTCTAGTTAAATCAGGGTTTAAGATGTATAATTCACACGAATATTCCTTCAGGATTTTTATTTACCAGTATATGTCTGAGCATATAAGATAAGTTACTCATCGTCCAAAAATTAATGCATGCTTTTTGTTCCGCTTTACTTTGATCTGCCAACAACGTCAACTCTGTTGATATTCCTAATATTACATGTCAACGAACATAATAAGTAGTTAGGAATTTAGGGTGTTACAAAAAGTGATGCAGAGAAACCATTATATGCCGTTAGTACCAAATACACAAGATTAATAGCAATGTTGAAATTGTACAACTTTAAACCGCGCTATGGATTGAGTGATTCAGGTTTCATTGCACTGCTTGAACTTGTGCCAGATATGCTTCCTAGAGGAAAATGTACTTCCTACCAAGACATAGAGGCAAAGCAAATTCTTTACCCTACAACTGGAATGGGTTATGAGAAGATACATGGCCTTAACGATTTGCACAGTTAGAGCAAAAAATTGAAAGAACTAATGATTATTTCATCTAACTTTTAACTTCAACTAACTTTGATATGCAAATAGAAGAATCAAATTCAAATATTACACAGGTAGCACGACATGATTTGTGGGTGGCTCGTTGCACTAATGAAAAAGGTGAAATTCATAATGAAGAAGCCAGAAGAGTTGCAGAATATTGTGTAAGTACTAAATTATGCGTACACTAAAGAACTAGCTTTACTTAAATGATTATATTTTATAATAACTAATAGTATTGTAATTCTTTTTGTGATAGTGATCAATGACACAAAAGGTGCCAAAGTTGGTGCGATAAGTTGGTTGTGATGATTTGCTGAGCAGAGCGCTAGGTGTCGATACCTGAGTAAGATGGTCGTGTTTGGGGTATTGGTTTTGCAGTCACACAAACATCATACTTTAGACGCTAAAAGTGCTCCAACAAAAGTGACTTTTTGTAGCTGAGAGAGGAGATGAATTGCTTCAAGCATCAAATGCAAGATAAACCACAAAATTATTTGCTCGCATAAGCAAGCCTCCACTCAATCATTTATTTGCAGCACACATCTTGCATTGATAAAATGAGGTAGCAATCTATAATTTTGTAAGTCACATTATAAAACATATGCTATCTACATCAAAATTTCAATATTTACAGAGGTCATGTATATTTATACCTCTATAAATATATACTCGCAAATCATGAAATTTAAACACTTTTATCCCTATATTAGATAAATGATTAAATTTTCATGCCACACAAATAATTCACAAATTTGCTTGCTCTCTGCAGCAAATCACAACCTCCGCATAATTAATTTTAAACCACAATTTGGTTTTGTCAAATGAGGCTAGAAACAATTTGCAACTTAAAAAATTTATAAAGTACCCCCATACTTTCAAATATCTCACAAATATTTACTTATCAATAGTAATTTTAATTTAATTAGAATCTCACTACATAATCCCCTTCCATTCTAATTACATTAGAAATTTTCACCTAATATTAAATTAGGATTTCACGTGATAATTCTCAATTTAAAAGGGCTCATCGTTTAAGATCATAAATATATCTAATTTCTACCACTAAATTAGATAAAATGTATATTTATACCCTTTTCAAATAGTTATAAAAGGTCAACCAATTCTTACGGTATTTTTAAACACAAAATAACAGCCAGCATCATATTAAGTATACGTCACAATAATGCAAAAGACACGTTACCAGTAAGTTTTTTTTTTTTTTTTTTGGCCAAAACGTTACCAGTAAGTTGAATATCACGGCAAGTGAAATGGTAGCACTAACAGGAAATTAAAAGAGCATTGCAACTTTCCTAAAAACTCGGTCAGACAAAAAGGTATTTTTAATTGAAACAAAAATCTTCACACAACATTAAATCCGCTTCTCAAACTTGGCTTGAACAAAACGAATCAAAATCTCCCTTCTTAAGGTGCGCGCGCACGTCTATATATGTGTGTATATATGTATGTATATATATGTGTGTGTATGTGTGTTTACACACACTCATATATATATACATACATACAAGTACATATATATAGCTACACACACACACACACACATATATATATATATATATATGTATTTTATGTACATATCTATATACATATATGTATGTGTGTATACATACATACATACATACATACATACATATGTGTGTTTATGTATATACGGAGTTTTGTTTCGAAATTTTTTTTTTTTTTTTTTTTGTTTATTTATTTATTTATTTTAGGCAGTGGCATGTGCATCTCTTTTGTCATGTATAATCCAAAAGGGAACCATGTTTCATAAAATCAAGTAATGCATTGTGAACAACTGAGAATATAACTTATCTCATCCATCAACTTCTCATGTCTTTGATGAAGAAGCGCCAACACCATCTATCCCTTGAGTATCCGATAGAACATGAATTTGTTTTTAAAGAAATCTCTGGTCCCACACCATATCCTCTCGCCCTTCACATTTTTATTCAAGGGAATCAAGGCTAGAGTGTAGTAGGTAATATCTTCTAAGATTGATGGCGTCAACACCTCACACCATACTGATTGTTAGTAGCACTTGTTGGAACACAATAAACAAATAGTTCCAGTTGCACCAATGGTACTGTCCTTACGAGATATTCTGCAGCCCCCCTAGAAGATTAGGAAGCACGCCACTCCCAAGGATAAAATGAACCCTTGCTGCAGGGTGACATAATTGCAGAAAGATATTAGTGTAACTCAAAAGAAGAGGGAGAGGAGAGGAGCTTGAGGACTTCGGTGCATCCTGTGCACCAAACATTGCCATTTAAAAGTAGAAATATGTGACCATTGGAGAGTTATAATGGTCATTAAAGAAGGTTTTTGACAATTAAAATGACAATTAAAATGACATTTAATCACATACTAGGGTGTTCATAAGTTACAAATATAATTGCAGAAAGATATTAGCGTAACTGGAGAGGAGCTTGAGGACTTCGGTGCATCCTGTGCACCAAACATTGCCATTTAAAAGTAGAAATATGTGACCATTGGAGAGTTATAATGGTCATTAAAGAAGGTTTTATGACAATTAAAATGACAGTTACAAAACAAGTGTTAATGATGATTTAATGTAATAAAACTTTTTAAATGTCATTAAAACCGGTTAATTAAAAATCCAACAATCATCGTTAGTTCAAACGCTCCTCTTATCAGTCTTTTTGTTAACTCAAGCTCATATTTAATCACATACTAGGGTGTTCATAATCTTGAGTTATATGAGACTTCTTCCTTTGACACACTGACACATAATATTTACAACTACATATACTTAAGCTTTCTTAATATAAAGCATGGAAGGAATAAATATGAGAATATACCAAAAAAGGAAAGGATAGAAGCTAAGCCTATGAGACTCCCCACCGTATGCACTTGAGACACATAAAGATGGGGAAGTGAGGAAAAAATTGTCTTAAGGGAAGTGCGGTCAATTTGGTTAAAAACGGTTAAAAGTATGTTAAAGACCTAAATAACAAGTTAAAAGATAATCTAAAGTTAAATCAAGGTGTTCTTGAATTAAAAATTGGAAAAAATCACTTTTGAATAGTTTTACTCTCACTTTCGACCAGATGCAGAACATGAAGAAGCAATGACATTTTGACCATTTTGATGCTTCCAATGGATTTAAAATGAAAAATTGTTGAGAATAAAGATTAGGTAGTAATGTTGGAAGCTTTGGAATTAAATTATGCAAGACCCTATAAACTGCCACTGATAGTTTCCTGCAAGACATTGAACTTGTGGTTTGTTTTTGAATAGGTAAATGGTGTTCAATAGCTATGAAAGTTTCCAGAATTAAATTAGACATAATAAGCTTTAATTTGATAGGTGATTTACCTATTTTTAGATATGTGTACATGGTCCAAAATTTGGGATGTTACATAGATATTTCTAAAAGCTCAGGGCAAAGGAAGTCTAGCGAGCATCGGTCTAGAGGAAAAGTGGTGGACGCAAGCAATTGAGGGTTGCAGTTGGAAGGTTGATTTAGGGGTAGTTATTTATTACTTATTTTTGCTAATTATGTCAGACTATTTAGAGCTTGTAAGCAATATACTTCCTTTACTTTTGAATGACCGTAACATAAACCATTAGGGGTATTTATGGTAATTATTGTTGTACAACCAAGACTTATATGCTACTATCAGTATACTATGCCTATTCCGGTTTGTCCTCTTTTCTATGTTATAATGCTTTGATGTATGACGTATTATTGGGTAGGGTATGACAGCAAGGATAGTCATTTCTTCATTACCAGGAGCATTCAACAATCATGTTTTCACTCTCAATTTAAATATTTCTTCTTTATTTTCTCAAAATACCAAAAAGAGCACAAATAGCTTTGTTTTCATGAATTTTAATTTAGAGAAAACCAATTTCAAAACCCCCTTTCTAACCATGTTTTTAGCACTTAGTCCAATATAGGGAATTCAAAATAAAAGGCCTTCTTGATAAGAGAATGATCCCAAGTTGTTTGCAGTATATTGTATTTTAATTTGTGGTAAATAGTGATTTCCCCAAGGCGACTAAGGTTGTGTCAAATCATGATAGGTGAGGCGACGATTAGAAGAGAGTGAAGCTACAGAATGAGAGTTATTGCCATAGGAAAAGAGGTTCAAAAAGAAAAATTCAATTTTTGGCACAACGAAAAGAGGATTCAGTGAACGAGTTTTAATTTGTTGTTAATCTTTAGGACGGATTATGCTCAAAATAATGTATGAAAAGTTCACATTTTAAATCGATTATTTGTAAAAAATGGTCTTAAAAATAATAAATATTTTTTTTTTATTCTACATCTTTTAGACTGGTTATGCTCAAAATAAGGTCTTGAAAGTTTCATCTTTTAGACCGGTTATTTGTAAAAACCGGTCATAAAAGTGATAATTGAATATTTCATATACTTCTTTTTATCTCTTAATTAATAATTTAGGACTCTTTAGTTAATAAATAATGACTTTTATACTTATTTGGGCTTTGGGCCTTTGATTATATTTTAGCCATTTTTAATAATAAAATTTCAGTTTTACATTGCTTCACTATTTTTACCATAACTCTTGAACTAGACATCGGATTTGCCTCATTTTTGTTTCATATTTCAAATGATTCAGAGAGCTACAATATGTTATAAAGACATGAAGGGAAAATTCAGACAAGAGGGCAGTCGATTTTGGAGCCGAAGTCAGATGTATATTTATGGATTTTATTTGGGCTTGAATTTTGTAATAAAGCCCACTTTAATTTTATTTCCGTTTTGGGTTGAATCTTTGGAGCCCATTTCCATTTTAGGTTAACTTTAAGTCAGATGGTGGCTACAACACTATGTCATTCACGTTTTTATTATTTTTCGGATTGAAATAGAAGTTTTGAAATTCTCTCAACTTCTTCATCTGTTCTTCGTGTTCATGATGAACTTCTTCATTTCTGTTCGATTTTTGTTCTGCATAGCCATGATGGGCTAAGCTACTGTGATTGGCCCACGGATTGAGGATTCCACTATCCAGAGGACTCGTTCTTAATGGTAACAAATTCATTTCTATTTTGTAATTTCGGATTCGATTTACACTACTACAAAAAACGCTTTTAACGTCCTAAATTTGACTCAATTAACGTCCTTTTTTAAGGACGTCTTGTGAGGGGTAGTAAAAAAATAAATACTTTTGGCATCCTAAAAATAATTTAGGATGTCTTATTTAAGATGTACTAAATTTTATTTAGGACGTCTAATTTAAGGCGTCCTAAATAAAATTTAGGACGCCACAAATCTCCTTTTTTTAAAAAAAAAAAAGAAAAAAAAAGCCTCAAACCATCCAGAGCATAATCACGAATAAGAAATAAGAACAAACCATAGTGACGAATTCACCCACAATCATAGGCTTTTTTACCAATTTGCCCCTTATTAAATAACTATTTAACAAAATGCCCCTGTCTGGAAACTATTTAACCATATGCCCATGTTTAGTCGACTATCTAGTCGACTAAATTGCGAGGTCTTTTTTTTTTTCTAATATCCCCATGATTTAGTCGACTAAACCACAGTGCTTAGTCAACTAAATCGAGACAGGGTGTTTTTAAAAAATCCCAATTGCGGCATTTGGAACCCTAATCGACTACAAAACCTCCCCAAACCTCTCCCCTCTGTTTTTTTCACCAAATCCTTCTGAATCCGTTGGTGGGTAGCGAAGGAAACTTCATTCTAGCGTCATTTGTGTCGATTTCAATATGTTCTCATCTCCATTTCGAATTTCCGCCGTTGTTCTTTCGTTTATGCGGGGCTTTTACCTTTTCTTCATCCGATTATTTATTTATTTATTAATATTATTAATATTTTATCATAAATTATAGGGTTAAACGTGAAACTTTTTATCATGTTCATGCATGTATAACACACTCGATAATATTGTGGGATCCATTAAATAATCAACTCCTTTGTCATGCAGTTTAGATCCTATTGGCGCGTGGAGCTATAAAACAACCATAAAATTAATTTTTTATTAAGTTTTTATATTGAGGATTTTTCTATTACGATTCTTAAGTTATGTCCACAATCCTCATTGAACTTTGTAACCTTGTAAAAATCATTTTTTATTTTTAATTATTTGTTTACCTTATATTTTGGGGTTATTTTTTTGTCTTCTTTTTTCATTTTATTCTCATAATACCAACGGAATTTACTATATTTTGATATAGTAAATTTTTTTATCCTCTATAATCTCATATACTAATATAATATTATAGCTAAGTAGAAAGATCGTATTTTGAGGGGCTTCCCTTCCTGAGGGGGGGGGGAATCATATGGCATATTTTATAATATACTTTTTTAATATAAGACATATTATTTAATTTAATTTAATTCTCGGAGAGTAGTAATAGAGATAAATTATTGAAAGATTGACAAACATGAAAATTATGTCTTATATTTAAGATTAAAATCAACAAAGAAGACATTTTCGGGTTTAAAACTTATATGATTGCCACGAAAATTTGTTTGACTAAAATATACTTAGGGGCATAAAAAATGACCCTAGACCCTAAACCCCTCACGTGCTTCTAATTTTTTCAATTTTTAAAGTCAATATATATATATATATATATATAAAGTATAAATAGACATTCGAACCTACAAGCATAAATCATTTTCTATTTTTATGAAAATATAATTTTGTTCAAATATTACAAGTGATAGGTTAAATTTATTATAAGTGGCCCCCTAAATTATTAACCATTGTTATTACTCCCTCTCGTTCTTAATATAGTAACATATGAATGCTTGTCGGAGGTAGGTTGAGTACCTCAAGAAGTTGTTGTTGATGAGTTTGAAAATGAAGACATCATTAGGGATTTTCATATCTATTTTAAATAGTATCTTAACTAATCAATGACATCATTAGGGATTTTCATATCTATTTTGAAAGTGGAGCTAAATCACAAAGAGGGTGAATTGGGGATTTTTAAAACTTTTTAAAAATGCTCAAGTTATAGAACAAAGAAAAAGAGATGATAGGAGTGCAAAGGAGAAGAGAAAAACACAGAGATTTATACGGTTCGGTTCAACCACTTGACCTACGTCCAGTCCCTAGACTCTCTGGGTTTTTCACTATCATAATTGATTACACACTCTGTACTCAATAGTAATTCTCTCACTAGAACTTGCTCCCCCTTACAAGTTGCAATCAATGAACCCAATCACCAAGTCCCCAGACTTATGATTCTTTACAATAAATGATTTACAAGTAGAAACTCTCCCTAAGAGTAGATAAAGATAAATAATGAAGCTTTGTGTATCAAGAGATACAATAGAGGTGAAAACTGAAGAAAATAAATGTAGACTTGAATGCAATTCGTTTTCAAATGATGTGTTGGTAGAGAAGACTTGAATGCTACTCTATTTATACTAAGAGAGCATTAAATGACCATTGTAATCTTGATTATAATCGTTGCCTTCATTAGACAAAGTTCTGGTTGAGCTTTGGTCTTCTTCTCTCTCTAATCTTCACTTAATCAAATTTGTGCGAAGTTCGAGTTGACTCTCGCAAATTAATCCGTTGGAATAGCACTCTTGGATGTGGAAAACATTCTTTAATCCTTTGCAAGGCGTGTGCGGTGACGGATTACCCAAAAGAATGCAACTTCGGGTTTTGCATTTAATGTCGACATCACTTTTTGTTTTCGCTTTAAACCTTCAATAAACATTCTCTAATTCATCTGAAACTTACTAACAAAGTGGTTAAACATATCTGGAACATTAGAGAATAATCATAGGAAGTATTAAGATCAAACAAGAAGGTATTAAGAATTCGTCAGATTTGAAATTCTGCATAGGCAATGAAACCATGAGGTTTGTTCTCAAACCTCGAGGTTTGGACCGTAGCATGTAAAGTCGATTTAAGTCCAAAACATCAAAACTAGAGGTTTTCATCCAAAACCGAGGTTTACAAAACAATAAAAACTTGAGCTCTCGGGTTGGCCAAACCTCGAGGTTTTACCGAAACCTCGAGTTTTCATTCAAATATGAAAGCTTTGAGAAATCGCGCTAAGCCAAAACCGGAGGTTTTCTTGGAAACCGGAGGTTTTCAAATCGAGAAAAGACGTGTGCTCTCGGTTGCCAAAACCTCGAGGTTTCTCACCAAACCTCGAGTTTTTACTCAAATGTGAAAACTTTTAGTTTTTGCGCCAAAAAAAACCCTGGAGGTTTTAAAGTAAAACCGGAGGTTTTGGAAGGCGGGAAAGCACAGATGCTCTCTTCCTGGACAAAACTTGAGGTTTGTCTTGAAACCTCGAGTTTTCTCTTAATTGTGGGAACTTTGAGAAAATCGCACTTGGACTCAAACCTGGAGGTTCTAAAAACCGGCTAAACATGAGTTTTCTACGCAAAGGCAAAACCTCGAGGTTTCTTACCAAACCTCGAGGTTTCACAAAACTTGTGAAACCTAGAATTTTCATGTTAAAACAGAAATTGGAGGTTTTAGACAAAAACTGGAGGTTTTCAAGAGTTCAAAACTTAGGAGACTCTCGTGAGGAGGCCAAACCTCGAGGTTTTACCGAAACCTCGAGTTTTTCATTTTCCGAGAAAATACCGAGAAGTCTCGTGTGATGAAACCTTGAGTTTTCGTGGAAAACCTCGAGTTTTGCTCGGTTTAAAAACCTTGAGTTCTTCTCTCGTAACCTCGAGTTTTGCTCTGAAAGTGAGTTTTTCAACTTTTGAAAGGAAAACTTCACATCTTGTTTACAATTGTTAGTAATCATCAAAACCCATAGAGAACTAACATATTTTAAATCAGTATCTTAACTAATCAATTTGATATTTTAATGTAATCAATATAAATTATAAATTTTGAAAAAATATTTCTTCATATTCAAGGTTTAAGAAACCATAAAAATAATTTTTTTATTAAGATTTTATATTGGGAATTTTTCTGTTAGGATTCTTAGTCATGTCCTCGATCCTCACCGATCTTGTGTGAACTTTGATTTTAAATATAAAACTCATTTTTACTTTTAATTAATTTGTCTATTTTCTAGGGAAATGGGGGTTCGCATAAATGAAAGAACAACGACGGAAATTCAAAATGGAGATGAGAACATACCAAAAGCGACACAAATGACGCTAGAATGAAGTTTCCTTTGCTACCCACCAGCAAGGATTTGGTGAAAAAACAGAGGGAGAGAGGTTTGGGGAGATTTTGTAGTTGATTAGGGTTCCAAATGTCGTGATTGGGGTTTTTAAAAAACCCCATGTCGCGATTTAGTCGACTAAGCCAAGCTTAGTCGACTAAATCACGGGGATATTAAAAAAAATATGACCCCGCGTTTTAGTCGACTACATGAGGGGGTAGTCGACTAAACAGGGGCATATGGTTAAATAGTTTCCAGACAGGGGCATTTTGTTAAATAGTTATTTAATAAGGGGCAAATTGGTAAAAAAGCCCACAATCATATCATAGTCAATAGAATTACAGATTTGGTATCTGAAGTCCAAATCCAAAATCTACACAATAATAACTACAAAGCCGAAAACTCACAGGCAGAAGATGAATAGAGGAAGAAATTTCATTGACAAAGTAGAAATATGCCTCGCAATGAATCTTTTCAAAGTTGAGGAAGATACACTTCTATTAGTGCAAGAAGGTTGTAGCTCTTCATCAGATGCTTGATTTCTGCACTTGGACGAACAATTGAATACAAAAGAATTAATTCCCCCTTCATATAGGAGCAGATAGTATTCACATGCTAAGTCACGAATGAGGAAAAAGATAAATTCTTCAATCGTTGAGATTACTCCATTTATAAAAAAGAATCAAACATCTAACTTTTTGTTTGTAAACCCCCAAAAAATCATTAACAAAAAAATTACAAGTTGGAAGAAGAATTTCTCACCTGCAAATATATATTTTAATTACTTGTCTCTCCATCTCAGCCACGTACTCTTTCTTCCTCGCTCCGGATCTCTTCTCAGAAAGTCTATTTGAATGGTTCTGAAAACAAATAAGTAAAAGGATTCAGAGACTTAAAGGATGGGGTTCTAACAAAATCATCGAAGAAAAGCAAGAAACTTTACACCTTGAAACACAAAATCTGTTAAGAAATTTCTTGGTCTACTCTTGAATTAAATCGTAACTGGAAAAGGAAATAAATCCCAACTCAGATTCAACCAGCAAAAGAAAGAAAGAAATTGAAAGAAAGGAACGAGGTTTCAACAACAACAAAAAATCAATACCAGAAAAGAAAATTAGAAGGCATGAGTGAGCCACATCTGAAATCCAAAGCCCTTTCTTCATAAGAAGATCAAGAGTAAGGTTATGGAAGCAAATAGAGTAGACGAATGAAAAATGGAGGAAGAGATCTGCAACCCAGACCTATCAGATACCAAATCTAAAAAATCAATACCCAGATCTGTCGAACCCAGACATGAAAAATCAATACCAGATCTATCGATCTGGTATTGATTTTGCAGATCGACACCACGGCCTCTGTCGATCTGCAACCCCGCTCTGTTTTGCAATCGGAGGAAGAGATCGACGAGGCCCCTATGTTTTGCCGTCGGAGGAGAGTGAGGCCACGGTGGAGCTGAGGAAGAGATTGTATGCTGAGAGAAAGTCAAGCTATTATCGAGCATGGGAAATATTTCAAAATAAGAAAAAAAGAGTCAGAGTGTCACGGGGGGGAAGGATTTTAATTTTTGGCGAAAATTTCGCTTTTGGAGTCCTGAGCAGAGTTCAGGACGCTAAAAAAACTTATTTTGGCATCCTAATTTACATTTCAGGACGTCAAAAAAATTTCTCAAAATGTGCCAAAAAATTAATTTTAGGCGTCCTAAAAATATTTTAGGACGCCTAAAATTTTATTTTGGCGTCCTGATTTAAAATTTAGGACGCTAAAAAATTTTTTGGCCCCAAAAAATTCCTTGGCTCCAAAATATTCCTCAAAATGCGCTAAAAAATTAATTTTAGGCGTCCTAAATATAGTTTAGATTTAGATGTCCTAAATTAATTATATTTAGGACACCTAAGTCTCAAAATTCAACCAAATAATTACGAGAATGCCACCGCCTATAATTTTTACTTCCTTTTTTAAAATAAGGACGTTTTTTAGAGAAGTAATATCCACTTTTTGTAGTAGTGTTACATTTGGATTGGGTGTTAGATTTAACGCCCAGATTGAGATATCCCAAGGATTGAGTTCGAACTAGGTTTAAGTGCTTGTTGTGCGATCGCATAGTGACACGCCACTGTTCGGATAAACGCTAGGCGATCGTCTAGTTGAGGAATTTTCTAGATGAACGTAGAGATTTTGATTCATCCAGAATCAATTGTGAGTTCGTTTCAAAATTTGTTTTCGTCCGAGGAAGGAAAGTGGTGGAATTTGAAATCCTAGGTTGATCTTCTGTTTATCTGTTTAATTTGTGTTTATTTCGTTGTTTTGTTTATTTCATATTTAACTGTTTGAACCAAAACCCCCCATTTTTTCTTGTTTGTTCATTTATTCTTGTACAATCAAACCCGTTGCGAATTGTTGGGAAAATGACCTAGGTTCCCTATTTCTGCAAATCATTTTCAAACTTGGTTATTTTGGGAGACACGGCAAATCTCTTTCAAAAAGTAATAAATATATTATTTTTTATTCCATATATTTTAGACCGGTTATAAGAAATATAAGTCTAAAAATTTTAATCTTTTAGACCCGTTATAAGAGACAACTGGTCTAAAAAGTAATTGACTTAAAAAAAAAAAAAAAAAAAAAACTTTTAAGACCGAATGTTAGAAAATCCGGTCCAAATAATATCTTTTAAATCTTATATTAAAGGAACAAGTCTAAAAAGTTCTTTATATTTATAACACTACCACCAGTCATACTTTTTAAACCTGATCCTCTATAACTGGTCCAAATGTGGCGGTCTAAAAACCCTTCTTTGTACCGTGTTTGTCTCCCAAATTTAGTAGTTGCATATATTAAGAGTGCTTAGTGTAATACCCAAAATTTTTATGTATCTTAAATACAATATTTTTGATAATTAAAGCCTATTTAAAATAGGTGAATATGTGGTCTCAAATTTTGAGACATGTTTATTTTATTCTCTAGGCAATTTTTTCCTAGAATTAGAGTAGCCAATAATTTAAGAAATTTTATTAGACATCATAAAATACCATAAGTGCAACAAACACCATATTTAATTATGGTTCATATGGAGATGAAAATACTTAAGTATATTTAGAGAAATGGCAATTACCAACAATTAATGAGCAATTAAAATTACACTAATGGAATATTTAGGTAATTCTTTACAATTAATACTAAATTGTCATCAATTAATGGTGTGCTAAGCTAATTAAAAACCAAGAACCAATAAGAGGTTAGGACTAGCACTAAATGAATTATTAGCAATCATCAACTACTCTAAGAACCCCTAATGCAACAATCAAGAGATAATTGAGCTTGTGATTAAGATGTTAATCAAGAGTTGAAAAGTCAACAATTTCAACTATAATCTAAAGGCTAAGAATTTATCTCATAAAGCTTATCCAAAGGCCCTAATCAATTCTAATAAAGCCTAATCCATGTGAATAAGTGGATAGCCAATGAGATAGTCCCAATGATTAATTAAATGCATCAAAACTCAAAAAAGATGAAGCAGGGGGGGGGGGGGGTTGCGGTTTTTGGCAAGAGAAAAAGGAAGAAGGAATTGTTTAAATTATCAAATACACACATGCAAGTTGAGTCATAAAGCAAACATTAATAACATGAAGACTTTTGGGGCAAGTGGAAGAGGATAAAAGTGAAGTGGAAGAGGATAAGCCAATGGGAGAATAAAGCATAAAGTGATTAGATTAATCCATGGAATTAATTTAAGACATAAGCAAATGAAAACCTATACAAATTAAATTGTATCTTGAAATCCATTAACCATGAATCAAATTGTAATACCAGGATAATTATCTATCGGAATACTATATTTTAGCAAAACAGTACCTATTTGGAAATAGGTGAATATGTGGTTTTAAAAAACCTGTAGGATACTTATTCTATTGTCAGGGAAATTTCTAATGAAATTAGAGGGATTAAAGTGTCAAAATCCCTAAATGCAATTATGGGCCATGAAATGCCCGAAAATATTATGGTAAATCCCAAGAGGCAATAAAATATTTATTGAAAATTAGAAAGTATGTTGTCTCTAATTTTAGGAATTTTTGGGATTATTTCCCTTGAAAAATAATGAGGCAAAATTAAATATAATTTTGGGGAGCATAAGTTGCCCCATGTGATTTTTAATATGATATGTGGGGACATAAAATACCAATGTCAATGAAATAGTTGTGAGAAAATGATTAATCCTAATTAAGAAAATTATCAACAATTAAGAAGTGATTAGTTAAGTTATTAATGGCTAATTGTTTAAGCACGAACAAGAGAATATTTAAGGTAGATTATGGAAAATCCTTTAATTAAGTGTTTATGGCTAATATTAGCATAAAGTGTGCTTGCTAATCAATTAGAAAAGATTAAAAAAATTGGTGAGATTAAGAACATGAAAACCCTAGATCCTAAAAGATTTCTAATCATGGAATTAAGGCTCTAATTAAGCTTCTAGCTAATTTAGATAAATAAAACATAACAATAATAATAAAGGAAAGAGAAAACCAAAGTTTGAGTGTGAAAAGGGTTGTGGGTTTTTCAAAAATAATATCATGATATTTTGTTAATTAAATAATAATATAATTAAGATATTTGTGGAAGAAAGTTGGATAAATGAACCGATAGAAATTAAATCCTATCTAGAAAACCATGATATAAGTTTCTTAGGTCAGGACATATCACAAACAAGTGAATTTTTGTCCGGAAGTCGGTGTTAGCGGAAGTCATTTAAGCGAACCATGGGGTGAATAAGGGATCAGATGAAAAGATATTTTGTAAACAAAGGACAGATAAGAAAAGTGAGAACCAATGGAAAATAAATCATAACTTGAAATCCTTGAACTAAGTAGAAAACAACTGGACATATTATGAATCGAGTGGATTTTTGTCCGAAATTAGCATTTGCAGTAATTTCTTAGAATCGATAAATGCGAAAATGTTCAACATTACAACGGAATACCCTTAATAGGATCAAAAATTTAGTTAAGTCAGATATTTCCAAAGAGGAAGAATAGAACTTCAAGGCTGTGTTCTCGGATTTTTGAGATTTTCTAAGATTACGCGATTAGAACACCGATCAGGGGATTTTATCGGGTAAAATAAAGTAAGGGAGTGACATCATCAAGATGACATCACAAGGATGACATCACAAGAGCACATGTTTTATAGTGAAGGGTTAAGATTAAAACTTCTTGATTAAGTTTAGATCTAATGGTTGAAAGTAAGGAAGAGGCAAATGGTGGGGCCCACATTGGGCTTGAGATTACCATTTTAACCTTGAGATTTTGCTATAAATAGAGGCCTTGCCTCTCCTCATCCTTCACACCAAATCAACCACCAAGTGGTGATTTCTAAGAAGGAGGAAGGAGTTCAAGAAGCTTCAAGAGGTAAAGCTTGTCTTTAGTTTCTAGTTTCTAGTCTTTAGTTTTTAGTTTCTAGTCTTTAGCTTTTAAATTCTTAGATAGAAGTAGTGTAGATCTTAAATATTCTAGAATAATTCTATTAACATGTTTTTATGGGCAAAATTGGCTTTATTTCGAAAAAAAGGATGAGGGAGGTTATATAGCAAAATTTCTGGAAGAGAAACATCAAAGTAACGAAGTTCTGGCGAAATTTCATCAGTTCCAGAATTTCTGGAATCAGCCATGAAAACGTCAGAATTTCATACTGAAAATATAGTAACCAAATTCTGGGAAAATTCATGGTTAAAATAGACATATAGGGCTTTTAAATAGGTCAATAACATGTTAAAATGAGTTTTGTACAGGGAGATAAAAATTCTCAAAGTTGGGCTACGAATTTCTGGAAAAATTCTGGGCAGAGGCTCAAAACTTAAGAACTGGGAATGATTCGTGTAATCTGGGCAAGGTTGAGTATTTTTACTTGAAACTAGACATCCTAAGGATTTCAAATAATTTTACGGATCCTTGTTTCAATTTTTCTAGAATTAATTATGATTTTTCGAAGTTAGACGAAAAATCTGCCCAAAAATACTGTACCAGCGTTTTTCTGAAAAATAAGGGAATAAGCTGAAAAATAATTCCACCACGAGTAAAATGGTTATTAGTGACTAAGATATCTATTAAGATATTATTTGTGAATTAATAAATGCGATATTACCATTATAGGATAAGCGTGACCACAGTCCGATCAACGAACGTACCAAAATCGTCAACTAAGGTAAGGACGCGTCATTGTAATACTAACTCTGATGCTTATGGTGTACATATATGTGATAGATGTATTCATAGACTCAAAAATTGTTTTAAAGTTTTATACACATACAGTTGTACATGGGTTATGGTCTTGATAACGCCGTTGAGTTTTCCCGAGGACACGATAGGCCATCGTGGGAATCGGGTGAATAGTGAGACTAGAGATAACGGACATATGCGGTGGTCGTGTACCGTTATCCAGAAAAATCTGTTATGAGTTTTTATGTTGATTATTGCTGTAATGTCATGAATATCTGTCATACATAACTGTTACATAAGCATGAGGTTAACCGTTACACCGAGGTTCAATGGTAATTGAACCTCGGCCCACTATAGCTTCAGGGTCCGGAGGAACCAGGACCGAGGACAAGGGTAAATAGCACGCGTGAGGACATGAGCGGAGAAGATGGTTATGAAATATTGTATCACTGTATTATTAAATATTCGGATAATTGTACCACTGTAATAACAACCAGACACACCAGCAGTGAAGGTTTATCAGATGCTCGCTCTTTTAAATTATTCCGATGCTCTACTCTGCTCAAACTATATTGAAAACACTTTAGAAAATTGGGATGTTACACAAATCTAAGAAGAGATTATTAACAAGCATAATTCAAGCTTGAAATTGACTATAGCCAAAGCTATTTCCTCAACTTTTGAGGATTTTGCCCGATTGAGAAAATAGGTGATTATGGTCTCTAATTAAAGCTAAAAATCCCAAGAGTTCAAAACCAAAAGAAAATTTGAATCAAACTTCATTAAGACCCTCAAATGAATTTTTATCTAGTGAAGTGCAACACAACAATTAGAAGAAGCAACTTGTGGCTTGGAAAGAAAGCAAGAGCACATGGGATAGTTTGCAAAAAGTAAAAATGGAAGAGGATAGGGAGAGAGAAAGGGGGAGCACGGTTTTGAGGGTTGTATGGTGAGGATTTGAGTTTAAAAAATGCCCTAGATCCAATGGCCAAGGTACAAGATGAGTTAAGGTTGAATTAATTGCTAAATTGCCACCCCAAACTACTATAAATAGGGGTCCTTGGGCTTCATAATTCTTCACCAATTCACAAAGCAACAACATCTGAAATCTAGAGAGAAAGTGAGAGTGAGAGCCCTGAAGAAAGAAGGAGTAAAGTTCTTGGTAAGTTTTCCAGTTCTAGCTTTAAGTTCTTTAAGTTTTAGTTCTTAAATTCTTAGATAGAAGTAGCTTAGATCTTAAATATGCTAGGATAATTTTATTTAGATGTTTTATGGTTAAAATTTTATTTATTTCAAAAAATTGATAAAGAAGAAGTTATAGCAAAATTTCGGGAAGAAAATCATCAAAGTAACGAAGTTACGGCGAAATTTCATCGGTTTCGAATTTCTGGAGTCAATGATGAAAACGCCAGAATTTCATATTGAAAACATGATCAAAAAATTCTGGGAAAATTCATGGTTAAATTAGACACATATGAATGTTTAAATATGTCAAGAATATGTCAAAATTATTTTTGTACAGTGAGATAAAAATCCTCAAAGTTAGGCTACGAATTTCTGGAAAATTCTGGGCAGATACCCAAAACTTTAAATCTGGGAATGATACATGAAATATGGGCAAGGGTGGTTATTTTTACTTGAAAATATACATCCTAAGGATTCCAAGGAATTTTACGGATCCTCGTTTTGATGTGTTTAGAATTAGTTATGAATTTTCAAAGATCGATTAAAATCTGATCAGAATTGCTGGGCCTGCGTTTTTGAGAAAATTGAAGGAGATAAGTGAAAAATCAACCTACCAAGGGAAAAAGGGTCTCTAGTGACTAGGATACCCTCTAGAATATTATTGTTGAATTAATAAATGCGATATTACCATTATAGGACAAACGTGATCACAAGATACGAGACGCCAACGTACCAACATCAACGACTAAGGTACGGACGCGTCATCGTAACACTAACTCTCGATGTTTACCGTATACCTATATGTGATAGATATGTTTATAAACTGTGACTCTGTTTTTAAAAGAATTGCTCATACACGTATGCTTTATACGGGTTATAGTCATGATAACGCTATTGAGTTTTCCTAGCGCGAGGACACGATAGGCCATCGTGGCACTAGTGAATAGTGCATCGTAATAACATTCACATGCGGTGGCTGTGTTGTTATTACTTTTTATATGTGAACATAGCTGTGATGTCATGAGATAAGCGTCATACATAACTTGTACATGAACATGAGGTTACCGTACACGAGGTTCAATGGGTATTGAACCTCAGCTCTCACCTTAGCTTCAGGTTGCGGAGTGAACAAGACTAAGGACAAAGGTAAGCAGTCGATGTAGGAGACGGCCGGAGGAAGCCTTTTTGATTTGTATGCGAACAATGATAACATTTGAAAAATTTTGTACCGCATTGTGACCAACTCTTACACTACGGTGGATGTTTATCGATTACTTTTCTAAATACTATTTACTTCCGATGCTCTACTCGATCAAATATTTGAAAACGCTTTCGAAAATTGGGATGTTACACTTAGCACTAGCCAACAACAAAAATACCTTCCACCTAGTCACGCGAAATCCATATGAATTCTATACTCTTCTTGTAATTAACATGTGGCACCCATTGTACAAACGTAGAGTGCTATATATATATATATATATATATATATATATATAAGATAAATAAATATAGAAGTTGTTGTTGCCTTTATCTTCTTTTCTCTGTTTTTATTTTAAAATGGTACAAGAGCCATTACCCTAGTCTTAATTGCTCATAAATGTAGCAAATAGCTTTATAAAAGTTGACATGACCTGAAAAATTAGCCTTGTCACTTGCTAACCTAAAGTTGCTAATAGTTAAGGTGACTCCATGCATGGCGACACAATTGGTTAAGGTGACTCATTCTCTACTTGTAGCCAGCAAGAATCAGCTTAGTCATTAATTGTCATGCCGTGGAGATGACGACGACGTAAGGCATTTCAATTATGAGTTTTCTTTTTGGTGTTCGAGTGTTTCCCCTCCTATCTCCACCACACACAAATTGGCGTCGTGAGAGTACCATAATTATTATTATTATTATTTTCCAAATAAGAAGCTGAGAAATCTCTTTTATTTGTACTACATGGGGTCTTTAAAATAAGAGATAGATAGCTACTTTGTAGATATTAAAATGTTAGTTAAGTTATTTATTTATAGTACATAATGAGTGTTGATTTCCCTAAAATACTCTATTTAATCATGTGCACTAATATGTGCAATCACTAGGGATAATTTGGGATAAAAAGCATAACTTTAGGAGATAATTAAAGTGGATTATTGATATTTAAAACCAAATTAAAGTAAATCTATTGTCTAGCTCTTATAATAAAGATTAAATGGAGTATTGTCAAGCATTTCATGTCCTTCAAGATATTTTTTTCCCCCGTTTCATAGTCCTTCAATCCCTTTCTCTGGCATGCGAGCGGGCGAGTGAGAGATTTGAGCTAATTGGTACTACTTATCAACAAAAATGTTGTTATATAAGGTCCTTTTTATTTTTCTTGCTTTACATGTTTGTATTGACTCTGGTCCATGTCGAGTTGGCGATGCTATAAATATGGAATCAACACAATTTACAAGTCATAAGTAGGAATTTACACAATTCTTGTTAAATATGGTTTATTTACATGTGATCCTCAACATGTAAAATATGTAGGAGGTATGATTATGGTGTTATTATTATTTTTCATAATTTATAACTCCATTTCACATACCTTTTTATGATTTGTAAATAAAACTTGTGGAGTTACAAAACATGCGCCCCAAAAAATTGCCCTTGAATGTTTTAAATGATTGTTTGTAATAAGCATGAATATTTACTATACAATGATTTTCTACCATGTTATTTCAACACAAGTCAGGTCAACTTGTTTTTACTTATATTCATTATCAATCTTATCTACTATAAAATGATCACACATCAATCTAAACATTGCCACCCCCAACTTTAGACTCTTCTTGTCCTTTTAAAGCCTAACATTTACTGCCAGATATAATTATTGGTCTTTAATTATGTCAATTCAATTAAACTTCCTTTCCAATTTATATAGTACTTTTTTTTATCACAAATAACTCACAGCATTTTTCCATTTACACCACTTAGCTAATATCCTACAAGTAACATCTTAATCAATTTCAATATCATTTTTGTATAATTGATGCAAAATATATGAACTTTGCTATTTGTGAAATGATTTAATCTCCCATTTTAACTTTTAAGTCACTTCTAAGATGCCTCTTAAGAAAATTGAAGAGCATAAAACTGACTTTTCTACTCATAAATAAAAATATCAATAAGCTATTAATTGATGTGGTAGCACATCACTCTCGTCAGCTGGATAACACAACACACAAGTTTAAATTTTGGAAAGCGTACTTGTTAGGAGAGATAAAAACACTTTAATGCCCTTTAAACCTCAAAAGGAACTTAAGCCCAAAGTGGCTAAGGGATACATTTGGTTACTGACCATAAAAAAAATCAATAAACCTTGATAAGATAACATTTACTCCAATAAACTATTTTTTTTTTCATTTTTTAGTTTGTTAATTTTTAATTATTATAAACGAGATAAACCTTAAGATGGAGAAAAACGTGCAATCTTTTTTCTTTTTGTAACTTAACATTAAGGGTTTATATCATGAAATGTTGTCATGAGACCTAGACACAAAGGATCGTAGGGCCAACGTTGCCTCATATGTGATGCTCCTACTGCAGAAGTAGATCCATTGACAAAGGAAGCAGCCAACTAATAAGAGCCACTCCTTTTTGGGACTGTCAATCACCACTCCCCCAATATATACCTCCACCCTTTCGGTGTTGTGACTACAAAATATTTGATTCTACGAGTGGGTAATCATATATAGTCATATAAACAAAAGTCTGAGAATGGATGTGGCTTCAGTGTTGCACATGAATGGAGGCACTGGAGAAGCTAGTTATGCCAACAATTCCTTGTTACAGGTATGTGTGTGTATATATACATATAGGGAGAGCCGTCAAAACAAGCCGAGCCCATCTAAATAGAGGGTTGGGCTTTTACTTTATGGGGTGCAAAAGAAACTCAGTCGCAAACGGGTTAGCCCATTAATGCTCAAAAATAAAAGTGCCAAGAGCCGGCCCTCCTATTTTTTATTCATTGAATTAACATTTCTCACTCTTGTTATGCAACACCTATTACTTGGGGAAAAAAAGGTCCGGTACTCTAGTTTACACACAGTTGTGCCCTAATCAAACTTTTAAAGGTTCAAGTTGAGGTTAATTTGTTTAGCTTTAGCGACTTCCCATACGTCACTGTAGACAATAGGATAATCAAACTTTTTAAAGTAAAAGGGCATACTATTTTTTTTTTAAAAAAACAATATAATCTTAGCCTAACTTTTCTTAAATTTCTTTTCAAGACTTTCTCAAATTGAATTTTAAGTTAAATAATAATACAACAAATAAAATTTCATAGTTACAGGTAGTTTTATCATATGCAATAACTATGATATTTTCTTTTCTTTCTAACTATTATTTTTTTTTATATGTCATAAAAAAGGAGGTAAATTATTTAGTTTTTCTTATTTTTGAGTTGGGACAATAGTTTATTAGTGTTTGAGGTTTGATTTGTATTGTTTGTAATGTTTAGACAATAGTTAGTCAATTTGTTTGATTAATATTTATGATTTGAATTATACAATTGAAGAGATTTATTATTTTATTTGTAGATATTTCAAAATAATTTTAAAATAAAAAATTTAATAAAAATACATGAAAGCCGTGGCCGGCCTTGAGCCCGCATGTCTTAAGGTTAGGCTTCAATAATATAATGAACTTATGGAAAGTGGGCCCGAACTTTTCAAGCTAGACCATTTTAAGCATGAGCCCATTAGGGACCAACCCTTTAGGACTGGTTTAGCCTCTTTTGACAGCTTAACTTTTACCATAAAATATATAACTATCACATATACTTAGTGACAATATATATTTGAACAGCAAAAGGTGATGTCCATAACAAAGCCCATTAGACATGAAGCAATAAGGAGTATCTACAATGGAAAGCTCCCTAAAAGCCTAGCAATTGCAGACTCGGATTGCTCTTCTGAATCAAACACTTTGTTTATGACTTGTGAACTCATTGAGACTATAGAGATGCTTTGTAGAGAGCTAAACCATGAATCTCCAGAATATATCATCTTCTTGAATGATCTTCCAAGCAACGACTTCAACAACATTTTCAAGTCTCTTGAATGCTTCAAACAAAACTTAAGCACTCGAGTTGTTGGTGGGATTGGTAAATGCTACATCACTGGCCTTCCAGCTTCTTTCTATGAAAGGATTCTTCCTACTAATTCTCTACATTTTGTTCATTCCTCCTATAGTCTTCATTGGATGTCTCAAGTATGTAATATTAACTAGTCACTCTCTTTTAAATACTTTTTAGTAATTATATTAGGCATAATTTCTTCCTCATCTTTCTAATTTGTATCATTTCATTCCCATATAGGTTCCAAAAGGTATAGAAAACAATAAAGGCAATATTTGCATGGCAAGCGCAAGCCCTTTAAATGTTCGTAATGCTTACTACAACCAATTTCAAAGAGATTTTTCGTTGTTCCTGGAATGTCGTGCTAGAGAACTAGTTGAAGGAGGTTGTATGGTTCTTACCCTCATTGGAAGAAGCACAAGTGGTCCATTAAGCAATGAATCTTACTACGTTTGGGAGTTTTTAGTAGAGGCACTCAATGACATGGCTTCGGAGGTACGTACACGGTCTCTTGTAATATATCCAAAGATTTGAACATTGATAAACCACTACAGTTTCTGGCTATCCACATAGCTGAACTCACCTGGTAGAATAAGACTTGTAGACATTGTTGACTCCAAACACTCAGAGTTTTGAACATATAATTTTCTCCGAAACTTGTGATAGAAGAATTTGTTTTGGCATGTGGTGTAGGGAATCATAAAGGAGGATCAGATAGATTCATTCAACATTCCTCTATACTATCCATCCCCATCTGAATTGCAATTAGAGATTGCAAAAGAAGGTTCATTCTGTAATACCCGGATAATTATCTATCTGGAATATTATATTTTCGCAAATAATACCTATTTGGAAATAGGTGAATATGTGGTTTTAAAACCTTGTAGGATACTTATTCTATTGTCTAGGGAAATTTCTAATGAAATTAGAGGGATTAAAGTGTCAAAATCCCTAAATGCAATTATGGGCCATGAAATGCCCTGAAAATATTATGGTAAATCCCAAGAGGCAATAAAATATTTATTGAAAATTAGAAAGTATGTTGTCTCTAATTTTAGGAATTTTTGGGATTATTTCCCTTGAAAAATAATGAGGCAAAATTAAATATAATTTTGGGGAGCATAAGTTGCCCCGTGATTTTTAATATGATATGTGGGACATAAAATACCAATGTCAATGAAATAGTTGTGAGAAAATGATTAATCCTAATTAAGAAAATTATCAACAATTAGAAAGTGATTAGTTAAGTACTTAATGGCTAATTGTTTAAACCTCATAAAGCCAAATCCTTGTGAAATTGAATTGGCCAATGATAAATCAAGAGAATATTCTTAATCCTCATGAAATTAATTGGGCCAATGAGAGATTAGCAAATAAAAGGTCAAGATTTAATCTAATAAAGCTAATCTAAGGGTTTTACAATTAATTTAATAAAGCATAATCCAAGAGAGAATCTAACAACCAATGAAAGAGTTTGTTTCATAATAATGTGAGATAAATAAAACACAAACACAAGAGTAAATTGTGGGGTGAAAAATCGGTGCATATGGATTGAAGAAGGAAAAATGAATTGTTTAAATCAAATTTACACATGCAAAGTGAAATCATAATCAAGCAATTAAATCATGAAGACTTTAGAGGCAAATGAAAGAGGATAATGGGAGAGAAAAAGAAAATTAAAGCAAATTTGATAAAGTTTGAAATCCTAGAGTAAATTGGATAATGGTTTGAAATCAAGTAAATATCTTATGTACACGTAAGAACTCAAAACAACAAATAAAGTGAGAATTTATACAAATTTAAATAGTTGTGAAGAAGTAGGAACCTTGGAGAAAATATAAGGACTTATCTTGAACCCACATAATTTAACCTCGAAAGTAAGCCTAGTAAAGGCTATTTTTGCAAACGTTGAAGAATAAGCTTAGCACAACCAGGGAAATCTAATTAGACCATAAATCTTGACATTCAACTGCTAATCAAGATACATACATAGAATTTAAAAGTGTTAGTGATTGATCAAGCAACCAAAAATAGATTTCATTAAAGTAAAATAAAGCTTCTAGAGGAACTAAATCAATTTGCATCTAGTTATAAAAGGACAATTAGGCATTTGATTAATGGAGTAAATTGAGTTTCTTATTCAGCCCATGAATGCTACGTCCAGCTGAATGGAAGAAAGAGAAGTGATGAGATTAATAAAGTATAAAGCAAGAGTTGAAAAGTCAAAACAACTAGCCGATGAGAACACTTGACTCATGGTATATTTAGTTGATAAAAAACACATTTAATGGCAATTAGAAAGGAGCATGTCGGCAGCCAAAGTAGAGGTGGGGATTTGTCTTCATAAAGTGGATTTAAATCCAAGGGCTAAGGTGAGATATGATCACAATTAATTTCCACTTGTGTCCTTGAGCTTTGCCTATAAATAGAGAGCTCCTCCTTCACAATTCTTCACACCAAAAATCACAATCACCTCTGATCCTTTGATTAAGAGAGTGAGAGTGAGTTTCTTGAAGAAAGGAGAAGGAGTTCAAGATCCAAAGGTAAGTTCTTGAGCTCTAGCTTTTAGTTCTTGAGTTTAAGCTTTTGGTTTTTAGTAAAATAGTAGTTTAATCTAGGAAATTGTTAGAAATATTCCTTTTCATGTTTGGAAGTCTCCATTGCTTTTAAAACGCAAAATGGAGTGGAAAACATGTTAGGGAATAATTTTTAGAATTAATAGATCATTGTGGAAAAAGTTTGGAAAAACTGCTGGTGCAAATCTTTTGCTGGCAGCGAAAATAAATGCTATTATTTTATGTAGCAAATGGAGTATTTAAATCATGAAATTTTACATGAATAAATTAGACATGTAGGGCTTTCTAAATATATAAAATATGAAGCATTTTGAGTTCTGCACAAGGAGTAACATATTTTTAAAGTTAAGCTATTTTTCTGAACGAAAATATGGGCAGCGTTGAGAAAAATTAAACTGGGAACGATTCTTGGTGTTCTATGTTCTTGGAATATTTGTAATTTCAAATAGACATGTCAAGGATCATGAGGAATTTTACGGATCCTTGTTTTGAGTTTTGTAGATTTAATTATGATTTTGCGAAGTTAACCGAAAATTCTGCCCAGAAACTCAGCATAGCGTTTTTAATAAAATGTAAGAGCAAAATGGTAATAATAAATCCACCAAGGGTAGAAAGGTAAATTAAACCCTTAGGATATTATTCTAAGCAATATGATATTTATCAAATATCATATAATAATCCGACGATAATGTATAGGATATCCGGGAAGTTCGGAGTTGGTTCAAAGGTCAGGCATGTTGGCCATTACATGGTGAAAGGTACGGACGCGTACTGTAACACTAACTCTGATGTTTACTGTATACCTATATGTGATAGATATATTCATAGACTGTGACTCTATTTTTAAAAGAATTGTTCATACACATACAGCTTTATACGGGTTATAATCATGATAACGCCGTTGAGTTTTCCTAGCGCTGAGGACACGGATGTACATCGTGGCACTTTGGTGAATAGTGCGGCCTTGTAATAACATTCATATGCGGTGGCTGTGTTGTTATTACTTTTTATATGTGAACATAGCTGTGATGTCATGAGATAACTGTCATACATAACTGTACATGAACATGAGGTTAACCGTTACCTGAGGTTCAATGAGCATTGAACCTCAGCTCTTAACATAGCGTCAGGGTCAAGAGGACCGAGGATCGAGGAGAACAGCAAGCGGCACGCATAGGGACGCAGCTGAAGACTTTCTTTTGTTATTTACTTTGAAAACACTCGGTATAACATACCGCTACTGTAATCAGCCAGACTTACGGCATTTTGAATATAAATATCAGTTACTCAATCGCTCCGATGCTCTACTCTGATGAAAAAAAAATATACTGCTTGTGAAAATGGGATGTTACACATTCACTTTGAATCGCTTGGAGGTATTTGAAGTAAGTTGGAAGGCTGCATGTGGTGAGGAACACAATGATAATAGTGATGGATACAAAGTTGCACAATTGATAAGAGCTGTGGCTGAGCCTCTTCTTGTGAGTCACTTTGGAGAAGCTATCATTCACGATGTTTTTCATCATTACCAACATATATTAGCTGCTCGTATGTCTAAAGAAAAAACTGTGTTCCTCCATCTTGCTGTATCTTTGACCAAAACAACTTGAAGCAACCAACAGATACATGTTTCTACCACATACATATATTGGGGATCCATATGAGTGTAATGAATAAATTATTTGTCAGTCTTCTTGTTCTTTTTCCGATATTGTGTACGTTCGATTTGAGTAATCCCACGTTTAAGTTGTGTTGTATCTTTATAATTTTAATTATATGAATAAATTATTTGTCCATCTTCTTGTTCTTTTTTCGATATTGTGTATGTTCGATTTGAGTAATCCTGCGTTTAAGTGGTGTTATATCTTTATAATCTCAATTATATGAAGAAATTATTTGTCAGTCTTCTCGCAACTTTATTACATATACAAAAAATAACATTCTACAATCCGAGGCATAGCTAAACTTAAAAACGGTAAAAACGTATGTTTTTACCATTTTTATAGTTTTTATTAAAATAAAACAACAACAAAAACCCTATTTTCATTTCCCCAAAATCAAAAGACTATGAATGATGTTGGTTTTGTGGTGGCCAATTTAAGATTGGGTAAGAAAAAGAAAGCTCAAAACTCTCATGCATATAATTTTGATGCTCTTTCATCCGATGATGATTGGATAGTGGAAAATGAAAAAGATTAGGAAGATGTAGAGAACTTAGATGTTGATGCCCATAATGGGAAAAACTTGATTATAGTTGCAATGAGATAACCTATGAATGGTCATGATTTGAACATTCTAAGTTTTCTAAATGAACTTATTATAAGAGCAAGAGAAGAGCATATTGAAGACATACAAATTGATGTGTTTGATTTGAATCAACTGATATAATTTAGGAATTGTTAAATTTTATTTTTTTGGTGTTTGGAATTTGGTTGAGAAGTTCTTAAACTCTTTGTGTTTTTGGATTTATGTTTTATATATTTATGTGACTAATATCTTTTAAATATGAAGTTGTCCATTAAATTTTGAATAGTGATTTATGTTTTTTACCTGCATAAACACACACATACATAAATACACACATACATGTGTGTGTGTGTGTGTGTGTCTATATATATAGATATCTATGTATTGCATATATTCACACACACTATAGATATTTATATATATATATATATATATATGTATGTATGTATGTATGTATGTATGTATGTATGTAAACTTTTGTATATTGACCGTCATTTCTACGATTTACGTCTCTACCACCCTCTTCCGTTTCTACATAGAAATTTGATTTTGACAACATTGGTTGTGGATGAGAAATGGCAGAAGAAATCTATGCAAAATGAGTTAAATAGGTCTCGAATGGATGGACTGTCATATACTAGTGACTCCATTCTAATAAGTCATCATCGAAGCAACATTGTAAGTATATGTTATTTTCTATCTCGGTATTCAATATTTTGTACTTTAAAGTAATTAATTAATGGTCATCATTTGTGTTTGCAGGAAGCTTCTGGGGACGTACTTTCAAAATTGGTCGATTGGGCTACCTTTGAGCAAACCCATTCCCAGGAGTCTGCAGATCATAGGAAGCGCTGGATTAATGCCAAGTTTCAACAATTAGCGGTGAGACATTTATATTCTATTTATTATTATTTTTTCAGACACCAACATATTTATTTCATTTTACATGCCACATTTGTGATGTATTTTTGTGCTTGTAGGAAACCCAGAAGAAGCTGTCACAGGAGAGAGCCTCACAGATTGAGAACGACCTTGCATACTCTCAATCTGATAATAAGAACCTCTTCATTGAGGCCGCAAGGGGATTTGACAAGAAAGGCACAGTGTTTGGGTTGGGTGCCTCTGCTAGCTGAGTAAAGGCTTCCAAGCGTTCATCCAGCCATATTTGGAGGTGTTTCTGCAAGTAAACATAATACTTTTGATATTAATTGTTACATTTTCACTCCTTCATCTATTTAAATGAAGTATAAAAAATAAATTGACTTATTAATGTTTTTTTTAGATGAGCTTAAAAGGGTGAAGGCATTAGAACAATAGCTCACTGCTACCACACAGTAGCTGGAGGCTACGACACAGCTACCGAATCAGCAAGCAAAGAAGATGAATCAGCAAGAGCAGCTGGTGAATTAGCAAGCAGAGAAGATGAATTAGCATGAGCAGATGATGCAGCAGCTGTAATACCCTAAAATTCCTATTTAGCTTAACCACTATATTTTGATAGGCAATGCCTATTAAAAATAGGTGAATATGTGGTCTCAAAATTTAGTACTTATTCAATTTAATTTAGGGAATTTTCTCTTAGAATTAAATAACCAAAGACCCAAATTTTCTAATCTTCATTTGGGGATCATAAAATACCCTAAAAATTGTCATATTACAACATAGTTTATATTTAATCATAAAGAGCCATAAAATGTTATGAAATTACCTAAATCAATTAAAGGAAATTACCAACAATTAAAGGACAGTTAAATTTACAATAATTAATTGTATTAATTTGCAAAATTAATTAAAAGGCATATTAAAAGTCATCAATTAGGGATATATTAATTTAATGAAAGATCAAGAACCAATAAGGGTTCAATATTAGCATAAAGTGAATTATTAATGATCGTAATTAATTTAAGAACCTATCATACTTTGACAATTACACCTAATAACTGTAAAACCCTAAAAATCTCTATTTGTAGTGAATGCTTATTTTGATAAATTATGCATGTTAGGCCATCGTGGCTAAAGTACCTCTTAGACTATGATTTATAAAGAAATAATGTGGTTATACATTTATAGGCAATCCGAGGAGACATACCGAACGACAAACGTACCACTAGCCACACGGACTAAGGTACGGACACGTACTGTAACACTAACTCTGATGCTTATTCTATGCATATATGTGATGGATGATTTCATAAAGTCATCGACAAGACTTGGTCTTGCGTCACGCACCGTGGCTAAGTTTATGGGGCTTAGATCACTACATATACATTCAGCTTTATATACAGGTTATGGTTTTGATAATACCGTTACGGTTTTCTAGCGCGAGGACACGATAGGCCATCGTGGCACGGTGAGGTGCGGACATAGATAACTCTACATGTGATGTGTACTGTTAATATAGATAACTTTACATGTGATGTGTAACACCCCTCGGGGTGCCAGGATTCTTTCGCAGTAGTGTGGCAAAATCAGAAATAGTTTGTTATACTGATAATGCAGAAATTAGATTTGATTACATGACAGGGGTATTCTCAGGGTTTATACCCCTTTACATACATTTATATTCATTACAGACGGTGAAAACTAAAACCAACTAAACACCGTCGTCCCTCGATTCTTCAAGCTGTCCCTCTACTGGACCGTCTTCAAGTAACGCTCCCTCCTTGAACCTCGTGCAACACTTTTCTTCCTGTGCTCACCTGTCTATTGGTTGGTAGTTTGGGTGAGATTCTGAGGAATCCCAGTAGCAGACAATACCAAACAATGCATGCAAGATAAATACTAATGTATGATATACTTGCCTTGCACAAGCCCATGTTAACATAATGACATATCTACATGCTCAATGTTTCATGCATCATACTCATGGCCATAGCATAATCATAAACAAAGCTTCAATCATTCAAGTATGTTAAACATAGCAAGCAAGTATAGCAATCAAACATATACATACAAGCAATAATATCAGTACATGCAAGTAAGGTAAGCCCACTACCTTTTAATTAAGGACTACTATCCTTACTCAGGTTCCTCTTTCGTCAAACGTCAGGGTTGCTTAGAGTTCCTTCATTCTCCTTGTGGTCCTAAAGATATAGCCATACCTTTAGAACCAAGAAAAATGATTGTTTATTTTCCTTTTTAACCCCTTTTTCAAAACTTACTATTTCTGGCCCTTAATGCATTTCTGAATTAATCTCTTAACTGGCAGAAAATCCAGTAACTTCAATCATTTTTAATAAATTGCACAAAAATCATTTTAACGTCAACTCTCACGTGTTCCTAGGCAAGTCTATTTTCATATAAAATAATTTCAAAGGTCAGGACTTGTCAAATAATTCTCAAGTTTTACGTTTTTCTTGACTGTCCAGTTAAGCTTCCAGAATTAATGACTCGACTTTAAAAATTCGTATCTCGTTGATCAGGGCCTTAAAAATTACAAAATTAATATTCCATAAATTCTCAGGGAGTCATCTGAATTTCTGGAAAAATTCATCATTTTATAAACACTTTAACCTATTCAAATCACATGCTCAAACCTTTTGCCCAGTTTTTTATCTGCAGGACGCTGGTTCACTTTGTAACATTTATTACTCACTAACCAGAAATCAAAAAAATGCAAATGACCCATCCTTTTAAAGGTATGTGTGTCCTCTATCTCCAGGAATATTTTCATAATTTTTAAAGGCCATTAACTCAGTCAAACACACATGCAAATCTTACTGACTCCAGATACCAAAAACTGGCAGTTTTAATTCCTTTAATGAGCTCGTTAATTTATGTGTGTAAACACCCTTTAAAAATTCACTCACCAACATATTCCCACTCCATTTTCCATGAGGAACACGTTGGTGGTCTCAGATTTCTCAAATTCCAACGTTTTCTATGATTTCACCACAGATTACAAAATCTGGGTTTTCAATGAAATCTCAAAGATTATGAAGCAGAAGATGAGTGTTCTTACCACTTGGCTTGCTATTGAACTTGTGATCAACCTTACCACACTTATCCTTCAGCCAAGCCTTGAAAAATCACATGCATGTAAGTTTTGCATCCAACCAAAGTGACATGCATGAACATGAACACTCAACTTCTTACCTTGAACTTTCTTGCTTCTCAAATCGTGAATGTTGAAAGGAGAGGAGGATGGATTTGATGGGCATTGATGATGTTGATCTGTGGAGGAGGAGAAATTGATGAAAGAAGGTTGTAGGTTTGGAAGAGAGGGGTTAAGTTTGAGGGAGAAGGAAGAGGAAGGTGTGGATGTTGTTTAAGAGAAAAGGAGGAGGGGCCGTGAGGTTTGAGGGAGAGGAGAGCAGTTGGAAGTGAATTTGTGTGTGTGTGTTTGTGCTTTCCGTGATCTGATTTGTATGTGTGTGTGAGGTATGTGTGTGTGCACGTGGCAACCATGCAAGAAAATAAGAGTATGTGTGTGTTTACATGTGCTTGGTGTAGTTGTGCGATGGTTTTGGCCGGATGGGATTAATTAATTGGTGAGGACTGAGGAGTAGTTGCATGTATGGGTGATTAGTTGAGGAGGGAGTACGTACGTGGCTTTGGGAGAAAATAGAGAAGTGTTAGGTGTCATGAAGGGGAGGAGGAAAGTGACATGTGGTGCAATGTGGCAATTGTTGTGTGTGTGTACGTGTAAATGAGAGGGAATGAGAGTGATTTAATGGCAATTAAAAGGTCTCCGCAGCTGAAAGAAGAGTGAAATAATTGACCTCCAACAAGTCCCATAATTACACTCTTTGCCATTTCATTGCATTATAACCATATAGTTGCAATTTTCCTTTCTTCCTTTCTTTCTCTTGGGCTCTATTTGGCTAAAATGTGCGTGCAAGAAAGAGTGTTTGGAGGGCTTTATATGACTTGGGAAAACAAGCTCTAATGTCCCTAATTATTTTGACCAAATTGCCCTCTCAACATATTTCTTAGACTTGGCTTATTTTATTTTATTTTATTTTTTTCAAGCTTGTTGGTTTTTTTATCTCTTGCTTTCCCTCTTGACCGAAGATATGGCCCTATTTGGGAATGTCTCGCCTCCCGAACTAGACTTAGTCGCTCGCCTAATTTAGGCTTATTTCCAACTCTTAAGGACCAAAATTCGGGATGTTACATGATGTGTACTGTTGATATATTAATCTTACATCTGCTATGTGCTTATGTGTTAATTAATGCTGTAATGTCATGAATATCATCATACATATATTGTTTTACATGAGCATGAGGTTAACCGTTACCGAGGTCCGATGGGCATTGGACCTAAGCTCTTACCATAGCTTCGTGGTGCGGAGGACCAAGGGACCAAAGAAAAGGGTAAGCAAAGCACGCTTGAGTACCGACCGAAGACTTATTTTGGAGACACGCCTATATTTCTACATAGTTAGAATTTTATATACTCGGATAAATGTACCGTTATAATACTCGTTAAATGTACCGTTCTTTATGAACAGACAGATACACCACAGTTAATGATATATCAGTTACTCACTCCTTTACTTGCTCTGAATGCTCTACTCTGATGAAAAAAAATCCGCTTTTGAAAAATGGGGTGTTACATTTTGGTATCAGAGCAATTCATTCTGGCACGAATTTAATGAAGTTATTTCAAACCGTTTGGTGTCTAGAAAGGGTTCATCTATGTGGTTCAGTCAATCAGTCACCGTGAACTCGGTGAGACTCCCACTAGACACCGGCCTGGCCAAATTGTTTGATTAACGAAGTTAGGCTCTAAGCCTTCTAACTTATTGAATATTTTGAAAATGGGCACTAATATAACCTTGGTGTGACGTTGTAGTGATGGATGGAAACAGATCTCCAGACATAAAATACTATAAACAAGTAAGACATACAGCACAGAAACTAGTGAACCCTAGACCAGTATACTTTCCTAATTCGGCATATCATCCTAAACCAGTGTACCACTTTGAGTCGGTGCATCACCCTAACTTGGAAAAAAAACCCTACACTCATTTGTGACCATGAACCTTCGAACGTATACTCGCTTAAGTCGGTATACAACCTTGAGCCTGTACACAACCCTGATTCTGTGTACTTCCTCGAATCGATGGCTGGTATACCTTCTGAGCCGGAGAAACCTATAGGATCGGATCATTCATCCAATGACAACAACTGTGAGTTGTTAAGCTATCAAGATGACTCTGAGAAGTAAATCTTTTTATGAATCCAAAACTTCCTGCAACATGTCCTAGATACAAACAAGAGGCTGATAAACGCTCTACGAATAGAGTATTTGATGGTAGATTGACATAGTAAGACTGGCATAGGGACATACTTTCAATACTTGGAGCAATGTTCTTCTTTGGGGTCTCGATTATCATTATGAACCTGGGCATAATCATAATCAAGGCATCACTGAAGGCCTTATAGGTGGCCAGCTTTTGCTCTACTCGTCTATGCCAGTTTGTCTTCTTAGTTAGCAGAGATATTTGAATAGATTTAGTGATGAGTAGATTAGCTAAGACTCTTTATGGAGTATTGACTCAAGGAAGAAGAAGTACTAGTAAACTAATGCATAAGTATGTGTGAGGAAACCGGCCTGTGAAGTAGTTTTCTAACATCGAAATAGGTATCCATACTGGAAATTAAAATAAAACTTGAAAGAGTAATATTCCTTTAGGAAACACATAAGAAGGGAAGTAAGGTTTATGTGGAATATGATTTTTGATCTTCCTAATATGATTGATCACGCTTCTAAAGGTTTTAGATATGTCTCAGCAAATCCCTTTCTTTATGTGGTTATGAAAATATATGTCTTATTCAATAGAGTTTTGACATCACTATGTATCTTTGAAATTTGTAATAAATCAAGCAATGCCTTGTATGAACTCTCTTCTATTGTTGAGACCATCTATGGGTCATAATTGCAAGAAGTACATTTCATTCTTACTCAAAGCATGAAAAAGTCTCTAGATTGTGGCATGTTTGGTTGGTATTTCTTGATTGAAACCATCATTATTAGAGAAAGGTTAAAAGAATCTAGATATAACTAGATCTTTATCTGGTATTCTCTAATTTGACATTGAAAATCTTTTGTGATCATCTCTTCATTGTATGTTCTTTTAAGTTTGTTTTAAATGGTGGAGAAAGAAACTTTTTGTAGTTTACGTCATACATCTTGTGCTATTCATCTTGTTGAATAGCTATAATTTTAAATATTGTTTCACCTTTTGAGTGAAATTATTTATTTTTCCTGCTTTAAAACTAAATTTTAGTACAATCATCCCTCATTTTCTTTATTCTACCGCATTCTGCTTAGGATTAACAAAATTGTTGACTTTGGACAATTGTGCTAGATTACTATCGTTTTATAAGTAATAGGAATTCTTTGTTTTACTCTACTAAGAGTAGGAAGGGCTTACTATTGGGCTTTCCCTGGTTTTTGAAGTCCGTATTACTAAAAAAAGAAGGAAAAAAAAAGAGGGGTAACTTAAGATATAAGAGAAAAATTTCCTTTGTTCTATTTGTTTGTCTTAAAAGTGATCAATTGCTTGTTGCTAAACATGTTTTATGAGATTGCGTTGGATATTTATGTTTTGAGCTTATTGTCGAAATTTTAAATTTGTGTGAAATATTGCTTCTAGTGTTATCTAAATTTCTGTACATGTGTGTTTTGAGCATTTATTTTTATTCTGAAAATTCCCATTCTGATCTAACCTATGGGCAACATTCTGTCCAGTTAACTGCTCACTTGGGGAATCTAACCTGAGTGTTTCACTTGAATTTTTCAAACTAAGTTAGTGTGAAACTATGTTTTTAAAAGTGATTCTTCTTGAATATGTTAAAAGGTTAAATATTGTTAAATGTGCATAGTTGCAGTACTTCATTAAATCTTGTGCATAAAATTATTTTAGTTCCAACCAGCTAGCTATAAGAACTCTAAATGGTGACACTTGCATAGGGTGTTGGTAGGAATTAATCGTATGTTGGAAGTAACACTTAAATAGTTAGTTGAAAATCAAAGTGTTTCGTGTTAACCTATTCTAGAAAAGAGTTTACATATCTAAAGGATGCCATGACTTATACGTCCTTGTTATATTACTTGCCTCATTTAGTTATGTTGGAAAATATGAGTTCAGGAATTTTACTTCACTATACCAGAAAATTTTTAATGGATTTAATTTATGAAAGAAACTTGAAGTATACTATTTTAAGTCCCGTTTCAGTATGTGAATTGTCACTCTTTGAAATTTTGCTATCACACTTTATGAAATTTGGACCAAAGGATGTTGATAATATTATTTTTCCAAAATTACCTTATCATCCATTGATTTTGTTTTATCTCTCGTGTTGTAAGGTTAATTGTTAATAATTGGCGTGTTAAAACAAGATTAAACTTCAAATGGTGCATGTTAAAATTAAATGAAACCTGATGGATAAACTGGTCTTAACTATTGAAATAACACACGGTTGAATTTTAAGGCATGCATTGCATTAGAACCCTGTTTTGAAATACATTATACTTTTGGTCCATTGAAATTAAGATGTCTTGTCACTTTTTCATTGTGAAATAACTTTGCATTATATATCCTTGTTTCATATTGAAATTGTGATGAACGCCTTCAAGTTAACATGAACTATTTGACTCAGCAATTTTCAATTTATCTGTTGCGCTTATAAAAAAACAGAAACCATAAGGATTAGCTTCCTAGATTTTAACCCAAAGAAATAAAGTTCTAAATATGAAATTTTGAGTGTGCACTTTAGTAAATCTTGATCATCCATTTAAGTTAAAAGTTAGTGTTTTGATACTTCTGAAACCTTACCTTAGTGCACCACTATACGAATACTTTTGAGCTAAATATCTACCCACACCAATAGATTCCAGATATACAAAATATGCATTGGAATTTGTTAATTACGGTAGTAGTTGAAGATTGAATTTTGCCTTCTTATAACATTTACATCTATTGTGCTCTTGTAGTGAGTATTGGACATGAAATTTATAGTATCATGTGAAATTCATAGAAACTAAATGGTACTGAGTTTGGATTTCGTTGAAACTATTTTTCGGTTACTTGAGAATAGTACATTGACTTTTCCTCACTCCTGATAAAAATGTTGAGAATTTAAGTCCTCATCTTATGTTAGAAGTTTGGCGTAGTGTTTACTTTGGCTAAGAAAAGATTTGCTAATACAATCAATAATTCTTATTCTTGTGTGAAAACTAGTAAAAACCTTAGAGACCTAAGAAATAATTGAGCTTCTAAAATAGTCTGAGAGCTTGGATAGGAAAAGCTCAGATAAGATAGACGAGTAGATGCTCGAGATCTAGGTGTCCAAATGTGCACGAGGCGGTATCCCTAGGCCTTAAGACAGTGGTACTTAGCACTGTGTGAAACACGAATTATCATAGTGACCTTAGACTAGTATGTCTACAATACGTCTTGAGTCTGGCGTCTTGAGTCTGGAAAAACATTTATTGTACCAGGTAGTAGTTGAAATACCTAAAGCCTGAGCATAATCTCCTAGGTATTGAGGGTAAATCCCTAATGCTGTGGGAATGGATTAGGCTGGAAGGCTAATATGTGTTAAGCCGAGGGGCTGAATGGGTCAGACAATAAGGCCTGCGTAACCAAGCACGATGAGGATGGACGAGTAGGTCCTAAGTTGGAATGCTAAACCTGGGTACAAAATGACTAAGATTATTATTTGAATATTAGAATGCGTGCTAAGTAAGCATACATAGTAAGGGAATAGACGAGATGTCTAGAGTTTTTCGAATTTATACGATCAAATTTCAAGGGCAAAAGTGTCAGTCACCCTTTTCTGAGCGGAAATTGCTTGGACCAGATCAAATTGATCAGACCTCCGAACAAATCACTTTGTTCAAAAGACGACTCCTAGCAGCACAAAGCTGACAAAAAGAGCTACGCTGACAAAAGGGAGAAGACCTCTAGAGTTTGAAGTCGACGATCATATGTTTCTAAAGATAGCCCCAGTAACCGGTGTCAGTAGAATGCTTCAGAGGCGAAAATTTAGTATGCGTTACATAGGACCATTCGAAATTTTAGCTAAACGTGAACCAGTCGCTTACCAGATAGCCTGACCCGCGAACCTGATTAATCTCCATAACGTTTTCCATGTTTCTCAGTTATATCAACCAGACCACAATCATGTCGTTAAAAATGAGGTATCTTTTGTTGCCATAGTATATAGGCGCCACAGAGACATTTTTGATAGGAGGATGTCGAAGTACGACATGACCATACCTTCGCAATTGAGCTGGAACAAATTCTCGATCACCGAAAGAAGCGGCTTAGACAAAAAAACATTCCGATAGAGTACATTTCTAGAATTTATGGTTCAAAGTCTAGTTAGTCTAGGGCAAATTTCAAGGGAAAAATTTTATTTAATGGAGGGAGAAATGTAATACCCTAAAATTCCTATTTAGCTTAACCACTATATTTTGATATGCAATGCCTATTAAAAATAGGTGAATATGTGGTTTCAAAATTTAGTAGCTTATTCAATTTAATTTAGGGAATTTTCTCTTAGAATTAAATAACCAAAGACCCAAATTTTCTAATCTTCATTTGGGGATCAAAAAATACCCTAAAATTGTCATACTACAACATAGTTTATATTTAATCATAAAGAGCCATAAAATGTTATAAAAATACCTAAATCAATTAAAGGAAATTACCAACAATTAAAGGACAGTTAAATTTACAATAATTAATTGTATTAATTTGCAAAATTAATTAAAAGGCATATTAAAAGTCATCAATTAGGGATATATTAATTTAATGAAAGATCAAGAACCAATAAGGGTTCAATATTAGCATAAAGTGAATTATTAATGATCATAATTAATTTAAGAACCTATCATACTTTGACAATTACACCTAATAACTATAAAACCCTAAAAATCTCTATTTGTAGTGAATGCTATATTTTGATAAATTATGCATGTTAAATAAAGGATAATATGTTGTCTCTAAATTTTTTAGATTATTAATTAGATTTTAGACAATTTTCCTTAGAATTTAATAAACAAAAGATTAAATTTAAGACCACATCTAAGGATCATAAAATACAAAATAATCATCATATTAAACCATGGTTCTTAAAAGAAGCAAGATAATGTTATGAAACACTTAAATAAATTAAGGAAAATTATTAAGGACTAACAAGCAAATTAAGTCTTCACTAAATAAATAATTGTAAATATTCAAATTAATCAAAAGGATAATTAATGAAAAATTAATCTTGTCTAATAAAGCACTTGATTAAGATGTTAATTAAACTTTAATCAAGCTTTGAAAAGTCAACAAATGCAATTAAGGGTTAATTAATCCTATAAATAAGCTAAATCCTCTTGTAAATTGATTAGCCAATGATAAATCAGGAAAATGATCTTAATCCTCATGAAAATAAATGGACCAATAGGAGACTTGAACCATAGATTAATGGTAAGGAGTAAACTTGAACAAACACAAATGGAATCCAATGGTCCTAATTAATTCTATAATTAACCTTAATCCTTGTGTAATTGAATTAGCCAATGGAAAATCAAGGAAATAAGCTTAATCCTTGTGAAAAAGAAAATAGACCAATGGGAGAGGAAAGAAGTATTAGATTGCACATGAGAGAGAGAAAGGGAGAGAGAGAGGGGGAGAGAGAGAGATTAAAATATAATTTTTTATGAGCACATGTTGAATTAAAAAAAAATAAAATAAAAATAGTTAGCTAAATCCTATGTAATTAAGATTGACCAATGAGAGCATTTTCTTCCTAAATTGAGCCTTCATGAAAACACAAATTCACCTAAGCCATTGATAAGAAAAGATGATCCAAGGGATGTAATTCTTGGACTTTTACTATAAATAGGCCCTTCACAATTCTTCACACCAAATCTACCTCCAAGAGGTGATTTCTAATAGAGTAAGAGAGTGAAGCAATGACGAGAAAGGAGTAGCAAGAGGCTTTAAGAGGTAAGCTTGCTTTTAGTTTCTAGTTTTTAGTTCTTATAGTTCTTAGTAGTTTTAGTAGAATTGTTAGTTTTAATCTAGGAAATAGGTAAAGTAATTTCTCATAATTGTTTTCAAGCTTTATTGCATCGAAAGATGCTTGACAAGGTGGGAACATGTTGGGAAGTAACTTTAAGGATTAATAAAACAAGTTAGAGTAAGATAGAGAATTGTTGGGTTTTGCTGGGCTGTTGGGATCAGTCAGATAGAGGGCATTATTTGATATGTAAATTTATATTCAAAAATTCTGAAATCATTTATGGTCATAGTAGACATGTATAGATTTCCATTGATATAAAATATGTATCAAATAGAGGTCTGTAGAGAGAGATAAAAATTCTGGAAATAAGGCTACGTTTCTGGAAAAATTTTGGGCAGAGGATGAAGATCATTAAAATGGGAATGATTCACTAATTCTGGGTGAAAACCATTATTTTTCCACAAAAATAAACATGCTAAGGTTTCCAAGGAATTTTACGGAAACTCGTTTCGATTTTTGTGGATTTAGTTATGAATTTTCAAAGTTATCGAAAAATCTGCCCAGAAATGCTGGAACAGCGTTTGTTTTCCGAAAATTAAGGTATATAATTGGAATAATAAATCCACCAAGGATAAGAAGGGTCAGTAGTGGCTAAAGTACCTCTTAGACTATGATTTATAAAGAAATAATGCAGTTATACATTTATAGGCAATCCGAGGAGACATACCGAACGACAAACGTACCACTAGCCACACGGACTAAGGTACGGACGCGTACTGTAACACTAACTCTGATGCTTATTCTATGCATATATGTGATGGATGATTTCATAAAGTCATGGACAAGACTTGGTCTTGGGTCATGCACCGTGGCTAAGTTTATGAGGCTTAGATCACTATATATACATTCAGCTTTATATACGGGTTATGGTTTTGATAATACCATTATAGTTTTCCTAGCGCTAAGGACACGATAGGCCATCGTGACACGGTGAGGTGCAGACATAGATAACTCTACATGTGATGTGTACTGTTAATATAGATAACTTTACATGTGATGTTTACTGTTGATATATTAATCTTACATCTGCTGTGTGCTTATGTGTTGATTAATGTTGTAATGTCATGAATATCTATCATACATATATTGTTTTACATGAGCATGAGGTTAACCGTTACCTGAGGTCCGATAGGCATGGGACCTCAGCTCTCACCATAGCTTCAGGGTCTGGAGGACCAAGGACCGAAGAAAAGGGTAAGCAGCACGCTTGAGTACCGATCGAAGACTTATTTTGGAGACACGTCTATATTTCTACATAGTTAGAATTTTATATACTCGGATAAATGTATCGTTATAATACCCATTAAATGTACCGTTCTTTATGAAGAGATAGATATGCCACAATTAATGATATATCAGTTACTCACTCCTTTACTTGCTCCGAATGCTCTACTCTGATGGAAAAAAAATTCCGCTTTTGAAAAATGGGGTGTTACAGCAGCAAGCGAAGATGATGAATCAACAAGAAGAGATGATGAAGCAGATGCAGGATCTACTCCAATCCCTAATGAAGGACAAGAAGGATATGGGGTCAGCTCCTGGTGATGATGATGACCATACTGCTGCTGTATAGACAATATTTATAATTTTTTGTTATTTTTAGGGCGAAGGTGCAATTTTACACATGAAGTTTGCTTCGGGGAGCGCTCAGCACCACCAAGTTTGAAAAGGAGCAAAAGTACACACGACGTTACGTTTGGGAGCGCCGCCCAAAGAGCACCACGGCCGTTAGTCAACCGTTAGTTGACCGTCAACTTGGATGGAATCTTGACATGGACGGCGACGTGGACGACGTGGAAAAAAATTCAAAAAAATAGGAAAAAAATTCAAAAAATTAAAATAATTAGAAATTTAGAAAAAAATAGAAAAAAATGAGGAAAAAATTAAAAAAATGAGAAAAAAATTAAAATAACTTTCAAAAAATTAAAATAATGAGGAATTATGTCAAACAATAAGGTAATTGACTGAAATCATATAATCCCTCATTTATATCAATAGGCTCCTTGTAGTAAGAAATTGACAAAAATTAGAACGTTGTATTATAATTAGGACAAAAAACAAACTCTCAAATGTTGAAGGGAGTATATATATTTTTCTAATTATTTTAATTATTTTAAAGTTATTTTAAGTTTTCTAATTATTTTAATTTTTTCCTCAATTTTTTCTAATTTTTTTAAAAAAATTTCGAATTATTTTAATTTTTTGAAAGTTATTTTAAATTTTTTTTCTAATTATTTTAATTTTTTATAATTTTTTAATTTTTTCCTCATTTTTTGAATTCTTTTCTATTTTTTAAAAGTTTTTCTAATTATTTTAATTTTTTGAAATTTTTTTTCTAATTTTTTTCTATTTTTTTGAATTTTTATTCCACGTCCATGTCGATGCACGCATTCCATCCAAGTTGACGGTTATTTTTATTCCATCGTGTTTGCGACATTGTTTTTTATATTACATTTTCTCTCTTTATACTCTTTTATGATTGCTATTATATATTTTTCATCATGTACACTTCTTTTTTATTTCGTAATATTTTTTCTAGTTGCTACTGAGGAAGAGACGTATGTAATAAATATATATATTTTATATAATTTTAATATTTTTAATACAGATTTAGTACATAATTTCGTCACAAATGGCGGCAAACTCCGTTTTCTTTAGAAATACATTTTGCGATGGATTTTTTTAAATAAATTCGTCGCAATTTGGACAAAAAGTATACAGTTTCAAATTCAAAATTTTCTGATAGAATTAAAGTCCGCCGCAAATTCTGAATTTTGTGACGGAAATGGACTCTGTCACAAATTTGAAATTTTGCAACGGAAATTGATTCCGTTGCAAATTTTGAATTTTGCAACGGACTAAACTTCTATCACAAAATTTAGAATTTGCGACGGAATTTCTATTTGCGACAGAATTTCTATCCATCGCAAAATTCTGAATTTGCAATGGAATATTTTTTCCCGTCGTAAAATTCCATTTGCGGTGACATTTTTTGTGACAGACGTTGATCTGTCGCAAATGGTTTTTGCAATGGAAATTCACTATTTTGCAACGGATTCCATCTATCACAAATTCAGGATTTTTTTGTAGTGCTAACTCTAAACATGAAAAAGATATGAAGAATTTTTAACCATTAGATCATGGGAAGTTATTAGAGATTAAAAAAATATATACTCCTTTTGTTCCTTATTATAAGGCACCAACTAACAATTCTCACAAACCAATAAAAGCAGTTAAAGTCAATAAAGCTATCCTAAAATTTAAGTAATTTCTAATATTACCCCTACTAATTACAAGTAATTCTAATATTATATTAATTATTATTCTCACCCACTACCCTTATTAATTATAAGTATACATAGAAAAAATAAAAATTAATGGTCCTTAGAAACAAGCAAGCACCTTAGAAAAATGACCAATACACTTACTAGTTAATACTTTATAATAAGGACCAAAGGGAATAGTTCACAAGAAAAAAGCGGCGGAGGGGGTCAGGAGTGAAGGAGGGGCAGGAGGCAACACTGTGGTGTTAAGCATTTCATCTTGTCGGAAGAGGTGGCGTAGCACAAGCGCGACCCACCTGGCTAGAGATGAAAGTGACGGAAGTTTGTCTTATGGTTGGTCATGTTGTTTTAGAAGAGATTGTAGTTAATAGATAGTTTTACCCCTAAAATAACTTTTGGGTGCGCCTTACAAAAGAGTTTGTTGTTAATTTTGCACATTTACCCTATTAAATATAAAAATTTGATGATCCTACATTGATCATGCGATCAAATAATCTTCAACATGCACTTGTGGAAGATTGGTTTTGTATAATTGGAAGATTTAAAGTTAAGTATGATAATTAGGCTTTGGAGAGGGCAATCCAAATCTAAGTACAAAGGCCACCTAACTCAAAACACGAGAAAAGAGATGAAGAGGTTTTAACCTTAAAAAATGTAGCTCTCTACATTTTGTTCATTCCTCCAACAGTCTTCATTTTCTATCTCAAGTAGATATGTTTACTTAATTAATCACTATGTTTTAAAGATAATCCAATACTATTTTTGCCCCCATTAAGATTATTGATTTTATTTTTGGCAACCTTACATAACCCCTCAAATTTTCATTTGCACGGAATCCAAAAGTAGTTGCATATTGTTCACAACCAGTCTCTATACTTTTTAATATTTTATATTGATATAAATATAAATAAATTGTTTTTGAAAACTTTTATTTCTTCAGAAAATATTCTTATATATTATAGGTATAAATTTTTCCTCTTCCAAAATAATGTTCCTGGTTTCCTTAGTTCTACAGGTTCCTGAGGATGTAGATAACAACAAGGGCAATATTTGCATGGCAACCACGAGCCCCGTAAATTTCCAAAAAGAGATTTTTCATTGTTTCTCAAGTGTCAACTTATTGAAGGGAGTAGTAGTGACCCATCAACTAATGAATCTTGCTACATATTGGAGTTTTTGGCTAAGGCACTCAATGACATGGTTTCAGAGGTATATGTATATCCTAATTTCTATGGTAGTTTTGAATTTAATGGTTACGAAAAATCATTTTACAAATAATTATTTGTACAATAAAAAAATCAGTCAAGAATTTGGCTCATTTACAAAAATGCCATTGCGTAAACGTAATGATCACACCAATATATTACTCTCAGATATCGATTTTAGTACATTACATCTAAAAAATAAAGAAGACAAACAATAGCCAAATTTCAATTAAATAGCTAGAAAGTGAAAAATGGATCAAAGAAGGCTAGGAGAAACATAGACCTTGTTTGTTTCTGTTTTAGAATAGTAATATAGAATTGTTTTTCAAAATAACTTTGAAAAGGGAAAGAAAATTGCATTTAAAAAAAAAAAAAAACATAAAAACTTGTTTGTAATAGTTTTTCTTAAAATCAACTTTGAGTGAGAGAAGGTGAGAGACAGAGTGGAGAGTACAGCAACGATGGATGGAGAATAAGAGCAATGAGAGAGATGATTTAAACAAGCGTGAGATGGTGAGGAATTCATATTAGAAGCTTCTCCCTTATTTGCTCATCCCTCTAATTTTGGGGTGGAGGCATTCTTTTTATATTTTTTATTTAGATTAAATTATGTGCTGCATCCTGAATTTTTTTTTTTTTTTGCACAAGATCTTAAATTAATTAATTTTCAAGATCGATGTTATGCTAAAGAAAATATTTCTGAATGCAAGAATAGAAATCAATTAATTTGTGATATTGGGTTGAAAAAAAAATTTAGGATGCATTTTTATAATTTAATATAAATAAATAAAATAAATAATAATAATAATAATAATAATAATAATAATAATAATAATGCCCACACCCCAAAATTAGAGAGATGAGCACATAATGTGGACACGACTGTGAGAGACAAAGTAGAGAGTGTGGCCACAAGTGAAAAGAAAAATCAAGAAAAATAACATAACAAAAAAATTTAGAAAACAGTAAAACATGTAAAAGTTTAACATGCAAAAGTCAATGTTTAATGTTTTTTTTAAAATATATATATATATATATATACATTTTACAAAACACTTAATTAAAAGTAAACATCCAAACAAGTCTTTTTAAAACAAAAAACAAAAAACAGAGAAACTAATAAATAAAAAATTCAAAGCAAGAAAACAAACAGGCCCATAATGTCAGGGCAGCAACAAACTTATTCACATCATAAGTTTTCATTAATTCAGTATCAAAAAAAAAAAAAAAAAGTTTTCATTAATTATTATGGTTGAGGCCTCTTAAACACCCCCCCCCCCCCCACAAAAAAAAAACAAAAAAAAAACCCCTCCTTGTTTCTTTTTATCCCAATTCCTTTCTCAACTCCTCCACTCACGTCTCATGGGCCCTTTCAACAAACTTATTCACACCAACAAAAAAAAAAAAAAAAAAAAAAAGTTCTATTCTTATAATGGGCGGTGGGCTTTAGTTATGTGTGCACTTATTTAAAAAATAAAGTCATTTTGGTTAGCGAAAATGATAGGAAAATATCACTTAAAATTCAAAATCTTATTGATAATAATAGTAATAAGATTAACAATAATAATAAAGTAATTGACTATTCATTTTATTAGAAAATTACCTATTTAGGATTTTAAAATTCAAATGATTTTTTTTTTGTTGTTGAGATTTTTTCCTTTTAGTTATTTACCATCAAAGCATAATTTTAATTTGATCATTTTAATATTGCAATGTGATTTCAAAGTCTTTTGGTCTCTACTTTAATAACCTCAGTGGGGGTTTGCCAAAATTGTCCCTACTTTTTGACAACATGGTAGAAAATATAATATAAGATAAACACCATTATAGATAGATAGATAGAGTTCACTTGACTAATTAATGACATTATTAGATTAGCTGGCATACCAACACATAATTTGTCTAGCGGTATAAGGTTCCACTAGATCCTTCTTGGTCTTGAGTTGAAGTCCCAAGGAGACATTTATGTTAAAAGGGACAGCCACAAACTTTGGATTGAATATCATATCATAATATTAAAAAAAAAAAAAAAAGGAAAAAAAAAAAAAAAAACAGCTGGCATACTTTCCTAGTGGGGCTAGTGGAGTTGGTTCAATCACGCCTAGGTGTATTTATATATTTTGTGAATTCTCCTATTTATCTTGTAAATTTCCCCATCTGTCTTGTATATTGATTTATATCTCTTGTAAATTCTCCTATTTCTCTTGTAAATTTCTCAATCTCTCTTGTGATAAACTCATTTATATCTCTTGTAAATTCTCGTATTTTTGTTGTAAATTTCCTTATCTCTCTTGTAAATTGCCTTATATCTCTTGAGAATTCTTGTAAATTCTCCTATGTCTATAGCCAATTAGCCTATGGCTCTTGTAAATTAATCTATCTTTCTCTTATAAATGTCAATATTTTGATCGATTCAATGTTTATTCAGAATTTTCTGACTTCAAAAATTCATATATAATTTTACACATTTTCAAAAATATAAATTAAGACTATATGTAAAGCTTGAGATGTCCACCTTCTAATGGAGAAAATAATCATTAAAAAATATTAGCCTTGACCCTCAAAAATTAACAAATTCCAAAACTATTCCAAAAATATTATCATTCAAGTTCGCTTTCTCTCACCGGTTGGCCTTAGGTTAGTTCCAATTTAACTCCAATCTAATTAACTGACCATTGACTCATCACTACTAATTAGTTCAATAGCTGGCCAAGGTTTAATAACCTTGCTATATATATGTACGCACACACAGAGGCGGACCGAGGTTATCCACTGGGGGGGCAAGTGCCTACCTGAAAATCTAAGAACCAATTTTTTTAATATGGGAATTCTCAATACACACACAATATAGGCTTATTCATATACTAGTAGAAAATAAGGAGCTTCCAACTTACATAATGGGCCCCTCATTACTCTCGCATACATATACATATGTATATATATAATGGATATAATGTCCTTGTGTTATATGATTTACGGGTTTTAGGGAAGCAAGACTTCAAGCATCTGCTAAAGTTATTACTTCACTTATATATTTTTCTTTGTGTTTTTAGCATACTCAAGAAAAGTTAATACTCATTAAAATTAGAGAAATTCTTGTATCATACAGCTGATGAAGAGAGTGCCTTCTTAAAAATTATTTTTTGTTTGATAGAGTTTAGGCAACCCGAGAGAAAGTTGAGATTTACTATGCTGGATTATTAGTCTCCTATAACAGCTTTGATGTGGCTATTAATATAACGTGGCCTCACTATTTTATTCAATACATTTAAAGCTTTACTGTAAAAAAAAAATTTCGAGGGCGTTGCCCCCGAACCCCCGCATCCTGCACAGTGCCCCCTCCTATAAATTCATGGATCCACCCCTGTGCACACACGTGGTACAAAAGATTTTACACCGCAACCAGAGGGATGAAAGGAGAGTACGTACTAAACACATTGGACGACATTTTCATCTTTCCAAACTATTTTTCCATATAATTAAGGATCTACGTGCCCTATTCTATTTCAAAAATTTCACAAATACTATTTATGATGTAAATTTTGTTTCAAATGTACCCTTATTTATAAAGATATGATGAATAGGAGAGAGAGAGAGAACAAGTGAAGAAATAAATGAGAAAGATCAATGTAATTAATTTGGGAGGATTTTTTTATTTTTTTTAAAAAAAGTGTATTAATTTTCAGACAAACCCAAATTGTTAATTATATAAAGGACTATCTCTAGAGATCCATTTGCAATGGAAAGTAGCAAGAGCTACTCAAATTTTGGACTGCCAAAAAGACGTTGCAGCACAATGAAGAGCACATCTAGAGAGTCATCTTAAAGGCTCACTTATCCCGTTCCTTCCTCTGCTTTTTAGTAGACCCTGTAGTAACAAAATTGAGAACTCTGATATTTAATTAATTTAATCACTTGAATAATTTCATGATGCATTTTTCAACACATTTCACAATTGCAAATCACAAAACATAATAAGTATGGTCAAACACTTATGATGCACGTACAACCTTCTTTATAAAACCTTCAATACATAATTATCCTGCTGACTCGAACCACGGGCCAACACCACATGTGTGTTTGGATTAGTGATAGCAAAAGTGTTTTTCTTTTTTAATTTAAATTTTGTAAATTTAAGATAGTATAAAAATGAAATTTCTATGTAACATGATTTTATATATTTGGATTAGCGATCACAAAAATGCCTTTTCTAAAAATAAAACTTCTATAGATGATTATTTGGAAAATAAACTTTTTGTTGTTGTTGTTGGTATTATTAGAAAAGCAACTTTAGATGAAAATGAATCTTATTGAATACTCCGTCCTTTACAAGATACTATTTGGAGAAGTTTAAACATTATATAATGCTTTTTTTTTCCCCATTTTACAACACAATTAATTATATGTTTTTCTCCTTACATTTTTCCATGCATTATCTCTCATAATTTTTTTAACTCATTTTCTCTCCTACCCACCTTATTTATAAATAAGTGTGTTTTTGAAAAAAAAAAATGAGTTGCATTTTTAACATATTTATTATTGTATTTAACTTATTTTAACTAATTTGTCACTCTAATTCAGTTACCGGTATCTTAAAAAAAGGAAGGGCATATATATATTCAATAGTTTATATGTACTTATTAACTGGTACATATATATTTATGTATATACAGTAGGGTCATGGAGAGTAGTAAAAGAAACATAGAAAATCATGGGAAAAACTTATTAACTAGTACATATATATTTATGTATATGCGCCGTAAATTTTGCATCGTGTAAGCAACAAAATGTTGCTTTTTAATATAAGCTAGATTGACGGGTTAAGCCAGATTAAGAAAACGCAAAGCCAAACATAAATCGTGCAATCTTGGTGAACTGTGCTTTTCATGTGAAAAAGTTACTCTTGGGATGGCGTTTATGCCCCCATAGTTTAATAGGATTTTATTTATGTAAATGGGTTATCAAATGTCATCCACACATAAGATATATCATGCCAAAGGTAGGTATAGAGCTTAATCAATATTAGACTATACAGCTCCCCTCTTTAAAAAAAACAAACACATGAAGTGTCCTTGTCCCACAATACCAAAACAATCCTGACAAAAGCAGGGTGGAGAAGCCCTAACATTGTCATATACTATTGACCAAATACAACACTTGTTGTGTTCAACATTTGACTGTAACCATATAAATCATGACATTTTAATAAATTGCACATTGCTTATGCATACCACCATTAGTTGCGTTCAATATTTGCATTGAACCATATAAAGCATGACATTTTTCATGATTTGCACATTCCTAATGTACAACAACTTTCAGTTGCATTCAACATTTGTACATGCATGTTTGGGAAGGCGTTTTAAAGCCCCAAATGTATGATGATTTGGCAAAAGCACAGTTTCAAATAGACGCATATTTATAAAGATGATGATGAAAGAGAGAGAGAACGAGCGAAGAAATAAATGAGAAAGAAATGTAATTAATTTGGGAGGATTTTTTTATTTTTTAAAAAAAGTGTATTAATTTTCAGACAAACCCAAATTGTTAATTATATAAAGGACTATCTCTAGAGATCCATTTGCAATGGAAAGTAGCAAGAGCCACTCAAATTTTGGACTGCGAAAAAGACGTGTGCAGCACAATGAAGAGCACATCTAGAGAGTGTAACATCTCAATTTTCGAAAGCATTTTCAAATTAGTTTGATCAGAGTAGAGCATCGGAAGTATTTAAATTGAAGAGTAGCTGATAAACATCCACTGTAATGTATATGTTTGCTTCCACAGCGGTACAAAAATTTCGAATGACTACACGTTAAGTACATATCACAAGAACTTTCTCCGGCCAATCCTCATGTTAGCTGCTTACCCTTGTCTTCGATCCTATTCACACCGGATCCTGAAGCTATAGTAAGAGCTGAGGTTCAATACCCATTGAACCTCGGGTAGTAATTAACCTCATGCTTATGTAATGCTTATGTATCACGAGATATTCATGACATTGCAAAGCAATAACCACATATGAAAGATACACTACTACAAAAAACCTAAAAAACGACCTAAATAAGACCTAATTAACGTCCCTTTTCGAAGAACGTCTCGAAGGGGTAGTTATTTTTTTGATTTTTAGCGTCCCGAATAAAATTCAGGTCGCCTCATGTAAGGCGTCCCGAATAAATTTGGGACGCCTCATGTAAGGCGTCCGAACTAAATTCGGGACGCCTTATGTAAGGCGTCCCGAAATGTATTCGGGACGCCACATTGCATTTTTTTAAAAAAAAAAAAAACCCCGGTTTTTGGGTGGCCATGGAAGAAGAGCAGATCAACAAATCAACATTCAAATTCCGTAAATACTTCCGAAGAACCAAAGAAGGAGAAGAAAAAAAACGCAAAAAGATGCAAGTACATATGCACTCTTGAAGCACGACAGATCAAAAAATAAGTAGATGAAAACAAATCAAGAAAAAAACAGATCCAAAATAGGATTAACGAAATTAAGAATAGGACTAACATCTAAAATTTCAGATCTAACTAGCACAATCGAGAAGAACATGAAAAACAAATCACAAAGTAAAATTGAAAAAAAAAAAGAACATATTTTGTCGCCTTCGCTCGCTCGCCGCCTTCAGATCCGAAGAAGGGGATCCGGTGATGAAGAAGATATGATCTGATAGTGCCTTCAGTTTCTTCAGATCTCACTGCCTCCCGATCTGATCGAGGTAAGCAGGGGAGGCGATGGAGTCGACGAGCTATGGCAGTGAAAACAAAAATGACGAGAGGAAGCGATGAAGTTGAGGGAGAAGAGATGTGAAGGCTGAGTAATGAGAATGACGATGAGTGAAGGTCCGGGTTCGGGGATAATATTTCAAACAAAAAAAGTAGAGAGTCACGGGTTCACGTAGGGATAATATATTAATATTTCAAACAAAAAAGAGAGATAAAGGCATAGGTATGAATTTTAGCGACCTAAATTCGTATTTAGGGCGCCTATATTACAAAATTGGCGACCTGAATTTGATTCAGGTCGCCCAAATTCACCAATTGGCGACCTGAATTAAATTCAGGTCGCCAATGGAATAATTGTGGCGACTGATGATTCAGTCGCCACAATTATTCAATTGTGGCGATCGAATCTTGATTGTGTGGCCACAATTCATCAATTGTGGCAATTGTATTGTAACATCCCATTTTCAAAAGAAGTATTTTTTTTTTTCATCAGAGTAAAGCATCGGAGCAATTGAGTAACTGATATTTATATTCAAAATGCCGTAAGTCTGTCTGATTACAGTAGCGGTACATTATACCGAGTGCTTTCAAAGTAAATAACAAAAGAAAGTCTTCAGCTGAGTCTCTATGCGTGCCGCTTGCCTTTCTCCTCGATCCTCGGTCCTCCTGACCCCGATGCTATGTTAAGAGCCGAGGTTCAATGCCCATTGAACCTCGTAACTAAGTTAACCTCATGCTTATGTGTGACAAATTATGTATGAGATATCCATAACATTACAAAGATTAACCAATACATAGCACACACAGATGTAAGGTTACAACAATACATAAGCACACGGCAGATGTAATGTCAATCACAACAACAAGTACATAGCACACAAAGCACATGCACAAATCAACCATGTTTGCACTAACCGGTGCCACGACACTCCTCGTGTCCTCGCGCTAGGAAAACTCAACGGCATTACCAAGATCAGAACCCGTATAAACAAAGCTGAATGTATAAAAGTGAACTAAGACGAAGTCTTAGACACGGTGCATGACCCAAGACAAAGTCCCGTCCATGACTCTATGAAATAGTCTATCACATATAAGCATACAATAAGCATCGAATTAGTGTTACAAGACGCGAACGTACCTTCGATGACGGAAAATGATCCTTTTTGGATGCAGACAGATTACGATGAAATACGTACAACAATGCGGTACATGATTACGAGATATCCTATAAGGATAATATCATATTATCAAGGCCCAACATCATAATAGGCATTTTAGGTGCAAATTACCATTTTGCCCCTAACTCTCCTAATTGGCGGAATTTCGCGTAACTTCGTTACTTTAACTCTAATCTTCCAAAATTTTGACATATCTCTATCTCCAATAATAAATATCATATTTATCCCTAAAACATGATATCTAAACTAACTTGGAAGATTAAAGATTAATCTAGCATTTCTACTATAACTACCGAAGGAACTACCAAAGCTTAAGACCGGGGACCGAAGAACTTACCCAAAGACTTCGCTACTCCTTTTCCAGCTCCTCCTTGCTCTCACTTCTCTCTAACCTCTCTCTAGGAATTGTGAATTGGTGAGGAATGAAGTGAAATGGGAAGACCTATTTATAGAAGATTTTGGTGCACTATTCATGCTTTATCATACCGAATCTCAACCGTTGGATCTAGCTTGGACACAAGGCATCATCTCCACCATACAACACATCTCCTTACCTCATCATGATGTCATCAAGGTGATGTCACCCATGTGCTTTATGAACTTCTACCGATAAAGTTCCCTGTTCGGGTGTAATTCCGCAAAATCTCAAAAATCCGGGAACACAGCCCTGAAGCTCTATTCTTCCTCTTCGGAAATATTTGAGTTAACTAAATTTTTGATCCCATTAAGGGTATTCCGTTGTCTGTTGAACATTTTCGACATATTTTCTGCTACGTAAATTACTTCGGGTAACATCAACTTCAGGACAAAAATTCACCGATTCATAATATGTCAAGTTGTTTTCTACTTAGTTCAAGGATTTCAAGTTATGATTTATTTTCCATTGGTTCTCACTTTTCTTATCTGCCCTTTGTTTACAAAATATCTTTTCATCTGATCCCTTATTCGCCCTACGGCTACTTTACGGAAATGACTTCCGCTAACACCAACTTCTCGGACAAAAATTCACTTGTTTGTAATATGTCCTGACCTAAGAAACTTAGTTCATGGTTTTCTAGATAGGATTTAATTTCTATCGGTTCTCATTTATCCAACTGGTTCTTCCACAAATATCTTAATTATATTATTATTTAATTAACAAAATATCATGATATTATTTTTGAAAAACCCACAACCTTTTTCACACTCAAATTTTGGTTTTCTCTTCTCTTTATTATTATTATTATTATTTTTTATTTATCTAAATTAGCTAGAAGCTTAATTAGAGCCTTAATCCCATGATTAGCAATCTTTTAGGATCTAGGGTTTTCATGTTCTTAATCTCACCAATTTTTCTTAATCTTTTCTAATTGATTAGCAAGTACACTTTATGCTAATATTAGCCATAAACACTTAATTAAATGATTTTCTATAATCTACCTTAAATATTCTCTTAAGGCTTAAACAATTAGCCATTAATTACTTAACTAATCACTTTCTAATTGTTGATAATTTTCTTAATTAGGATTAATCATTATCTCACAACTATTTTCTTGATATTGGTATTTTATGCTCCATGTAAAATATTAAAAATCATAGGGCAATTTATGCTCCCCAAAATTATATTTAATTTTGCCTCATTATTTTTCAAGGAAATAATCCCAAAAATTCCTAAAATTAGAGACAACATACTTTCTAATTTTCAATGAATATTTTATTGCCTCTTGGGATTTATCATAATATTTTCGGGGCATTTTATGGCCCATAATTGCATTTAGGGATTTTAACACTTAAATCCCTCTAATTTCATTAGAAATTTCCCTAGACAATAGAATAAGTATCCTACAAGGTTTTAAAACCACATATTCACCTATTTCCAAATAGTTATTATTTGCTAAAATATAGTATTCCAGATAGATAATTATCCGGGTATTACATTTCTCCCCCCGTTAAATAAAATTTCGTCCTCGAAATTTGAACATATAAACTCAAAAGGTTATCTAGACCTCCAGTCTATTCTTTCCCTATGTATGCTTACCTAGCACGCATCCTACTATTCAAAAGTCTCATTTATCTTGTACCCTGTGCATAGTACTCAATTACAGGACTCACCGATCCATTCTCACGGTGCTTGGTTACGCAGCCTCATTGCTCCGACTCATTTAGCCTCTTGGCTTAACACACATTGGCCCTCCTAGGCTCAATATACTACCACAAAGACGGAGATTCTAGCTCACCGCCTAGGAAATCATCCTCGGGCTTTAGGCACCTCACCTATCACCTGGTATAATGAATGTTTGTCAAACTCAAGATGTACTGTAGACATATAAGTCTAAAGCCATCATGACAATCCGCATTTATCACAGTGCTAAGTATCACCGGTCTTCTGGCCTAAGGACACCGCCCCGTGCACAACTTGCACCCCAGGTCTTATTGCCTTGAGCATCTCGCTCATCTATTTCATCTCGAGCCTTTCCCATTCAAGCTCTCGAGACTACTTTCACTTACTTTGCACCATACCGACGACTACTATTTGACTTAACTAGTTCGTATTCTAGACCTTTCTAATAGTTCCCGTTCCTATATCAACTACACCACTTTTCAACACCATAGCAATGACAAACACGTCATCGCTACCCAAAATCATTTTGTTGTCTCATTTTCAAATTTTCACACATTGAAAATTTTCCGTGGTCTCAGTACATTTCGCAATCCACACTATACCAAAAAGTAATAGTGCCATCACATTTTCAAACTCAATCACTGACAACACAATTTTGTGAAAACATATTCACTACTGGGTCATTTTCAAAAACTTTTACTACCGGTACATATCTTTGAGAGAAATAATTCATTTTACAAAACTTTTAACAATTGAGAGCTCACGCCACCATTTCAACCATTTGGTACAGCAAGCATCTTATCTCAATCCCCAAATCCGGCCTCTGTATCCCTCTGGCCTCAAGTCGAGTTACCAGGCATCAACAGTACCATCAAACAATGTGGGAGAACCTCCGCCCCTCCCATAAGAGACCCAGTGTTCACACTGGCACATAAAGTAGCAACCCTATCTATCGATCCAGCCATAGACAGTCAGGTCCTACTAGACAAAACATACGCCCTAGGCGAAATGTTATGGATTGGGTGCGTTCACTGCTGGTGCGATTTTCTTTCTCTCAAACAAAATCCCTCCAAAAACTCTTTGTTCAAAGAGAACCTTTACCAAAGGCTAACGATTTCAAACATTTTAAAACATCTGGCAAGACCCAACAAAACTGTGTACATCTACAACAGCTTCTGGCCTCCCAGTTTTGTACTGCTTTTACCACAACACAGTTGAAAACTTAGTTTCAAACTCTGGGTTCTAACAAAACCCTTTTTATAAGACAACACCATTTCAAAATAACCATACTATGGTCTCAAATTCTATTGAAAACATTTCATTTGAAAACTCAGTTTCAAAAATGCATAAGTTCAAAAATTCAATTTTTAAACCATACTCAGGAACCAGACAACTAACCTTAGAAGGTCATTACTAACTAACGCATTCGGACCTCTGTCCTTGGCTATTCAAGCCATTCGTAGAACGCTCAGTCTACTCTTTTTTAATTTTCTGGCTGTTTCGGACATTGCCCGCTATCCTCGGGTTTTACAAACTTTTCGGGACACTTCTCGTATTTGTCGTCTAACAACCGTGGGCTTCGCCCGGCCTATAGACACAATATATGCTATACAACTCGGAGCAACTCATGACCATATCTTGGATTACGTAAACTTTTCTCTCTAGGGAACCGATTAGATATGGGACTCGCTACAATGTACTAACCTTGAGAATTGATATACTGGTAGCTCTACTCCATGGTTCGTTGTGATGGCAACTTCACTCTACGGTTTGACGTCACGGTGGCTTCACTCTACGGTACTTCACTCGGCGCTTCACTCAATCCCTCCGATTGGTCAGCACCTCCATCGAACCCTCCGTAGGTAGCCCTTTCCGAAGATCTCCCCGTAGTAGCCACCTCACTCACAACTTCCCATAAGTAGTACTTTCTTCAGTTGACCGTCTCTGAATCATTATAACAAGAACTCAGATCTCTATCAGGTTACTAACCCTTTAGTGGTTTTGTAATTCTGTTGTCTCTAGGTCTGCTACCCTATCCAGGGTCATTTTATTCATGGACTTTCTAGCTCCGAGTCCAACGGCCTTATCTCCATTTCCCACTTCTTTGGGGATCTATTAGCTACTAACATCTCTAAGGTTATCGGTTCCACCTTGAAACCATAACCCGTGGTTTATCGAGGTTTTAGCTATCGTAGGGTTCCGTTAAGGAACTAACTCTCGTGTATTCAAACCTAAGGCAACCTCACTCACATTTTCTCGGGGTTCCGTAACATCCCAAAATTTGGAACTTGCGAGTTAAATATGATTTGGGATTATTTATGGAAAAATTTAGCCTTAGTGATGTTTAGAATTTGTATTTGGAATTAAGGATTATTTTCAAGCATCAATTCCCATTTTCATATTTATTTTTCCACACCCATTCCATCTTTTTTTTTTTCTTCTTCTTCTCGTTATATTAGTCTATCCTTCATTTCCTACGGCCCTTGACAAGATCACCAACGCATATGTACTTCATTGGCTAATTCATTTGGGTAATACATATTCAATTATTAACATTCATTTAAGCCCAACGTTTTTCTTTCCGGATCCAACCCACATGTTAATATCCAATTCATTCCCTCTCTTGCGTTTTACATCTCCAGTCACAATATATCACTCTTCCTTCCATTATTCCTCCGCCACATCATCTCTCTCTCATTCTCCTTTCAACACCTCACCCACTCATGCAACCCGCCACCTCACCTCTCCCTCATTTATCCAACCCAATATTCGGCCAACACCTTATTCTCATTTGATCATTCATTTCGATCACCATAGAAAAAGAAACAAAACAGAGAGAGAGTGAACCGAGAAGGAGAAAGAGAGGGAGAGTGCACCGAAAGAGGAAGAAGAAGGAGTAGAAGCTGATCATTGCAATCAAGTTTGGGTCTCAGTTTAGGTGAGTTTTTAAAACCTCTTCCCACCTAGTTACTGCATTTTTACACGTTGGTTTTGGTGGTTGAAGCATAAGATGATGGGTACGGTTCTGCATGATTTCATGTGGGGTATGGTTCTGTCATTAGTTACAACCCAAACCTATAGTCCCTGATTTGAAGTGTTGGTGTGAAGTTTAAGTATGGAACTGAAACAGAGGAAGTTTGGACTTGTTTCTTATGTATGAAAATTTCAGACAGCCACATAAACTATGAGAAATAAAGAGGTTCCTTAAATGGTTAAGAATATGGGATAGACAAAGATATGTTCGTGTTGATGGTTCTGTTTTAGTAATAAACTGAACCTAAAATATTTATTTAGAAGTATTAAAGTCAAGATTAAGAATTAGAATGCTTAACGAAGGCTAAATAAATTGTTGGATGTAAGGAATTAAGTTGCTGCATTTTCTGGAAATTAGAATTTTGCAGCAGGAACAGTGAAGTTGCAGCAGGGGAAAAACCAGATTAGATGACCTCTGATGACCATGAAATTTTGTGTACACTTAGTACACATAATAAGGTTCAGTGTGAGCCAAATAACACTTAACAATAAGGTGTATACAAGGTTTTATGAATTTTCTAAGATAGACAAGAAAACTGAGCGAAAATGGTTTTTCAGAATTAGGTAGTGACACTCTTGGAAAAAACTGTATTAATTCAGACATTAAATTAGGTGACAATAATTTTTACTACAAACTAGACTAACAGGAGTTTAGGTAGAAATTTGAATCACCTCAATCAGAGCTTCCTAAAACCAGATATGAATTTCTAAAGTTGGACATGAAATTCTGAAAATCCAGTTTTGCAGATTGAAGTTGTCTCTACATTTCGAAATTCTGGGAATGACTCAGTTATGTTTTGATTAGTGGATTATTTTTACTATGAAATAGAATTACAGAACTTCGATTGGGAACTTGAACCACTTGATTCGGAGTTTTCTAGACCGAGATACGATTTTTCTAAGTTCCTAGAGAAATGGAAAGCTGAATTTCTGTCAAGTCTGAAATTGATCACGTTTTTGAGCAAATTATAGCTAGCCTTAACTTGGAATCTTTGAATAAGACTTGAAAGGCTAGGTATGTAATTGTGGGAAGAAAATAGAATACATAATTAAGATAACCAACCGAAGAGAATAAAAAGCATAAGCATCATGGGTCGGTCTAGTAAGCATAATCTTAATATTGCTATTAAGATTAAATTAAGTAATGACCCATCTCGAAATATTATAGGATTTGGATACTTGTCTTGGCCAAACGATAATCAGTGCAAGAAGAACTCGGGTGAGAATAAGAAGTTGTGAAGACATTCAGGTAGTAACTTTCTCTCACATACTCTGTATGTCTTTATATGCATGTATGAACCATTGTGATACTTGAATTTTGAACACCTAACCTTATCGCCGGTTAAGGCCGGGAGGTAATGCCCTTGAATGTGGGGTAACCCTAGATGCCATCACGGTTAAGGCCGGGGGTGGTAATCCGATAAGAGAATTGTTACGTTTGTGAAAGAAGGGCAAATGCCCATTTGAATACCCGAGGAATGGACTGTAGGTCCTTTGAATGAATATGAATTTGAATGAATTTGAATCGAATGAATTTGAATTGAATTTTGAATTTGAATGGTGTTCAATTGAACTTGAATTTGAATTTGAATATTGAATTTATTACAACCGGTTGTCTACCATATCTTTTGTGCATGCATTTTATGTGAGTGATTAACGTTACTACCGGGATTCGTTTGAATCCCGAGACATCCCGAAAGTTCGGGCGTGAAAAGTACAAAGTAGACACGGCTCACAAGGCAAGGTGGTAGATACCCGAAATTGAAGATCTTTGTGTCGAACCAAGAACTGCTGTTGGTTATCTATGTTTTGTATTAGACTATTTTGAAAGTTTGTAATATCCGAAAGAACCTCTTATGGATTTTAGTATGTATCCGGACCTTGTTATCGGTATTACTATGCTAGTACTCCTTTTCTTCCTAAGCTGTGCATCAATACTCTGATGAATGTCATTATACAGAGAGAATTTGACATTCGTGGTATCTTACTCTGATAAGTTTCCAGTACACGAATGTCGGGTGTGACAGTTCCTACTCTCAGGTACTGGAACCTAGGCAATGCTCAGTCATACCTTGACCTAAGCACTGTCTCTGGCTCAAGCCTATTATCACTCCATCTTTTCTCATAGTATCCCAAAGGATTACTATGTTTCATACCGCAAGGTATTCAGGCTTTGTTTGAAGGATATCAAATTCTTATGCTATATCCCAGGGGTTAAGAATCCTGAGATTTCTCTTGCTTAAGCACGCTTAATTTCACAACGTCTATCGTATCTGGGTACTAATATCAGTACACATACCACTGCATACCGACCACTCTCATAGGTGCTAGTACGGCATAACTGCCTCCCCAGAAATACTGGGTACTTTCCCCTTTTTATCTAACGATCACCACCGTCAAGGACTTAGTCAAAAGACCTTCATCCCCGGAGCCATGCCCTGTTGTACGCATGGTGTCTGGCTTTTGCAAGGCAGGGATTTTCCTCTCAGGGTAACTTAGTAAGTTCTTGTTTCTACTAGGAAACAAAATCAATAGTCACGTCTACGGAAAACCTAAGCGTCCGACTTCTACGTAATGATTGCCTTGAAACACTGGGCGGGGATTTAACTCAGACTCCAATTTCTATATTAGAAGTCCTAGAGCTTAGCAACAGAACCCATATTCTATGTTATCTACTATATCTCTGAGTCTCATCCGGCGTGGCCCAGCTCCATATATAAGCTCTGGGTTAGAATGGGATTAATGCCCAGTACAAACTGGAGATTATCGGAATTATCAGAATTATCGGAATTATCAGAATTATCGGAGGCTAATATCGATGTAGGTACAGGTGATGGATACAGCATCCCTGGTTTAGAGTGGTGCACCAACAGAGGGTGGTACACTGGTTCAGGATGGTACACCAGTTCAGACTGATATACCGAAGTAAGGTGGTACTCCGACCTAGGCTTATATCAGTACTCATTTTCAAAACATGCTCTTTTAAAAAGGCGTAGAGCCTAACTCCGTTACTCAAACCAAATGGCAGGTAGGTGTCTATCATGGGAGCCTCACCGTGCTAGGGTGTGATTGGGTGATCCACATAGACTAGCCCTGCCTTCGGCACCAAAAGGTTTGGAATAACTTAGTCAGATCTATACCAGGACAACTGCTCTGATACCAAAATGTAACATCCCATTTTCAAAAGAAGTATTTTTTTTTCATCAGAGTAAAGCATCGGAGCAATTGAGTAACTGATATTTATATTCAAAATGCCGTAAGTCTGTCTGATTACAGTAGCGGTACATTATACCGAGTGCTTTCAAAGTAAATAACAAAAGAAAGTCTTCAGCTGAGTCTCTATGCGTGCCGCTTGACTTTCTTCTCGATCCTCGGTCCTCCTGACCCTGACGCTATGTTAAGAGCGAGGTTCAATGCCCATTGAACCTCGGGTAATGTTAACCTCATGCTTATGTGTGACAAATTATGTATGAGATATCCATAACATTACAAAGATTAACCAATACATAGCACACGCGAGATGTAAGGTTACAACAATACATAAGCACACGCAGATGTAATGTCAATCACAACATCGTACATAGCACACAAGCACATGCACGGTCAACCATGTTTGCACTAACCGGTGCCACGACAACTCCTCGTGTCCTCGCTAGGAAAACTCAACGGCATTACCAAGATCGTAACCCGTATAAACAAAGCTGAATGTATAAGCAGTGAACTAAGACGAGTCTTAGACACGGTGCATGACCCAAGACAAAGTCCTGTCCATGACTCTATGAAATAGTCTATCACATATAAGCATACAATAAGCATCGAATTAGTGTTACAAAGACGCGAACGTACCTTCGATGACGGAAAATGATCCTTTTTTTGTACGACACGCGGTACAACGTGGTACATGATTACAGATATCCTATAAGGATAATATCATATTATCAAGGCCCAACATCATAATAGGCATTTTAGGTGCAAATTACCATTTTGCCCCTAACTCTCCTAATTGGCGGAATTTCGCTGTAACTTCGTTACTTTAACTCTAATCTTCCAAAATTTTGACATATCTCTATCTCCAATAATAAATATCATATTTATCCCTAAAACATGATATCTAAACTAACTTGGAAGATTAAAGATTAATCTAGCATTTCTACTATAACTACCGAAGGAACTACCAAAGCTTAAGACTGGGGACCGAAGAACTTACCCAAGACTTCGCTACTCCTTTTCCGAGCTCCTCCTTGCTCTCACTTCTCTCTAACCTCTCTCTAGGAATTGTGAATTGGTGAGGAATGAAGTGAAATGGGAAGACCTATTTATAGAAGATTTTGGTGCACTATTCATGCTTTATCATACCGAATCTCAACCGTTGGATCTAGCTTGGACACAAGGCATCATCTCCACCATACAACACATCTCCTTACCTCATCATGATGTCATCAAGGTGATGTCACCCATGTGCTTTATGAACTTCTACCGATAAAGTTCCCTGTTCGGTGTAATTCCGCAAAATCTCAAAAATCCGGGAACACAGCCCCGAAGCTCTATTCTTCCTCTTCGGAAATATTTGAGTCAACTAAATTTTTGATCCCATTAAGGGTATTCCGTTGTACCGTTGAACATTTTCGCACAGACCGTCGATTCTGAGAAATTACTTCGGGTAACATCAACTTCAGGACAAAAATTCACTGATTCATAATATGTCAAGTTGTTTTCTACTTAGTTCAAGGATTTCAAGTTATGATTTATTTTCCATTGGTTCTCACTTTTCTTATCTGCCCTTTGTTTACAAAATATCTTTTCATCTGATCCCTTATTCGCCCCGGCTAGTTCGGAAATGACTTCCGCTAACACCAACTGGACAAAAATTCACTTGTTTGTAATATGTCGACCTAAGAAACTTAGTTCATGGTTTTCTAGATAGGATTTAATTTCTATCGGTTCTCATTTATCCAACCTGTTCTTCCACAAATATCTTAATTATATTATTATTTAATTAACAAAATATCATGATATTATTTTTGAAAAACCCACAACCTTTTTCACACTCAAATTTTGGTTTTCTCTTCTCTTTATTATTATTATTATTATTTTTTATTTATCTAAATTAGCTAGAAGCTTAATTAGAGCCTTAATCCCATGATTAGCAATCTTTTAGGATCTAGGGTTTTCATGTTCTTAATCTCACCAATTTTTCTTAATCTTTTCTAATTGATTAGCAAGTACACTTTATGCTAATATTAGCCATAAACACTTAATTAAATGATTTTCTATAATCTACCTTAAATATTCTCTTGTTCAGGCTTAAACAATTAGCCATTAATTACTTAACTAATCACTTTCTAATTGTTGATAATTTTCTTAATTAGGATTAATCATTATCTCACAACTATTTTACTGATATTGGTATTTTATGCTCCATGTAAAATATTAAAAATCATAGGGCAATTTATGCTCCCCAAAATTATATTTAATTTTGCCTCATTATTTTTCAAGGGAAATAATCCCAAAAATTCCTAAAATTAGAGACAACATACTTTCTAATTTTCAATGAATATTTTATTGCCTCTTGGGATTTATCATAATATTTTCGTGGCATTTTATGGCCCATAATTGCATTTAGGGATTTTAACACTTAAATCCCTCTAATTTCATTAGAAATTTCCCTAGACAATAGAATAAGTATCCTACAAGGTTTTAAAACCACATATTCACCTATTTCCAAATAGTCATTATTTGCTAAAATATAGTATTCGGATAGATAATTATCAAGTATTACATGTATGCCACAATTAATTAATTGTGGCGACGAATCTAATAATTGTGTCGCCATTAATTGATTAATTGTGGCAATTGTCCATGCCACAATTATTCAATTGTGGCGACTGAATAAAGATTCAGGTCGCCACAATTGATTAATTTTGGCGACTGAATTTTAATTCAGATCGCCATAAGTATTCAATTGGCGACCGAATTTAATTCGAAGTCGCCAATTAATTTAGGCGACTTGAATTTAATTCGGTCGCCTAAATTCCTAAAATTCTTGAAATTTTTTTACCGGCGCTAAAAATTTCCTAAATCGCGCCAAAATTCCCTAAATCGTACCAAATAATTAATTCCTCAATTGGCGACTGAATTTAATTCAAGTCGCATAAATTCCACAATTGGCGACTGAATTAAATTCGGGTCGCAAAAATTCCTCAAAGGGCGCCAAAATTTTCCTAAATCGCGCCCAAATTCCTGAAATTTCTCAAATTGGCGACCTGAATAAAAATTCAGGTAGTCAAAATTCCTCAAATTCAAGTAAATAATTACGACAATGCCACTGCCTTCATTTTTTACTTCCTTTTTTAAAATAAGGACGTCTTTTAGGGTAGTAGTATCCATATTTTGTAGTAGTGATAATAACAAAACACAGCCGCTGCATATGAATGTTATTATAGTCTGCACTATTCACCGGTGCCATGATATACATTCGTGTCCTCGCGCTAGAAAAGCAGAACGGTAGTATCAAAACCATAAACCGTGTATAGTGAATGTGTGAAAATAGGTGATCTAAGCCCCATAAACTTAGTCACAAAGTGCCGGCCCAAGACCTAGTCTTGTCCATCACTTCATGAAAACATCTATCACATATAGCATACAATAAGTATCAGAGTTAGTGTTACAGTACGTGTCCGTACCTTCGTCGGTGATCGAGGTACGTACGTCGGTCGGAGTATGATCACGTATATCCTATAATGATAATTTCGCATTTATTAATTCACAAATAATACCCTAATAGATTTCTCAGTCACTAATGACCATTTTACCCCTGGTGGAATTACTTTTCAATTTATTCCCCTTAAATTTCGTAAAAAATGCTAATTATAGCATTCGGGGTAGATTTTTCACCCAACTTTGAAAAATCATAATTAATTCTAAAAAAATTGAAACGAGGATCTATAAAATTATTTGGAATCCTTAGGATGTCTATTTTCAAGTAAAAATACTTTTTTTCCCAGATTCATTGAGTCATTTCCAAGTTTAAAGTTTTGAGACTCTGCCCAGAATTTTTCCAGAAATTCGTAGCCTAATTTTGAGAATTTTTATCTCACTGTACAGAACTCATTTTAACATGTTATTGGCATATTTAAAAATCCCTATATGTCTAATTTAACCATGAATTTTTCCAGAATTTTATAACTTCATTTTCAACATGAAATATTGGCATTTTTATCACTGACTTCAGAAATTGCTTAACCGATGAAATTTTGTCGAACTTCGTTACTTTGATGTTTTGCTTCCTTGCTCTATAACTTTCCTCATCATTTTTTTCAAAATAAAGCTAATTTTGACCATAAAACATGAAAATAAAATTACTCTAGAATATTTAAGATCTAAGCTACTTCTATCTAAGAATTTAAGAACTACAACTTAAGGAACTTAAAGCTAGAGCTAAAGAACTTACCAAGAACCTTGCTCCTCCTTCTCCAAGACCCTTCACTCTCAATTTCACTCTCTAAATCAGATTTCTCTAGCTTGCTTTGGTGTGAGAATTGATGAAGTACAAGGTGCCTATTTATAGTAAAAGTCATGGCACTATTTGCATTTCCCATCTTGAATTTTGGCCCTTGGATCCTACTTAACTAAGAAGTTTTAATCTCACCCATTGGATCTAACCTTCTTCAACAAGTTGTTCTCCTTCTTCAAGAAGTTTGGAGACTTGCCCAAGAAGTCTTGAAACTTGATCACCAAGTTGGAAGGTTCCAACTTCACCCACAAGTTGTTGCATGTGTGGGAATTATTTTTCTTGCTTCCCAAGCTCTAAAAACCGTCCCCCTTCATCTTTCCTTTTAATCCACTTTGTGTTTTATTTTAATTGATTAGATAATGTTTTGGAGCCATATCATAGGTCCTCCGTTTTTTTTTTTAACTAAGGTAAAATACTTTTAAATAGATGATTTTATTTGCTATTAGATTAACCATGACTATTAAGTTAATCAACATCAATTCGGTTGCCCAATAATTATTTTTAGTATTCCCTAATTACTTTAAGCCTTTTCACACTCCTTTATGGTTTATTTTTGATGATATAAAAACTAAATGTGAATATTTTAATTCATGTAAGTTTAATTGTTTATTAGTTGTTGGAGATCTTCTTTAATTAATTTAGGTATTTTCATATCATTTTATGACATTTTATGACCCCTATTTGAATTTAGAGAGTTGGATTTGCCTCATTAAATCCCAAAGAAAATTTACCCAAGAAATAAAGTAAGTACACTACAAAATTAGAGACAACATATTCTCCTATTGTCAATAGGTCCTATTTGCCAAAATATCATATTTAGGAGAAATACAAATTTCGGGGTATTATAGAGAGTCATTTTAAAGGCTCACTTCTCCTGTTCCTTCCTCTGCTTTTTAGTAGATCCGGTAGTAACAAAATTGAGAACTCGATATTTAATTAATTTGACCACTTAAATAATTTCATGATCTATTTTGCAACATATTTCACAATTGCAAATCACAAAGATAATCAGCATGCTCAAACATATATGATGCACGTACAACCTTCTTTATAAAATCTTCAACACATAATTATCTTGCTGACTCGAACCAAGGGCTAGCACATAGTATGTTTGGATTAACAAGTAGTAAAAGTTTTTTTTTAAAAAAAAAAAAAAATTTTTAACTTTTGCAAACTTAAAATTGTATTAAAGATGGAATATCACCTTGAGGGGGTGAATAGGTGATTATAAAATTCTTTTGTTAATTGCTCAAGAACACTTAAAACAGGGATAGAGCGAAGAACAGAAAGACACAAGAGATTATCCTGGTTTGGTCTAACTCTTCGACCTACGTCCGGTCCTAGAACCCCTGGGGTTTCCACTATCTTTCAAAGATAATTACAATTACACAGTGTACTTAGATGATCCTCTCACTAGAATTCACTCCCCCTTACAAGTCTGTAATTGTACACCCACACTTAAGCTTCCACAACTTTAAGATTTAACAACTAAAATAATCAAATAGTGTTTAACTCCTCACTGAGTAAATAAATGATAATCACTGAAGTATAAAATATCCAAAGATATTAATGAAAAAGATGAAACAGTAGATTGCAATAAGTTTGAATCGAATGCACAGCGTTTTCGGTAGTTGACAAATTCAATGCTTCTAGTATTTATAGATGTTGCAATTAATTACCGTTGGTGAAGTTTGAAGATTAGTCGTTGTGACTCTTGAATATAGATGTTAGACAGATGAGGCTTGGTTAAAATTTTCGCCGTTAATCATCCAGGTGGATGTGTGCTGTCACGACATTCTTTCATTTCTTTTGTTTCGCCCGTTGTGAAATAACATTTATTGCAATATGGCGGGAATGTATTTTTGATGATCGGAGGAATGGTTGCTGTGATTACGTCTCGATATGGCAACTGCATTTAATGCATTTTGACGCGCTTTACAACAATTTGTTGTTAATCGAGATTTAATCATCTGAAACTCATTTAGCAAACCGATTAAAAGCATTTAAGAATAGTAACGAGTGATGATTTAAAGAAATGAAATCATAATCAGTTGATTTAGATTTCCGGAGAAGGTGATTTGAGAAATATATAACTATGAATCTAGTTAAAAAGAGCATGCCTAATGACTGGAGGCATTTTAACTTGACTCGAGGTAAGAATAAATTGATTGAAAATCATGTTGGAAAGATTTTGCCTTGAGTCAAAATATGATGCCTAGAGTCATGGTGCCTAGAGTCAAGTATTGTAATACCCCAAAATTTTTGTTTGTCTTAAATATAATATTTTGGCAATTAAAGCCTATTTAAAATAGGTGAATATGTGGTCTCAAATTTTGAGATATGTTTATGCTATTTTCTAGGAAATTTTTCCTTAAGATTAGAATAACCAATGATTTATTAAGAGATTAAAATTTACTAATACCCTATAATTAATAGTTAGTTCATATTTAAATTCATAAAAAGCCATAAAGAATTATCAAAATGCTTGGAATAATTAAGGGGCAATTATCAACAATTAATGAGCAATTTAAAATTTCACTAATGGAATATTTAGGTAATTCTTTAACAATTAATATTAATAGCCATTAATTAGAGGTGAATTAGACTAATTAAAAGTCAAGAAACCAATAAGGGATTAGGATTAGCACTAAATGAATGGTTAACAACCATAAGTCACTCCATGAACCAATGATACAACAACCAAGAGATAATTAAGCTTATGATTAAGATGTTAATCAAATGTTAATCAAGAGTTGAAAAGTCAACCATTTCAACTATAATCTAAAGGCTAAGAATTAATCTCATAAAGCTTATCCAAAGGCCCTAATCAATTCTAATAAAGCCTAATCCATGTGAATAAGTGGATAGCCAATTAGATAGTCCCCACATGCAATTAATTAAATGCATCAAAACTCAAAAAAGATGAAGCAAGGGGGGTGCGGTTTTGGCAAGAGAAAAAGGAAGAATGAATTGTTTAAATTATCAAATACACACATGCAAGTTGAGTCATAAAGCAAACATTAATAACATGAAGACTTTTGGGGCATTTGGAAGAGGATATAAAGTGAAGTGGAAGAGGATAAGCCAATGGGAGAATAAAGCATAAAGTGATTAGATTAATCCATGGAATTAATTTAAGACATAAGCAAATGGAAACCTATACAAACTAAATTGTATCTTGAAATCCCTTAACCATAACTTAAATCTAAGAAGAGATTATTAACAAGCATAATTCAAGCTTGAAGTTGACTATAGCCAAAGCTATTTCCTCAACTTTTGAGGATTTTGCCCAATTGAGAAAATAGGTGATTATGGTCTCTAATTAAAGCTAAAAATCCCAAGAGTTCAAAACCAAAAAGAAAATTTGAATCAAACTTCATTTAGACCCTCAAATGAATTTTTATCTAGTGAAGTGCAACACAAAAATTAGAAGAAGCAACTTGTGGCTTGGAAAGAAAGCAAGAGCACATGGGATAGTTTGCAAAAAGTAAAAATGGAAGAGGATAGGGAGAGAGAAAGGGGGAGCACGGTCTTGGGGTCTAAAAGGTGAGGATTTGAGCTTCCAAAATGACCTGGATCCAAGGGCTAATATTCAAGATGAATTAAGTTTGAATTAATTGCCAAATTGTCACACCAAACTACTATAAATAGGGGTCCTTGGGCTTCATAATTCTTCACCAATTCACAAAGCAAAAACATCTGAAATCTAGAGAGAAAGTGAGAGTGACAGCCCTGAAGAAAGAAGGAGAAAATTTCTTGGTAAGTTTTCTAGCTCTAGCTTTAAGTTCTTTAAGTTCTTTAGGTTCTAGTCTTAAATTCTTAGAATAGAAATAGCTTAGATCTTAAATATGCTAGGATAATTTTATTTAGATGTTTTTATGGTTAAAATTGGCTTTATTTCTAAAAATTGATAAAGAAGAAGTTATAGCAAAATTTCGGGAAGAAAATCATCAAAGTAACGAAGTTCGGCGAAATTTCATCGGTTTCGGAAATTCTGGAGTCAGCCATGAAAACGCCAGAATTTCATGTTGAAAACATGACCAAAAAATTCTGGGAAAATTCATGGGTAGATTAGACACATAGGGATTTTTAAATATGTCAATAACATGTCAAAATGATTTCTGTACAGAGAGATACAAATCCTCAAAGTTAGGCTACGAATTTCTGGAAAAATGCTGGGCAGAGGCTCAAAACTTTAAATCTGGGATTGATACGTGAAATCTGGGCAAGGGTGGTTATTTTTAATTGAAAATAGACATCCTAAGGATTCCAAGGAATTTTACGGATCCTCGTTTCGATGTTCCTAGAATTATTTATGAATTTCAAAGATCGATTAAAATCTGATCAGAATTGCTGGGCCTGCGTTTTTGAGAAAATTGAAGGAGATAAGTGAAAAATCAACCTACCAAGGGAAAAAGGGTCTCTAGTGACTAGGATATCCTCTAGAATATCCTTGTTGAGTTAATAAATGCGGTATTACCATTATAGGGCAAACGTGATCACAGTACAGACGCCAACGTACCGACATCAACGACTAAGGTACGGACGCGTACTATAACACTAACTCTGATGTTTACTGTATACCTATATATGTGATAGATATGTTCATAGACTGTGACTCTGTTTTTTTAAAAGAATTGTTCATACACATACAGCTTTATACGGGTTATAGTCATGATAACGCCGTTGAGTTTTCCTAGCGTTGAGGACACGGATGTACACCGTGGCACTAGTGAATAGTGCAGACTATAATAACATTCATATGCGGTGGCTGTGTTGTTATTGCTTTTTATATGTGAATATAGCTGTGATGTCATGAGATAACTGTCATACATAACTGTACATGAACATGAGGTTAACCGTTACCTGAGGTTCAATGGGTATTGAACCTCGGCTCTCACCTTAGCTTCGGGTTCGAGTGAACAGGATCGAGGACATGGGTAAAGCGGCCGATGTAGGAGACGGCCGGAGGAAGCCTTTTTGATTTGTATTGAACAATGATAACATTTGGAAAATTTTGTACCGCTGTTAACAGCCAACTCTTACACTACGGTGGATGTTTATCGATTACTCTTCTAAATACTATTTACTTCCGATGCTCTACTCTGATCAAATAATTCTGAAAACGCTTTCGAAAATTGGGACGTTACAAGTATGACTTGACTAGAGGCAAAAACGAAATCATCGTGATAGAGCGTAAAGGAATGATTTGCCTTGAGTCATGTATTGGATGCCTAGAGTCATATTGCCTAGAAGCAATTATGGGATGACTAGAGCCATAAATCAATTTTAGCATAAAAACGAGTTTGCCTTAAGTCATGCAATAGATGCCTTGAGTCATTATGACTTGAGGCACACAACGTTCAGAGTTCAAAGTGTTAGAAATTTAACTGGAGGCATGATATAAATGCCTAGAGTCATGGTGCCTAAAGGCATGACTTGAGGCATCAAAAATTCCAAAACAAAGATAGAAGGAACGACATGACTGGAGGCATAAAGTAGATGCCTTGAGTTATGTGCCTTGAGGCAATTAATTATTAAATGACTAGAGGCAAAAATGATTTTTGACGAGATAATGAATAAAAGGACAATTTGCCTTGAGTCGTGCATTGGATGCCTTAAGTTGCCTTGAGGCAATTATTAAATGACTAGAGGCAAACCATTGAGAGTTCAAAATCATTTTAACAAGAGAATAAATTACCTCGAGGTAATTAAATAAAAGACTTAAGGTATCCTAGAGCGTGAAAATGGATTTTAAAATATTTGAACAAGTTAACTCAAGGTATAATTAAATTACCTAGAGCCAAATATTTTCAACACTCAATAACTCCAAGTCAAAGCACATTTACCTCGAGGTACCAAAGAGAAAACATTTTGACAACGAACACTAGTACAAAAAAGCCTTTTAAGACCGGACAAAAGACACCTCGTAAGACCGGATCGGAACCGGTCTCGTTCGAGCGGTATTAAAAATATGATAAACGACCGGTCTTAAAAAAATCATTTCTAGACCGAACTTTTGAAATATCCGGTCTTAAAAGTGTTTTAGAATAATAATAAAAACCTCCAAATGAAACAATCAGTCCCAAATCACCAGATCTGGCAACATTTTGAATGTCCTTACGTCATTAGCGACGAAGAACGAAGAGAAGATTGGAAGCAACAACAACAAGAAAAACAAAAAGGATTATTACAAAGTCCAGAAATAAGAAAAAATAACAAGAAACAGAAATCATTCACTATGGAAATCGAATTTAAATCAATATAAAATCAGAGGTGAAATTGAAGTCTAGATCTACAAAAAAAAAAAAAAAAAAAATCACAAGCTTAAAGCAACTAAATTTGAGCGGGATCCTCTTGTCGATGCTAGCAAAACTTCAAGCAACCAAAATCGAAGTCCAGATCTGAGCAGGAGCAGTCAAGGTAGGAATAAACAGACTTATGCAAGAAGACATCTGGGTTTGATTTTAAGCCGGGTCTGTACGAAGAAGGCATGAGAGGAGCCATAGATCGAAGAGTTCGAGGAAGGAGCCGCCGTCGTCCGAATCCTCGAAGTAGTACACTTTCACTTTGTTCCGAGGATTGGAGTTGACGCCATTGTAAAACCCTCGAAGCATCTCACCACCAACGTTGCTAAGGATTTGATTGTGTGGCTCTTGGAATGACTTACGAAGATTGCGAGTAGGTTGGAGGAAGAGGATGGCATTCTTCTTTGAGGATTTAACTCGTGAGGTTTTTGGGACACTCGTTGAATTTATAACTAAGTAAAAGTTATATTACCAAGAAGATAAAGCAGACTCTCAAACTTAACGGTATAGCAAATTTAGATTTTTTTTAACACTTTTAAGACCGATTTTTGAAAAAAAAAGGGTCTTAAAAGTATACTTTTAAGACCTATTTTTTGAAACAACCGGTCTTAAAAGTATTGTATGTAACATCCCATTTTCAAAAGCAGTATATATATTTTTTTCATCAGAGTAGAGCATCGGAGCGATTGAGTAACTGATATTTATATTTAAAATGCCGTAAGTCTGGCTAATTACAGTAGCGGTACATAATACCGAGTGTTTTCAAAGTAAATAACCAAAGAAGAAAGTCTTGGTGAGTCCCTATGCGTGCCGCTTGCCTTTCGCCTCGATCCTCGGTCCTCGACCCGACGCTATGTTAAGAAGCGAGGTTCAATGCCCAATGAACCTCGGGTAACGGTTAACCTCATGCTCAAGTAATACAAAGTATATGGATGACGAGATATTCATGACATTACAAGCAGTAATCAATACATAAGCACACGGCAGATGCAAGATTAACATATCAACAAGACATAGCACACAAAGACATGTAAAGTTACCCACGTTTGCACTAACCGGTGCCACGACGGCCCATCGTGTCCTCGCCGCTAGGAAAACTCAACGGCATTACCAAGACTCAGTAACCCGTATAAACAAAGCTGAATGTATAAACAGTGAACTAAGACAGAGTCTTAGACACGGTGCATGACCCAAGACAAAGTCCTGTCCATGACTCTATGAAATAGTCTATCACATATAAGCATACAATAAGCATCAAAGTTAGTGTTACAGTACGCGAACGTACCTTCGTTGACGGAACTTGACGACGATTGTTGACAATGATACGACAACGGTACAACAATGTAAGTGATTACGGATATCCTATAAGGATGATAACGTTTCTAATCAATGGTCAACATTATACCGAGACATTCTAGTCCCAAATTACCATTTTACCCCCGACTCCCTAATCGGCGGAATTTCGAAACTTCGTTACTTTAACTCTAATCTTCCAAAATTTTGACATATCTCTATCTCCAATAATAAATATCATATTTATCCCTAAAACATGATATCTAAACTAACTTGGAAGATTAAAGATTAATCTAGCATTTCTACTATAACTACCGAAGGAACTACCAAAGCTTAAGACTAGGGGACCAGAAGAACTTACCCAAGACTTCGCTACTCCTTTTCCAGCTCCTCCTTGCTCTCACTTCTCTCTAACCTCTCTCTAGGATTCCTTTGTGAATTGGTGAGGAATGAAGTGAAGAGGGTTGGCTATTTATAGAGAATTTCCATGGATCTCAACCCTTGGATCAACTTTTGCATCAACGGTTAAGAGGACCAAGATGTGGCCTCTTGCAAACCATTCACTCTCCTCTCTTCTCTACCACAAATTTGCCCCCACATGTCACCCCATGTCACCAACATGATGTCATCCATGTGCTTTATGAACTTCTACCGATAAAGTCCCCGTTCGGTGTTCTAATCGCGTAATCTTAGAAAATCTCAAAAATCCGAGAACACATGACCTTGAAGTTCTATTCTTCCTCTTTGGAAATATCCGAGTTAACTAAATTTTTGATCCCACTAAGGGTATTCCGTTGTCTCGTTGAACATTTTCGAACGAGACAGCGCCGATTCTGAGAAATTACTTCGGGTAATGCTAATTTCGGGACAAAAATCCACCGATTCATAATATGTCCAGTTGTTTTCTACTTAGTTCAAGGATTTAAAGTTATGATTTATTTTCCATTGGTTCCCACTTTTCTTATCGCCATTTGTTTACAAAATATCTTTTCATCGACCCCTTATTCGCCCCACGGCTACTTTACGGAAATGACTTCCGCTAACACCGACTTACGGACAAAAATTCACTTGTTTGTAATTTGTCCGACCTAAGAAACTTAGTTCATGGTTTTTAGATAGGATTTAATTTTATCGGTTTCATTTATCCAACCTGGTTCTTCCACAAATATCTCTTTTATATTATTATAATAATACAAATATCATGATATTTATTATTTATTTTATTATTATTATTATTTTATTTTTTATTTTTATTTTTATTTTTATTTTTTCCTTCCTTTTTTTTTTATTTATTTTTTTTTATTTCGTTTTTATTTTTTTTTTTTTTTCCCTTTCTTTTTCTTGAAAATATCATTCCTCCCTTTTTATTTTACTTTAATTATCTTTAAAAATTCTCCCTATTGGTTCTTTTGTCCAAGCTTAGATAATTAGCCATTAATTACCTAACTAATCACTTTCTAATTGTTGATAATTTTCTTAATTAAGATTAATCATTATCTCACAACTATTTTACTTACATTGGTATTTTATGCTCCATGTAAAATATTAAAAATCATAGGGCAATTTATGCTCCCCAAAATTATATTTAATTTTGCCTCATTATTTTTCAAGGGAAATAATCCCAAAAATTCCTAAAATTAGAGACTACATACTTTCTAATTTTCAATAAATATTTTATTGCCTCTTGGGATTTATCATAATATTTTCAGGGCATTTCATGGCCCATAATTGCATTTAGGGATTTTGACACTTTAATCCCTCTAATTTCATTAGAAATTTCCCTAGACAATAGAATAAGTATCTTACAAGGTTTTAAAACCACATATTCACCTATTTACAAATAGGTATTATTTGCTAAAATATAGCATTCAGATAGATAATTATCCGGGTATTACATTGTATATATTTACGAAATTCCCATCGGTCTTTTTTTTTTTTTTTTTTTTTTTACACTTTTAAGACCGGTTGTTTCGTTGTTTGAAACAACCGGTCTTAAAATTATACTTTTAAGACCTATTTTTTGAAACAATCGGTCTTAAAAGTATTATATATATTTAGGAAATTGCCACTTAGGTCATATAACACTTTTAAGACCGATTTTTTGAAACAACCGGTCTTAAAAGTATACTATACTTTTAAGACCTATTTTTTGAAACAACCGGTCTTAAAAGTATTGTATATATTTACGAAATTCTCATCGGTCATAATTTTTTTTTTTTACACTTTTAAGACCGGTTGTTTGAAACAACCGGTCTTAAAAGTATACTTTTAAAACCTATTTTTTGGAACAACCGGTCTTAAAAGTGTTCTATATATTTACGAAATTGCCACCGGTCATATATTTTTTTAAACACTTTTAAGACCAGATGTTTGAAACAACCAGTCTTAAAAGTGTTCTATATATTTACGAAATTGTCACCGGTCATACTTTTAAGACTGGATCCTTTATAATCCGATATTAAAAGTGTTCTATATATTTACGAAATTGTTTGCCCGGTCATACTTTTAACACCGGATCCTTTATAATGCGGTCCAAAAAGTTCCTTATATTTACGAAACTGCCACCGGTCATACTTTTTAGACTGAATCCTCAATAATCCGGTCTAAATGAGGCGGTCTTAAAGCCTTTTTTTGCACTAGTGGAAGCATATAACTCGAGGCATATATTATATTACTAGAGGAAAATTTAAGCTTCAAATTTTCAACGAAAATAAGAATTAATTACATTATAATTGTTATCATCAAAACATCAACAACATGAGAACTAACATGTATAAAAATGATATTTCTATGTAACTTGATTTATATATGTCTGAATTAGCAATGACAAAAGTGACTTTTCTAAAAATGAAACTCTATTACTATAGATGATTATTTGAAAAAGCAACTTTTTTTTTTTTTTTTTTTTTTTTTTTTTGGTATTATTGGAAAGGGCGAAGGAGCAAAAATGCACACCAAGTTTTCCTGTGGGAGCGTCCAACACCACCAAGTTTTATGTGGAGCAAAAGTACACACAAGGTTAGGTTTTTGGGAGCAAAAGTGACACAATCAGTTAGTTGACCAGACTGTCAACGTCAGTGTGGATGGAGTGAGGATGTGGACGCTGAATAGGACTGACAAGAAGCCAACTAAGCAAAGAAAATGCCGACTGGATTTATTGGAAAGTAAATAATTTAAAAAAAAAAAAAACATAAACACCGAACTTGGGAAAATAAGAACCCTAATTTTCTCCCAGTTCATCATCTTCGACCGTCATACCCACCGCCACTATTCCACTCCCCTCCTCCTCATCCACAATGGTTGCTCCTCCTCCTGCAGCCGTGGCCACCTCCCCTGCTGTTCAAGAAATCTTCCGATCAACTCCTCCGGAAATTTGCTTACCTCGATTCCCCTTCCCCCAAAATCAAATCTAAGCGTCGATGCTCCATTGCCAAATCTCACCGCCGCAGACCCTTCCCATGGCTCCGCTTTAGTCGAGAGGAGATCGCTTCTCCCTCCGGCCGCCACTCGCCGCTCTGCTTTGCTCCGCCAGCTAGGCATTGCTCGCGCCCGCCTCAAGGTTAGGGACATCAGAAACAGATCCGTCTTCGGCACCCTTGAGAAGGTCCGCTCCTTCTTAGTTCCCTCTACTTACAACAATAGCTACAATTAAGATGGTCAATGCTTGCAGTTAATTGTTTCCCTCTATAGCTGCGGAGCATAAAATCTTCTCAACACTCATTTGCCTCATAAGATTATCTGGTCTAGGCCTAGTTTGATTTTATGAATACCGGCCTGCTAATTCAACTTGAATGTAGCAAAGGAAACCCGTATGAAATGTGCCAATAGTTTGACAGCGACTTATGAGAAGCGTGGCTTGAGGTTGACAACAATTTTTCTTTTCTGGGTTTGCCAAGATGAGTTTCCTCGTTGGATTTGCCTCCCGATTGAAAGTTCTTTCTTTTCAGCTTTCATGGTGCTGTGGCTTTTTTAATTAAACAAAAAAAAAAAAAATTTCCTTGTCAGCATTTCACAGATATAGGTGGCAAAAGTTAACACCAAGTTAACCAGAGTTTTTCCCCCCAAATGGTTTGTGTCACTTTTGCTCCAAAAAACCTAACCTTGTGTGTACTTTTGCTCCACATAAAACTTAGTGGTGCTGGACACTCCCACAGGAAAACTTAGTGTGCATTTTTGCTCCTTCGCCCTATTGGAAAAGCAACTTTAGATAGACATGAATTTTACTAAATACTCTCTCCTTTCCATTTTACAAGATACTATTTGGAGGAGTTTAAACATTATTTAATGCTTTTTTTCTTCCTTTTTTCATCCAATTAATTATACGTCTTTCTCGTTACTCTTTTCAATGCAATATCTCTTATCACTTAACTCGTTCTCTCTCCTACCCACCTTCTTTATAAATAAGTGTGTTTTTGAAAACTGAGTTGCATTTTTAACATATTTATTATTGTCTTTAACTTATTGTAACTAACTTATTTGTCACTGTAATTCAGTTACCGGTATCTTAAAAAAAGGAAGGGCATATATATTCAATAGTTTATATGTACTTATTAACTAGTACATATATATTTATGTATATACAGTAGGGTCATGGAGAGCAGTAAAAGAAACACAGAAATCATGGGAAAAACTTGTTGGGCCTCACCGACCTTAAATTTTGCATCGTGTAAGCAACAAAATGTTGCTTTTGAATATAAGCTAGATTGACGGGTCAAGCCATATTGAGAAAACGCAAAGCCAAACATAAATCGTGCAATCCTGGTGAACCGTGTTTTTGATGTGAAAAAGTTACTTTTGGGATGGCGTTTATGCTCCCATAGTTTAATATGATTTTATTTATGTAAATAGATTATAAAATGTCACCCACACATAAGATATATCATGCCAAAGGTAGGTATAGAGCTTAATCAATATTAGACTATACAGCTCCCCTCTTTAAAAAAACAAACAAATGAAATGTCCTTGTCCCACAATACCAAAACAATCCTGACAAAAGCAGGGTGGAGAAGCCCTAACATCGTCATATACTATTGACCAAATACAACACTTCTTGTTGGGTTCAATATTTGACTGAAACCATATAAATCATGACATTTTTCATGATTTGCACATTCCTAATGTACAACAACCTTCAGTTGCATTCAACATTTGTACATGCATGTTTGGAAAGGCGTTTTGAAGCCTCAAATGTATGATGATTTGGCAAAAGCACAGTGAATTTTTTTTTTTTTCTCCTCTTTTGAGAAAAGTGTTTTGTTGATATGACTTTTACCTATAAGGTAGTTTTCTTTTCAACAGCAACACGCCAACATCCCTTGTTTTTACGGTAACCTAAGCACGGTGGGGTGAAATGTTTCGTGGGCCCCACATACGCTTCCCTTTTTTCATATCTTATCCACAAAGCATTATGTTTGATATTAACAAAAAATTGAATTTTGATTTCTGCTATATATAGGAGCACTATTTAGTTAAAAATTTAATATTGTTATGCTTTATAATGTATATTTTTATGCAAAAATATATATATGCATATTATATATATTCATCAAAGTATTTTCAAAATTTTCCTAGTATGTTAATTATTTTTGTATTTATTATAATTAAGTATTTTAGCAGTTTCAATTTTTTTCCAATAATAATTAGCTATTTTTATTTTTTTTTTTTATAATTATAATTTTTATGTTAAAATTACCACTATATGTATATGATTTAATAACATTCATGTTCTGTTTAGTAAGTTTTCATCTAAATTTCTTTTCAGTTAATCATATATATTTATATATATATATATATCATTTTATATAACTTTACATATGTTGTTATATAATATTTTGAAGTTTTCAAATTATTTATAAAAATCAATTTGGATAAGTATATGAAAATTGAACAATAGATATTGTCAAAAAACTTGCCCCCATATAACATGACAAATGACTTGTAGACTTCATCAGCTGCAAACTAGTTAATGTTCCACAAGTTTTTGCAGAAATAACTGGTTGCATTCAGAGCTTACAATTGTGTTGGTTCAAAGGGTATAGGAAGATTCGTTTAGTTACTAATTCTACAGAGGCCATGAATTATATGTTGAGAGGATGTGATCGACATCATCCTTTCAATGATATTGTGGATGACATTAGGATGCTTCTTTATAGAGATTGATCACTCATAGATATAGAGAGACCATAACTTTTGCTGACCATTTAGCAAGACACTCTCATAGTCTAGATGAGAATTTTTGTCTGTTTGATCAACTTCCTCCTCTTATTCAAGAGGCGGACATTGATGAAAAGTAGAAGTTTTTGCTGGAAATATTGTAATGTCTCTGTTAACAATCTGATTCCAGTATTATTCAAAAAAAAAAAAAAAACAAAACCTTGCCCTCATTGGTGTCATGCTAATGCCACCTCTAAACAATATATATGTCCTTGTTCACCTTATAACACTACTACAGATAATGGATTTATGGATTTACGTCCCTTTTTTAGCCTTTTAACGTCCAAAAATAGGGAGTGTCTATCTAGGGGTGTAATAAAATCATGATACGCCGTCCTAAAATATTTAGGACCCCATAAGAGACTATGGCATCCTAAATAAATTTAGAACGTCATAAGTTTTTTTAAAAAAAATTAAAATTAAAACAGACCACTCGCTGGTGTCTTAGGCATCTTATACTATCATCGGAACCTAGTAACCATGTCTTCAATTTCATCACACTTTCATATACCAATTACAAATCCAAAATTCAAACCAATAATCAACATAAAAATCAAATTAGAAAAATCAAATGAAATCCGAGATAACTGAATCTAGAATATACAAATTTGAGCAAGATGGATTCGAATCAAACCAAATTACAAATCTACAAACAGTCATAGCAAAAATCACAAGCCAAAAATCAAAACAAAAAATCAGAGATCTAAGATCGTCGGACTTAACGGACGAACTCGGCGGTCCACTGACCGTGGTTCGCCCACCGCCTCGTCAATGAAGGAGATCAAAGATTTGAGACTTGAAACCGTCGTCGGAGCGAAGATGGTGCAAATTTGCGGTGACGTGGAGGGGAGTAGATCTGTGGCAGAGACCGAGAGGTTCGAGTGAGAGCATGTAGATCGAGCGCAGAGACGGAGGACTTCAAGTGAGAACGTGAAGAAGAGTGTGTGGAGCTTCGATTTATTTTATGCTTTTGGCGAATGAGAGGGTCAAGAGCTGAGAGATTGATGATGAAGTGAGAAAGGGAAGAAGAGAGAAAGTGAAGGCTGAGAGATGAGAGTGGAGAGATCGATGATGAAACGAGAGAATGAGGTTCATGGGTCCAAGAATGGACCCAAAAACCCTAAAATATTTTAAGGACATCAAAAACCAGTAAAAAAAAAAAAAAAAAAATTCATGGTTTGGCATCCTAAAATAATTTAACGACACCAAAAGTAGTATTTTGGCCTCCTAATATTTTTCAAACGCCAAAAATATTGCTTTTGGTGTCCTAAAAATATTTTAGGACGCCAAAATACAGCTTTTGGGGCTTCAGAGTTTTTTTTTTTTACATCATAAATTTAAATTAGGACCCCAAAAGTCCCTTTTTAGCATCCCAATTTTAAATTAGGATGCCACGAGTAACTTGTGGTGTCCTTTTTCAAAATTAGGACTTCAAAAGCCTCCACATAATAACAAAAATGCCACTGCCTCCATATTTTACTTTCTTTCTAAAAAAAAAAATGGACGTTCTTTAAGAAAAGTAGTTTTATTTTTTATAGTGGTGTACGTTATAACAGTGAAAGTGAAAGCCACTTTCTGTTCTGGGGAAAATCAGAGGGAAATGAATAACATGTGCATAAAAGTGTTCATTAATTGTCATGGCGTGGACATGACGAGGACGTCAGGAATTTCTATTTTGAGTTATCTTTTTGGTGTTTGATTGTTTCCCCTCCTATCTCCACCACACACAAATTGGCACCGTGAGAGGGGAGTCATTTTCATATAACCATAATTTGTTTCTTCTCTTCTTCGTCTGTTCCCCACCCCCCAACTACAACACCCCCACCCAAAATAAGAAGCTGAGAAATATCTTTTATTTGTACTATATGGGGTCTTCAAAATAAAAGATAGATAACTATTTTAAAAATATTAAAATACTAGGTTATTTATTTATAATAAATAATGAGTGTTGGTTTCCTTAAAATACTCTATTTAATCATGTGCATTAATATGGGGAATCAATAGGGATACTTTGGGATTAAAAAATATAAAATTAGGAGATAAAATGAATTGAATTCTTTTATTTAAAACCAAATAAACCCATTGTCTAACTCTTATAACAAAGACTAAATGGAGTATTGTCAAGAATTTCTTGTCCTTCAAGTTTTGTTTTTTTTTTTTTTTTTCACAGTCCTCTAATGACTTTCTCTGGCGGGCGGGTATGCGTGTGAGAGAATTGAGCTAATTAATTGGTACTTATCAACAAAAATGTTGTTATATAAGGTCCTTCCTTTTTATCTTTCTTGCTTTACATGTTTGTAGTGACTCTGGTCCATGTCAAGTTAGCGAGGCTTTACATACGGAATCATCTCAATTTACAAGTCATAACTAGGAATTTACACAATTCCTATTAAATGATTTATTTACATGTGATCCTCAACATGTAAAATATGTAGGAGGTATGATTATGGTGTGTGTGTGTATATATATTTTTTCAATTTTTCTTTCATAATTTATAACTCCACATAACTTTTAGTGCTTTGTGAATAAAACTTGTGGAGTTACCAAACATGAGGCCCCAAAAATTGCCATTGAAAGTTTTAGATAATTGTTTGTAATAAGAGTTAAATACCATTTTTATCATGAAAGTATTGGTTAAGAGGCATTCAGCACCCGGAAGTTTTTTGGTATTAGTTTTGCCCCGAAGTGTTACAAAAATGAGCAAATATGCCCCAGAAGTTTTTTTTAGGAGCAAATTTGCTCCAGAAATTTTTTTTAGAAGCAAATTTTTGTAAACTTCTAAGACAAAAATGATCAATCCAACGGTCAAGATCAACCGATGGGCAAAATTGCTACGTTTGTAAACTTCCAGGGCAAAAATGATACCGAACAAACTTCTAGGTGCCGAGTGCTCCAAAACCAAAACTTCCGTGGCAAAATTGATATTTATCCCTTGTAATAAACATGAATTTTTACTATACCTCAAATGATTTTCTACCATGTTATTTCTACAAAAATCATTTCAACTTTTTCTTATTTATATTTATTGTAATATCTTGAATTTTGGGCTTATAGACTTGACGATAAGCCTATATTAGGCAGATGACTAAGCCTAGTTCAGGAAGTGTGAGAAATATTGTGACTGGAACTTCCCTTGATGCTGGTAGACTGGATTTCTTGAAAGGCAATCATATTTTGACGTGCCTTTGACTAAAAAATGGTATCCAATGGCCTTGAAACTTTGCGTGATTGTAGTAGACATCTTAAGCTTTAATTTAATATATATTATGGGCTGATTGGATATGTATATAGTTGTGAACTTTTGAAGTTAGCCTTGAAATATATAATATTTTCCTGGACCAGTGTACATTAAACAGTGATTCTGGAATAGTTGACCTGTAATTGACTGTGGAAGGTATTTTTCAAAAAAAAAAAAAAAAAACTTATTAATGATCACATAGCCTTTAGAATCACTGCAATTGGACTTTCCAAAGTTGGGTCAAAATTCTACTAGTTTGTGTCAAAATAAGTTTTGTAAGGATAAATGGTCAAATTCGAACAAGAGCTAGTAAGGCCCATGGACGCGGCCTCCATAAAATTTAAGAATACTCTAAACTTCTCTCTTATACTCTAAATTTGGCCAGAAATCCAAAAGAGAGGAGCACAAAAAAGCCCAAGAACCTAATTACATGGTTTAGTTGTAACCAAATAGCAAACTAGTAAATAAGTGGCTAGTTGGTGCCCAAATGTTTTCTCCTCCTCCTAGCCGATTTGGTTATACCCAAAAAATCCATTCTTCCTTCTCCAGTTGAGTTAGACACACACATACACACCCAAGGAAGAGGAAGCTAGCCGAAATCTCAAGAGGAAGAGGAAGAGAGAAACTTTAAGAATCAAGAGGTGAGTCCTTGTGCAACGGTTCCTATCTCTTCTAAACTCCTTCTTAGCTTCTTAAATCTCTCTTCTATGGTGTGTTAAGGGTGTTCACCAAAACCCTAGTGAGACAAAGAGGAAGGAAAAGTTGCAAGAACGCAAGATAAAGCCAAAGTAAGAGATGTTCTTGACCCTATTGTGATTGTTCTTGCACTTGTTGTTGGTTGTGGTGGCTTCTCCTTGTCTTCTTGTGATTTTGGAAACCCAATCATTAAGGGGAGGTCTTGTCCATTTATCTAAAAGTGGGTTAAAGTGTGATTAAGGCCTAAATAACAAGTTAGGATGTGATTAGAGACCTAGTTGTGTTGTTCTTGAAGTGAAACTTGATAAAGCAATTTTGATTTCTTTTAACCCTATATTTTGGCCAGAGCAGGGGACCTGAGGAGTGGGATTTTGTCCATTTTGATGCTTCCAATGTGTTTAAAATGAAAAATTGTTTGGGATAAAGGTCAGGGAGTGATTTTGGATGGTTTGGAATTGATTTGCTCTAAAACCCTAAACTGCCGTTTCAGTTTTGTGCAAGCCAGACATATTGTTTTGTGTTTTTGAATGAATAAATGGTACCCAATGGCTATGAAAGTTTTCACAATTAAAGTAGGCATAATAATATTTGATGTTATAGGTCATATGCCTCATTTCGATGTGTATACGTAGATATAGGAATTTGTAAAAATGACTTATGATTCTAGAAAACAATTCTGGACAGTGTGTAGTTATTGTTAAATTTGGATTAGTGTGCATATATATGAGTTCTAGCTAGCAGTATTTGTCCTTGGCAATAGACTCAACAGTGATTACATAGGGCTTTGGAACCACCCTATTTGAAAACTTGTACAATGAGATATGAATTTTCAATGTTTGTAATAAAACTAGTAGGACTGGATAGGTAAAAATGGAAAAGTAAGGCCCAAAGTAAATAGTTTGATCTTCAAGTGTTAATAGGAACTCTTGGGAATTAATATACGCCCATTAGCTTGACACTGAGCCTAGTGCAATAGCATTAGAGATTGTGAAGAGTATGGATAAATAATAACCCGCCATCCATAAATGTGTTTTTATAGGACCCATCAATTTCCCAGGATGACTTAAGGATTGGGAGCCAATTCAAGGATTGGTAAAGTGTTCAGGTGATAACTCTAATTTCACATTCTTGTGTGTCGATCTTTATATGTAAGTTTAAACCATATTTGTATAAGTCTCGTCTGTATAGAGCCAAACTTGGGTTATTGCCCAGTCGATTTCTCATCTGCAAAGAACCAAACATGGGTTGTTGCCCAATTGATTTCTCATGACTTAGGTTGTTGCCTAGTAAATTTCCCAGCACTGTGGTTATGATATGTTGTTTACAGTTGTTGCTGCCATTTTGTAGTTGATGCTACATATGATCTATGTTATGATGTTGAATGTTGTATGTTGTTGTGAACTATTACCCTGGGGTTCTTGGGGATCCCAGCCCTTGTTACTAATTATGAAATAGACAATGCACTCCCAGGGCAAGGCGGCAGACATTGGCAGTTTATGGTTCTGGTTTGGACTAAGAGCTTATGTTGGTTGTCAATAGTACTAGTTTTAGAATTAGTAAATATTATTTACGAATCCTATGAGTATCCTTGTAATATAATCAAGTACAGTTTATCAATATATTATACTATTTCTGTTCATCCACTATGCGCTGTGATAAAATTCTGATGATTGTCGGTATATACCAAAGGGTATTACATTCATTATCAATCTTATCTATTATAGTATGATCACATATCAATCTAAACATCGCTTCCCCAACTTTAAGCTCTTTTTTCCCTTTCAAGGCCTAACATTTATTACCATATAGAATTATTGGTCTTTAATTACGTCAATTCAATTAAACTTCCTTTTAAATTTATAGTCATTTTTTGTCACAAATCACTCAGCATTTTTCCATTTGCACCACTTAGCTAATATTCTACAAGTAACATTTGCATCAATTTCATTTTCATTTTTGTATAATTGATGAAAAATATATGAACTTTTCAATTTGTGAAATGATTTAGTCTCCCATTTTAACTTCTAAGTAACTTCTAACATGCATGCCTCTTAAAAAAAATGAAGAGCATAAAATTGACTTTTGATGTGATACATAAAAATATCAATAAGCTATTAATTGATGTGGCAGCGGCCTCACTCTCCTAAAATAACGCAGCACAAGTTCAATTGTGCACTTATTGGGAGAGATGAAAACCATGTAATGTGCCCTTTAAGCCGTAAAAGGAACTTAAGCCCAAAGTGGCTTAGGGATACATTTGTTAATTCACAAAAACAAAAACAAAAAAAAACAATTAGTACACCTAGATAACCTTTACTCCAATAAATTATGTAATTTTGTTTTCATTTTTAGTTTGTTAATTTTTAATTATTATAAATAAGATAAACCTTAAAATTGAGAAAAACGTGCAACTTTTTTGTTTTGTTTTTTGTAACTTAACATTACAGGTTATATCAGGATATGTGGACATGAGACCTAGAAACAAAGGATGGTAGGGCCAATATTGCGTCATATGTGAAGCTCCTACAGTAGAAGAAGTTCCATTCACCACGGGAAGCAGCCAGTTAATAAGAGCCACTCCTTTTAGGGACTGTCAATCACTACTCCCCCAATATATATATCTCCACCCCTTTCGGTTCTGTGACTGCAAAATATTTGATTCTTCGAGTAAGTATCATATATAGTCATATAAACATAAATCTGAGAATGGATGTGGCTTCAGTGTTTCACATGAATGGAGGAACTGGAGAAGCAAGTTATGCCAACAATTCCTTATTACAGGTATGTGTGAGTGTACATGGTATATATGTGTGTGTATATATATATGTGAGTACATATATAGAGACACACACATATATATATATATATATATATATATATGTTTATGGGTTTATTATTTGTTATGTATATGCATGAGTCACCCCAAAACGACGTCGTTTTAGGAGTTAGGAGAATTAATGAAGGGTGTTTTGGTGAAACTCATGTAATAAATACAAAAATAAAAATACTAAAAGACCCTTCATTAATTCCTCTAACTCCCAAAATGACATCGTTTTAAGGTTAGGGGAATTAATGAACTATAGTTTTTAGGTGATATATATTTTAAATGGGTTTATGTATATATACATATAGGTTGAACCATCAAAATGGGCTAAGCCCATCTAAGTGGAGGGATGAACTACTTGTACTTTATGGGGTGTAAAAGGAGGTCCGGCTCAAACTGGTTAGCCCATTAGTGCTAAAAAATAAAAGAGCTAGCCTGTTAGGGCTAAGGGCCAGCTTGCATATTTTTTATTTATTGATATAACAATTCTCACTCTTGTTATACAACACCTCTTAATTGGAAATTTTTTTCGGTACTCTAGTTTACTCACATTTGTGCCCTGATCAAACTTTAAAGGTTTAGGTTGAGGTTAATTTTTCTTGAAACAATATCATTTTAGCCTAACTTTTCTTAAATTTATTTTGAACACTTTCCCAAATTGAATGTTAAATTAAATAATATTATGACAAAGAAAATTTCATAGTCACAGGTAAAATTTTTATTTAAAAAAAATATATATATTATGATATTTTCTTTGTCTTTTTAACTATATAAAGTTTCTTATATGTCATAAAAAAGGAGGTAAATTATTTAGTTTTTGTTATTTTTGAGTTGGGACAATAGTTTATTAGTGTTTGAAATTTGATTTGTATTTGTTTTTAAAGTTTGAACAAAAGTTAGTCACTCTATTTTATAAATACATATGATTTGAATTATAAATTTTAAGAGATTTATTATTCTATTTTTAGATATTTCAAAATAATGTAAATATTGAAAATTTAATCAAAATACATAAAAGCCCGTAGGTAGGCTTGAGCCCGCATGTTTAAAAGTCAAGCTTCAATAATATAATGATTTCATAGAACACGGGCTTGGACTTTTCAAGCCTGGGCCCATTAGAGACGAGCCATTTACGGTCCATCCAGTAGCATATTTTAACATCTTTACCTTTATCATAAGATATATAACCATCACGTATACTTACTGATAATATATATTTAAACAGCAAAAGGTGATGTCCATAACAAAGCCCATTAGAGATGAAGCAATAAGGAGTATCTACAAGGGAAAGCTCCCTAAAAGCCTAGCAATTGCAGACTTGGGTTGCTCTTCTGGACCAAACACTTTGTTTATGACTTGTGAACTTATTGAGACTGTGGAGATGCTTTGTAGAGAGCTAAACCATGAATCTCCAGAATATATCATCTTCTTGAACGATCTTGCTGGCAACGACTTTAACAACATTTTCAAGTCTCTAGAATGCTTCAAACAAGACTTAAGCACTCGAGTTGTTGGTGGGATTGGTAAATGCTACATCACTGGCGTTCCAGCTTCTTTCTATGAAAGAATTCTTCCTGCTAGTTCTCTACATTTTGTTCATTCCTCCTATAGTCTCCATTGGATGTCTCAAGTATGTAATATTAATCAGTAACTCTCTTTTAAATACTTTTCACTAATTATTTTTATATTAGACATAACTTCTTCCTCCTTTTTCTAATTTGTATCATTTCATTCCCATATAGGTTCCAAAAGGTATAGAAAACAATAAGGGCAACATTTGCATGGCAAGCACAAGCCCTTTCGATGTTCGTAATGCTTACTACCACCAATTTCAAAGAGATTTTTCATTGTTTCTGAAATGTCGGGCTAGAGAACTAGTTGAAGGAGGTCGTATGGTTCTTACCTTCCAGGGAAGAAGCAATAGTGGCACATCTAACAATGAATCTTACTACGTTTGGGAGCTTTTAGTTGAGGCTCTCAATGACATGGTTTTTGAGGTACGTAACATACATAGTTTCTTGTAATATATACAAAGATTTGATCATTGACAAAGCACAATGGTTCGTTGCTATCCATAGAGCCGCACTTGGTAGAATATGACTTCTAATCATTGTTGACTCCACACACTCAGAGTTTTAAACATACAATTTTCTCTGAAATTTGTGACAGAAAAATTTGTTGTGGTGTGTGGGGTAGGGAATCATAAAGGAGGATCAGATAGATTCATTCAACATTCCTATGTACTATCCATCCTCATCTGAATTGCAATTAGAGATTGAAAAAGAAGGCTCATTCACTTTGAATCATTTGGAGGTATTTGAAGTAAGTTGGAAGGCTGCATGTGGTGAGGAACACAATGATAATAGTGATGGATACAGAGTTGCACAATTTGTAAGAGCTGTGGCTGAATCTCTTCTTGTGAGTCACTTTGGAGAAGCTATCATTGACGATGTTTTTCATCGTTACCAACATATATTAGCTGATCGTATGTCGAAAGAAAAAAATGTGTTCCTCAATCTTGCTGTATCTTTGACCAAAACAGCTTGAAGCAACTAGCAGATGCATGTTTCTACCTTATAATATTGGGGATCCATATGAATGTAATGAATAAATTATTTGTCAGTCTTCTTGTTCTTTTCCCTATATTGTGTATGTTCGATTTGAGTAATCCCGCGTTTGAGTGAAGTTGTATCTTTATAATTTTATGAATAAATTATTTGTCAGTCTTCTCACAACTTTATTACATATACCACAAATGATAGTGTATATTCCGAGGCATAGCTAACAAAACCAAATATAAACAATACATTATGTATTTCAAATTTCTATTACTTCACATGTTTATCAATTCTCTCAAGTTAACCTTACTGATATTCTCTCAACAATAATCATGTAGGAGAGGGAGTGAAGGAATTTAGAAAGATGATTAGGAAGTAACCTTTGAACTAGACTCTAATTGGTTGAGGCCAACAGGTCAGCTTAAAGTCCATTGGGGGCCAAACCAGTGGGGAATAAAAAAACTAACATATAATTTAAATTATCATTATACCATTCAAATACCAAATATCAATTCAATACCTTAAATCAATAACAAAATAATCATATACTTATCCAACATTCTTTACAATTTCTTTGACTTATTGACATCATAGTATCATTCCAACATCCAGTAACACTAGAATCAATAATAACTAAATATTCTTCCTAGGAAAATATCAAAATAGATAAATGATAAAAAAATATTTCTACTTACAATCCTTAGTCACTAAATTAATAGACATTAACATCAAAATTATCATTAACCGACTAATATTGCCGTCTACAATATGTAGCCAACAAAAAAATATGTTTACTTTTATTAAAAGACAACGTGGGAAACCTTGCAACTCACCAGGTAGGCCAGGTTAGGGACCTAACCAGACCGGTTATATGGTTGTTTGCCGGGTTCCAAGCTAACTTGGTCGGTCTAATTCGTGCTTGATAATCATGATAAAAATAGCAGAAGGTGTCATTTGTTTATTTATACATGCATATAGACTTTCAACAAAGAGAGAAAGAAAATGTTGGGAAAAGAAAGAAAGAAGGAAATCATGCTCAAGTTTCAATTAAATGGCAATAACGATTGCAAATAAAAATTCACAATACAAAGACGGTGTTCTGTTCTGAGAACATAAGTGTCTAGCCCTAGGTGGATTAGTAGGTTTATCTTGGATCAAATAGCTCCTTCTTAGGTATCCATGGATGAGATACCTTTGAGAATAGAAGATCACTGTACACAACCAAAGGGGGTGGGGTGTGTGCACAGTGTAGGCAGAATTTTAAAGAGGGAGAGTGTAGAATTCGTGTACCTTTAGGGTTTACCATCTATTTATAGAGGTACCCTAGGGTTAGGGTTTGGACTACTAGGCCTCTTGTGCCTCTAAGCCCAAATGTTCTGCCATCACATCTGTGCAATAGTGGTTGCTTCTTGTTGGGCCACACTTTGGATGGGCCTAGTATTTATATCCATAACAGTTGCCCCCTGACCCGATAGTTCGGGTCTCGAGCTACCGGGATGTATTGATTGTCTGATGTGCAACACAGACTTGGCCGAGATATATCTAGCTTATCCGAGTTGTTTGAGAAGAAATAAGATCCCTTGCTTGCTTTCGTAGCAATTTTTCCCGGGATAATTTCCCGGTCTATACTCCTGTATTTAATAATATGTAAGAAAATCATAATCAATGAAAAATACTTCTTGTTTACGCAAATCATTCAACTTGCTCATCTCGAATACTTGTCCGAGTTTGATTTCCGTTTTGGTTTTCATTAACCCTGGTTATTGATAATACACATTTCCACTAACAACTCGTTGCCCCCCAGCATGGTGGTTCAGGTCTCTGAGCTGCCGAGATGCATTGATAGTTTAACTTGGCTCTTTACAAAGAACTCAGATTTTAACTTTACACGAAGCTCAAATTTTGATTATAATCGCCTTCAAAAATTTTGATTCCACATGGAACTCGATTTTAACTAGATTCAGTTTAAACCGAGCCTTCCTTCAAAACTTTACACGGATCCCTGATTTAAACTAGATTCAGTTTAAATCGGGTCCGCCTTCAAAAATTTAGGCATTGCTATCACAAATAATCCAATAAAGGATTTTAAATACACAGAGCTTCGATTTTAGCCAGATTCGATTTAAATCGAGTCGGCTTCAAAAATTATTACGGATCCGGAGATTAACTAGATTCGATTAAGCGGGTCGCCTTCAAAAATTACCACGGATCCCGGATTTAAACCAGATTCGGTTTAAATCAGTCGCCTCCGTCCCTTTTGTAGGAATGGACTCCACTCGAAACTTGAATTTCATCCGTAATCAATTTAAATCGGCATGAATTCTACATCGGCTTGCTCGTCCGTTAATTTTGACCGTTAAGTTTTACTGAGTGTACACGTGGCATGCCACCTCATCAACCCAATAAGAGTTAAGTATCATTTTTGCCGGAAGTTTTCGAGAGCAAGTTTGCCCCGAAGTTTTCACTAAGGAGCAATTTTACCCGGAAGTTTACAAAATGTATCAATTTTGCCCTTCTTTCCCACATATTAAATTTGACTTTTAAATCAGTCAAAGACCACACATGTCATGCCTTGAAAATGTCGAACTTGGAGTCAGAGAAGGAGATCCTTAAGATGTTGAGCTCAAGGCAGCCAGAATTTGTGAAGCCGAACTAGTCACAGGAAGCATCACTTATGATCTAAGCAAATGATCAATCTGTACAAACGTAAATATTATCACTATTGATTTGTTTTACTGAACCAATTTTTGGAACAATTCATTTCTCGTTTTGTGTTTCATTTGCTTAGATCATAAGTGATGCTTCCTCCAGGTTTTGCGATAGACCTTTCGGTCCCGTGACCGGTTCGGCTTCACAAATTTCCGCATATGAGCTCAACATCTTAAGGATTTCCTTCTCTGACTCCAAGTTCGACCTTTTCAAGGCATGACATGTGTGGTGTTTGACTAATTTAATATTGGGGGAAAGAAGGGCAAAATTGATACGTTTTGTAAGCTTCTAGGGTAAAATTGCTCCTTAATGAAAACTTCCGGGGCAAAATTGCTCTCAGTGAAAACTTCCGGGGCAAAAATGATACTTTTGATTGATGAGGTGGCATGCCACGTGTGTATTCAGTTAACTTAATGGTCAAAATTAACATAGGGGAAATTTTGCTACCTTTTTCATACTTCCGGGGCAAATTTGATACCCAAAAAACTTCCAGGTGATGGGCGCTCCCTTAGCAAAACTTCCGTGGCAAATTAGGCCTTTAACCCTCCCATTATACAAAAAGACATTATAAGGACCCGACCTTCCCCGTTAAGTAGTGATAGGGGTACTTTTGGATGAGGTAGTGCTCAGAGCTAAAGAAAGATAAAGGGACTCTGTTGGTTGAATTCCTTGTGACAAGTGAACCAGTCGAACAACTAATAAAGGCTAAGTAGAGTTATCGTCCAATAGAAGACCTGTTAATACCAAAGATGATGACGGTTTCTCATGGAAGTTGTGTGTGATGAGAGTAAAGTTGGTTTGTTTATCTATTACTAATGACAAATAAGTAAATGAGTGTTCAGAAGTTGGAAGGAAGATATCAGCTTGAAAGTAAGTTGAGTTCAAATTTCATCTTGTAGCCTACAATTTAGGTCGAACCCTGCACAAGCTCCCAAGCAAACATTGTTTAGTAGAGGTCTAACCTCGATTCCTTTCCAGAAAGCCGATGTCACTGATCTAGCACCTTAGTGACCGCTAAGAGACAAGATATTAAATTACTGTTAAAAAAAACTAAATATATTAAATTAAAAGCTTAGCAAACTAGGTTTATTTTACAACTTAGAAATCCATCCTCACTCAACAATTGGAAATTTAGTTCATGACTGATAAGGGAAACACAAAATAGAGTAACACAGAACAGCCCATGGGAAAATGAAACTAAGAACGATAAAAGAAAATAGAAAAGCTTGTTGAAACGATCGAAGACGTATGGGACATCCTATCACGTGATGTCTCTATGTCTTCCATAGTCCATTTAGCTTTCGCTCGATAATTCTCTAGTTCCTTCGGTATGAGTCCAATCGAATTGGAATTGTACTGACTGCTTTGACCCTTACGACTTTGATGATTTTAGGTTTAGCCGCGTTTTCCTCTTATAGTCAAGTCTTTTCGTGCCGTACATTCATTGAGCTGGGCCTTCCAAATCTGTTAGGTCAAAATCCCTAAATTCGGTTGATTAATCCTTATTTAATTTTGTGGGATTCTAAAAATCTTCTCTTCGATTCTCTGCATCTCCTATTTCAGCCTTCGTCAATTCAACCGCCGTCTAAATGTCCATCTTGATGACCTGTCTTTAATTCCTGAAAAACCTTAAGGAAAAGTCAGTGTAAAGTAGCACATAACTCTGCATCACTTATGATGCTATAGCATATTGGCTGCATCACATTGCTTTCGCATAAGTCCAAATACCAAATGATGTAGCATTATATCCGCTTTGTTATGCACTTTCAAAGTAAACCATAAAGTACCCCTTTTCTTATGCACATATATAGGATAATAGGGTGAATGCAACATTTTATAGATTGCATTCCCTATTTTTCTATATGAATGAATTCAAACACATTTTATCGGATTCATCATTTAAAACATCACTACAAAAAAATGTGGATTTCCCACGGAATTCTTGATGGTAAGTGTATATTTTGTGATTAAATAGGTGTATATTTTATAAAAATTAGTTGGAATTATTGATATTATATACCTATTTAATTATCTTTTATTGATTTTTCCATCATTGAATCAAACTTAGGATCAAAGAATAAATCGACATAAAATCTACTCATATCCTATTTTTAATGTCTTGGAGATATTATATGAAAGAGAAGAGACAAAAAGCATATGGAACTTATGACCATAAATTAAATGAAAGGAATAAAGACGAGGACCCCACATGCTAAAAAGAAAACTTGGATCCTAAGTTTGGTGATTAATTAAGATGAGGAGACTTAAATTATAAATAGGGAGCGAGACAAAGAAGAAGGAGAGACGAGAGAGATGCGCGAGAACAAGAAGAACAAAGAAGCGAGAGGAGTAGCGGTGAGCGTTTTGGTTCTCTTCATCATCTCCACGGAAGAACGGAAGGACTGTGGAAGCGACGGAGATTTTCTTTCCGCTTTCTCTTTATTCTTTGAACCTGGATTTTTATCTTTGTTATTAGTTTTATTAGAGCCATGTTTGGCTAGTTGGTTTTGCAACCTAGAGGACCTATGAACTTATGGGTGAATTGGATTTTGTTTTCATTGTTTAGTTAAATTTGATATTAATTTTGGTTACTTAATCTTGGTTGGTTTTATCTATTTAGTGATTGGCCATCATTGAATATGATTTTGAGCAATATGATTTACTTTGATGAAGGGGATTTTAATTAGGCTATGAGATTAAGTAATATGGGATTAGATTACGATTTAATTTGCGGTTAGGATAGACATATACCTAATGGTCCTATATAATTGTTGAAGAGTGTGTTCGATTTTTGTTGCCTCTTGAGTAACTATGTTAGACATAACAAGTTATACTCAAGACATGGTTGTAAGTGGGCCGACAGGCACTTATAGCTATTTATACTCGAGATTAACAAAATTGATATTAAAGCTAATTAAATTAGTAAAAACAAGGTTTATGAAGCTAATAAGGGATTAGTGACTCTGGGTTGCTCATTTCATTATTGTGGTAGTTTTCTAATTTTTATTTTAGTTTTGATTTTCTTTTCCTTTATCTTAATTAAATTCAATTTGTTTTGCTCAACTTAAACGAATTGGGAAATTAATGCTTAACTAAAGTTGTGATACTAAGTCCTCGTGGGAACGATACTTTTCTTATCACTTTATTACTTGATATGGCTCGTGCACTTGCGAGTTTATAGGCTATAAAGTTTTGCCCTATCACCGACGGAAAAATTTCGTCAAAAATTACCCACGAAATTCCATCGGTAAAATTACGACGGGATTACATTGGTAACTAAAATTACCGATAGGATTTTGTGGGTAATTACGTCGAAAAACTTCTATTGGAAAAAAGCCGTGGCAAAATAAAATTGATTTTTTCCATGGTTTTTTTTGCGACGGAATTTTTAATAATCGATGGAATTCCGTCGGTAATTTCGATTTACCGATGGAATTACGTGGGTAATTTCGTTGGTAATTTTTACCCATGGTCCATTGGGTAATTTTTGACATAATTTTTTCCGTCAAGAATCGCATAGGTAATCCGCGTTTTTTTTGTAGCGCGTATTGGGAAAATATGGCATAAATATAACTCATCAAACCGCCACTCGCCTTAGCTTTCCACCTATTTGTTAATGGGAGCCAATTTGAGTACGAATCACTTCGAGGGGCATTATGAGCTCATTAGATGTAGACAGTTTAAATATAATTTGAATAATTTAGATTTAGTTTTTTTAATGGAAGAATTTTGAATTACAAAGCCATTTGTTTTTGGAAAAAAAATAAAAATTATGATATTATTTTTATTTTATATTTCATGCCCATTAAAATGGTGTTTAAAAAAGTAAAGATAAAAAACTTAAATATGGACCATCTAGATTTGTTGAGCTTATGGTGATAGGGCCCCAAATTTGTTCCTACTTAATGCGTGATGAGGAAGATGGCTGGAAAAGGATACTTCTCTTGGGCCTTCATACACACACACATATATATAGAGAGAGAGAGACAGAGTATATAAGTAATCTAATGAGTATCTTGAGAGAATAAAAATATGTAGTCCGGTCACTGAGGATTGACTCAAGTGGTAAGCGGCTTGTGTCGCTTAAGCAAAGGTCTCGGGTTCAAGCTTTGTGAATGCAGAGAATCCCACGGGAGACTCTCCCACCATAGCCAGGTGCGCGACGTGGGTTAGATCCGGATTAGTCGGGGCGAAACTCCGGTTAACCGGGTGGGCAACCAAAAAAAAAAAACAACTTTATTTGTAATAAAAAAGATCTAGATTTATGATCAATTCAAAGCTTGAATTAAAAAATTCCTCTCGCAATTAAATCACTACCAGAAAATTTTGGAAGACGGATAATCTTTAAGAAATACAATGAATTACTCTCTTTAATCTAAAATATAAGACATCTAATTTTAGTCTAAAATATAAGACATCGATAGGGCAATAAATGTTATTTCTTATTTGGGTTATCCCCAAACTATTTTTAAAATGTACACCTGCCATTTTTTATTTTCCATTTTTTTCTTGAGAAAATCCTATATAAAGTGTCTTGAATTAATGAAATTCAAAATTAGGTTGGTAAATTTATCAAATTATTAATTAGGTTATAGACTCAATTCCAGATTTCAGAATGTGGGTAAAATAACTTTATTACCCCCTCTCTTATTTTTATTTCTCCTTTCATCCTCTTTCTCTATCCCCAAACAACCTCAACAATATTCTCTCTCTCCTACAACAAGAAATATCCAGAATTATAGCTAAATCCTAATAATAAAAAAATCACGATGACTCTGTGTATTGGATAGTTTTTAAATTTTTCATTGTGTGTATATACATATATTGCATAATTGTTTATATATTTTTAAATTACGAGATGAGTGAAATAAGAAGCACATGAAGAGGACATTTAATTTTTAAAAAACAAAAAGATTGAATAAGCGTTGTCATGCGTGTGTGAAAAAAAAAAAAAGAAAAAAAAAACAGAGAGAGACAACACAAAATATGCGAGTCGATGTAATGGTTGAGAATAGTAACACAATTGATCGAGGTTGTTGTGGGGAGAGAGATAGGGAGAGAGAGTCAAGGAGAATGAGAGGGGAAATATCTTGAGGGAAGAGAAGAGAAAGAGGGGCTGTATAGACATTTTATCCACATTCTAAAATTCTGAATTGAGTTTATGACTTAATTAAGGATTTGTAAAATTTACCAAATTGATTTTGAATTTCATTATTTCAAGAGACTGTATATGGGATTTTCCCCTTTTTTTTACATGAAAGTGACCATAGACTTTGAGAAGGAAGGTAAAAGAGACACAACTGTTAAAACATGCTAAGCTGACTTCGGCTATGCTGTGAAAGTATCAAAATATCCTTAGCACGAAAAGAAAAAAAATCGTCTCCCTCAATTAATCTGCTTCATCATCATCCACAATCACCAACAGGTCTCTCTTCAGTATCATACTTCTCTCCCTTCATCCTTGATCTTTATTCTTTTGGTTCCACAACTTTAGCTTCTATTATTTGGTCAAGAATGATTTGATAATATCTCGACAACCCCAGATGAGTCTTTGATTACTGACCTGTCAAAGAATGGCTTTAGATTCTCCGGTAGTGATGAATCTGATGAGGGTTCATCGAGTTTAGAGCAGATAATGTTGCCAGCGAGAGGAAGAAAGTTGCAGAGAATTAGAGAGAGGGAGTGTTTGAGTTTAGGAAGAGGGAATGGAAGGAGGAGGAAGGGGGGTGGGGATATCAAGATACAATCTGGAGACGGAGGGGATAACCGAGCAAGGGAGGGAGTATGGGAGAGAAGGAAGAAAGAGACAAGGATAGTAAAGAAAATTTAAAAATTTGAGCATTTTTTTTTAATAATGTGGGGCCACCATAAATAGTGACAACCGTTTGGCATTCTCAAGGACTTGGTCACTTTTGCCTCAGTTTGAAATTTTATAGGCGGTGTTCACTACCACAAAAAATATTTTTAATGTCCCTTTTTCTAGGACTCCGTATATCCTATTTACGACTTCCCAAATTTAAATTTAGGATTCCGTAAGTGCCCAATTTAAAAAAAAAAAAATTATTTTTGTTTTCTCACATCTCTCATATGACTAATCACGATGGTAGACAGTGAAAAAGAACAAAGATGAAGAAAGGTGCCTCAAGGAAACTTAGACCAGAAACAAAACTAATCAAAATCGTCGAATTACATGGAAGATGATTAATAAAGTCACTACATTGATAAATGATTTTGAATAAAGAAAAGGGAAAAAGACATCCACCCACGGAAGCACACAAAACTAATCAAAATCATTGATATATGATTTTGAACAAAGAAAAGGGAAAAAGAAAACAATGTCATCATTCCAATGCAACATGGACCTCAAATACTTCCCCGGGCTGTTTACTTGGCCACTTTTACATGGAAAAGTGAACTGAAACCACCCTAATGTAATGTTTTAACTTCTTTTTCAATAATCCGATTCTTAAACACCCAAATAAAGTCCACAGAATTGGCACATTCTCAAATAAATAGTTACAGACAAATTCTTTTAAAATATTCTTCTTTAACGCTTAAAGATTAATCAAGTAATATTCATGTAAAATGATATATCATTATGGTCAACCACCAATTTCTGGACCAAACCCGAGGTTGTTAGCCAACAAAATGCATTAAAATTTTATAATAAAACGAAGGAAGAAAAAAAGACACTTGACTGTCTGAGTAGAAAATCCAAATTCCAAATTCACTCAAACAAATCCAACGGCCGTTTTTTTACTATGAAGCAATCATGTAAAATGTCAAAGTTCAAACAGTGTGATGGTCTCAGTATATTAGATAGTGAGCTAGTTTGCTCTTTTCACTTGCACACAAGTTTTTTTGGCTCTATCTTAGAATAAGTCCTTGAGCCCCATTTTGGGTTGCTTTCCACAATAGCATCGAAGAAGCATTAAAAAAATACTTTGACATTCAAGTAAAACAGAACAGAACTAGATGAGGCAGAAAACCGTACCAGCAGTTGACTCAAAAAATTCATCCAGATCCTTCTGCTGTTCTGCAAAAAGCCAAGAAGGAATATATTTCAGAACTCAGAAGATTGAGACCAAATAGTGAATATAAAAAGGAACAGGGCGGTCATCAAATATGCAGCATAATGGAACTACCAAAGTTCCAAATAGTGAAAGATGAATAACTTCCCCAAATTTTATAGATCCAAACTGTGTTTCAAATAATCTCCTTTGGCAGGAAGCATTCTGCATAACTCTGAACACAAGGGAAATTCCTATTTGATAATTGCAACATTTGAAATAATCAATATATTCCTAATTATAGTAGTTAATGGTATGCATTCGTCAGAATCCAACATGAGCAGCATTCATATCCTACAGAAAAGGCATAACATGACAGTGGTAAAACCATGGATAGAACAGCTCTAAGATATGCCTCAAAAATAGTAGTACAGAACACAGATTTAATGCTTATCCGCTTAAGTATTTTGGTCACCATAGTATTTTCGTCATACAACTAATTGTAGCCAGTAATGAATTTCATAGATATGAGATCATGGAAAACTATATCTTTTAGGGAACCCAAGAACATTGTGGAGAAAAAGTTTAACAAAGTTCAAGTTATATCATGTACATCAGAGCCTTCCTAAAATATATTTTTTTCGGAAGATGTTTGACATTTTGAAGATTAAATGAAAATTTGCAAGATTTAATAGAGTTTTAGAAGTCATAACATAGTAAACTGAATAAAGACGTGAGAAAGAAGAAATAAGCAGTCACCATCTTCATATTCTAAGGCTTGAAGTATCATCTCCACCTTTAAAGGGAAAAGATTAATAGAATCAGATTTACTAAATTTGCACATATTAACAGCCAAATAGAAATGTAGGCTTCATGTTAAAATATTCCATCATCGTGATCATATGAAGTTCTCAACAAAACTTTGAAAAATTTGATATTATTTGCATGACTGTTTTTTGTTTTGTTCTGTTGGCACAAGCTTTGCCTGTGGCAATTCGAAAATGCAATATAACCCAATTGCACCTTTTAGAACCTCTTGGGGAAAACAAAGATGGAGAATAAAGTAACAGATTTGGAGCATGATCATCACATTCTAAATTTTCACACCTTCCCACCCCTGTTCTTTCCTTCAGATCGGTAGGTAGCTTTTATAACTCAAATGGAACTGTTTTATCTAGACACTATCTATGAAAATGTTTAAACTCTTCAAACAGAGAATTAAAGAACATCACAACAAGATTCATCAAGAAATTCAACAAAGGATGGAGCTCATAATAACAATGGATAGGAAACCTTGATAGTATGTGAAATAGAGAAAATGAATCCACAAAGGCACAAACCTTGTCAAGGTCCTTGACAAATTTAGCTTCTGGTGAAGAATTTGCTTCATACTCCATCCACAACTCAGCTATTTCCGTTGCTTCATTAAGCCAGTTGGAAGATATGTCAAGAGAAGAGTTTACTTAAATTCAGTCATTGACAAACTGTTTTTGTAGTGAAATGGAAGTACCTCTAGATCCTCCACCTAGCACTTTACACATATGATCAAGTGCTTCACATTCTCGTCTACTCTTTTCTTCTTTTGAAACACCATCTGAAGGGGTAATGTCCCCAACAATAGCTATAAAAAAATATCAAGAAAAAAAGGGTATCAGCTATTAGCTCCAAAAGAAGGTACAGAATCTGAAGGGGTAATGTCCCCAACAATAGCTAAAAAAATATGAAGAAAAAAGAGTATCAGCTATTATTAAATATTGTTTCAGAAGATTGGCAATGCTAAAAAAAATACACCATTCAGTAAGCATACAGCAAATTGATGGCTTCAATAAATGGATCCAACTCTTTCATGTAGATTTCAAGGTATTTCCTCTCACAGAGTAGAATGTGCTCAATACAAAAGGTCTATATCGAGTGTCTCGTGTTTTGGGGCAATTTCGAATAAAATTCTCAATTTCTAGGGTTCATTCGCAACACAAGTATTATTTCTTTTATGAGCTACACATAATCAACCCTGATTTGTTTATGCATTCACTCATTCACTACCTTGCTTTCATCACTTTCCATACAAATCCACCCATACTCGACCACTTAATAAAATGATTTTTACCAGATAAAAGGAAGTTATAGATAATCAAAGGCAAAGCATCATACCTTCGACAATATCGTGAACAATAGCCACCTGTCGCAAGAGAGAAGAGGTGAGATATGAGAATAAGATTTGAGACGTGAGAGAGAAGAGGAATTTGAGATCTTTTTTTTTTTTTTTTTTTTTTTTTGGTCAGGTGGAGGCTGAGATCTTTGGAGGTTGATGACAGCAAGAGGGAGAAGAAGATGAGGCGAGAGGGAGAAGACGATAAGTTTGGCGGACATCAAAGTAATAGCAATGAATATAACAAGGAAATATTGCATTTTGGCGTCTTGAGTATTCGAGACGCTTTCAGCGTCCTGACTCTTATTTAGGATGTTACAAATATTCATTTTTCTCTTTTAACGTCCTAAATACAATGTAGGACACCAAAAATTATAATTTTATAAGGGCAAAATAGGAAAAATTTATCAACTTAATACATATTAAATAACTTAACCAATATTCTTTAGTTCATGTGAATTTCTTAACAACAATTCATATTTTTAGCGGGATGGAGTGCTTCATTTAATTAATAAATATATAGGACACTCATTTATTATAAGAATATAGAAGGTAGCACTAGAGGGAGTAAATATGAGAATATAGTAAAACCATACACTAGACGCAAAAACAGGGAAGTGGGGCTAGACACGTATCCCATTACTTCGAAAGCACTTTTGACATCCATTTGTAGGTTTTTTCTATATCCTATTTCAGGGGGACGCCTATGTGAACAACGTGGTAAAGTCGGGGAACAATGTCGGTTAAAAAAGGGACATGATAAAGAGATTTATGGTGTCCCTTTTTTAAAAACAAATGCTGTAAGGATTTTTTTTTTTTTTTTAAAAAAAAATTCTTCAGTCAACAATGAAGCCACTAAGCAAAGGGAAGAGACGACGAAACACCACAAGCTGGTGAATCAACATTTAACACTAGAGATCTGTTCCTGAAGGGTTTGGAATTGAGATGGATGAGAGGGTGACTGGGAAGGTGAAGCGGTTCAACGGCTAGAAGGGCTTGACTTCATAACCCCTAAAGATGGGATTGAGGACCCTGACGAATTCGACTCTGATGGCCAATCCAAGGCTGTCGATGTCATTAGACCTATTGAGGCCACTATTTAAGGGAGTCAATGCGGTGGAGGCGGTCCTGGCTCCTCTTGTCTCTCCAAAACCCCTTATTGTCGTCCTCCACCAACCTGGTAGATATGATTAGTTTTGATGATGTCTGATATAGATATCATTCCTAAGAGCAAAAAGGTTGCATACTACATTTATCTTCTACTTTGACTAATTCTTATATTTAATGTAGATGCAAAGTTTAATAATGGAGATTGATCAAGATAAGGTATTAAAGAAAGAAGAACTTGCAGAGGTTGTCAAGAAAACAAGATGTTATTCTAAGTTAAATGATGAAGAATGATCAAGTTGGGAGATGGAAGAAGGAAGAACTTGCTTTGAATGGAATGAAGATATAATTATTCAAGTTCTTATATTGAAGCTAGAAGCCTCCAAGATCATATGGGAGTTGGAATGACTCAAATCGAAAGTTAAAAACAAGGAAATATAAGGTTCGAGAATGATGCAACTCGAGTTATGGGGTCCAACTCGAGTTAGAGTGCTTCGTCACGGTGTTTCGGGTTTCGGACTGATCCAACTCGAGTTGTTATGAGTAACTCAAGTTAAGAAATGTGATTTTCGTCTCGGACTAGGAGTAACTCGAGTTAACGGTAATAACTCGAGTTAACGTGCTTTTTCAGCACCTCGTTCACCTAGCATTTCGTGTTTCAATGGCGAGGTCTGGTATTTCGATGATATCTCACAAACCAGGAATCAGATTGATGTGAAACCAATGGCAAATGAAAATAGACTCCCAATGCATCATTGTAACAAAGTTTCAAGCCCAAAGGAGTTCATATCAAGGAGCTATGGATTTCACAAGTTGGCACATCAATTAACATCACTCAGCAAACCAAGCTTCGATGTTTTGAGTGTATCTCACAAACCACACATCCAAATGAGCTCAAACCAATGGCATTTGAAAGAATACATAAAGAGCTTTCTAGGGATATGTCATTTGCTATATTTAGAGTTATATTAGAAGAGATATGGTTTCTAGAAGTTTTCCCATGTTCTGAAAGAAGACAAAATGCAGCAATGTCAAGGTAGACACTCTGGAACAAACAAAAGGTAAAAACTCGAGTTATCACTTAGAAACTCGAGTCAATGAAGTGTACTTCAAGTTTTAAAAAAAGCTTCTCACGATATCAATTTTTAATCAACTGAGGTAACTCGAGTTATCTGATATAACTCGAGTTATAAGCATATCAGAAAGCTTCAACTGATATGAAGTAATTCGAGTTACTGGAGGTAACTCGAGTTAGAATATTGACAATTGCTCTCTGTTTGATTTTATTGTTAACATAAGTGTAACTCGAGTTACATAATTCAAATCAATCTCTGAAGCTTTTCTGTACTAAGAAGCAACTCGAGTTACTTCGTATAACTCGAGTTACTCAATATGCAATCTCTTCTATGATTAAACTGATTCATTTATAACTCGAGTTAAGGTTTATAACTCGAGGTAACCTTCCATTAGATAAATTCATGGAACGTATTTATAACTCGAGTTATCCTATGCAACTCGAGTTATCTGTATCAATTTTGAATTTTATCGTTCTTGGAATCTGAAATCTTATCAATATTCATTGGGTATGTGATGTTATTGATTCTTATTAATTCTAACCAAGTTTAAACAGTTTGCTAGTGAGTTTCAGACATGATTAACAAGTTTAAACCTCAAATTACCATAAAGCAAGAAGTTTGTCAGAAGCATTAAATGCAAAGTAGTCACATTCACCATTTCGGCAAGAAACCTTCTGAGCAAGCTGACAGAGATTTGCTGTAATCTCCCAAAATAACCAGATTAGAAAAGGATTTGCAAGACAATGTAACCTAGGTCGTTTCCCAACGACTGATCGGTTCAATTCGAACAAAGAATAAAACAGTAAAAAATTGGGGGTTTTGATTCAAAGAGAATAAAAATGAAATAACATAACGAACGAAGTAAACACAGATTAAACAGATAAACGAGAAGATTAACCCAGGATTTCGAATTCCACCACTTCCCTTCCTGGACGAAAACAGATTATAACCGAACTCGTGATCGACTGGGCAAACCGAAATCTCGCATTTGCCCAGAAATTCCCTCAACCGAACAATCATCCAGAATTTATTCGAATCGTGGCGTATATCTCCGTACGATCGTACAATGATACTTTAACCTAGTTCGAACTACGTCCTTGGGAAATGTCGATCTGGGCGTTAAATCTAACACCCAATCCGAAAGTAAATCGAATCTGAAATTACAAAACAAAAACGAATTTGTTACCGTTAAGAACGAGTCCTCTAGATAGTGGAATCCTCAATCCATGGGTCAATCACAGTAGCTTAACTAGTCATGATTATGCGAACGAAAATCGAACGAGAAATGAAGAAGTTCATCATGAACACGAAGAACACGATGAACGAGGAAGAACAGATGAGAGAAAATAAAACTTACGTATTTGATTCAAAACTATCTAAAAACGTGAATGAGAATGTGTTTGTGGCTGCTGCCTCACTTAACCTAAAATGGCAAAACGAAATGGGGCTCCAATCCACAAGTCGCCCGAACGAAAATAAAATAAAATGGGCTTTAATTACAAAATTCGAGCCCAAAAATACATATGACTTCGGCTCCAAAATCAACCGCCCTCTTGTCCGAATTTGCTCTTCATGTCTTCATAACAATTGTAGCTCTCTGAATCATCTGAAATATGAGACAAAAATGAGGCAAATCTGATGTCTGGTTCAAGAGTTATGGTAAAAATGGTGAAGCAATGTAAAACTGGAATTTATTATTAAATAATGGCTAAAATATAATAAAAGGCCCAAGGCCCAAATAAGTATAAAAGCCATTATTTATTAGCTAAAGAGTCCTAAATTATAAATCAAGAGACAAAAAGTAGTGTATGAAATATTCAATTATCAAATTCCCCCACACTTATGTTTTTGCACTCCCGAGCAAAATTCAAAGAAAAAGACCTAAAGGAGAAACTCTTCTTTTCTAACAATTGCTAACAATGCAAAAATTGAACAAGGGACACAGCTCCAAAAGATCAATCAATCAAGACCACAATCCCTTCATCTCAAATTACAATTCATGGTAATCTCAATTAATGATGCTAATCACATAAGATGGTCTCTCAAATGATGCGCTCAATCAATCAATCAATCAATCTCTCAAGTGTTTAAGGTAAATAAGTGTATCGCTCAAATTCTACTCAAGAAATTTGCTCTACCATAAGCTTGCTCAATTTCTACGTCTCCACTACTCATAACACATGCATGCACAAATCAAGAGAGCTTGTTATGAAAGGTTGTAATGGGGTTAGGGTGAAGGTAGGTAATAGTATGGGATGAGAGGTTAAGCACCAAGGAAATTAAAAAGAGCACTAATTAACACAATCATTCTCTATGTAAGAAAATTTTTATTTTACTTAAATATCTCCTTTCTTTCTATGTATTTTCTTTCTATATTTCTTCTCTTTTTTTCTTTTTCTTTTTTTTTTTTTTTTCTTTGCTTTTCTTTATTTTCTTTATTTTTTTCTTTTTTTTTTGAGAAAAAAAATGAAACTATACTATATACATAATCACAATGACAAAAGCAAACATCCCCCCCCCCCCATACTTAAATTGTTGCACTCCCGAGCAACCCCCACACTTAAACACAAAACCAAGGTGAAACCAATGCTCAATAAATTTTCAAGGTGCGAATAAAATGGTTTTTCGCTTAGGCTTGTAATGTAGCTTTGAAAAGAATGAGTCAAAAAGGCACAAAGGGCTAGCAAAGGAATCATAATGCAAGGGAAAGGCTATTTGGCCAAAGTGAGGAAAATAAAAGAAAGAAAACAAGCTTCCATCATACTTATGCACTTAAATGAAAAATGTAGTTTCAAAAAGAAAAGGAGCAAGTTCTAGAGAACACAAATCATGAGCGAGATGCACACATGAAAGAAAGAATGGCAAAAGATGAATTCCATTCATGCAGGCCCAAAACCTCACAAGGTCAATACCAACTTAGGCAATCAACAACATCAAATCAACTACCAAGACATGTAATCGAAGAGTCAAGAATGACAGACCAAACGGAATGATCCATTAAAACCAAAATGTCCAAGTTCATAATATGGAGCAATCATAGAAAGAGAGACTATATTTATTTCAAAAAGCAAAGTAGAAAAAGGAAAACAAATAGAAGAAAGAGGGAGAAAGAAAGAAGAATACTCCCCAAGGGGTTTATGGAGGATAAGTGGCATCAATGAGGAGAATCTCGCTTCCTCGCCGGCCGGGATCCCTCATGAAATGGCTTGAGGCGATGCCCATTAACCTTAAAGGTTCGTCCGTGGGTGGATCACATAGCTCAACAAAGACCAAATGGAAAAATGTTAGTGATCTCAAAAGGGCCATCCCATTTAGATCGAAGCTTACTAGGCATAAACTTCAAACGGAGTTAAACGGTAAGAACTTTCGGCCCACGTAAAATTCTTTCCTCGAATATGCTTATCATGGAATGCCTTAGTCTTTTCCTTGTATAACCGCGAGCTTTCATAGGCATCCAATCTAAGCTCATCCAACTCTTGTAATTGTAGCTTCCGCTCCATCCCGACTTGGCCAAATCCATGTTACACCGTTTAATGGCCCAATAGGCTTGATGCTCCAACTCAACGGAAGATGACATGCCTTACCAAAGACAAGCCGATAAGGAGACATCCCAATCGGAGTTTTGTAGGCGGTGCGATATGCCCACAAAGCATCCTCTAATCGCTTACTCCAATCTTTCCGGGTAGAGTTAACAGTCTTTTGAAGGATTTGCTTAATCTCTCTATTTGAGACTTCAACTTGACCGTTGGTTTGAGGATGGTATGCTGTGGAGACCTTGTGAAGCACTCCATACTTGCGTAACAAGGCACCCATGCTTCGGTTGCAAAAATGGGAGCCTTGGTCACTGATAATAGCTCTAGGAATGCCAAACCTGCAGAAAATGTTAGACCTAACAAAATCCACCACCACAAAAGAATCATTAGTCCAAGTGGCTTTCGCCTCAACCCATTTCGAGACATAATCAACGGCCAAAGAATATGTAAGTATAACCATATGAAGCGGGAAATGGACCCATAAAATCAATACCCCAAACATCAAAGATCTCACAAAACAATATAGGGTTCGGGGGCATTTCATGCCTACGGGAAATACTCGCGCTCCGACGGTTATCACATGACTTACAAAACAGATGGGAATCATGAAACAAGGAAGGCCAAAATAATCCACTGTCTAACACTTTCCTAGCAGTTCTTTGGGGTCCAAAGTGACCACCACAGCGAAGCATGAGCAAAATGCAATATAGAGTGAAACTCATGATCGTGCACACATCTCCTAACTACTTGGTCACTACAAAATTTCCACAGATAAGGGTCATCCCAAACATAATATTTAGACTCACTCTTTAATTTAAGGGTTTGGGCCCTAGTGGAATCTATAGGCAAAACACCAGCTACCAAGTAGTTAACTAGATCAGCATACCATGGAAGCTTACCTTGCGGTACCGTAGAAGGCGCTCATCGTGGAAATCATCCCGAATAGAAGAGGGGTGAGAGGGAGAATGAGTGATGCGACTCAAATGGTCGGGCTACCCGGTTTTTGTGCTCCACTGCCTCGAATCTCAACATCGAACTCTTGGAGCAATAACATCCACCGGATGAGTCGTGGCTTAGCATCTGTCTTTTTAAAAGAAACTTCAAAGCGGCATGGTCGAGAAAACAATTACTCTACTTGCTAGCAGATATGACCTAAACTTATCAAAGGCAAATACAATAGCCAACAACTCTTTCTCGTAGTGGTGTAATTAGATCGAGCGGGATCCAAAGTCTTGGAGGCATATGCAATCACATGAGATGCTCTATCAACTCTGTGCCAAGATAGCACCAACCGCATAGTTGGAAGCATCACACATCAACTCAAAGGGGAGGCACCAATCGGGGCTTGGATCATGGGGCCGTAGTCGCAACGCTTCAAATGATCGAAGGCCGCCTTGCAAGCATCATCAAATACAAAGTCGTGTCCTTATGCAGAAGGTTGGACAAGGGTCGGGCGAGTCTTGCCGAAATCCCGAATGAAACGCCGATAGAAACCTCGCATGACCAAGAAAAGAGCGAACTTCCCGCACGATGCGAGGTAAGGCAAAGCAAGAATTACATCTATCTTAGCGGGATCTACCTCAATCCCTTTCCTAGACACTATGTGTCCCAAGACTATACCCGACTCAACCATAAAGTGACACTTCTCATAATTCAAAGCACAAGATTAGACTCAATACACCTATGCAAAACTCTAGACAAATTAGCCAAGCATGCATCAAAATCAGACCCATATACAAGGAAATCATCCATAAAAACCTCCATGCGTCTCTAGAAACTCGGAGAAAATGCTTACCATACAACGCCGAAAGGTGCGGGTGCGTTGCAAAGGCCAAAAGGCATCCTTCGGTAGGCATATGTTCCAAAGGGGCATGTGAAGGTCGTCTTCTCTTGATCCTCGGGAGCAATATGGATTTGGAAGTATCCGGAGTAGCCATCCAAGAAGCAAGTAATGGGACTTGCCACCAATCGCTCTAACATCCGATCAATGAAAGGTAGAGGGTAATGATCCTTGCGAGTGGCTTGGTTGAGTCTCCTATAGTCGATGCAAACTCTCCAACTATTCGAACTCGAGTAGGAATGAGCTCATTCTTCGATTGGCTACCACGGTGACTCCATTTCTTAGGAACCACCGGACCGGCTAACCCACGGCTATCGAAATGGGATAGATGATACCGGCTTTGCGAAGCTTAGTGACCTCCTTCTTCACCACATCAAGGATAAGAGGATTAAGGCGTCTCGGGGTTGCCTCACCGGTTTAGAGTCCTCTTCCAATAGAATGCGATGCATACACATGGAAGGGCCGATGCCAACAATATCGGCTAATGTCCACCCAATGGCTTTCTTGTTCGCCCTCAATAAGCTTAGCAGCCTTCTCTTCTTGGTCGGGAAGAAGATTATTTGCCACAATGATCGGCAACTGTTCATCCACCTCCGTAAATGCATACTTCGGGTGATCGGAAGGGATTTCTACTCAAGCTTGGGTGGTTGTTGCAACAACTCGATGTCATCACACCGGAAATACCCGAAACCACATTCAAAGAAACAAGGACCGTGTCTATACAGCTCAATGTTAACATCGAATCAAGCTCATCAAAATCGAGTTAAGCTCATCAAAATCGAATCGGGATGCACATTAGGATCGGTGAAGCTCAAACTCAAAATCAATATCGAATCCACATGTAATGTAGAATCACCAAGCAAGTCGAATCACCAAATAATGCAAAGCATTAAGCAAATCGGTGCAAACAGAGCACCATTCATTATCAAGACATGCACAAATGGGAGAATCACTCTCGATGCAAAATCGAATAATCAAGACACCAATCAACAATAACATCATCCACAAGATCATCAATCACATCAATGCGAAAAAGAATGTTCTTCCCTAGGATGTCTCATGGCATCAAAAATATTGAAATTCACAGATATATCACCAAACTCCATGGAAAGAGTACTGAATGCACATCTATCTTAGTCCTAGCTGTTTTCATGAAAGGCCTCCCTAGAATGATAGGTGATCTACTACTGGGAGACTCATCCTCCATATCTAAGATGTAAAAATCAGCAGGAAATATCAGTTCATTAACCTTGACTAATACATCCTCAACTAAACCGAAGGATGAACATTACTCCTATTAGCTAGCCTGAACAACAACACCCGTAGGACGTAAAGGACCAAGACCAAGAGATTTATAAATAGATGCGGGCATGACATTAATAGAAGCACCTAAATCTAGCATGCAATCATCAAATCTATAGTTACCAAAATAGCAAGGGATAGAAAACGTCCCCGGATCCTTGCACTTGCGAGGCATCGTAGGCGGATGAGTCCGATACATTCGGTTCAAACTCACTCGTTCACTCCCCTTCGATCGCCTCTTATTGGTGCACAACTCCTTCGAAACTTGGCATATTTAGGAATTTGTTTGACTGCATCTAAGAGAGGAATGTTGATCTCTACTCTTCTGAATGTCTCAAATATATCCTTCTCTTGTGCTTTTTCTGCCAACTTCTTGGATTGAACTGCTCTCTGAGGGAAAGGAAGAGGAATGGGGATGTCTTCCTCTTCTCCTTGCTGCACTTGCTTTTTATTTTTAGAGTCAATCTTCACATTTTCGACTCTCTTTCGATGTGGAAGTCACATCGCAGTGGTTTAGGTTCCTCCAATTGCTTGCCGAACGAAGGGAGATAGCACTCACATTCCCCTTAGGATTAGGAATTGTTTGTGAAGGAAGAGTGTTGGATCCCCGAGGTTGAAGCGGTTCAATGAGGTTGCCAACCGCCCAATCTATGTTTGCAAACTCTGAATGGAAGTGTCAGTTTGCTGTTGGAACTGCATATTGGCTGTGACAAATATCTTCATCATATCCTCAAGGGAGGAACCACCACTACCACTACTACTAGCCTGTTGTTGTGTTGCCTGTGGAGGTGCACATATGGCTGGTCGAGGAGGTGGTGCTAGCAAAGGCAAAGGAGGTGCAAATTGCTGTTGGAAATTTCCGTGGTCTATCTTGTCTCGTTGGTAATTCCCAGAATTTTGCTGATATTGGTTACTCGGTTCGATTCTCGGTTCCAACGGAAATTGGGGTGATTTCTCCAACAAGGATTGTAGGTGTTGGAGAAGGCATTATTCTCGCTGGTATTGTGGCTTTCTTGGAAAAGCTCCCAATCGGGGCTACCGATTGGTCTTGATAAGTAGGATCATGCAAAGTAGGGCAAGAGTCGAGTAGAATGGTAAGGGTCGAACGTAACCCACATGAGTACCCAATCTGAGGAGGAGAAGATTGTACTGTCTGTGTCACTACCAACTGCCTCACCAGAGAGGTCAGATCATCAAGTCTATTCTCTAATCTCTGAGAATCGTACTGGATTGGAGGTGTTTGAACATGGTAAACAGGAGTACTATTGGCCCCGGTGCCAAATTGCCGAGAGTTGGCCGCCATCTCGTATATCAAGTCTCGGCATCTTCGGGTGTTTTGTTACGTAGAGCCCCACCACTAGAAGCATCCACCAAACCTTTGTCTACCGGTAGCGCAGACCATCATAGAAATGGGTAATCAAGTCTTTCTCGAGATCGGTGGTGTGGACGGCTTGCACACAACCTTTTGAACCTCTCCCGCACTCATACAAAGTCTCCCCATTGACTTGCTTAATGTTGGCAATTTCCTTCTTGATCGCAGCCGCTCTTGAAGAAGGGAAATATTTCTCCATAAATAACCTCGAACCTCGGCTCAACTCCCAATAGATGAAGGTGAAGGTACAACAACTAGTCTTTGGCTCCACCTTCCAATGAGAAAGGAAAAGCTCTCGGCTTGATTTGATCTTCATCAATTGCATGTGGTTTCATTGTGCTGCACACTAGATGGAATTCCTTCAAATGCTTAATGGCACACTCACCTGAAAGACCATGAAACTTAGGCAACAAGTGTATTAGACCAGATTTAAGCTCAAAGTTAGCAGCAAGGGCAGGATATTGAATGCACAAAGGTTGATAATTAACATCGTTCATTCAATTCCTTTAAAGTAGGACGATTTTCCCGTTCTTCCGCCATAATTTCGAGTTAGGAAAATTGCTACTAGAATCGGTGAAAACAACAAGACTATCGAAGTACTATCGAAACACAATCGAGAGATCAACAAGATGGACACAATCGGAATGGCCACTATCGACTCAAGTTCAATGTCCAATTCGCATTAATCCCACGACTTAACCTAACAACTCTTCTAGCGGTGAGAATGGTTCTTTCTATTTCGGATCAAATGGCAACAAGTCTTCCGGATTTATAGTGCTCCTAGTACTCATGCAAAGAACATAAACATAAGGCGAATTCACGTAAAATCAGAATTACGAAAATGCCACCAGCCAATCAGAATTACAAAAATGCCACTAGCCAATCAGAATTACGAAAATGCCACTAAAAGTGGTAAAAAGTAGAAAAACACTAAGACACACAAAAGCAAACACAAAAACAAAGAAACTATGGTAGAAATTGACCTAAACAAGTCCGAAACACTATCAAATGATTTTTAAAATTTTTGGGACTTGGACAGGGCAACTCCTAGACCGTTGGGGAACCCAAAAATGGAATAAAAAAACTTCAAAAATTGAAAAAGTGGTCTAAACGATGGAATTTGGCTTATATCTCAAGACCACAGCGCTTTAGCCTGTGTCCTATGCTAAATAACATTTTCCTTCAGCTCACCAAAAATCAGCCCAATCGGAGTAAGTCAAACAATTGCTAAAATACCCGATATATCCTACCGAGACCAAAAAATGGTAAAAATAGGGTCTAAACGATGGAATTTGGCAAAAATAGGTGAGACCTCATCTCCCAATAGGGAGTGAGTCTTGCTCAGAATGCCCAATTCCTTGTGAATAAGACTGGGTTGAGTGATCTCGAGTCAGAAAAATTTCTGTCCAGCCCACCCGAACCACCTAAACTACCAAAAACGAAGCTATTTACACTATCGTTACTAATCAAACCGATGCAAATTCCCCGCAGCGGGCGCCATATTTTGACAGAGATTTGCCATAATCTCCCAAAATAACCAGATTAGAAAAGGATTTGTAGTACAATGTAACCTAGGTCGTTTCCCAACGATTCGTGATCGGTTCAATTCGAACAAGAATAAAACAAGTAAAAAATTGGGGGTTTTGATTCAAAGAGAATAAAAATGAAATAACATAACAGAACGAAGTAAACACAGATTAAACAGATAAACGAGAAGATTAACCCAGGATTTCGAATTCCACCACTTCCCTTCCTCGGACGAAAAAGATTATAACCGAACTCGTGATCGACTGGGCAAACCGAAATCTCGCATTTGCCCAGTAAATTCCCTCAATCGAACAATCGTCCGAATTTATTCGAATCGTGGCGTATCTCGTACGATCGTACAATGATACTTTAACCTAGTTCGAACTACGTCCTGGGAAATGTCGATCCGGGCGTTAAATCTAACACCCAATCCGAAAGTAAATCGAATCCGAAATTACAAAACAAACGAATTTGTTACCGTTAAGAACGAGTCCTCTCGGATAGTGGAATCCTCAATCCATGGGTCAATCACAAGAGCTTAACTAGTCATGATTATGCAGAACGAAAATCGAACGAAATGAAGAAGTTCATCATGAACACGAAGAACACGATGAACGAGAGGAAGAACAGATGAGAGAAAATAAAACTTCGTATTTGATTCAAAACTATCTAAAAACGTGAATGAGAATGTGTTTGTGGTTGCTGCCTCACTTAACCTAAAATGGCAAAACGAAATGGGGCTCCAATCCACAAGTCGTGCCCGTAACGAAAATAAAATAAAATGGGCTTTAATTACAAAATTCGAGCCCAAAAATACATATGACTTCGGCTCCAAAATCAACCGCCCTCTTGTCCGAATTTGCTCTTCATGTCTTCATAACAATTGTAGCTCTCTGAATCATCTGAAATATGAGACAAAAATGAGGCAAATCCGATGTCTGGTTCAAGAGTTATGGTAAAAATGGTGAAGCAATGTAAAACTGGAATTTATTATTAAATAATGGCTAAAATATAATAAAAGGCCCAAGGCCCAAATAAGTATAAAAGCCATTATTTATTAGCTAAAGAGTCCTAAATTATAAATCAAGAGACAAAAAGTAGTGTATGAAATATTCAATTATCACAAGCAAAAAGCATTCTCGCTGTTCCCCGCACAACATTCGAGCGTATTTCAATGGACAATTTGAATCAAGAATGTCAACGGAGAATAACGAGCGAATGTCGGAAGCATACGACGAGACGGAGCAACGTAATCTCAACGGCTCACTAATCTCTCCTCAACGGTCATAAATTGCAACTAACTATAAAAGGAGAAGCATTCAAGATAGAAGTGGTTGAAGACGAGAGCTTACATCGTCGAAATGCCAACATTCTCGAATCAAACATTTATCTCATACACACTCTATTCTCAATGCCTATATAGCTTATCATAGAAGAGTGAAATGATTTATATTGTACTTCAGTGTTTATTCATTCACTTGTGAGAGAGAAGATTTATCTATAAACATTCTATTTGAGAGTTACTCAAGATTGGGTGATCTTGAGTGGGAAACCCATTGTCTTGAAAGCAGCTTGTAAGGGGAGTGAATCCTAGTGAGAGGGTTGCTTCGAAAGGAGGTAGACCCTAAGGCTCAGCAAACACATCACTGAAACGGTCCAATAATGTTTGTAACTCTGTTTGCTGGTCTGTAGAGAGAGTGGCATCAGACTCTAAAGTCACAAACAGATGAGATGAATTAGAGATCAGATACAGTTCATTAGCTATAACTAATTCGCGAAGAGCCAAAATTTCTTCCGACTGAATTGGCAAATCAGGTCCAAGTCCTCTTAATTCTATTGGCTGCCCATGGCATTGAAACTCGAAGGTTTTCAGCCTCATATCCATAGCAAACCTTCCCAAAGTTTTCAACCATTGAATACCCAAAATAGCATCATACCCACTGATTTTCATGATTAAGAAGTTCGCAGAGAAGTGCGAATCACCCATTTTCCAGTTTAGAGAGGGGCAGTGTTTAGTGACACAAATCTGTCGGGAATCAGCTACTGTGAGGCGAATTGGGTCCCGTTCATGAAGCTTCAGGCCAAGACGTTTAGTTGCCGTAGCGTCTAAAATGTTATGAGTGCTCCTTGTGTCGATGAGGATGATAACCTGTTGGTTCTTGATGTAGCCCAGTAATTTAAGGGTTGAAGTATTAACATACCCCTCAATTGCATTTATGGTTCCATTGGCTTCTCCCTGGGTGTCGCCTATGGCATCTTCAAAATGGTCTTCTTCTTTGTCGATCACCAGGGTAAATGTGTGAGAGTCCTTGCAGCGATGGCCAGAGGTAAATTTCTCCAGGCACCAATAGCACAGGCCCTTCCGACGGCGCTCGTCCATCTCTTTCTTAGATAGTTGCCTTGTAGGCTTCGACGCTGGTGATGATGCCGATGAAAATGAAGAAGACGATGGAGTAACCCAACCAGCCTTAGATGGGTAGACGGGTTTCGTGGATGGGTTATTGGGTGAGTCAGCTTGTGGGCCTGATTTGGAGCCCAATACGAAGTCAACCCGAGACCCAGTGGATCGACCCGAAGAGAAATACCCAGGCATATTGTCTCGCGACCGATGGCGAAGTGGAATTTGCTCGTAGAGTGCCCGGATGGTGGCTTCTTGCAAGCGAGCCGAGTTCATGGCCGTCGCTAGTGTCGGAGGTGTAAGGTTCAAAACAGTTGTTGAATATCAGCACGCAATCCTCCAATGAATAGGTGAATCGCTACCTCCTCTGTAATCTCAACCTCTGAAAGTAATTCATCAAACTTCCTCTCATAGATAGCGACAGGCTCCTTAGTTTGTTGCAATTTCTTGAGGGCGATTAAGGGGTTCTCATCTCGGACCTTGGTGAACTTAGCTTCCATTTGCCTGAAATAATCATCCCAACTGACCTCCGAGAAGGACCGACGGCGCATGAAGTTTTAGTGCCATAGAAGTGCATGTCCCTCTAAGTGAATACTGAGGAGGCGAATACGATGCTCAGGAGGAGTTCCATTGACTTCAAAGAATTGACGGCAATGATATGCCTAGCCGCGGAAGTCATCGCCATCAAAGCACGGAAAATCCACGCGACTCTGTTTAGTCGGGATGAAGTAAGTCGTCGGAGGTGTCGCTGGAGTTTGCTCTAGCTCGTGAAAAGAGCTGAAAGGAGGAATGCGAGAAGCCATGCCGGTTGAGCTAGAACTACCGTCTGGACCGCCATTGCCGCCATTACCGAGTAGTGACTTTTTTCCGCTAGCCACTGTAAAAGACGTAAATCGAGCTTCCATAGATTTCACACCCTCTTCCAGTCGAAGAGCTATCTGCTTCAGATCGGAGATATCCTGTGAATTCTGGTCGAGCGAATGATGCACGGTGGTTTGGAGCATCTCGAAGTGACTTTCCAAGTCACCTATACAATCCTGGGATCGTGTGTCCGGCGGTGGCGGAGCCATGAGCCAGACAGTGGCTTTGATACCTTTGATAGCACAGAGAAAGGAATAGAAGGAAAACAGAAACAATTCATTCAACAAAAACCCGAAATGGCAGGGAACAACGTGTATATGCCTATCCACTATCTGCTAATTCTCTCTCATCTAACAACCTTCGCTATTATTTACTATAAAGCCCTTTACTATGTAATATTCATATATCAGTGGCCATCAGACTTTGTTAAAAAATTTGGATATGTTTCTCTGGGTTCTCAAGAAGAGACCTTAAATAATAAAGAATCACCTAGACAGTTTGAGCAAAATGTTTTGTCACCTAATAGAGCTTCGCAAATTCTTCGCACCGGAATGCTTTCGTAACCAATACCAAATGGTTTTTATTCGAGTCATTCCCGTGAGGATCTATTCATATCCTTTCTTCTTGGTGGAGATATTTGGTTGCTTTTTGCCAGCATTGCCTGTGTTAATTTCTTTCCTTTTTGACGTATGATTGTTGCTGGAAGTAATACACGCAGAAAATATTTAATAATGTTGCAATGGAGCTTTTCACTTGATAGCCTTTTCTTTTCTTTTCCTTTTTTTAACAATTTGCATCCTGGTTTTGATGAAATTTATTTCAAAAGTACTGTCTAGAGAACTCCTATCGTTAGTTTTTATTTTGTTGCTTTCTTTACTGACTTTCAATATTTTGAATAAATTTCCGCACGAAGCATCTTGACTGTTCATGTTTTAACATTCTAAATACACTTGCTTGCAGTGCACTTGCTTTTTTAATATTGTTCACATGGTTCATTTTTATTTAGGGATGATTTGCATTTATTCGTATCTGAATTTCTCCTTGTTGTATCCTAATATCCAGTCTTCTGCTTGTCCTCCTTTAGTATATCTTTGCCAAAAATGAAATTCAAGATCTGTCTTTATAGTAAATGTTACGTATACGTGTCTATGTAAAGAAAGTCTTCTAATCTTGTAAAGTTATAATATGTAAGTTTTTATTATTATTTTTTTTTTGGGTCAAAACATAATATGTAAGTTTGAGGATCTTTTCTTTGGTATTTTTTTATCTTTGATGTGATATAGTATACAGTTATAGTAGATTTTGTGGCAGATGCCATCTTATATCAAGTGTAGTAGTTGCATGCTATAGGCGTAATTAATTGCTATCTTCTATCTTTATAATAGTTGCATGCTATAGACGTCATCAATTGCTTAAGAAAGGATTATTTAATTTTGCATGAAGAGAGGAAAACTATATCTCGATTGGGAATTCAAATTGGTTAAGATAAAGTTGTATTTTGTATACTTAGATTTAATTTAAGTAATATTTAATCACTTGTTTGTTCGATTGTGTGAGGGTTATCATAATTCAACCTTTTCTGTTAAGTTTATTTATTTTAAGTTCTTTCAGTTACCTAGCTCGCTTGGAGCTTTTACTCAATATTGGTTTTAAGATGTATCATTGAGTTTGTTGGTCGTATCCTTGTATTTAGTGTGTAAGCAAAATGGTGTTTACTTTAGCTTTTTGTCATGTAATAACGGCTTAGTCGATAATGTGCGGGATAAAAGGCTCAAGGAAATTTTTGATAATATTCCTACTATGGATGAGATTCATGTTTTGGGTGGAGATGGTCTAAAGCCGATGTCATTTTGGTGGACACCGAGAAAGATAAAAAATAATCTATGTTGAAGCAATTGATCGTGGTCCTAGTGAAAGGATTGAGCTCTAATACAGCTGCAATAATAAAAAAGATAGCCGGACTTGTATGTATATTATTGCATCTTATTGTGTAGTTTCTGTTCTCTGTCTTAGGATATGGTTCTAAGCTTTGGGGGAAAAAATCCACTTGCCTTGTCTTTGTTAGAGAACCTGATGGTGAACACCTAAAACCTGCCCTTTAGTTTTGTAAGCAAGTTTCTCTCTTTTCATGAATTGTTGTGGTTGCCATGGGTGGGGTGAACACCTATATTATCCATTTATTCTTTGAATAATGCTTATACATATTTTCTTTACAATTTTTACCCATTCCTTTCGATTTTCTTTTAATCGGTTTGTGCGGTTGTCATGTGCAATTTCGGGATTGCTGGTGGAAATGGTTTTTTTTTTAATTACTTCATTGTTGATAAGTAACTAGAAGCAAAAGGAAAATTTATACACTAGCACAGCATTATGCTGCCAATAATTTTTTAGCTTAGAGTTATGCAACTACTCCTAATTTTATGAAAATTTGTTATTCGAGAGTTATGTCTAATTGCATCCCCCCCTTTTTTCGCTTTTGATGAAGCAAGGTAGCAGAAATGTAAATTAACTTTTGACAATCAATCTTTACACTAGTTTCCATGAAGCTATTCGTTCATGCTAAAGCTGTTGCGATAGCTTCGTCTTCAGTAACTGATAGGTATGTTGTTTTAGCTTTCAATATTCCTTCATATACTATTGTACTGCTAACTTATAGGAAACTGAAGTTCTTGCTTGTCATTAGGCAGTGCTGTTGCAGGAATTTTGATCTAGTTTCTTGCTCTTTAGCATCATAATTACAAACAATGTTGATCTAGTTTCTTGCTCTTTAGCATCCTAATTACAAACAATATAATGTTATGTAACCGGAGAAATATGTGATGGAAAAAGTAGTTTTAGAGATAGGAAATGATACTTGTGCTTCGGGTAAAAAATAACAAGACAGAGTAATGACAAGAATAACTAACGATGCATCTCTTATTTTTTACTACATTGGAGTTATGCAAGTTTTTTTCATTTTGCTTGGGTTCATATCTAATTTGTCGGATTGCATGCTAATCATTTGAGTAATTGCATCCTCCAAAAATATGTTTTTTTTTTTTTAAAAAAAGAAAATTACTTATGGCGTCCCAAAATACGACACCAAAGATGATAGTTATTATTGCATTTACACATGAGTTTTAGCGTCCCAAAATCATTTTGGGACGCCTTAAATAATACTTTTGGCATCCCAAAACCCAAAATAATTTTGGGACACCAAAAGTATTATTTTACTGCAACCCCTCAACAAACGTCCTTGAAAAAGGGACGTAAATTGGGACTATTTTAGGACGTTAAACATATTTTTTTAGTAATGTATTGAATAGCTATTGGCGCCATGGAGTCCAAGAGGGAGAAAAAAAACAAAGTTACAAAGCGAGAAATTGAAGAATGAAAGAAAAGCATGAAACAAAAGGAAGAACGAAGAGAGAAATAGAGAAACAAACTGAGCTTCAAGAATGAAGAGCTCTAAAACCAACAACCAAGATCGGAACCGAAGAACAAAGCAAGGGCAGCACTTTTCACGGCGAAATGACGACGACTCTAGCTCACAGGAACTCCTGAAACTTGGCGCCATGGATGGAGTAAGAGATTAAGAAAGAACTTGGAAGGAGAGGGACCAATGGAGGGTTCGATGACCGAACTTGGCTTCTCATCGAGGGCATCAACATAGGCATTGTCTCAGCCATCAGTGTCTCAGTCAGGGGAACACTGAAGATTCCTACAATATCTAACGCCTACAGCAATCCGAACTCATAATTGAGGAAGAAGTAGAAAAGGCCGTCCAATAGTGAGGGCTTTACATGGAGGACGAAGATGACGAGAGAGAAAGAGAGAATTGAACTTACAAGATTTCGTGTTTTCTTACCCTTTCGGCATTGAATTTCAAAAGCATACTTTTGGCGTCCCAATTTTAAAAGGGACACCAAAATCCCTATTTTTTTTTCCTTCACTTTTTAAATTGGGAGGCCAAAATTAGGGCTTTTGGTGTGCCAATTTTAAAAAAGAGACGCCAAAAATCAACTTTTGGTGTCGTTTTTTGTTAAAGGGATACCCTAGAATACATGAGAATTCCTATTTAATATAAGTATTATATTTTGATGAATAATTGGTATAAAAATGAAGGTGAATGTGTTTCAAATTATTGTAATTTGTTAATTTTAATTTTAGGTGAATTTCACTTTGAGTTGAATTAACAAAAGACAAGATATAAGATTAAGTTTAGGGATCTTAAAATATGATATAATTAGCACACAAAAATGATGACGATTTATGACTAAAATAGCAAGAAATGTTATGAAAACACTTGAGTAATTTAAAGGCAATTAGCAAAAAACTAATGGGCAATTAAGCTTACACTAATTAAAATATTTGTGTAATTCTTCAAATTAATCAAGAGACGAATTAAAAAAATCAATTAAAGGATGTCTTATTTTAAAATCTAGGGGCCAATGGAAAGACAAGATTAAGCTTGTATGAAACACTAATGACCATAATTAACTAAGGAACCAATCATACTATGGCAATTATGTTTAATGTCATATAAAACACTACATTATGAATGCTAATTATTGGAGATTAAACATTCAAAGCCCAAAGTCATATGCTAATTATTGGAGATTAAACATTCAGAACCTAAAGTCAAGAAGAGGACGCATAGGCACATGGGGGGGGAGGGAGACGGGGAGAGAGAGTGTAATACCCAAAATTCTCATTTATCTTGAATACAATATTTTGATAGTTAAAACCTATTTAAAATAGGTGAATATGTGGTCTCAAATTTTGTGATAAGTTTATCCTATTTTCTAGATAATTTTTCTTTAGGATTAAGGTGACCAATAATTTAATCTTCTAAATTTTGTTAGGCATCATAAGATATCATAAAATATAATAAATACCATATTAAACCATGGTTCATGTGGAATTTAAAAGTGCAAGAAAGTGTTATGAAAATACTTAAGTAAATTTAGAGAAATCAATGGCAATTAAAGACCAACTAAATCTTCACCAAATTAAATAAATTGTGCAAGACTTCACAATTAATCAAAGGGGGCTTAAACACCAATTTTTATAATTTTCAAGAGATTAAATTAATACCAAGTTCATATTTAAGTCATAAAAGCCAAAAAGAATTATCAAAACACTTGGGACAATTAAGGGGCAATTACCAACAATTAAAGAGCAATTAAAATTACACTAATGGAATATTTAGGTAATTCTTTACAATTAATGTTAATAGTCACCAATTAAAGATGTATTAGGATAATTAAAGGTCAAGGACCAATAAGGGGTTAGGATTAGCATAAAGATGATTATTAATGATCATGATTAGCAACCAATTAAATAAATTTAATAACACCTAAAACACCATTTTAGGATTAATGACCAGAGAGTAAGCTAATTAAAGACTAAACCCTAAGAGTATTTTGCTTAATTGCTAACCAATCACCAAAGTCATCTAGTTACAAGTATACTTAGAGTAACTAGGGAATTAGAACACCAAGTTGGGAAATGCATGAAGGTGGAGAGGCCACCAATGCAAGCTTGGAGAGTGCATGAAGGAGAAAGAGCCACCAAGGCACTCTTGGGGCCAAAAGCTTTACACATGGGGACAATTTTGACACCAAGGCAAGAGGCTTTGGTGAAAAATCAATGGATGAAAAGTGGGAAGGGAGGAGGCCACGTTTTTGGCCTTGGGAAAAAGAGGAAATCAGATTTAAGCTATGGCCAAGAATGAAAGATGTGTAGGTGAATTAATTACCAAAGTTGCCATAGCCTTTTGCTATAAATAGGGGGCTTGAGTCTTCATATTCTCCACACCGAAACAAGCAAAGAAATCTGAAATAGAAAGCTGAGAGTAAGAGTGAGGAGCTTCTTGAAGGAATAGCAAAGTTCTTGGTAAGTTCTCTAGCTCTAGCTTTAAGTTCAAGTTCTAGTTCTTAAATTCTTAGATAGAAGTAGCTTAGATCTTAAAAATGCTAGGATAATTTTATTTACATGTTTTTATAGTCAAAATTAGCTTTATTTTGAAAAAATGGTGAGGGAGGTCATATAGCAAAATTTCTGGAAGAAAATCATCAAAGTAATGAAGTTCTGGCGAAATTTCATCGGTTTCGGAATCTCTGAAGGCAGTGATGAAAACGCCAGAATTTCATATTGAAAATATGGTCACAAAATTCTGAGAAAATTCATGTTAAAAAAATACATATAGGGATTTTTAAATATGTCAAGAACATGTCAAAATGATTTCTGTACAGAGAGATAACAATCCTCAAAGTTATGCTACGAATTTCTGGAAAAATACTGGGCAAAGGTTCAAAAATTAAAACCTGGGAGTGATTCGTGTAATCTAGGAAAATGTTATTATTTTTACTTGAAAATAGACATCCTAAGGATTTCAATGAATCTTACGGATTCTCGTTTCGATTTTTCTAGAATTAATTATGATTTTTCAAAGTTAGACGAAATGCTGCCCAGATTTGTACCAGCGTTGCTCTACGAATTTTGAAGGAATAAAGTGAAAAATAAATGTTGCAAGGGCAAAATAGTCATTAGTGGCCAAAATATCTCTTAGGATATTATTTGTAAATTAATAAATACGATATTACCATTATAGGGTACACGTGATCACCGTCCGACCGTCAACGTACCGACAACACCGACGAAGGTACGGACGCGTACTGTAACACTAACTCTGATGTTTATTGTATACCTATATGTGTGATAGTTGTATTCCTAGACTGAAACTCTGTTTTTAAAAGTGATGATCATACATATACAGCTATACACGGGTTATGGTTCGATAATACCGTTGAGTTTTCCTAAGCCGAGGACACGGATGTACACCGTGGCACTGGTGAATAGTGCAGACTGTAATGACGTTCATATGCAGTGGATGTGTTCTTTTATTATCTTTCATATGTGAATATTGCTGTGATATCATGAATAAACTGTCATACATACTTGTACATGAACATGAGGTTAACCGTTACCTGAGGTTCAATGGGTATTGAACCTCAGCTCTTACCATAGCTTCAGGATCCAGAGTAAACAGGATCGAAGACAAGGGTAAGCAGCAGATGTAGGAACCGACTGGAGAAAGTCCTATTGACATGTACTTTACGATATTGACATTTGAAAAAAAAATTGTAACGCTGTTAAAAGCACATACATTACAGTGGATATTTATCAGTTACTTTTCAATACTATTTACTTCCGATGCTCAACTCTGATCAAGATACCGTGAAAACGCTTTCGAAAATTGGGATGTTACGGAGAGAGAGAGAGAGAGAGATTATTATTTAATAATTTTAGTAAGAGCAGATGTGTTTTAACAAAAAGATCTTCAATAGTGTTAGGATTTTTCTAACAACAATGAAGGGTGAGGATTAAGTCTAATAAAGTGAATTGGATTCAATGGATAGGGATCAAAGTGATTGGGTGTGGTAATTTCTTGTGAGCTTGGAAATTTTGCTATAAATAGGGGCTCAACCCTCTTCATTTTTCACACCAAATCAAACTCTAAGTAGTTGATTTCTAAGAAGTAAGAGTGAGGGAGAGGCAAAGTCTTGGAGCAAGGAGGAGGAAGGAGAAGCAATGATCTTCAAGGGTAAGTTCTCTAGTTCTTAAGCTTTAGTCATTAGTTCTTTTCGTTTCTAATCAAGTTGTAGTTTTAATGTAGAAGATTAAGAAATAAATTCCTATACTTGTTTTTAGGCCTCCTTGCATTGAAAAATGCCTAATGAGGTAAAAGCATGCTGAGAAATAATTTTTGGAATTAACAGAACAAGATAGTGAAAGATAGGAAATTTTCGAGTTTGTTGGGCTGTTAGAATCAGTCGTATAGATGGCATTACTTTATGTATCAAATGAACTCATAAAATTATGAAATTTTACAGGAGTAAATTATACATGTAGGGATTTCTAAATATATAAAATATGTATCAATTAGAGTTCTATAGAAGGAGATAAAAATTCTGGAAGTTGGGTCACGTTTTTCGGAAGAAAATCTGAACAATGATTGGAAAACATTAAACTGGTATTGATTCATATATTTCAAGTGCAAGATTTTTCCTAGAAAATAGACATGTCAAGGGTTGTGTAGAATTTTACAGCACCTCATTTCGATTTTTGTAGAATTAATTATGATATTTCACAGTTACCGAAAAATCTAGGCAGAAATGCTGAAGTTATGTTTTTAAGGAAATGTAAGGGTATAATTGGAATAACAAATCCACCAGGGGTAAAAAAGTCAATAGTGGCTAAGATACCTTTTAGGACATTGTTTATAAAGGAAATAATGTGGTGATACTATCATAGGACATCCGGGGAAATCAGGAATCATACCAAACAAACAAACGTGTCACTAGCTACACGGACTAAGGTACGGACGCGTACTGTAACTCTAACTCTTATGTTGTCTTGTATGCTTATATGTGATAGATGATTCATAGGGTCATGGACAAGACTGGGTCTTGGGTCATGTACCATGGTTAAGACTCAGTCTTAGGTCACTGTTTATATACATTCATCTTTGTGCGGGTTATAGTCTTATAACGCCGTAGGGATAGATGCTTTCCTAGCACTGAGGACACGAGGAGCTGTCGTGGCACTGGGTAGTGCAAACATGGATAATATTACATGTGTTGTGTGCTATGTATTGTTATGTTGTTAACATTACATCTGCTGTGTGCTATATATGGTTAATGCTGAAATGTAATGAATATTTGTCATACATATATTGTTTATACTTGAGCATGAGGTTAATTGTTACCTGAGATTCAGTGGGTATTGAATCTCAGCATTTTCCCTAGCTTCAGGATCTGGAGGAGCGGGAGCCAGTGACAAGGGTAAGAAGCACGCATGAGGACTCATCTAGAGTTGTTATTTTGGGCTGTTTTATGCTTAATTTTGAAATATTTGGATAATTGTACCTATAAGGTGCCGACTTAAGTTTATAGCCACTTATCAGTGTTCATCCCAACTCATACGCTCTAATGCTCCACTCTGAGGATATTCTTATATACTGCTTATTAGTATTCATAATGGGTAGTATTGAATATGGGGTGTTATATACCCAATATAATAAAGTTCGCACACATAATTACAAAAATGCTATCTCCTTTATTTTTTATTTCCTTTTTCAAAGAACAAACATTTCTTAGGGAAGTAAATTAAAATCCATATTTTGTAGTAGTGTCCTCTTAATTTTTAATGCTTCGGCAATGAAGGAGAATCAATTCGCAGTAGGAAGTAACAATAGCCAAGATTCATTTTTTTACCATTAATCACCACTCTCCTATCTTTGTCGCTAAAGTTTTCTATGCAGCAGAGAATTTGATTCACGATCGAGTGAGTGAGGAACATGGCTCGAGTGGTTCATCACATGAATGGAGGCACCGGAGAAACAAGTTATGCTAAAAATTCCTTATTACAGGTGCATTTATACGGAGGACATATGTACATGCATGCATACATAATTAAGGTGCAAATTTATCTTTGAAGTTTTTGATGAAGAACAATATTGTCTCACAAGTTTTTTCAGGTTTAAGGTCACTCTGAAAGTTTCAAAATGTAGCAATTTTGTCCTATACAATTAAAAAAACTAACATTAGCCATTAAAAAATTAATGTTGACGCTAACCCTTTAACGGTAATGGGAAACATTGGTCCATTTTAACACTTTATGAACCACACTAAACCTATAAAAAATAAAAAAATCAGAGCAATATTCTCATCAGTAAAAATTTTCAGGGCAAATTTGCACTTTAACCTTATATATATATATATATATATATATATATATATATATATGTTGCTTCATCTATTCATTTCTAACATTACAATTGTGAGGATTTTTACGTACTGGATAATACATGTACTTCCTAAAACGCACAAAAATGGCATGGACAGAAAAAAGTGCTTTCTTTAACAAAGCCCATATGAGAGGAAGCCATAAGCTTCTTCTACAGTGAAAACCTCCAACGGAGCTTAGCAATTGCAGACTTGGGTTGTTCTTCTGGACCAAACTCATTGAAATTTGTCACTTGTGAACTGATCCAAATTATGGAGATGCTATATAGAGACCTAAACCAGGAATCTCCAGAGTATTTCATCTTCTTAAATGATCTCCCTAGCAATGATTTTAACAACATTTTCAAGTCTCTTGAATGCTTCAAGCAAAAGCTAAGTGATCAATGCTACATCACTGGGAGTCCATATTCTTTCTATGGAAGAATTCTTCCTACTAGTTCTTTGCACTTTGTTCATTCATTCCTCCTGAAGTCTTCATTTGTTATCTCAATTATGTATACTTCATCACTCTCTCTTTGCAAGATTACTCAGATCAGTATGCTATTGTTCCTACTTAAGATTATTGGGAATTTATTTATATGTTGTCAATATATGTAAATTAATTAAAGTGCGGTTCAATAGCTAGTGAGTGAGATTATCAATTCCTAGGAGATAGTTGAGATACTTTTATGCCTTTAATTTTGCCCGTTTGGCTAAGGGATTTCTAGTTTTGGACCACTTGACACCTCCTGAACTCTTGTTTCAGTTTTCAATTTTTGATTTCAAGGGTTCTGCTGATGATTGTGATTTCTGATTTCTATTTTTGATTTTTTACTTACCGTTTCTACTTTCTGATTAGCTTAGCTAGGGAACTCATCATGGTATTTTAATTTGTTGTCGCTTCTTATTAATTATCAGGATTTCAATTTTGATATGTAGGTCAACTACAAAATGATAAAAGCCAAGTGAGAATAAATAATGAAGGGAATAAAAATGATTGATTAAATCCATTCAAAGTATGCAAAAAAGCACGAAAATTCCCAATTAAATAAAAATAGAGTGCTAAATGCTTAGAATTAAGTGGGTAAAACCATGAAAATTCTGGAATATATTGGTGGGTACTTTCTCATTATTTCTGTAATTTCTACTACTTCTTGGTTTCATCGGTTTTGACCACTTCATCGTTTATGGTTCCAATTGCCTCTGGTGGGGGTTGTTTTGATCATTGCAGCTGGTGATGCTTTTTGGTGGGAGAGAATTAGTTTTCTAGAGAAGGACATTTTGGTAATTTCAGATTTTAAATACATATTTAAATTAACAAAGATTAATAACAATTTTTAATAGGCATAGCAAGAGTATTTTAAAACCTTAACTTCGTTCTATTTCCCCTTTTAATTCCTACATAACCTCTTCCAAAATACTCAATGGAGCATAATTACCATGGTGAGGCTGCCTCCACACCCCCTCCCTGGGGGGCTGCCGGCCAATAATTAGCTTATGTCAATTATATTAATTTGTATGTAAAATTACTACTTAAAAAAAAAAAAAAAAAAACTTGACATGATGGCTCCTTATGTAACACCCACCGGGGTGCCGGCATACTTTGCCATATTCTTACGCAGTAGTGTGGCAAAATCAGAAATATTTCGTTATACTGATAAAATGGAATATTTAGATTTGATTACATGACAGGGGTATTCCCAGGATTTATACCCCTTTACATTCATTCACAAACGGTTAAAAAAAAAAAAAAAAAAAAAAAAAAAAAAAAAACTAAACCACTAAACACTAATCATCGTTGCCCCTCGGTTCTTCAAGATGTCCCTTGGGCCGCTTCAAGAAACACTCCCTCATCAAACCATGTGCATCACTTCTCTTCCGTGCTCACCGTCTATGGTTGGTAGTGGAGGGTGAGATTACGATGAATCTCGAGTGACAATACCAAACAATGCATGCAAGATAAATGCTAATGTATGTTATACTTGCCTTGCACAAGCTCATGTTAACATAATGACATATCTCGCATGCTCAATGCTTCATGCATCATACTCATGGCCATAGCATAATTCATAAACGAGCTTCAATCATTCAAGTATGTTAAACATAGCAAGCAAGTATAGCAATCAAACATATACATACAAGCAATAATATCAAGTACATGCAAATAAGGTAAGCCCACTACCTTTTAAGGACTATTATCCTTACTCGGGTTCCTCTTCCGTCAACCGTCAGGGTTGCTTGAAGTTCTTTCCTTTATTCTTCTTATGGCCCTAATGATATAACCATACTTTTAGAACTAGAAAAAATGAATGTTTATTTTCCTTTTTAACCCTTTTTGCAAAAACTTATTATTTCTGGCCCTTAATTTACTCATTTATGAATTAATCTCTTAATTGATCAGAAAATCCAGTAACTTCAATCATTTTTAATAAATTTCACAAAACTCACTTTAATGTGCCGTCAACTCTCACATGTTCGTAGAGAAGTCCACTTTCATATAAAAATACTTTCAAAGGTCAGTACTTGTCAAATAATTCCCAGAATTTACGTTTTTCTAGACTATCCAGTTAAGCTTCCAGAATTAATGACTCAACTTTAAAAATTTGTTTCTCCCAGGTCAGGGCCTTAAAAATTACAAAATTAATATTTCCTAAATGCTCAGGGAGTCCTCTTCATGCCTGAAAATTTTCATCATTTTATAGGAACTTCAACCCATTCAAATTACATGCTCAAACCTTCTGCCCAGTTTTTATCTGCAGGATGCTGGGTCATTTTGTAACATTTATTACTCACTAACCAGAAATCAAACAAATACAAACTACCCATCCTTTTAAAGGTATTCATGTCCTCTACGTCCTGGAAAAGTTTCATAATTTTTAAAGGACATTAACTCAGTCAAACACGCATGCAAAACTTACTGACTCCAGAGACTAAAAACTGGCAGTTTTAATTCCTTTGATGAGCTCGTTATTTTATGTGTGTAAACACCCTTTAAAAATTCACTCACCAACATATTCCCACTCCATTTTCCATGAGGAACACGTTGGTGGTCTCAGATTTCTCAAATTCCAACGTTTTCTTTGAGTTTACCACAGCTTTCCATATCTGGGTTTCAAACTTAAGGTTTCAAAAACTTGAAGAGGAATAGATATTATTACCACTATACTAACTCTTGAGCTTGTGGTCTCTTCCTTCTTCATTTTCCTTCTTAGCCTTTCAGCCTAAACCCAGAAGAACACATGCATGTGAATTTAAACTCACCAATAATGACATGCATGTAGATGGAAGAAACTATTGCAAGAAAAATTGCAACTCACTTACCTCCTTCTTCTTTTCTTGCCATGGATCAGCCCAAGATAATGGTGGATATGTTGTTAACTGTGAGGTTGAGGGAAGGAGGAGGGCGCCGTGGAGATGAGGGAAATAGTTGAAGAAAATGGTTGTGATTGCAAGGGAGGAAAGGTGCCGTGGGTTTTGGAGTTTAGAGGAGGGAATTGAATAAATGAGAGAAAAGGGGGAGGAGGGCCGTGGATTTAGAGGAAGAGAGGGGAGGTGATCTGTTTTTGGCTTGTGTGTTTGTACGTGTATTTCGTGAGAATTGAGGGAAGAGTGTGTGCGTGATTAGATTTGGCGAGGTGTGTGTTTGTGTGTTTGTGACAAGTGGCTCTCATGCACAAAGGAAGAGAGTATGGGTTGAAGGGGTTGTGTGGTGTGGGCTGGATGGAGGGGTTTGGGCTTGAGTGTTGAATGAAGGTTGATGGGCTGAATTGGTTTTGTAGCAAAGGGGACCATTTAGATAAATGGGTGATGAAGTATATCTGCTGTGCTGCGTTTTAGATAAATGGAATGAAGGTTAATTTAGCAAATGAATATTGGAGTGATTGTGCATGAGAGGGGGTGAGGTGGTGTCTTTTGGAAGAAGGAAGTGTTGGTACGTGGCTGGAAAATAGAGAGAAGAAGTGTTGTGGTATCTCATATGCAAGAAGTGTGGGGCCCACTTACTCCAATTTGATTTTCTATAAGGCTTGTGTGCAATTTAGTCCTTTCCCAATTATTGCAAACAATAGTTAGGTAATCCAAAATTAATCCTTAATTCTATTGAAGGATTTCTCTTAATTAATTCCTTTAAGCCATAAAATATTTTCTCTAGAATATTTAGGCAATAAATTAGTACCTAATTATTTGTCCTTAATTTACAGGAAAATATGCCTTAAATTGATTTACAATAATTAAGGCCAAATTTTCTAGAATTAATTCATTTCATATTTTAATTCCCATAATCCAAAATTTGGGATGTTACACCTTAAAATTTCATTCTCTCCAACCCTTACATTATGGAAAAATTATGTGAGTCCCTATATTCTTACCTCACTTTTAATTAAGTCTTTATAGTTCACTACTAAAAATAGAGGGAATAGTGATGCACGTTTTTTTGGCACTTCTTTAAATAAGTACTACAGCTTTTTTGGAATTTTTTTTTGAAAAAAAAAAGGATGATGTAGCCCTTTCTCAAGAAAGCGCCACAGCTGCTTATAGGCCTTATGTGGTGCTTGCTTGACCAAGCACCACATAAGGTTTTTTAAAAAAAATAAAAAATAAAAAAAAATAAAAAATGAAATACCCTAGTAGTTGTGCCACTACTAATGATGACTTTGTATGGCGTTTGCATTAGAAAGCGCCACACAAAGTATTTTTTAATATTTTTTCCAAACCCTTTTTCATCAGCTCTCACTTTAGCCGCAGCGTGACCCCTATTTTCCAACAGTTCTCTCCCCGATTTCCTCATTCCTCTACCTTATCCCCTTCTCTCCACTCCCATTGGCCACTTCCTTTAATTATCCTTGGTCCCCACTCCCATTGACCTCTTCCTTTCCTTATCCTTGGCCCCACTCCCCTCTCCTTCTCCATGTATAGACCCCAACATACCTACTTCGTCCCCAACACATGCACCCACTTCCATTATTTTCTTTGGTCTCATTTCCTTCACTCATCCCCATCTTGAAGATCCCATAAGTACACACTCACTTTTCCTTTAAATAAAAAATAAAAATTAAAGCTGCAACATTTTCTTTTATTTTTTCTTCATTAACATTTTTTTTAAGACGTTGTGCTTGAAGTTTCAACTCACTCTAGTTAAGTTTCCTATAGAGAGTAAGTTTTTTAATCTTTGAGCTTATAAATCAAAATTTTATTAGTAGTCAATATTTTAATTTGCTTAACGTCTCTTATATTTAATTTATTATGAAATCTAAAAAATTATTCTCATTTTTATATGTTGAAAAATAAATGAGATGAAATTGAATGTTATTACATATAGGTTGTATGTGAAGATATGTAATACTAATAATTTTTAGTTGTTGTAGTAATCGTTACTGATGAGTTGCATAAGTAAAATAATTATTTATTTTTAACACTTGTTTTTTATTTAGTTGGCTTGCAATGCTTTCTAATTCACCTATGATATGCATTGCGACAGGTTATTAAATTGCAAACAAATTAATAAATTAATTGTAAACAAATTATAATAGCTTGTCAACAAAGGCATTATTCTCAACTCCTAATAGGTATGCCTAGAAGGTAAACTACTTGAAAAAACATCAGGACCTTGGATCACTTTAAGCAATTTAGCCAGTAATTGATATCTCATTTACCTTTGATACCTAAGTTTATCCATAGGATAATGAATGTGCCACAAAATGTCAAGTTTAAATCAGTATTTTAGTCTCAAGTTTCTTTATTATTTCAATTTAATCTCTCAAAACTATGTTTTTAATTCATAATATATATATCATAAGCCATCAAGTCCATTTACCAAAATTATCTGACACATGGAATATATATGTGTCTATAAAGTTGACAGCTTAGAATACATATGACACGCATTAGAGGTTAAAAGGACCGACGTGACACAAAACAAGCTTTGAGGGACCAAATAAAACTATGAATAAATTAAACTAAAAGGGAAAACTTACTGATCATGAGAAAGGCTGCAACTAAGAATTTAACAAGGAACGAAACACCATTAAATGAAAACAGATGGCAATGAAAAGAAGCATTTGGAAATCAAAACACCCTAGCCAAGTTGTTTTCAAACAAACAAGTTGAGATATGAGGATTTTTTAAATCCATCAACAACATCCCAAAATAGAGAATGGCCAAGAGCTATCATTAAATCATATACCTGAATAGATTTTCGAATGGATTTTTGAACTCCTCTTATACTTTAATTTTGGATCTTTTTAGCCTCATTTCTAGGTATGCTTCACAAGTCCCCGTGAACCAGTTAATGGACAAGAGCTATCATTAAATCATATAACTAAATCAAACAAAATTGGACCCTGCCACTCTTATTATGAGTCTTAGGCCATAAATCTGAGCTCAAATTATCAGACAGAACGAAGGAAAATCAACAAGCAAACCGATTGAACTTCAATACTCAGCATGACACAATAAAACTGTACAACTGTTACATTCATTTCTTCATCAAAATTCTACAGCTGTTACAGATTATGAATACAGTAAGGTCATGCCACATGTGTAACTAAAAAATGAGTAGGCTCTGAGTATGAGATTGAAGCATCATTAAAACCAAAAACAAAATTGGTAAAAGAGAATGTCACATGCAAATTCCCAAATTCTGATAAAAAATCCCATGGTTAAAACCTCTATTGAAACTACTTGGCTGATGAATCAATGAATGAGTGTGTGAAAAAGAGATGGAAAATTAAGGAAGCACACCACACTTGTTCGACGAGCAGCAACGACGGCAGGAGAGGAAGGGTGTACGGAGGTCCGATGGAGGTGAGGAGGGATGAACAACGAAGGTTCGACGGTGGGAGAGATGGAGCGGTTACCGAGGATCAATGGATTGTGAAAGGAGGGATGATGGGAACACGGAGGGAGGAACAAGTGCAGCGACGATGGCTTACGGAAAGGAGGCCGGCGGTGAGACGGTAGGAAAGGAAGGGAGAAATGGTAGGCTTTTGGGAAGTAGGGCGGAGTTGCTCGACTAAGTGAGAGAAATCGCAGAGGACTCCAGGAGAGCTGTTCGACTGTGTGAGGGAATTGCTAGACGTTTGCTAGGGGTGTAGTACTATGAGGATACTTTTTGGCATCCTAAAGTAGGTTTTAAGACGCCAGAGTTTCAATATAGGAGTTCGCAAATTTTTTCAAGACGCCAAATAATTAATTTAAAAAATTCCCTCATGCCATAAAATTTCTCAAAATACACTAAATAATTAATTTTAGGCGTCCTAAAAAAGATTTAGGATGCCAAAAATTCCCCTGGCACCAAATAATTAATTTTAGGCATCCCAAACAAAATTTAGGATGCCAAGAAATTCCCTTGGCGCCAAAAATTTCCCAAAATACGTCAAATAATTAATTGTAGGCATCCTAAATATGTTTTAGGATTGACACCTAAATTAATTTTAGGGTTCCTAAATTAATATTTGGGATGCCTAAAATCTCAAAGCTCAAACAAATAATTATGGCAATGTCACCTCTTTCACTTTTTACTTCCCTTTCTTAAAAATGGACGTCCTTTAGGAAGTAGTATCCATTTTTTATAGTAGTGGCCCCTCCTTCACTCAGGAGCAGCAAAATATCTTCGTTCATTTTGATATTTCCAAAGTTAAAAAGTGACTTCAAATAAAAAAGTTTAGCTTAGCGCTATGAAGCCAAGAAAATGAATACCTAATCTTTATTAGAGACCAAGTGAAGGTCATAGATTGGTGCAGTTTTGCCACTGAAAATAACTCTATTCCAAGGAATATCCACTTCTATAACACTCTTCTTCTCACTTCTACATTACCAGCTCCAGCGTCAATCTGACCACCATACCCAATCTCAAGTCTCTGATAGAAGGATCATCCCAACTCTTCGACGCCCTCAATTCCTGGTTAATCCCTCTCCTCAGATCCCACCCAATCTTCATTCTAAGCAAGACCGTATCACTCGGATAATCAAAATCTGCCTATAAACTTGTCATCATCATCAACAGCCTGGTACTTTTCATTTCTCAAAACCAAGTTCCCTAAATCCAAAAGTTGTGCCTACAAGAGAAAAGCGGCGGAGGTGGTCGGGAGTAAAGGAGGGGCAAGAGGTAACACTTTGGTGTTGGGTCAAGCTTTTCGATATATGGTCGGAAGAGGAGGAAGAGGTGGTGTAGCACAAGTAAACCCACCTAGCTAAAGCTGAAAGTAACGGATATTTGTCCTTATTAACGGTCATGTTTATTTTGCCCCCTTTGGAAAGATTATAGTTCATAGATAGTTTGTCACTAAAATAAATTTAAGGTGTCAGACGCCCATTGCAACAGAGTTTGATGTTAATTTTGCACATTCAATCTATTAAATATAAATATTTGATGATCTTATATTGATCATACGATCAAATAATCTTAAACAAGCTTTTGTGGAAGATTAGTTTTGTATAATTGGAGGAATTAAAGTTAAGTAGGATAATTAGGCTTTGGGGAGGGCAACCCAAATCTAAGTACAAAGCAGCCTAACTCTAAACACGAAAAAAGAGATGAAGAATTTTTTACCATTAGATCATGGGAAGTTATTAGAGGCTAAAAAAATGTAGTTCTCTACATTTTGTTTTGATTCTGGTTCCACTGAAAGTTTGGATACGTTATTTCTCTAGCCCGGATTGTAAGTATTAGAAAAGGTATTATTTTGCTGCTAGTATTATGGCCTTCCTAGAAAAACTCCCACTACAGCTACTGATTGGTCTAGGGAGCTGTTATCTTGCAAAGTGGGGCAAGAATCAATGGAACGATAAGGATCAAAACAGAACCCAAACTAGTATCCAATTTGAGGAGGGAAGCTGCATGCATCGTGTCACACGCTTAACGGCCTCACTAGAGAGGTAAGATCATCAAGTCTATTTTCTAATCTCAGTTTATCTACACTTGAGGAACCGGATTTCCGGGAATTTCACTGGACTGGTGGTTCTTGAATCTAGTAAACAGCAATACTATTTGCTCTGGTGCTAAACTGCTGAGAATTAGCAGTCATAGTGGATATCAAGTCTTGAGCCTCTTCAGGTGTCTTGCTATTCAAATCCCACTACTTGATGCATCCACCAAACTTCTGTCCATTGGCAATAAACCTTTATAGAAATAGGTAATCAGTAGTTGCTCAGTGATCTAGTGGTGTGGACAGTTGGCACATAATCGCTTGAACCTCTCCTAATACTCATGCATGTTCTCCCCATTGGCTTGTTTTATGCCACTGATCTCTTTTTGAATAGAAGTAGCTCTTGAGATAAGGAAGAACCTCTTTAAGAATAACTTCCGCATATCAGTCCAGCTTCTAATGGATGATGGTTATAGATAATATAACCAATCCTTAGCCACACCATTGAGAGAAAATGGGAAAGCTCTAGCTTTATGTGGTCCTCATCAATTGCTTGCAGTTTCATCATGCTGCAGACCACGTGGAACTCTTTTAGATGCTTATGCAAACATTTACTTGGAAGACCATGAAACTTGGGCAACAAATGGATAAGACTATATTTAAGTTCAAAATTAGTAGCAAGTTCAAGATATGTAATGCACAAAGGATGATAATTGACATGAAGTGCAGCCAATTCCTTTTAAAGTAGGACAATTTTCTTGTTCTACCATAATTTCTTAGTTAGCAAAATTGCTACTAGAATAAGTGTAGATACTACAAGAAACACTATCAGAAACACCACTAGAAAGATCAACAGAATGGACACAATAGAATGTTCAAAGTTAGAATCAAGTTCAGTATCAAATTCTATAGTAATCCTATGACTTAGTTTGAAAGCCTTGCTAGCAGCAAGAATAGTTCTCTCAATTTCTAGATCTCTTCCTAATAAGTCTTCTAAGTTAGTAGTACTCCTAGTACTCATACAACATAAGGCAAAACTGACTAAAACAGCAAAGGACACAAACACAAACTTGCATAAAAACACAATCCTATACTAGAAATTAACCAAAACAAATGAGAAAACACTACCAAATGATTTTTAAAATTTTTGGGACAGCCACAAAAACACTTCTAGACTATTCCCAAACCTAAAAATGAATTTTAAAAAAAATTTGAAAATTGAAAAAGTGGTCTAAATGATGGAATTTGGCCAAAATATGAAGACTACAAGGCAGAGCGATGTATCCTGATCAAAAGAACATTTTCTTGCAACCCACCAAATTTCAGGCCAATCAAAGATACTTCAAAATGTACTAGTAGAAATCCTAACAAATTCTAAAATACTGGATATGTCCCATCGAGGCCAAAAAAACAATGAAAAAATGGTCTAGATGATGGAATTCGGTTGAAGGGAGTGAGTCTTGCTTAGAATGATCGATTCCTTGTGGAAAAGACCTACTTTGAGTGATCTGGATGAGAAATAATTCTGTCCAGTTAGCAGAACCAACTAAACTACATTACACTATTGTTAGCTAGTGACTACTAGACCAATGCAAATTCCCCAACAACGGCACCAAATTTTGATGAGAGTTGTCGGGCTCTCACAAAATAACTGAGTTCAATAAAGATTGCAGTGTAGCGAATCTGGATCGTTTCTCTTAAGGAATTCATAGTGGGTCTAATTTGAACAGTAGAAATAGAAAAACAATGAAACAATAAATATTGGGGGGTTTTTTAGATTAAACAGAATACAAACTAGAATGAAACTGAAACATAATGCAAAAGCAAAACTAATCAGGTTAAAACAATGGTCAACCCAGAATTAAGGAATTCCACAATTTTGCATCATCAGATGAAAATAGAATGACAACTGACTCGTGATTGATTCTGGACAAGCCGAAATCTATGCGTTTGTCTAGAAAATTCCTCAAATGAACGATCATCTAGAATCTACTCAAACGCATGGCATGTCACTGTGTGATCACACAGTAATCTCTTCAACCTAGTTTGAACTCAGTCCTTGGGATATCTCAATTTGGGCGTTAAATCTAACATCCAATATGAAAGCAAAATCAAATCCAATAATACAAAACAGAAACGACATCGTTACTAATTTAAGAACGAGTCCTCTGGATAGAATCCTCAATCCATGTGCTGATCACAGAAGCTCACCCAAGCATGGTTGGGAAAAACGAAGAACGTGAAGAACAATGCAGAGAAAACGAGAACTTCTGTATTTAATCCGAAAATGTGTAAAAACGTAATGACTAATGTGTTTCTCCTAACCTAGGTTAAAATCCTAATTGAAAATGGACTGGGCTCACAATTTGGCCCAAAATGAAAAGATATAACAAAAAGTCTTTAATTACAAAATTCGGGCCGAATAAAATCCCATAAAAATACATTTGACTTTGGCTCCAATTTTGACCCCCTTCTTGTCCGAATTTTCCTTTCAAGTGTTCATATCAACTTTAGCTCTCTCAATCATCTAAAATAGGAGACAAGAGTGAGGCTAATCGAATATATGGTTGAAAAGTTATGGTGAAAATAGTGCGGTACTATAATTCAAAAATTTTATCATTGAAATGAATTAATTCTAATAAAAATCCCAAAGCCCAATTAACCATAAAAGTCATTTATTTATGAACTAAACAATCCTAAATTAATTAAACAAGAAATGCAATTAAGTTTAATAATTTTCAATTATCAAGGAGGAAAGGGGTCTCACGACAGGAGGCGATGTGAAGAAGAGAGGTGCGACGTTGAAGAGCTTAGAGGAGTCACAATGGTAGAGGAAGGGGGTCACGACGGAGGAGGAAAGGGGTCTCGCAATTAGAGGCATAGGCGGACCGATGTATATAACAAGGGGGCAAGTGCATGCCCCCCCTTAATTTGATATTTTTTTTGTTTTTTAATTAATATATATTTGAATCCATCGTGATCTACTAATAAAATAGCTCTATCATGAGTCACATGGCATTCTCCATATGGAACCTTTGATATCAAAAAAGAAATACATTGTCTTGTCTTGATTATTGTCCTATAAAAATAATTAATATGTACTTGAACTTATTGAGTGTTCACTCTTCATTGTAATTTATGTAACTGCATTTTTAATAGCACTTAATCTTACTTTTCTAAATGACAGGTTTGTAAAATAATTGTCTCTCTTATTATATCATCAATGTTCACTTGATTTCATAAATATTTTTTTTATATTCTTTTCTTTTCTTGTTTATATTCTTTTGTTTTGTAATAGATTTAAAACTCTCATTTAAAAAAAATAAAAATAAAATCGGGGGCGCCCGCGAACCCCCAAATCCCCCCACCAATAGTGCCTCTTCAATAATTTCCTGGGTCCGCCCCTAATTAGAGGTGGAGGTCAGAGCAAGAGAGGGAGGAGGAGGATGAGATGGAGGTCTGAGCCAAGAGAGACTTTACCGTGAGAGAAGAGAGGAAGAGTCCATGATATGGCAGTCTTCCGGATTTTAAAGGTCTTTGGCCTTTGTTTTGTAAAAATGGACACCAGACATTGTTTGGGCATCCGTTTGAAAAAACAGACTCTAAAGCCCAATATTTTGGAGTCTATTTCTAACAAACAGACACCAAAAGCCTTACTTTTGGCGTCCATTGTTTTAAACAGACAGCAAATATATATATATATATATATATATAATGTCTGCTTTAACATAAACAGATATTAAAAATAACGCAGGAAAATTTAAAAAAAGCCATTGTCTATATTTTTTACTTTTCCCCCCCAAAAACGGACCTTCTTCAAGGTGGTAAAAAGTATTTTTTGTAGCAGTATACCTTCTACATTCTTATTATAATTGAGCTGTCCTATATGTTTAGTAATTAAATGAAGCACTCCATCCTGTGAAAAAAATATGAAATGTTGTTAATTAATTCATACAAATGAATGAATATTGGTTAAGTTATTTAATGTGTATTAAGTTGATAAATTTTTTCTATTTCACCCTTATAAAAATGTGATTTTAAATATCCATTTATTATCAGTCACAAGTCTCTCATAGAAGGGGTAAAAGTAAAAAGGTTGGGCGTAAATACCCACCAACTTTTTTCAAAACTGCATCCACCACCATAGATCTTTTTTAAAGTAAAAGTGACTATAAAGTTTTCAAATGTGGCAAAAGTGACCTAACTCCTTAATAATGCCAAACGGCTGTCACTATTTATGGTAGCCCCACACCATTAAAAAAATGCTTAAGTTTTTAAATTTTCTTAACTATTCCAAAACGTTGTTGTTTCTGTAGCTGGAGAAAACTAAAAGGAAATAAATAATAATAATAATACACCTAACACTAAGTACTATTTTAGAGTACAAAGTGACTATGTGGTTACAAAAGTGGAACTAAAGTCACATATTCTGTTAAATTGACTATGGGCCCCACCAACATAAAGTAAAAGAATATGTAACATAAAGTCAAAAAAAAAAAAAAAAAAAAAAAAACACTTGTTAAGTTTTTTTTTTTTAAAAAAACCACATATGTATTTTTGCACCTAACCCTTTATTTTTATTTTTTTTTTCTATTTAAAAAACCTTCACTTATTATTGTTATTTATTATTTTTCTTTTTTTAAACTTAAAAATTTTATTTTAAATTAAAATCTAACTTGCCCCAAATTGATATCTCATAAAATCTTAGGAGAATGCCTTTAATTTAGCATTAGTTAGCTTTGTATGCCGTTCTAATTTTAGTTAAGATTATAAGTTATGTTACAAGAAGATCACTCCAATTTTTTCATTTATAAGTCTCTATAATTTATTAATATATTTTTATTTTATTTTTTAGAAAGTACTCTAAGAGCTCATCCAAACACTTTTTAATTAAGATGATGCGTGTCTAGGCCAACTTCCCCGTTTCTGTGTCTAGTTTATGGTTTTGGTATATTCTCATATTTACACACTCCAGTGCTACCTTCTACATTATTATAATAAATGAGCGGTCCTATATATTTAGTAATTAAAATGAAGCACTCCATCCCGTCAAAAAATATGAAATCTTGTTAAGTTTTTTACATGAATTAAAGAATATTACTTAAGTTATTTACTGTGTGTTAAGTTGATAAACTTTTTTTTTTTTTTTTTTTTTTTTTTTTTTTTTTTTTTTGGGTATTTTGCCCTTATAAAAATGTGATTTTTAAATATCATTTATTATCAGTCATATCTCTCTCATATAAGAGGTAAAAACAAAAAATGTTAAGGAGCAAAAATATCCATCTCTTTGCAGCAGCAGAATAATATATAGGTGGAAAGAGAAGGCGAGTGGCAGTCTGCCAGTCTCTTTATCCTTGTTTAGCTCCGGGCACCGCCTTATCCAAAAGTATCCTTCTCACTACTTAAGGTCGAGTCCTTATAATGTCTTTTTGTATAATGGGAGAATCATAATTAGGTCCAAAACTTTCATTTAATGATTGTTAGTCCCAAAAAATTCATTAAAAACATGCTCCATCCATTCCTTTTAATAGGATAAATTAGTACGTCATGTTACTTTTTATAAGATAGATTTAGGGTTGTCTCAATTTTTTTTTTTTTTTTTTATAAAAACTCTCCATTTTACCCTTTTCTTGATTATGAAAATTACTCATACCATGATCATATTGAATTTTTATGTTTGACTAAAGTATTCTATATAATATATTCTCTCTCTTTCATATAAATGAGGGCATTTTCATATAACAAAGTGCATTTTTAGTTGTTTATTACACCTAATTAATTTCAATTAATTTTTTCAACAACATAATTCTATTAATTCTATCTTATAAAAAGGAACGGAGGGAGTAAGTTGCAAATACTTGATTTAGGGAGTAAGTTGTAATGGAGAACCCCATCTTTGTAATGTGAATCGTTATTTGCAATCATTATTGCCATTAAATTGAAACTTTGTCAGCATCCTTTCCTTCTTTGTTTCTTTTGCCAACACTCACTTTCTCTCTTTGTTGAAAGTCTATATGCATTTATAAATAAACAAGTGACACTTGCTGCTATTTTTATCATGATTATCAAATAAGGACTGGACCGACCGGGTTAGCTCGGAACCCAACAACCTGCCATCTAACTGGTCTAGTTAGGTCCTAACCCAGGCAACCCAGTGAGTTGCAAGGTTGCCCTGTTGTCTTTTAATAAAAAGTTAACATTTTTTTGTTGGGTACAAATTGTAGACGGCAATATTAGTTGAAGTAATGACATTTTTTATGTTAATGTCCATTATTTCGGTGAATAAGGATTGTAAGTATAATTATTTTGTTATTATTTATCTATTTTGATATTTTTCCAGGAAGAATATTTGACTATTATTGATTCTAGTATTATTGGATGTTGGAATGATACTATGTTGTCAATATGTTAAAGAAATTGTTATTAAAAAATATATATATGTTAAAGAAATTGTAAAGAATGTTGGATAAGTATATGATTATTTTGTTATTGATTTGAGGTATTGAATTCATATTTGATATTTGGATGGTACAATGATGATTTAAATTATATGTCAATTTTTTATTCCTCACCGGTTTGACCCCAAGTTGACTTTACCTGAACCCTCTGCCTCGACTTGTTAGAGATTGGTTTAGAGGTTTCTCCCTACATTATTATTGCCTACAGAATATCAATAAGGTTAAGTGGGGAAAATTGAAAAACATGAGACATAATGTGAAAATAATAGAAATTTGGAATACATAATGTATGGTTTATATTTGGTCTGTTAGCAATGCCTCGGAATGTACACTGTTATTTGTGGTATATGTAATAAAGTTGCGAGAAGGCTGACAAATAATTTATTCGTGAAATTATAAAGATACAACATCACTCAAACGCGGGATTATTCAAATCGAACATACACAATATCGAAAAAAGAACAAGAAGGCAAATAATTTATTCATTACACTCGTGGATCCCCAATATATGGATGCGGTAGAAACATGGATCTACTGGTTATTTCAAGTTGTTTTGGTCAAAGATACAGCAACATTGAGGAACACAGCTTTTTCTTTAGACATACGATCAGCTAATATATGTTGGTAATGATGAAAAACATCATCAATGATAGCTTCTCCAAAGTGACTCACAAGAAGAGGTTCAGCCGCAGCTCTTATCAATTGTGCAACTTTATATCCATCACTGTTATCATTGTGTTCCCCACCACATGCAGCCTTCCAACTTACTTCAAATACCTCCAAGCGATTCAGAGTAAATGAGCCTTCTTTCTCAATCTCTAATTGCAATTCAGATGAGGATGGATAGTATAGAGGAATGTTGAATGAATCTATCTGATCCTCCTTTATGATTCCCTACACCACACACCCAAACAAATTCTTATGTGACAAATTTTGAAGAAAATTGTATTTTTAAAACTCTAAGTGTGTGTAGTCAACAATGACTATAAGTCTTATTCTATTAGGTATGGTTAGCTATATGGATAGCAGGAACCATTGTGCTTTGTTAATGATTAAATCTTTGGATATACTACAAGAAACTATGTACATTACATACCTCCAAAACCATGTCATTGAGTGCCTCAGCTAAAAGCTCCCAAATGTAGTGAGATTCATTGCTTGATGGGCCACTAGTGCTTTTTCCAGTGAAGGTAAGAACCATACTACCTCCTTCAACTAGTTCTCTAGCACGACATTTCAGAAACAATGAAAAGTCTCTTTGAAATTGGTGGTAGTAAGAATTACGAACATCGAAAGGGCTTGTGGTTGCCATGCAAATATTGCCCTTATTGTTTTCTATACCTTTTGGAACCTAAATGGGAATGAAATGATACAAATTAGAACGTGGAGAAAGAAATTATGCCTAATATAAAAATAATTAATGAAAAGCATTTAAAAGAGAGTGACCAATTAATATTACATACTTGAGACAACCAATGAACACTACAGGAGGAATGAACAAAATGCAGAGAACTAGTAGGAAAAATCCTTTTATAGAAAGAAGCTGGAAGGCCAGTGATGTAGCATTTACCAATCCCACCAACAACTCAAGTGTTTAAGTTTTGTTTGAAGCATTCAAGAGACTTGAAAATGTTGTTAAAGTCGTTGCCAGGAAGATCGTTCAAGAAGATGATATATTCTGGAGATTCATGGTTTAGCTCCCTACAAAATATCTCCACAAGTCTCAATGAGTTCACAAGTCATAAACAAAGTGTTTGGTCCCGAAGAGCAACCTAAGTCTGCAAATGCTAGGCTTTTAGGGAGCTTTCCATTGTAGATCCTCCTTATTGCTTCATCTCTAATGGGCTTGGTTATGGACATCACCTTTCGCTGTTCAAATATATATTATCAGTAAGTATAAGTGATAGTTATATATTTTATGACGAAGGTGAAGCTGTCAAAACAGGCTAGCCCGGCCTAGGTTCAAAGGGTTGTTCCTTAATGGGCCCATGCTTAAAAGGGCCTGGCTTTAAAATCTCAAACCCACATTCTATAAAATCATTATATTATTGAATCCCGACTTTTAGACATGCGTGCTCAAAGCCGGCCCACGGGCTTTCATGTATTTTTATTAAATTTTCAACTTTTAAATTATTTTGAAATATCTAAAATTAAAATAATAAATCTCTAAAAATTAATAATTCAAATAATATATATTAATAAAATAAAGTGACTAACTATTGTCTAAACTTTAAAAACAAATACAAATCAAACTCCAAACACTAATAAACTATTGTCTCAATATTCATAAATAAGAAATGCTAAATAATTTACCACCTTTTTGAAGACATAAAAAAATTTATAGTAAAAAAGACAAAGAAAATATCATAGTTATTGCATACAAAACAAAACAAAACCTTACCTGTGACTATAAAGTTTTTTAATGTGATTTAATTTCAATTTGAGAAAGTCTTGAAAAGAAATTTAAGAAAATTTAAGCTTAGATTATATTGTTTTAAGAAAAATACTATGCCCTTTTACTTTAAAAATTCCAATTATCCTATGTGTAGAGTGACGTGTGGGAAGTGGCTAAGCTAAATAGATTAACCTCAACATAAACTTTTAAAGTTTGATCAGGGCACAAGTGTGTGTAAATTAGAGTAGCGAAAAGGGAAAGGGGCGAAAAAATCTAATTAAGAGGTGTTGCATAACAAGAATTATAACTATTATTTCAATAAATAAAAAATAGGCGGGCAACCCTTGGCCCTAACAGACTAGACCTTTTATTTTTGCACCCCATAAAGTACAAGCCTAGCCCTCCATTTAGATAGGCTTGACCCGTTTTGACGGTTCTACTCATATGTAAATATATACACACATACTTGTAACAAGGAATTGTTGGCATAACTTGCTTCTCCAGTACCGCCATTCATGTGCAACACTGAAGCCACATCCATTCTCAGACTTATGTTTATAGGACTATATATAATACTCAATCGTAGAAGCAAATATTTTGTAGTCACAACACCAAAAGGGGTAGAGAAATATATTGGGGGAGTCGTGATTGACAGTCCCAAAAAGGAGTGGCTCTTATGAGCTGGCTGCTTCCCATTGTCACTAGATCTCCGGCTTCTGCGGTAAGAACATCACATATGAGGCAATGTTGGCCCTACGATCCTTTGTTTCTAGGTCTCATGTCCACATTTCCTCATATAAACCTTTAATGCTAAGTTAAAAAACAAAAAAGATTGCATATTTTTCTCCATTTTAAGGTTTACCTTAATTATAATAATTGAGAATTAACTAAAAATGAAAAAAATATATTATATAGTTTATTGAAGTAAAGGCTACTAGCACTCACTCACTCACTTTATACATTGAAAATTCATAAGCAAGTAGTTCTTTTACTTCAGTTACATAGATGAAACCTACATTCCATACTCTTTGATTAATTTGTTATTTACACTAGATTACTTACGAACTAAATATAGGCTCCACGTAGAGATCGACCTTGGTTCGTTTCCTTATAGTGCATTTAGCTTAGTTTTATTTGATAGCCCACGACATGGCTCTCCACCCAAACATCATAGGTATAGATAATTTAGTCAGTCGCTAACTAGTGCGCATTCATAATTAAATGAATAACTAATTGGCACACATTGCCATGGCAACTTACATGTTCTCATGCACATTCAGCATAATGACACAAACAAACATGCAACAAATCACAGAATCACATAAAAGGAAAATAGTTACTACCTCTTGTGCTTTCTTCCAATTTACCTTCTCCCTTGCTTCTTTCCTTGATAGTTCCTTGGTGAGCTTGGGCAAATATCAAATCCTATAATTTTATACGTATGTAAGGGTAGGTTAATACTTTTACCATTCATAACTCATAAATCTTAACTTAAATTATTTGCCTCTGAAAATCCTAACTCTACGTGTGCTACTAAGAGTTCCATACGGATTGATTCCATCTGTAAAAAGCTCAAGCCAAAGGTTTCTTGGCCACTGCCAAATTGAGGGAACATTTCATCTATTTTCTTCCATTGTGGAGAGTCAACCAAGTGCCAAAGATATTTTGCATCAGATATTTTCTCATCATTATGCCATCTCAACTTCTTTGCTTTTGTTGCATTCGCAAACAAATGCTTAAACCACAATATTATTGGAAGATACCACAACACCTTTAAAGGTTGCCTTTTAGTTGTCTCATAACCACCACCACCATCTTTCTTCACTTTGTATCATGAAGTTTTTCATTTTGGGCACTCACTAAGACATTCATACTTCTTTCTATACAATACACAATCATTAGGAAAAGCGTGTATTATTTTATACTCCATACACATCGTAGAAATGATTTTCTTGACTTCATACATATGATTTGGAAGTGCATTATCGTCTGAAACATATCATACAACAAGTCAAACAATAATGTGAAACTACTATTGATCAACCCACAAGTTATCTTTAAGTTAACCAAATGCAAAGTATCTATCAAGCGTGTATACTTACTCCCAGGTGGGAGGACATGTCAAGCGTTTATTACCACTTAAACCATTTCCAACATCACTCTAGTTTAAAACAATTATCAAGGAATGACATGTCAATAAAATCGAGCAGAAATGAAGAAGTTCATCATGAACACGAAGAACGGTTGAGAGAATTTAGAAACTCCTATTTTGATCCACAAAAATCTAAAAACGTGAATGAATGAATGTTTGTGGCTACCATCCAACTTAAAGTTAACCTAAAAAATGGAAATGGGTTCAGCCCAAACGAACATAAAATAAAAGTGGGCTTAAGTGACAAAATTCGAGCCCAAATAAAAATCCAAAAATACATATGACTTCGGCTCCAAAATCAACCGGCCTCTTGTCCGAATTTTCTCTTCATGTCTTCATAACAATTGTAGCTCTCTAAATCATCTGAAATATGAGATAAAAATGAGGCAAATCCGATGTCTGGTTCAAGAGTTATGGTGAAAATAGTGAAGCAATGTAAAACTGGAATTTTATTATTAAAAAGGGCTAAAACATAATAAAAGGTTTAAAGCCCAAATAAGTATAAAAGTCATTATTTATTAGCTAAAGAGTCCTAAATTATTAATCAAGAGACAAAAAGTAGTGTATGAAATATTCAATTATCAATGGCTCAACTCATATTCATGTATTTGTTAATGTTTTTCATGATATTTCTTCTAGGTAACTTGAGGGAAATTCTTGTTGATGTAGTTAGCTCTTGCAAATTTTGAGAATCAAGTTACACTAGAAAATTAACTAATGCAATGTTGTTAAAGAAGTATTTTCAGGTCTGTGTAACTCATTACACATATTTATATAGGCATGATGCTGCTTTTGGAATTGCAACTTTCATGGTAATTAATTATTTCGGGTTATATTTGCAAGTAAAGTATAGAGAATGACCCTGAAGGTTCTTCTTTCATATAAGTTTATATGCAGGGACAAATGCCATGTTTTTTCCCTCCATTACTCTGATGTTGTTTATAACTTGCTGGAAGTGACAAAAGCAGATGATGTCAGGCTGTATTTAATTGCTAGGTATAGACAAGCGATTTTCACCAAATGTTGTTTTTTCCCCTTTTATCGGATGTGGTTTTCACTTTCCTTGCATGTTTTAGTTTATTTTTCCTTTTCAATGGTGATCATGAGCCTTTGTGATTGTGTGTTTGTGTTGAAGTATACTTTGCTTATATACTTTGCATGACTTGTCTGGTTTGGAACTCTAGTAAAACTATTTCTTGTTTGAACTTTTTTACTGTTTTGTTTCCAGAAAATGTCAAAAATACAATCTTATTTCAAACGTCTAAAACCCACAAATACAAAACCCGAATCTCAAAGTGAGCAAGTTTCAAATAGTATTTTGGTCCCAACTATCCAAGAATCCTATCAACCACCACAAGCATCTCAATTTCAAGCAAAAGTTAATATAGAACATCTTGAAGCGGATCCGGGAAAAAGACCTTCAATTTATTCAATGACATCAAATCCTAGAGAAAGAGAGGATATTCAGAGAGCTTATTTGCTCAAGGGGCCAACTCAACCAATTCTTAAACCATTCCCTCAAACAGAATGGAAAAAAACGTATATTCAATCCTAACTGGTATGAAGAATTTGGTTCTTAGTTGGAGTATAGTGTATCGAGAAGATGCATGTTTTTGCTTGTATTGTTATCTACTTGATATGGAGGTTGGAGGTAGTGGTTCGGCGTAGGAAGTATATGTCAGTGTGGGGTTCAAAAATTGGCATAAGAAGGATAGAATCAAAGTTCATGTCGGAGATCATAATAGTGCTCACAATAGATGTTATCAAGCTGGTCAAGATTTAATGAAGCAAAAGCAACATATTGATATTGCCTTTTCAAATATTTCTGAACAATAGATAATTGATTATCGTATTCGGCTGAAAACTTCTTTAGATTGTGCTAGATACCTACTACGAAATGGTCAGCCTTTTCGAGGACATGATGAATCTGCAAGTTCAAATCAACAAGGTTTATTTCTTAAAACTCTAAAGTTTTATTCTAAGCCAAATAAAGAGATGAGTGATGTGGTCTTGCAAAATGCCCTTGATAATCAAAAATTGACTTCACCAATGATTCAGAAAGATCTTTCTCAAGCTTATGCTGATTTGACTGTTAAAGCAATAATTAGTGATCTTGGCGATGATTACTTTTCCTTGCTAGTTGATGAAGCTCGTGATGTTGCAATTAAAGAACAAATGGCAATTGTACTTTGGTATGTAAACAAAAAAGGGTCCATTGTTAAATGTTTTATTGGCATAATTCATGTTTTAGATGCTACTGCACAAACACTAAAAGCAACGATTGATGGGCTATTTTCTAAACTTGGTTTAAGTTTGTCTAAATGTCGGTGGTCAAGGCTATGATGGTGTTAGTAATATGCGGGGTGAATTCAAAGGGCTTAAGAGTTTGATTTTGGCAGACAACACATCCACATTCTACATTCATTATTTTGCTCATCAATTATAATTGACACTTGTGAAGGTTCCAAACATTACAAAAAGATTCAAGAATTTTTTGACATGCTTTAAAAGATGGCTATAGTTATGGGGGGTTCATGCAAGCGGAAGGAAATTATTCAAATGAATCAGTATGAGCTAATAGTTGAAAGAATTTCTCGTGGTGAAGCACCAACTAGAAAAGGTTTAAATCAAGAGACAACCTTAAAGCGACCTGGAGACACTCGTTGGGGTTCCCATTTTGGGACGGTTACAAGTGTTATCTCATTATTTTCTCCAATAATTTCCTTGATGAAAATTATTGAAGATGAGCCGAAAAATGATGTTGCAAGAACTAATGCAGGTTGCATTTTGTATGCCATGGAGGATTTTGAATTTGCATTCTTGTTGCATCTTATGAAATTGATCTTGGGGATTTCTTATGAGTTGTCACAAGCACTACAAAGAAAAGATCAAAACCTTTTAAATGCAATTGGTTTAGTGAAGGTGGTCAGGTCTCGTTTACAAGAGGTGAGATAATGGTTTTGATGAATTGCTTCAAGAAACGAACATTTTTGCTAATAAATATGATATTGACATTCCAAATATGAATGATATTTATTGTCCTAAAGGGAGATCGAGACGAAGATTGGAATCATTCACATTCTTCCACTACTTTAAGGTGGAGTTATTTAATATAGTCATAGATACTCAGGTTCAAGAGTTGGGTGATCGATTTGATAATGTCAATACCAAGTTCCTTGAGTGTTTGAGTTGTCTTGATCCTCATGGTTCATTTGCTTATTTTAACATAGAAAAGTTTATTGAGTTTGCTAGATTCTACCCTTTGGAGTTTGATGAGCTTGCAGATATTCCTTTTCTTTCTTCAAGTCTCGGTAATTTTGTTGTTGATATAAGAGTTGATTTTGATTTTGTCAATTTGCAAAATTTCTGACCTTGCTTTGAAGATGGTTGAGAAAAGAAAAGATATTGTTTATCCACTGGTCTATTTGTGAATAAAGTTGTCACTCATTCTACCGGTAGCAACTGCTAGTGCTGAGTGGGTTTTTTCTCCAATGACTTTTGTTAAGGATAAGTTGTGCAATCGAATAAGTGATGATTGGTTTAACTCATGTATGCTAACTTATGTTGAATGTGAAATATTTGATAAGATTGATGATGAAGATATAATGCAATATTTTCAAGGAATGAAGAATCAAAGAATGCTTTTGTAATCGTTCTGTTGTAATAGTTTAGTTGACTCTTGATTATTATTTTTCTAATGTTAAGTTGAAGTTTTCTTTTCTTTTCTTTTCTATATTCATTTGATTTTTAATAAATTTGTTGCTGATTTTAGGATGAAATTATTGTTGAATTTATGGCTTCTTGATTTTGTTTTTCTAAGTTCAATTGCTGATTTGTGGTCGAGTTACTTTGGATTTCTATTTTTCTTTAATAAGAAAATCTTAGGATAGCAGAATAACAGGTTCTGGGAAATTTCTTTCATGTCCAAAGAAACTGAGCAATTATAATCTTTGTTGTTCAATTGATTTATATCTCATGAGGCATTCCTTCCTTTATGGTGGCACAATAACAGGTTCTGGGAAATTTCTTAAAGGACAAAATTCCAACATTAAGGTTAGTTTATTTGATCGATTTGCATAGCAGAATGTATGGGCATCCATTTCTTTGAAAATGGATGATAACTTGACTTTGTAATGCATTTGTGTTCTCATTGTTTTCCTTCCTCCTTTATGTAGGTGTTTGGTGTTGAACCTACTAAAAGTGTTGTGCTCTGGTGGACAGCCTGGTGAGTTAGAGCATTTGTTATGCTCCTTTGCTCCTTCATTGATATTTGACTTTTTAATATCCTATTACATATGACAAACCATAATAATTTTTCCTTGCATGTTGCTTTGGAATTTGATTGTGTCACATCTGGGTATTTGTATGCCATGGGATTAGAGTATATTGTTCTGTTTAAATTGATTTCCTCGGAAATACTTTTCAATTAAAACCCATTTCTGGTCCTAAACTTTATGAAGGAGTGGGTTGCCTTTTGAGTTGAAGTTTTTTTTCTTTTATTGTTTATATTCTTTTGTTTTTTAATGCATTTAAAACTTTCCTTAAAAAAAAAAAAAAAAAAATTTCGGGGGCAGTCCCTAAACCCCACCACTAATTGTACACCCATAAACATTAAATCCTGGCTCCACCATTGCACATATCTTTGTGTTTGTGTGTTTTCTATGTTTTAATTTTAAAATGGTACAAGAGCCATGACCCTAGTTTAATTGCTCATGTAGCAAATAGCTTTGTTGTAAAAGTTGGAAGAACCTGTAAAATTAGCCTTATTACTTGTTATTCTAAAGTTGCTAATAGTTAAGGTGACTCCATGACGACACAAATGGTTAAGGTGACTCGTTATCAACTTGTAGCCAGAAAAAATCAGCTTAGTCATTCTACAATGCCACCTTGTTTGAAAGTTGCACCTCCCAAGGTCACTCAATTATTGAATGGACCACTCCAACAATATCTTATCTATCGAAAAGGGTTTCCGGATGCTATCCAAGATCAACATACTCATTATCAAGACGTTCTCTTTTAGTATCTCACCTATTGAAAGGGATTTCTCGGACAACAATTTGTTTTTATAAAATGATGTGCCCCGAATCAAAAGCAAAAAGATGGGTGAGACGACGTGGTCCAGAGTGTACCAGAATTTTTTCTTTGAACGGCATAAGATGAATTTTGAATATGGGTTAAATGTATTAAGTTGGCCCAAAAGCTGAAAATATGAGGAGTTTTGGGTAAAATTATAAATAAGTATAATTATTAAGAAAAAGGAAAATTTTGAAAAAAGACCAAATACTAGCGAGAGAAGTTTCAAAAAATTAGAGAAGACGCACTGCACACACACACCCACACCTACCCTCACACGCGCACCCCCACACGCAACACGTAACACCACCCACACACGGGCACACAGACGCACACATACGTATGCCCACACGCAACCACACACCCATGCATGCACACGCGTGCGCGCGCATCCACTCACATACATGTGCACGCCCACACACAAGCGAGTGCGGACACGGACACGCACACGCACACACACACGTAAACCCACGCACACACCCACCCACACGGTGCTAGCGCCCACATTCACACACACACACCCACTCACCCACACACACAACACCCCCACACACAACCGCGAATGCAACCACACATGCACGCACGCACTCACACAACCACACACCCATGCAACCGCGTATGCAACCACACACTCATGCAATTGCATCACCCATGCAACCGCGTACGCAACCACACACGAATGTAACCACGTACGCAACTGCACACCAACACACGCACCCACATACGTGCACGCACGTGCAGGGGCAGATCCAGAAAATTATGGAAGGGGATCACAATTGGTGGGGGGATTTGGGGATTCGGGGGCGCCCCTTAATTTTTTTTTTTTTTTTTTAAAGAAAGTTTTAAATGCATTAAAAAAAAATAATATAAAGAAGAAAAGAAAAGAAAATAAGATAGGTAGTTATTTTACAAACTTATCATTTAGAGAAAAGCAAAGCTAAGTGCTGTTAGAAATAGAGCTACATAAATTACAATGAAGGGTGGGCACTCAATAAGTTCAAGTATATATATTTTAATAACAAAAGTATACTACAATAAAAATAATTACAATGTCATCCTTCTAGACCTTATTTTTTAAAATTCCATCATAATTATCTTATTATCAATGTCATCAAATATATCATAATTTTAAATCCCTTTTTTAAAAAAAAAAAATCATCATAATTTAAGGGGTGTAATACCTAGGATAATTATCTATCCGGAATGCTATATTTTAGCAAATAATACCTATTTGTAAATAGGTGAATATGTGGTTTTAAAACCTTGTAAGATACTTATTCTATTGTCTAGGAAAATTTCTAATGAAATTAGAGGGATTAAAGTGTCAAAATCCCTAAATGCAATTATGGGCCATGAAATGCCCTGAAAATATTATGATAAATCCCAAGAGGCAATAAAATATTTATTGAAAATTAGAAAGTATGTTGTCTCTAATTTTAGGAATTTTTGGGATTATTTCCCTTGAAAAATAATGAGACAAAATTAAATATAATTTTGGGGAGCATAAGTTGCCCGTGATTTTTAATATGATATGTGGGACATAAAATACCAATGTCAATGAAATAGTTGTGAGAAAATGATTAATCCTAATTAAGAAAATTATCAACAATTAGAAAGTGATTAGTTAAGTAATTAATGGCTAATTGTTTAAGCCTCATAAAGCCAAATCTTTGTGAAATTGAATTGGCCAATGATAAATCAAGAAAATATTCTTAATCCTCATGAAATTAATTGGACCAATAAGAGATTAACACAAATTAAAGGGTTGGATTAAATCTAGTAAAGTTAAATCCTAAGGCTTTAATTTAATTTCATAGAGTGAGATCCTTGTGAAAATTTATCAACCAATGAGAGGACTTTCTTCTTGATTTTGTGAGATAAATAAAACACATATTGAATATATAAAAAAGATGAAGGGGAGGTGGTGAATGTATATGTGTATACGTGTATGTGTGTGTGGGGGAAAATGGAGTGAGTTTGTAATCTAGATATTTTTGGGAACAAAGGCACATGGGGTCATTAATGGAGAATTGATGAAGAGGCAAATTGGAGGGAGTTTACACGGTTCATGCAACTTGTGGAGTAAGAAAAGTTGTAATAATTGAAAAAGCATATTTAATGGATAAAAAAGAAAAAAAACGCATGGAATGGCTGATTGAAGGGATTGATGTCGGCATGCACATGGTGGAGGACAAAGATATTTGATTAATGAACAAGCACATTAAATTGCAAAAGAGCACCGAATTTATTATTAAATAAACAAAGATATTTGATTAATAAACAAACATATTAAATTGCAAAAGAGACAAGGGCATGTCGACACTCAATTGAATGGAGGAGATTAAATGTGATAAAGTGTTTTTAATCCAATGGTTAAGGTAGGATTTGGTCACAATTAATTTCCATTTGTGTCTCAATTTCTCCCTATAAATAGAGAGGCTTGGCTCCTCATTTCTTCACACCAAAACTCACAAGCACCTCTGATCCTTTGATTAAGAGAGTGAGAGTGAGAGTTTTCTTGAAGAAGGGAGAAGGAGTTCAAGATCCAAAGGTAAGTTCTTAAGCTCTAGTTTTTAGTTCTTGAGTTTAGGCTTTTAGTTTTTGATAAAATAGTAGTTTAATCTAGAAAATTGTTAGAAATGTTCCCTTTCATGTTTGGAAGTCTCCATTGCTTTTAAAACGCAAAATGGAGTGGAAAACATGTTAGGAAATAATTTTTTAGAATCAATAGATCAAGATTGTGAAAATTGTAGGATTTTCGGTAGCTTAAATCCTGTGTAGGCAGTGAAAAAGATGCTATTATTTCATGTATGCAATGAAGTCATTAAACCATGAAATTTTACATGAATAAATTAGACATGTAGGGCTTTCCAAATATATAAAATATGTAGCATTTTGAGTTCTGCACAAGGAGTAACATATTTTTAAAGTTAAGCTATTTTTCTGAACGAAAATATGGGCAGCGTTGACAAAACATTAAACTGGGAATGACTCTTGGTGTTCTAGGTTCTTGGAATATTTTTACTTGAAAATAGACATATCAAGGGTCATGAGAAATTTTACGGAACCTCAAAATGATTTTTCTAGAATTAATTATGATTTTCCAAAGTTGCTGCAAAATCTACCCAGAAAATTCAGTATTGCGTTTTAAATAAATGTAAGGGCAAAATTGTAAATAACAAATTCACCAAGGGTAGAGAGGTAAATAGAGGTGAAAATATCCCTTAGGATATTATTCTAAGTACTATGGTGATATGTTAGGATATCCAGGAAGTCATTTGGGTTCAAAGGTCGGGCATGTGGCCATTACACGGTGAAAGGTACGTTCGCGTCTTTGTAACACTAACTCGATGCTTATTGTATGCTTATATGTGATAGACTATTTCATAGAGTCATGAACAGGACTTTGTCTTGGGTCATGCACCGTGTGTCTAAGACTCTGTCTTAGTTCACTTTGTTTATACATTCAGCTTTGTTTATACGGGTTACGGTCTTGGTAATGCCGTTGAGTTTTCCTAGCGGCGAGGACACGGATGTACACCGTGGCACCGGTGAATAGTGCGGACCGTAATAACATTCATATGCGGTGGCTGTGTTGTTATTACTTTTACATGTGCTATGTGCTATGTCTTGTTGATATGTTAATCTTGCATCTGCGTGTGTGCTTATGTATTGATTACTCGCGTAATGTCATGAGATAAGCTGTCATCCATATCTTTGTATTACTTAAGCATGAGGTTAACCGTTACTTGAGGTTCAATGGGCATTGAACCTCAGCTCTTAACATAGCGTCGGGTCAAGAGGACCGAGGATCGAGGAGAAAGGCAAGCGCACGCATAGGGACTCGGTGAAGACTTTCTTTTGCTATTTACTTTGAAAACACTCGGTATAATGTACCGCTATTGTAATCAGCCAGACTTACGGCATTTTGAATATAAATATCAGTTACTCAATCGCTCTGACGCTCTACTCTGATGAAAAGAAAAAATATATATTGCTTTTGAAAATGGGATGTTACAAGGGGGGCACTTGCCCCCTTCTCATACACTTGCATCCGCCCATGCGCACGTGTGTGTGAGAGACAGGTTTAGGGATATTATTTTAAATATAAATTATTGGCTAAAAAGTCTATTTTTTGATAAAATTTTAAAGAAAGAAAGGAGAAAAATAAGTATTAAGATTATTTAGTGCCCTAAAAATATTGACGAAGATTATGAACAGAAAATTTAAGAAGAGGGTTAGTCCTCCAAAAGTGACTTAAATAATTTTAAAACGTTTTGTTATGAATTAAGGGATCATTTCCTCAAAGACTTCACGAAAAATAGCTAGAGGACAAATTTTTAGCCAGAACATTTCAATGATATTATGTTTTCAAGGTAAAACAAAGTTACTTAAGGAAAAAAAAATTCCTTATAAAGTATTAAGGATTAATGTATTAAATATCTGGTAATCTCAACATCAATAGTGAAGAGTAAAATTGTAAATTTACTATCCCAAATCCAAAATGAATTTGGACTATGTCAAAATCAAAAATTTTGGAGCCCATGACGTGATGCGTGAGACTAGGATAGAAGTTTTATTTATTTGTTAACATAGGATACAAGTTTTATAAGTATTTAATAAGATTTTAGGATCCACAAATGTGTGAAATAATCCACCTCACTTACAAAATGTGACGTCCGGCCTTTCCAAATAAAGGCTAAACACGTTAGTAAGGTTCAATTAGAGTGGGAATCGGGCGCGGCCCCGGCCTACGGGGCTGGCCGACGGGGCTTAGGTCCGCGGGGCCGGCCCTACGGGGCACGAGATAAGGAAAACATCTCTTTTTCAAAGCCCTACCCGATAGTACCAGGGGCGAGTACTGGCCCTACGGGCGCTGAAAATTACTATTCCAAATTTTAACTATTTCTTTTCTCGGGTTTTTTCTAAAGAAATATAATTAGTAAATTGCAACTATTAAAGTTCTAATCTATCAAATAAATATTATCAACATTAATATCTAAACAATACAAATCATCCAACAAATAAACGCATTTATTAATTCGTAATAAAAAACAAACCATTGTCTATAATTGTCTCACATAAAACGTAAGAAGCATTAAACTAAGCAACATTAAATAACTCACATAAAATATAAAAGCATACCACTATCATTGTCAATTGTCACCTTCTTCATCACTATCATCGATTTCATAGATATTTGATTGTGATTCACTTTGAGCGAGAAAGGCTATCCTTCACTCTTTGACTATTTTTTTTAAAAAAAAATGAAAATCTACGATAGACAGGGCCTAACGGCCGGCCCGTCAGCCGAGGCCCGGGCCCGGCCTGCGAGGTCAATTTCAAATTTCATGCCTATTTTTCAAGCGAGCCCTACGGGGCGGGGCTTAAAGCGAGTCGGCCCGATGGGCCTGGCCCATTTCCCAACTCTAGGTTCAATCAATGGCAAAATAAATTCGCGTAAATAAAATCAATGGAAAAATAAATCAGTAGCCACGCCAATCAAGATCGCATTATTTCCATCTGGGTTTGAGGGAAAAACATAATTTTTAAAAAACATGGGTAAGAAAGGACAGTTTCAGAAATTATGCTCAGGATTTTAGGAAAAATCTCCGGAGACCTGGAAAGGTAGATAACAATTCACAGGACCACATTTGAGGTTTAACTGCGGTTTAAATGAGAAAATTACCTTAAAAAATTTCAAATAATTATTAAAAAGAGAAATTGAATTATGAAAAATACCAAGAGCGATCAAATTAATTCGAAAAAATGTGGGGAATTATTTTAGGATCAAGGTGAATTTATAAAAATGGTTTTACGCTGTATAATTGAAAAGTTTGGCTAAAACAATATTTTATTGGATTTTACCCAAAAATAGAGTAATTACAAACCCAAAAAAAACAAAACTTATGGGCTAAATTCGAACCTTGAGGAAAATTGGACAATTACTCTTTATTAAACGGGGTGTAGATGCAAAACTAACCACAAACTCTTTTATAACGGGTGTCAGACATCATAAAATTGTTCTAGATGTAAAACTATATCCATAAACTCTCCTAAAAGAAAGTGCAAAATTCTCACCACCGTTGATAAGGACAAATGTTGTCACTACATCAACTCTTCTCTCCTCCTATCAGATGAAAAGCTTGACTAAACACCACATGTCACCCCCGCCGCGCCCCTCATTCACTCCGGAGTAGCAAAATATCTCCGTTCATTTGATATTTCCAAAGTAAAAAAGTGACTTCAAATAAAAGGTTTAGCTTAGCGATATGAAGCCAAGAAAAATGAATACCTCATGTTTAGAGACCAAGTGAAGGTCAAAGATTGGTGTAGTTTTGCCGCTGAAAATAACTCCATTCCAAGGAATACCCACTTCTATAACACTCTTCTTCTCCCTTCCACATTACCAGCTCCAGCGTCACCACCATACCCAATCTCAAGTCTCTAATAGAAGGATCGTCCCAACTCTTCGACGCCATAAATTCCCAGTTAATCCCTCTTCTTAGATCCTACCCAATCTTCATTCTAAGCAAGAACGTATCACTCGGATAATCAAAGCTCTGCCTATAAACTTCTCATCATCATCAACAGTCTGGTCCTGTTTATTTCTCAGAAGTCAGAACCAAGTTCCCTGAATCCAAAAGTTGTGCCTACGAGAGAAAAGCGGCGGAGGTGGTCGGGAGTAAAAGAGGGGCAAGAGGCAACACTTTGGTGTCGGGTCAAGCTTTTCAATCATCTGGTCGGAAGAGGAGGAAGAGGTGGAGTAGTACAAGTGGAACCCACCTAGCTAGAGCTGAAAGTGACAGATACTTGTCCTTATTAACAGTCATGTTTATTTTGTCCCCTTTGGAGAGATTATAGTTCATAGATAGTTTTGTCACCAAAATAACTTGGGTTAAAGTATAGGTTGGCCAACGAATTATTACCCGATGAGTGTTTGGCACAAAAAACAATTGAAGGACCAAATTGGCCAACAAACTATTAAAAAGTGAAAAAAAAAAAAAAACACACACACACACACACACACAATTTTGAGCAGATTCTCCAACGAACTATTACTCGTCACTATCTTGGTGTCTCTGTCTTCTATTGACTGTCACAGTGTCGACATCTCCAAAGCTTCCATTGTTGCTGAGTGTTCCACTCACCTTCTTGAACTCATCCAATGTCATTGCTTTCAACCTAAGACGCACCTTGCACCGAGGGTTGCGTCCCTTCGATGCCACGGCAAGCGGCAACCGCATTCTTTGTCCACGTACTGCTCGCATGGGTCTCATCTTTGTTGGTGTTTGCCTTATCCAACAAGAAGGTTTAACCGCTCTTTTCTCTAATGTCTCCGCCACCTTCCTATGCCGGTACCTCATATTTTAATGTCGTAGTTATAGTTGTTTTTTTTAATAGTTATTTAGTATTTTTTTTGTTCACTTTTTAATAGTTCGTTGGCCAATTTGGTCCCTTCAATTGTTTTTCGTGCCAGACGCTCCTCGGATAATAGTTCGTTGGCAAATTTGCACCTTAACCCAAATAACTTTCAGGTGTCTGACGCCCATTGCAATAGGGTTTTATGTTAATTTTGCGAGTAAATACCTTTTACGGTCCGACAAAAAACACGGACCCATTTTGGTCCCTTAAAAAAATCGACTCTTATTCGTCCTTTTTAAGGGACTAAAAAGGACTTTTTGAAAATTTATGAGGGATCAAAATGTCAACCAATCGACCCTTATTCGCCCTTTTTATAGACTAAAAATGACCTTTTTTTGTAAGAGACCAAAATGGGGATCGTATTTTTTGTCATAGACCGGAAAGGGTATTTACTCTAATTTTGCACATTCAATCTATTAAATATAAATATTACATTGACATAAACATATATTAAAAATAATGTTGGAAATTTCAAAAATGCCACCACTTATATTTTATTTTATTTTTTCCAAAAACGGACATTTTTGGGGGTAGTAAAAGGTATTTTCTGTAGCAGTATACCTTCTACATTCTTATAATAAATGAGCGGTCCTATACGTTTAGTAATTAAATGAAGGACTCCATCCTGTAAAAACATATGAAATGTTATTAAGTAATTCATACAACTGAATGAATATTCATTAAGTTATTTAATGTGTATTAAGTTGATAAAATTTTTCTATTTCGCCCTTATAAAAATGTGATCTTTGAATATCCATTTATTATCAGTCACAAGTCTCTCATATAAGGGGTAAAAGTAAAAAAGTTGGGCATAAATACCCACCAATTTTTTTTCAAAAATGCACCCACCACCATGAATTTTTTTTAAGTAAAAGTGCCTATAAAGTTTTCAAATGTGGCAAAAGTGACCTAAGTCCTTCATAATGCCAAACGGCTGTCACTATTTATGCTAGCCTCACACTATTAAAAAATGCCTAAGTTTTTAAATTTTCTTTACTATTCCAAAACGTTGCTGTCTCTGTAGCTGGAGAGAGAAAAAAAATTAAAAGGAAATAAATAATAACAATAAAACTAAATTTATCTTTGGGATAAAGTGCAAAAATACATATGTGGTTTTTCTCAAAGTACACCCAACACCAAGTGTTTTTTGGGGTTGAAAAGTGACTATATGGTTATAAAAGTAGAGCAAAAGTCACACATTCTATTAAAGTGACTGTGGGTCCCACCAATATAAAGGAATATAATAGAATATATGATTTACGCTCCATTTTTGTAATCACATAGTTACTTTTACTCTAAAAAAACACTTGATATTATGCACACTTTTTAAAAAAACCACATATATATTTTTGCACCTTAACCATTTTTTTCTTTTTTTCTATTTAGAAAACCGTCAATTATTATTGTTATTTATTATTGTTTTTTTTAAAACTTAAAAAAAAAAAATTGAAACCCCACTTGCGCCAAATTGATATCTCATAAAATCTTAGGAGAATGCTTTTAATTTAGCATTAGTTAGCTTTGCATGCCGTTCTAATTTTAGTTAAGATTATAGATTGTTACAAGAAGATCACTCCTATTTTTATCATTTAGAAGTCTCTACAATTTATAAATATATTTTACTTTTTTTTAGAAACTATTTTCTAAGAGCTAATCCAAACACTTTTTAATTAAGAGGATGCGTGTCTGGGCCCACTCCCCCGTTTCTGTGTCTAGTGTATGGGTTTGGTATATTCTCATATTTACTCACTCCAGTGCTATCTTCTACATTATTATAATAAATGAGCGGTCCTATTATATATTTAGTAATTAAATGAAGCACTCCATCCAGTCAAAAAATATGAAATCTTGTTAAGTAATTCACATGAATTAAAGAATATTCCTTAAGTTATTTAATGTTTGTTAAGTTGATGAATTTTTTCTATTTTGCCCTTCTAAAAATGTGATTTTTGAACATGCATTTATTATCAGTCATATCTCTCTCATATAAGAGGTAAAAAATTTTAAGGAACAAAAATATCCACCAATCTTTTGCAGCAGCAGGATAAGAGGTGGAAAGATAAGGCGAGTGGCAGTTTCTTTATACTTAACGGGTGAGGTCGAGTCCTTATAATGTCCTCTTGTATGGGAGAATGATAATTAGGTCCAAAACTTTCATTTAATGATTATTAGTCCCAAAAACTTCATTAAAGAAAAATATATGCTCCCTCCATTCCTTTTAATAGGATAAATTAGTACGTGATGTTACTTCTTATAAGATTGATTTAGTGTTGTCTCAAAAAATATATATATATATATATATATATATATATATATATATATATAAACTCTCCATTTTACCCTTTTCTTGATTACAAAAATTACTCATACAACTATTATATTGAATTCTTATGTTTGACTAAAGTATTCTATATAATATATTCTCTCTCTTTCATATGAATGAGAGCATTTTCATATAACAAAGTTCTTTTTTAGATGTTTATTACACCTAATTAATTTCAATTAACTTTTTCAACAACATAATTCTATTAATTATATCTTCTAAAAAGGAGCGGAGGGAGTAAGTTCCAAATACTTGATTGAGGGAGTAAGTTGTAATGGAGAATCCCATCTTTGTAATGTGAATCGTTATTTGCAATCGTTATTGCCATTAAATTGAAACTTTGTGAGCATCCTTTGCTTCTCTGTTTCTTTTTGCCAACACTTTCTTTCTCTCTTTGTTGAAAGTCCATATGCATTTATAAATAAACAAGTGACACCTGCTGCTATTTTTATCAGGATTATCAAATACCGACTAGACTGACCGGGTCAGCTAGGAACCCGTGACGACCCACCATGTAACTGGTCCGGTTAGGTCCCTAACCCAGGCAACCCAATGAGTTGAAAATTTGCCCTGTTGTCTTTTAATAAAAGTGAACATATTTTTTGTTGGGTACGAATTGTAGACGGCAATATTAGTTGAAGTAATGACAATTTTGATGTTAATGTGTATTATTTTGGTGACTAAACATTGTAGGTATAAATATTTTTGTATCATTTATCTATTTTGATATTTTGCTAGGAAGAATATTTGATAATTATGTTGATTCTAGTGTTATTGGATGTTTGTATGCTATTATAATGTTAATATGTCAAATAAATTGTAAAGAATGTTGGATAAATATATAATTATTTTGTTATTGATTCAAGGTATTGATTTGATATTTGATATTTTGATGTTATAATGATAATTTAAATTATATGTCTTTTTTTTTTATTTCCCACCGGTTTGGCTCCGAGTTGACTCTTAGCTAGCTCATTACCTTGACCGGTTAGAGGCTGGATTAGAAGTTACTCCCTAATCATCTTTCTTAATTTCTTCTCTCTATTTCCTACATAATTATTGTCGAGAAAATATCAATAAGGTTAAATTGGGAAAATTGATAAACATGTGAAATAACAGAAATTTGGAATACACGATGTGTGGTTTATATTTGGTTTTGGCCTCGGAATGTACACTGTTATTTGTGGTATGTGTAATAAAGTTGCAAGAAGACTGACAAATAATTTATTCGTAAAATTATAAAGATACCACATCACTCAAATGTGGGAATACTCAAATCGAACATACACAATGTCGGAAAAAGAACAAGACTAGCAAATAATTTATTCATTACACTCATGGATCCCCAATATATGAATGTGGTAGAAACATGTATATGCTGGTTGCTTCAAGTTGTTTTGGTCAAAGATACAGCAAGACTGAGGAACACAGTTTTTTCTTTAGACATACGATCAGCTAATATATGTTGGTAACGATGAAAAACATCGTCAATGATAGCTTCTCCAAAGTGACTCACAAGAAGAGGTTCAGCCAAAGCTCTTATCAATTGTGAAACTTTGTATCCATCACTATTATCATTCTGTTCCTCACCACATGCAGCCTTCCAACTTACTTCAAACACCTCCAAGCGATTTAAAGTGAATGAGCCTTCTTTTTCAATCTCTAATTGCAGTTCAGATGAGGATGGATAGTATACAGGAAGGTTGAATGAATCTATCTTATCCTCCTTTATGATTCCCTACACCACACACCAAAACAAATTATTATGTCACTAATTTTGTAGAAAATTGTATGTTTAAAACTCTAAGTGTGTGTAGTCAACAATGACTATAAGTCCTATTCTACTAGGTGGGTCAGCTATTTGGATAATAGGGAACCGTTGTGCTTTGTCAATGATTAAATCTTTGGATATATTACAAGAAACTACCGTTGTGCTTCGTCAATGATTAAATATTTGGATATATTACAAGAAACTATGTACGTTACGTACCTCCAAAACCATGTCATTGAGTGCCTCAACTAGAAGCTCCCAAACGTAGTAAGATTCATTGCTCGATGGGCCACTAGTGCTTCTTCCAATGAGGGTAAGAACCATACGACCTCCTTCAACTAGTTCTCTAGCACGACATTTGAGAAACAATGAAAAATCTCTTTGAAATTGGTGGTAGTAAGAATTACGAACATCTAAAGGGCTTGTGCTTGCCATGCAAATATTGCCCTTATTGCTTTCTATACCTTTCGGAACCTATATGGGAATGAAACAATACAAATTAGAAAGAGGAGGAAGAAATTATGCGAAAATAAAAATAATTACTAACAAGTATTTAAAAGAGTGACTAATTAATATTACATACTTGAGACATCCAATGAAGACTATAGGAGGAATGAACAAAATGCAAAGAACTAGTAGGAAGAATCCTTTCATAGAAAGAAGCTGGAAGGCCAGTGATGTAGCATTTTCCAATCCCACCAACAACTCGAGTACTTAAGTGTTGTTTGAAGCATTCAAGAGACTTGAAAATGTTGTTAAAGTCATTGCCAGGAAGATCGTTCAAGAAGATGATATATTCTGGAGATTCATGGTTTAACTCTCTACAAAGCATCTCCACAGTCTCAATGAGTTCACAAGTCATAAACAAAGTGTTTGGTCCACAAGAGCAACCTAAGTCTGCAATTGCTAGGCTTTTAGGGAGTTTTCCATTGTAGATACTCCTTATTGCTTCATCTCTAATGGGCTTGGTTATGGACATCACCTTTTGCTGTTCAAAGATATATTATCAGTATGTATGTGTCATAATTATATATTTTATGAAAAAGGTAAAGCTATCAAAACAAGCTAGCTCGGGTCCTAAAGGGTTGTTCTTTAATGGGCTCAAGCTTAAAAGGGCCTAGCTTGAAAAGCCCGGCCCATGTTCCATAAAATCATTATATTATTGAAACCCGACTTTTAGACATGCATGGTTAAGGCCGGCCCATCGGCTTTCATGTATTTTTATTAAATTTTCAATTTTTAAATTATTTTGAAATATTTAAAAATAAAATAATAAATCTCTAAAAATTTATAATTCAAATATATATACTAATAAAATAAAGTGACTAGCTATTGTCTAAACTTTAAAAACAAATACAAATTAGACTTCAAACACTAATAAACTATTGTCCCAACTCAAAAATAAGAATAACTAAATAATTTAACTCTTTTTTATGGCATATAAAAAAAATAGTTAAAAAGACAAAGAAAATATCAGTTATTGCATTAAAATAATAATAATAATTACCTGTGACTATGAAGGTTTCTTTGTTATAATATGATTTAATTTAAAATTCAATTTGAGAAAGTCTTGAAAAGAAATTTAAGAAAAGTTAAGCTAAGATTATATTATATTGTTTTAAGAAAAATACTATGCCCTTTTACTTTAAAAAGTTCATTTATCCTATGTGTAGAGTAAAGTATGGGAAGTGGCAAAAGCTAAATAGATTAACCTCAATCTAAACCTTTAAAGTTTGATTAGGGCACAAGTGTGTGTAAATAGAGTAGCCAAAAAAAAAAAAAAAAAAAAGAAGTTCTAAGGGTGTTGCATAACAAGAGTGAGAATTGTTATTTCAATAAATAAACAATAGGTAGGCTGGCCCTTAACCCTAACAAACTAGCCCCTTTATTTTTGACTAGTAATGACCGTTTGAGACCGAGTTCCTTTTACACCCCATAAAGTACAAGCTCAGCCCTTCATTTAGACGGCTTTGACCCATTTTGACTCTACCTATATGTATATATATATATACACACATACCTGTAACACGGAATTGTTGGCATAACTTGCTTCTCCAGTGCCTCCATTCATGTGCAACACTGAAGCCACATCCATTCTTAGACTTATGTTTATATAATACTCACTTGTAGAACCAAATATTTTGTAGTCACAACACCAAAAGGGGTGGAAAAATATATTGGGGGATAGTCCCAAAATGGAGTGGCTCTTATTAGCTGGCTGCTTCCCGTTGTCAATGGATCTCCGCCTTCTGCCGTAGGAGCATCACATATGATATGAGGCCATTTTTAAACCTACGATCTCTAGGTCTCATGTCCACATTTCTTGATATAAATCTTTAATGTTAAGTTACAAAAAAAAAAAAGATTGCATATTTTTCTCCATTTTAAGGTTTATCTTATTTATAATAATTAAAAATTAACTAAAAATGAAAAAAAAAAAAAATAGTTTATTGGAGTAAAGGTTGTCTAGCACTCACTCACTTACTTTATACATTGAAAATTAGATAGATGAAACCTACTTACCAACTAAATATAGGCTCCAAGTAGAGATCGACCTAGGCTAGTTTTCTTGTATAGTGCATTTAGCTTAGTTTTATTTGATAGCCCCATGACATGGCTCTCCACCCAAACATCATACATATAGATAATTTAGTCAATCTTTTTTTTTTTTTTTGGGTCAAAAATTTAGTCAATCACTAACTAGTGCACATTCATAATTAAATGAATAACTAATTGGCACACATTGCCATGCCAACTTACACGTTCTCATGCACACTCGGCATAATGACTCAAACAAACATGCATGCAACAGATCACACAATCACATAAAAGGAAAATAGTTACTACCTCGTGTGCTTTCTTCCAATTTACCTTCTCCCTTGCTTCTTTCCTGGATAGTTCCTTGGTGAGCTTGGGCAAAAATCAAATCCTATAATTTTATACATATGTAAGTGTAGGTTAATACTTTTACCATTCACAACTCATAAATTTTAACTTCAATTATTTGCCTCTAAAAATCCTAGCTTTATACAAAACTCCACCCTTAGTTTTTCAATGAACTTTGAAAAATCACAACTTAATCTAGGAAACTCAAAATGAAGTGGTTCAAATCTCTATTTAAAGCTCTTTTAATTCTCTACATGGAAGAAATAACATTCAGCATCAACTCATGGACACGAGTCCAAAATTCCAGCATGAATTTCACTGCTCATTTGGTAAAATAGGATTTTTCAGTTTTCTACCCGATCTTTAAAAATTCTTAACTTTCAATCTAGAGATTCAATTAATGTGTTATTGGGCTTATTATAAAGCTTGATTAATGTCCACCAATTTGCATAGTCAAAAGAGGTTGTTTGCGTAGGTTTTACCCAATTTAAACATCGCTGCTCCAATTTATAAATTTCCACCATTTCAATAAAATGGGTCTTTTAATGTACTGGAAATTTTATAACCTTACAAACATCTAATTAATGATCATTTAGATATCTCTAATAATAATTTTAGCCATATAAAACAGAAACCATGAATCATTTTAGAGCCTCAAACATTTATCCAATCAAGCCTTGATTTCACTCACGCACAAACAAATATATACTTTCTTTACATTCAAGCTCGATCAATTGGAAAACACCTATAACTAGGTTCTGAAATACCCCGCTTTAGTCCTTAAAATCATCATTTTAACTTCTCCAAGTATAATATAGTCATCTAAAACAATCACTTAACAATTTAAGATATAAAACATGACTTTAAATCAGTTTCTAAGATCCAAATTCACTCTTTATTATCTTATTATAATAGCTTCATTGTAACTGCCCAAGTATTCTTTTTAAAACTAAAAAATTTCCAGCTTCTTACATTACAAACCTCATCCTAAAACTTAAAATCATACCCTTTCTTAGAATTATCATTTATAACAGTACTTGCATCCCACACATAGGAATAATGTAAACACTCCCAAATAATCATAATAGGACTACAAACAGTGGCCTTAACAACCTCTGAAACTTTCCAGCTTCATTAACTTCTTTTGCTGACAATATTGAAATTTGATGCTTTAATAACTGGAAACAGTAAGGTTTCCCTTCAATTTAAAGCTTCTTAATTTCAGTTTTCATGAAAGCTATCCTCCCATAATCAAAACAACCCAAATCATGTTATATAACTAACATAGCAACACTTCCTCTTGCAGATTTTCAGACAGCCCCTTTTTTATGTAAATCTAAAAATCATCTCCAGCAACTTTTCCTCAAACAATGAAGCCCATAAATAAAACTCCCACGGCTTGTCACACAGATACACATGCACACACTTATGACCTGGACTTATTTAGTGCTCGAATAAATTCTAATATCCAAGATAACTATTTTGAACAGCAGCATCTTGAAGATTATTCTAGCAAGGTTGAAATATTATCTTTCATAGCTTTTAATGCCTTTAATTTTCCAGCGGCTAGTATATCTTTTGTATCATACTCTGTTATCGATCTATACTTCCTCTTATCTTTTCATTAAAGAAACCAGTATAAACTTCAATAAAACAGGGCTCAGAAGAAAAGCTTAAAAATTCACGATCCGTTTAATCACTTAAACAATGTGAAAACCGATCGATCTAGAAAAGCTTAAAAATTCACGATCGATCTAAGAGAAAACCGAATGTACTTCTCCGAGATCAAGAAACTGAAACTAACCAGCCTTTAATAGTGTGTGTGTATTATTAGTTAAGAGTCATTCAACAAGCCTTTAAAACATCATTTGATAAGCTTATAATAATTTTTAAATCTAAGAATCCGAACTGCACAGCCTCACAAGGCAGCAGACACACGCACATAAAGATATCGCTCATAATCCTAGTATCCAAGCGTTTTTTCACACTTAATGTAGAGTTCAAACACACCCTTCCAAAGATAGAACCTCTGTCTTCAATTCCTCATAACCAAAACCACAACAATCATGCAATATTCAACGTGCATGTGAAGAAATCATAACCACAAGCTCTGATCTATCAACTAGGCATGATTTCCATGGTTAGATCACTTCATTCATCATTTTCTCCCTCTAGCTCACAACTTTTAGCAACAATCCATCAACAAACTTCATACTAGATGGAAGAAATGACGATAGAATGATGTTTAGGAGACTTACCTTACTCAGAATCTAAACTTGCATGTGAGTTTCCTTCTTCCTTCCTTCCTCTTCTTTTCTCCGAAGTCCTCTGGTCCTTCTCGTCTCTCTCTCTCTCTCTCTCTCGCACCCTGCCCCTCTATTTCTGGTTTTGGGTCGGAAATGATGAGGGGGTGAGGGAGAGCTGATGGTGTATTTAATGAAATAAAAATGAATTATTTATTCACTTGATCGCATGACACTTAACCCATGAGTTTTGGGGAAAATGATTATATATATATAAAGCATTTAAACTTCAAAATCCTGTTAATAACAACAATAATAATAAGATTAATAAGAATAATAAAGCAATTAAAAACTTATTTTTGTTGGGTAATCACCTATACGATATTTTAAAATTCAAGTAGTATTTTTTTTAGGATTTTCCCTAAATTTTGTGTCTATCTTTTATTTTTCTTAATCCAATTTGTAAATATGAAACCTTACCCTCTTGGATCAGGTGCTGAACACCACACTCATCAAATTGGGCTTGAATTGATCCAAGTAGGTTTGTAGACTTATGATAGGGAAATTATCATTTTACCTCGTATCAAAAAAAAAATTATCATTTTACCTTTATTAGAATTTAACCACTGAATAAATTCCAAAAATTACTTTACCAAAACTTTGTAAGAATTTTCTTTCTTAATTAGCTTCTTTAATACATAAAATACTTTCTCTATTTTTTTTTTTTTTTTTTGGGCTAGAAATTCCTCTCTAGCTATTTTTCTTGAATTTCTCAAGAAAATGGGCCCTAAATTCATTTTAAAAAAAAAAAAACTTCTGCTCAAATAATTTTTTTTTTAGCCTTTCTAGTTTTTAAATAACATCACCAAGGCTCAATTATGCCTTATAAATCTATTCTCAAATTTTTGGGATGTTATACCTCCTAGTAATTAGATTTTTCTCTAATTATACAATGAGAAAATAAAAAGGGGAAAATGACACCATATCTCAACCAATGAAAATCATATATAAAAAGTCCTATAACATATCAATGACAAATAAAAATGCCTCAATTAACAAGTTATGAAATGTTTCAGATATTATTTTCTTTGGCTAGAAAATTGGTGTGATTTTCTCAATAAAAAATATCTTTTGATAATATAATTTAAAAAGCAGGGACAAAATTGAAATCCAACACAAAAAGATAACTTGATCTTGTAATCTAATTTAATAATTTGATCTGTTGAAACAAATCTTATTTCTCTTTAGCCGAATAACCTGAAACTCTGTTAAATCTCATATGAACATGAATAATAGTCGTTTTTGTTTGGATATATAAAAAGAAAATGGGCAAATCCTTTTCAAGGCCCACATTACCAAAAATACCTAAAAAGGCCTTAAGATTCTGAAAATTCTCAAAAGGTCCCAAGATTCTGAAAACATGAATAAAATAGTTGTTTTTTAACAACTATATATTAACAACTCATGTTGGGCCTTTTTAGGAATTTTCAGAATTTGGGGGCCTTTTTCGGTATTTTTTTTGATAATGTGGGCCTTGAAAAGGATTTTCCCAAAGAAAATAGATAATATAATATAATACAAACATACAACGGGCTTGACTGAAAGATTCCACAGAAACCGAGAAGAGATTATTGCAAAAACCGAGAAGAGATTATTCCACGGACTTGATTGTGGATTGGGCTCCAAGTGCCCCGTCCTTGACGTGGGTGAGCCTAACCCATTTCCTAAAATTTTTATTAAAAAAAAAAAAAAAAAAAAGGCGCAGACGGATTGAAGTTAGACAGAGTAGAGATTGGCGTGATATGGCCATCAGAATTGAATAAATGGACGTGGCATTTAAAATTAAATAAAGAAATCAGGTGGTGGCGGTGGGAAAGATCCATGAGATGAGATGGAATCGTCATCAGGCTTTTTTACTAATATAATAATATTTTAAGAAAAATGTACCAGATTATCACAAAGGCGAAAATATTTTCTAAAGTAAGTGGGTCAAACGTGGATTTTGACCGACGCCACTAATCGTGGGTACCGACAATGTGAAGTGGCGTCAATCCTAACGTGATTGGTGGCGTCAAAAGTTGTTGACGCCTAAAGGCGTCGTTTTTTTTAAATATATTTAATTATAAATAATAATTTTAATTAATAATTAAGAAAATTATAATTTATTAAAAAATATGTAATTTAATAACCCCTTGCTTTTAGCTAGCTAACTGGACTAAAATTTTTTTTTTTTTTTAAATTCAAAGATATTGACAATAATGGAATAATTAAATCGATTAATTGAATGCCAATTCAGAACTATTTTACCCAAATCAAAATTATTATAGAGATTAATTGGAGGGGTGGGGATTAAAATAAAAAGTGGGTTTGATCATTTTATGTTAATTTTTGGTTCTTTCAATGATTGAGATTAGGTGGAGTGTAGATAAGCCTAACACATTGACATTAGTTGTGTTAGGCTTGTGCTAAAAACAAAGGAAAGTGAGGAAAAGGATATGTAAATGACGAAATGCCCTAAAAATAAAGTAAAATTAAAGGAAACTACTAAAACAAATCACTCTTAACCTCCATTGACCTTTTTTGTTTTTTTTTTTTTTTTTTTGGCCAAATGTTGCCCAATTTATCGAAGTATCTTACGAAGGAGCACCTCAAATATGAATTACTCATATCTAATTTAGATAGTCAAGATTTAAAATTTTCTATTGATAATTTTTAAATAAAAAATAACTTTTTAAAAAAATATGATAGTTTAGAGATTATAGTTTTTTTTATATTCTATATCCATTAAAATATTTTTTTAAACAAAAAAAGAAAATTAAATCTAAACTGTATAGATTAGATCTAATGAATTTGGTTACTCATTAATTACTCTCCATGAGCACCCAACCCAAACCGCATCATACAAAAAGAAGAAAGAGAGTCTATCATGTGAGACTCCCCACCTTAAACCAGACAATGTACATGAGACACAGAGAAGAGGAAGTGGTACCAAACTAAACATAAACACACCACCTAAATGCTTCTGCCGCAAGGGAGAAATTAATTCATAGTAGGAAGTTGCTAGCAAGAGCCAAGAGTCACTTTTTTCACCATTAAATCTATACCTCTAAATTTTTCTAGCTAGCAGGCCGCTTTACAGAGAACTTGATTTACAATCGAGTGACGTACATTTGTCAAAGCATAAATCCGACAATGGACATGGCTCAAGTTTTTCACATGAATGTAGGCACTGGAAAAACAGGTTACGCAAATAATTCCTTATTATAGGAACATATATATCTTGCTTCATCAAATCACTTCTAACATTCAAATCGCGTGCTCTTTTACATGAAACCGGTGTAAGAAAATTGACAATACTACTACATGTACTTACTTAAAACACAAAAAATTATAATGGACAGAAAAGGTGCTTTTTTTAACAAAGCCCGGTAAGAGAGGAAGCCATAACCAGATTCTATAGAGAAAACCCCTCTCGAAGCTCAGCAATCGCAGACTTGGGTTGTTCCTCTGGACCAAACTCATTGTCTGTGACTTGTGAACTGATCGAAACTGTCGAGATGCTATGTAGAGACCTAAACCATGAATCTCTAGAATATATCATCTTCTTGAATGATCTCCCTAGCAACGATTTTAACAACATCTTCAAGTCTCTTGAATGCTTCATGGAAAAGCTAAGTGATCATTGCTACATCACTGAGGTTCCAAGTTCTTCCTATGGTAGAATTCTTCCTACTAGTTCATTGCATTTTGCTCATTCCTCCTGCAGTCTTCATTGGTTATTTCAAGAATGGATACTTAATCTCTCTCTCTCTCTCTCTCTTCCAAGATTATTCAGTACGTTTTTCTTCGAACTAAGATTATTGAGGTTTTATTTATACTACTTCTTCCAATGCTTAATATAGGACATATTTGGCGAGTTAATCATGATCCTAAATATAATATTTATTTTTTATATTTGTCAATATTTTTCTAATTTACCCTTGTTGATGCTCTCTCAATAATAATTAAGGAGGAAAGGGAAAGAATGAATTAAAAAAGATGACTAGAATGTTTTATAAAATACATGTTATCTTAATAACTTAACCACAAAAAAAAAATTTAATCCAATCAAATTAGGTAAATATGTGTGATATAAGATTGGAGGCAGTATATTATATATCAATATCTGTAACTTATTTAAAGTGTGGTTCAATAGTTAGTGAGATTATCAATAGCATAGACTGTTGGAAATTATGCCCTAGGGCAAGTCATTGTTCTCAAATTGAGTTATCACTTCATTCGCATGTTTACATAAAGTGATAACTAATCCCCGGATATATCTTAAAGATGATATCCTAAATGTCCCTGAGTCGGTCATCTACGCGGGAGTGAAGATGAGATAAGACCAAGTATGACTTTGATGAGGTATGGAGATACGAATCAAAGTCATGGGCACTTGTAAGAGTACAAGGTCTTTGGACCGACCCACTATGAGAAAGTTTGCATGGATCAAGTCATAAGCTTATCTCATGTATAACGCGTCACGACGCCCTATGACCGAGATCATCATGGATTCCTACATGATGAGTCACGACCTTTGACCTAGTCAAAAGTCACCTTTGATAGGAGTGATGATAAAGGCTAGGATCGGGATCAGTGGTTTTCATGCGGAGGGACGTGAATGGTCAAGATGGAATTTGTCTCTCACATTCGTAGAGAGATAATCGGACCCCTCGATGAGTGAGTCTAAGAAATGTATGGCCATTGTGATGGAAAGGAGTTTCCATTTCACTTATTAGACTACTCGAGAATCGAGAAAGTAATGGTCAAGAAAAGGAAGTTGACATTATCCATGCCTCATCCTTGACCAAATTATCGCGTGACAAAAGGGACGTGACATGGTTGTACGATAGGTGTATCGTGTCATCGATCCCCATGTGAGTTGGGTAGTCGCAATGTCTTGCTAGAGGCCGCTTGCGATTTGTGGGTGACACGGTGTTGACCCACCGCTAATCTCACATGGGCTGCAGGTCGCACACAAGAATAATCCAACACGGGTAAAAGTGTCCAGGTTCATTGAATCTCAGTTAATCGAGATTAATGAATGCGAGTTTAATGCAGGGTAAATATATATATATATGTATATATATATATATTTAAATTCGAAAAATAATATAATGATATTATTTAATTGAGATTAAAATATTATTATTATATTATTTGTTTTATGTTTAATTTATTTGATAAATTAAATATCTAAAACAAACAGAGATATTGTATCTCATTTAATTTTCGAATAAAGATATTGTTGTCTATTTAATTTAAATTGAGAGATTGGTATCTCGATTTAAATAAATAGATAGATATCATTTCTCCGATTTAATTTATTGAGATAAATTAAATCGAAGGCTTTTAAATTTGGATTAAATAAATAGGTTGGATTAAATCTATCGGATAGATTTAATTAATTATTTTTTTAATCTAGATTTTAATTCGAAATTTTAGATCTGGCTTTTAATTTGATTAAATAAATATTATTATATTAGATCTATCGGATAGATTTAATTAATATATATTTAATCCAGATCTAAAGTTTGAATTGAAAAATTAATACGATTAATTTTGCATTAAATACGCTGAACATGTTTTAGAAAACCTACGGGACTTTCAGTCGAGCGTATTCAAAAAAAGGCCGCGAGAAACCCTAGAAAACAGAGAGAGACGCAAAAGAGGCGCTAGCACGCTGCCATAGCCGTGAACGAGGATTGTTCGTGTGGATACCAGTAGAGGAAGAGGATTCTAAGAGTCGTCTTCTGCTGATCGAGGAGGTAGCCCACCTGTTCAAGGAAGAACGAGACGCGGACGAATTCTTAAAAGGTAATATCCGGATTCCTTAGCCTTGATTTAAACGCACCTGAGTGATCCGGGACGGATTCGTAGAAATTTTTATCCATTTGCGTTGTACGGATCCCTACATGGACCACCTAACCTTCTCCCTTTCTTCCTCTTTCCCTCATTTCGAGAAAATCAAAATAATATAAAATTCACTTAAGGCTTTATTTGTGTATTACCTTAACTAGATGGAGATCGTTTCATCATCTATTTTCTCATAAATCCATTTGGGCTGTTGATTGGGAAGAGGAGCAAAATCTAAAGAGTATAACTTGATAATGTGACTTTCAGATTAATTAGATGGATATGATTTAGAGATTATAAAGAATGATAAGAAAAAAGATTAGGAGAAAAACTTGACCCGACCTCAACTTGGTGAATTAAACTAAGGTATCGGTGATAGTGACGTGGTAGTTGTTCTAGGCTTATAAAGTGACACCACTCTTTATTATAGAAGTTAAGCGTATTCTAGTTTAGGACCACTTGACACCTCCTCGACTCTTGTTTCAGTTTTCAATTTTGGATTCAAGGGTTTTGTTTATTGTGATTTTCTGATTTCTAGTTTTGATTTTAACTTACCGTTTCTACTTTCAAATTGGCATAGCTAGGAAACTCACCATGGTAGCCAATTCATTCTTGCCTTTCGATTTCATCGGCATTATTTTATTGTCGCTTCTTAATTATCAATTTTTAAATTTTAATATGTCGGTCGATCACCACAAAATGAAATAAACCAAGTGACAACAAATAATCAAGGGGATAAAATGATTCATTAAATTCATTAACAATATGCAATAAAGCGCAAAAATTCATCTTCATATAACTTTGGAACAATGAAATCAAAATACATTGGTAAAAGCTTAAAACTAAATGGGTAAAACCATGAAAATCCTGAAATATATAAGTGGGTTCTTATGGTTTCTGTAATTTCTACTACTACTAATTGGTCTCATGGTTTTGATCGCTTCATCGTTTATGGTTCATACTGCTTCTGGTGGCGATTGTATTGATCATGGCGGCTGGCCATGCTTTTTGGTGGGAGACAATGAGTTCTTTTGGAAGGACATTTTGGTAATTTCATATTAGAAATACATATCAATTACTACCTCCAGTCCTGAATAAAAGACATAGTTGACTTTTTTCCAAAGAGATTAAGGAAGTTAAATAAGTTACTTAATCATATCATATATTTAATATGATGAAATTGTATATCAATTTATAAGTCAAACAAATTAGTTTGGAGAAAAATTATAAATATAAATAAAAATGATAAACATAAATACATTAAAGTAATTTAATTAATTTTTTTATTCTCTCAAAAAATTTAAATGGATATTATATTAAGGACCAGATGTAGTAATAAAGATTATAACAATTTTTCATAAACATACCTAAAATATTTTAAAACCTTAACACCGCTCTATTTGAACTTCCAATTCCTGCAGAACATCTTCCAAAATACTCAACGCAGCATTATCATGTTGAGGCCATCACGCCCTATATTAGCTTATGTCAATTAGGTTAATTGTTACGTTATGTAATATTTTATCATGAAAAATGTATGTAATATTACAACTTAAAACAAACTTGACATAATGGCGCCTTAAAATTTCATTCCCTCCAGCCATTACCTCATTATGGATATTTTCTTTCCATTTGGTCCTTATATATAGTTTCCTCAATTATAGATATTGGTTCTTATACGTATAATTTGATAATTTGTACGAGAAACAATATTAATGGCTGATGACATGCATGATACTTTCACTAAGCATACACCTGGATCAATTTTGTCAAATAAATCTAAATAAAATCAAAATCAATTAAATTACATACACTACTACAAAAAAAAAAAAAAAAACACTTTTTACGTCTCCTTTTAGGCCCTTTTTATGTCCTTTTGCAGGTCGATGCCTATGTGAGCATCATAGTAAAAGAATAACATCCCTTAAAAAAGGACACTGTCAAAGATTTACGACGTCCCTTTAAATTTGGGACGCAGTAAGGCTCTTTTTTAAGGAAACAAAAAAAAAGCCCCCAAACCTAGAAGGCCTTAACGTCGTTTGTGAGCAAAACATATAGCAATTCAAGAATTTTGTAGCCAAATATTCCCAAAAAAAAAAAAAACTTTTGTTCATTCCATAATGGATTAGCATATGTAGATAAACAGAGAGGGAGGAGCATAAATTAAGAATCGGACTAACAAATCCAAAATTCTAGATCTAACAATTAGAAGAAAAGAAAAAACAAATCACAGTAAAACTAGAGAGAAAAACATATCAAAAACAACAGCAGAGGGAGGAATCAGACTCAGCCACGAAGGTCGCTTCTGTTGCCAGCGAGGGAGGAACCTCAGAGGAGGCGGTATGAGAGGTAGATCAGGAACCTGAAGGTGAAGGTGACCAAATCCGATGAGAACAATAGCTCTTGCGACCAGATCAACGGTGAGGGCGAGCTGGAACCTGAAGATTGATGGCAAGGGAGACTAGATCTAGTAAGGAAAATAGCTCTTGCCACGGTGGGAAAACCACATGTTGTGGCAAAAAGGGAAGCAAGGGAGGCAATGACAGAGAGTTTCGACGAAGAGGTAGGATGAGAACACAGAGAGTTTCAAGTAGAACCTGAAGATTGACGGCAATAGCAATGGTGGCAGCCAGATTTGTGACTCCACGCGTTCGACGAGGAGGAGCAACGGCGAAGATTGAACAAAGAAAGACAGCGAAAGATCTCTCTCTTTGATTAAACGACGAGCAATGGTGAAGACTGAATGACAGGAAAGATTTGCGTCGGCGAAGACTAAACAACAAATGATGCAACTGAAGGCAAAGAGGGTTAGGGTTTTGAGTCGAGAGAGAGATGATGAAATGAGACGGTCCACTTCACCACTTGTAAGGGGGAAAAGCACCAATATAAGGTTTTTTTACAAAAAATTTACCTGATTAAAGCAGATTGAAAACATTTTACCAAAGTAATGTAGTTAGTGGCGTAAAGGAGGTTCACGCCACTGACACATTTTGTGTCAATGGCGTGAAAAAGGAATCAGACGCCACTCAATTGTGGCGTCTGATTCCATAAAAAAAAAATATTAAATATAATAATATATAATCATAATAAATGCTAAAAAAATGGAATAATTTAAAACTCTACTTCATTTAATTTGAAGTCAAAAGAAAGAAAGCATGGAGCTGAAATAACTCACTAAGAACGCCTTTTAAAAGATCACGCGGTACAATTTGATTATAACAACAGATCTCAATACAGGGGGATCTATATATTTGTTATACACCAAATATTTGTATAACAACAATATTGATTTTGGGAATATTTGTATAACAACAATATTGATTTTGGGATCTGTATAAAACAATGTACCGCATAAAAGTGTTTCTAATAAGTTATAAAAATCCCAGAAACACTTTTACTTAATTACACTTTTTTATATAGATCCTAAAATCAATACTGTTGTTATACAAATATTTGGTGTATAACAAATATATAGATCCCCCTGTATTGGGATCTGTTGTTATAATCAAATTATACCGCGTAATCTTTTAAAAGGCGTTCTTAGTGAGTTATTTCAGTTCCATGCTTTCTTTCTTTTGACTTCAAATTAAATGAAGTAGAGTTTTAAATTATTCTACTATTTTATCATTTATTATTATTATATATTATTATTATATTTTTTTATGGAATCGACACCACAATTGAGTGGCGTCGATTCATTTGTTCACGCCACTAGTGGCGTGAACCCTTCTAAGCCACTAGTGGCATGAACTCCCTTTACGCCACTAATGGCGTGAAGCATTACTTTGGTAAAATGTTCCAATCTACTTTAATCAGGTAAAATTTTTGTAAAAAAAACTTATATTGGTGCTTTTCCCCTTGTAAGGTCACACGATAGGGTAAGAAAAGCTGTTTGAAATGACTCCGAAAGTGGACTTTAGGAATCTCAATTTTAAATTGAGGACGCTGAAAGATTACTTTTGGTGTTCTTTTAGGTAAAAGGGAAGCCTATTATATCAAAATTCTTACATATAATTACAAAAATATCACCGCCTTTTTTACTTCCCTTTTTAAAAAAATGACATTTTTTAGCGAAGTAAAATCTATATTTTGTAGTAGTGATAGTATATTGATGCAAGGAGACGGTTGAGTATAACATGTTTTTCATTTTATGTTGATAACAAATGAAATTTTTTCTATTATTTTAATGAGGTAGGATATTGTCACTACCATATTATGTCACTGCCATTTCACTACCATTTTCTCACCATCAGATCTATTATTTAATCCAACGGTCCTAATTTAACCTATTTAAAACCTTCTTCCTTCTCCACATTTTCTCTCTTTCTCTCCCATTCTCTCGATCGAATGCATGCCGTCGTCCCTCCCCCTCCTCTGCGCCCCTCATTGTGGATTATGCGGTATGGTTTATTCGCTTATTCAATTTTGATACAACGCCACCTACCCGTTTTTAGTTCTTTGATTTTTCTTAATAGGTCGTCACTATTCTTTCATATTCCGCAGTCGTTCTAATTTGGATTATGCGGTCTGTTCTAATTTTGATACAATTTTGTGTTTAATTTGCAGAATTCAATCTGTGTATGTCAGGGCTGTATCATCGTTAACACTTGGTTTTCTCCTCCATCTTACTCTCCTTTCCCTTCTAGTTTCAGCCAATAAGGCTCAAGAAGTGCCACCATTTTCATTTGAGGGATTCGATACAGAGAAAGAAGCCGCAGCAGCAGCAGCTACCAGAGGTCGCTGAAGGCCCCCAAAAAACGAACTCATTGAATAAATTCAACACAAAACCTCCCAGGGAAAAAATTAAAATAATCAAAATTCAAGAAAACGCAGACCTCCAAGAATGTGTGAAAACCTATTAAGAAAAATCAAAGAACTAAAAAAGGGTACGTGGAGTTGTATCAAAATTGAATAAGCGAATAAACCAGACCGCATAATCCACAACGAGGGGCGCAGGGGAGGAGGAGGGACGGCGGTCCTGATCCAGAGAACCGAAGAGAAAGAGAGAGAAATGTGGAGAAGGAAAAATGTTTTAAGTAGGTTAAATTAGGACCGTTGGATCCAATAATAGATCTGATGGTGAGAAAATGGTAGTGAAATGGTAGTGACATAATATGGTAGTGACAATATCCTACCCCCATTTTAATTTAAAAAAGGTAAAGTTATATTAGCACCTTGGAGTATTTTTCAAATAGCACTAAACACTCCAATCTATTTAATTTGTATTAGTTTAGGTAAATAAGTGTTATACTTAGAAAATATTTCAATGTGTTGGATGTATAACTTAAATTTCTTTAAAAAAAAAAAAAACTCTTTATTTTGTATTTTGTGGCAACTTATATGTTTCTTATTAGTTAGTATCCACTTCAACCCTAATTAATAGATTATGAGTGTAGGAACTACTGCCTATGATCGAAGAAACAGCAAGGACTCAATTAAAAAAGGGTTAAATATCAAATTTGAAAATGAAGTTTTCCAAATTATAAGGACCAGGGAATTTTTTGGGTACCAAAATTGTAATACCCTAAAATTCATGTTTATCATAAATATTATATTTTGATAAAAAGTGCCTATTAAAAATAGGTGAATATGTGGTCTCAAAAATTGAGTAACATATTTATGTTAATTTAGGGAATTTTCTCTAAGAATTAAGGTAATCAAAAACCAAATTCTCCAATTTTATTTTAGGGATCATAAATTGCCCTATAATTATTAAATTAATACATGGTGCATAAATGGCCATGAAAAGTTAAAAAGTTGTGAGGAAATAATTAAACCAATTAGAGAAAATTGCCAACAATTAGTGGATAATTCAATCTATGTTAATTGAATTATTTTCATAAACATTCACAATTAGTTTAGTGGCATATGTTAAAGGCCTAATTAAGGATGGATTATCTTAATTAAGAAACAAGGGCTAGTGAAGGGCTAGGATTAGCATAGAAGTGGTTTCTAATTAATCTTAGAACCAATCATATTTTGACAATTACACTTAACTACTTTATTAGGGATGCTAATTAAGATTAGTTATGGAAGGCTAAGATTAAATCTAATAAAGCTAATCTAAAGGCTTGAAAATGGATTTCATAAAGCATAATCCATGTGAAATTAAATCCACCAATAAGAAAAAAAGAGTTGTGAGTGTGTGTGTCTAGTATATAGAGAGAGAAAAGTCAATTGATCCACCAATAATAGAAAAGAGTTGTGAGTGTGTGTGTCTAGTATTCAAGAGAGAAAAAGAGAGAGAGAAAGAAAACTAAAGCAAATTTGATAAAGTTTGAAATCCTAGAGTAAATTGGATAATGGTTTGAAATCCAAGAAATATCGATGTACACAAGTAAAAAGCTCAAAACAACAAATAAAGTGAGAATTTATACAAATTCAAATAGTTGTGAAGAAGTAGGAACCGGAGAAAATATAAGGACTTATCTTGAACCCACATAATTTAACCTCGAAAGTAAGCCTAGTAAAGGCTATTTTTGCAAACGTTGAAGAATAAGCTTAGTACAACCATGGGAATCTAATTAGACCATAAATCCTGGATATCCAACTACTAATTAAAAAGCATACTCAGAATTTAAAAGTATTAGTGATTGATCAAACAACCAAAAATAGATTTCATTAAAGTGAAATATACTATAATAGAGCACATGTGGGATTTAATTTTGGAAATTAAGATAATTAGCTAAATCCAATGTAATTGTTTCTAACCAATGGGAGGCATTTGCTTACAAATTGTCTCTTCATAGAAGCACAAATTAATTTTAGCCATTGATGAGAAAAGATAATCCAAGGGATAAAATCCATAAGCCTTTTGCTATAAATAGGGGGCTTTGGTCTTCATTATTCTTCATCAATTCACAAATAAATCTGATTCTAAGAGTAAGAGAGTGAGTGAGAGCCTTGAAGAAAGGAGGAGCAAGTTCTTGGTAAGTTCTCTAGCTCTAGCTTTAAGTTCTTTAAGTTTTAGTTCTTAAATTCATAGTTAGAAGTAGCTTTGATTTTAAATATGCTAGAGTAATTTTAATATCATGTTTTTATAGTCAAAAATAGTGATATTTTGAAAATTAGATGAGCCACTTGGTATAGAAAAATTTCTGGAAAACTATGAGCAAAGTAGCGAAGCTCTGGCGAAAATTCATCGGGTAGGAATCTCTGAAATCAGTGATAGAAATGCCCATATTTTATGTTAAAAATGTAGTTAAAAAATTCTGAAAAAAATTCATGGTTAAAGTAGACATATAGGGTTTTTTAAATATGTCAAGAACATGTCAAAATGAGTTCTGTACAAGGAGATAAAATTTCTCAAAGTTGGGCTACGAATTTCTGGAAAATTTCTGGGCAGAGGCTCAACTTTAAAACTGGGAGTGATTCGTGTAATCTGGGCAAGAGTGATTATTTTTAATTTAAAATAGACATCCTAAGGATTCCAAGGAATTTTACGGATCCTCGTTTCGATTTTTTTAGAATTAATTATGATTTTTCAAAGTTAGACAAAATGCTGCCCAGATTTGTACCAGCGTTATTCTACGAATTTTGAGGAAACAAAGTGGAAAATAAATGTTGCAAGGGCAAAATAGTCATTAGTGGCCAGGATATCCCTTAGGATATTATTTGTAAATTAATAAATACGATATTACCATTATAGGATACGCGTGATCACCGCCCGACCGTCAACGTACCGACAACACCGACGAAGGTACTGGGACGCGTACCGTAACACTAACTCGATGTTTACCGTATACCTATATGTGATAGATATGTTCATAGACCGTGACTGTTTTTTAAAAAAAGAATTGTTCATACACATACAGCTTTATACGGGTTATAGTCATGATAACGCCGTTGAGTTTTCCTAAGCGAGGACACGGATGTACACCGTGGCACTGGTGAATAGTGCAGACTGTAATAACATTCATATGCGGTGGCTGTGTTGTTATTACTTGTTTTTATATATGTGAATATAGCTGTGATGTCATGAGATAACTGTCATACATAACTGTACATGAACATGAGGTTAACCGTTACCTGAGGTTCAATGGGTATTGAACCTCAGCTCTTACCATAGCTTCAGGATCTAGAGTAAACAGGATCGAAGACAAGGGTAAGCAGTAGATGTAGGAACCGGCTGGAGAAAGTCCTATTGACATGTCCTTTACGATATCGACATTTGGAAAAAATTGTAACGCTGTTAAAAGCACATACATTACAGTGGATGTTTATCAGTTACTTTTCAATACTATTTACTTCCGATGCTCTACTCTGATCAAATATTTCTGAAAACGTTTCCGAAAATTGGGATGTTACAAAAATTACCCCGGAAGTATCGAAATGGTACCAAATATACCCCGGAAGTATTAAAAAGGGACCAAATATACCCAACACTGACGGAACGGCAAACGTCCGTTGGCCACATCGGAAATGTTTGTTTTTGACTAGTTTATTGTGTCGATATTAATGCCACGGAAGCTCGACATTTGACAAATTGGTTGCCATTTGCTGGTTAGGTATCTTCGTTCAAACAGAGAGGGTTTAGTAAACAGAGAGCATCGAGTTCGATCGGAGCTTGTGAAGGTAAAAATCAGAACCGATCTGGGAAGTGTGGAACTACAGGTGGTCTTACATGGGTGATTCGACAGCAAGTTCGATTAGTGGGAGCAGGCAGAGGGTGGCGCGCTTGAGACGAGAATCACGAGAGTTGCAATACGAAGGACCAAGGAAGATCTGTCACTGTGGAATCGTGGCTCCTTTGTGCACTTCATGGACAGTAACAAAACACAGGAGAAGATTCTTGGTATCGAAACTATCAAAGCATGTTAGTGTTTATTTAATTGTTGGAAGTTAAATCATTGTATGTTGTTAATGGTGAAGGCGATGTGGAGTAATGTGTAGGGAAATGGCTGTGGATTCTTCCAATGGCATGATGGGCAAATGGGTGAGAGGTCGACTGAGGTGATAAATGAGCTTCTTGGCCATGTTGATAGATTGTATGATGACAATGTAATGCAAGGGAGAGGAGTTGATAACCAAGTAGATAGAAATGTTGAAGCAAAACTTTCAGACATGTATTTGGATATGGTCAACGTTGATGGTAGATTGAGGAAGCTTGATGGTAGATTGAGACTTACAATTTGTGGATTGGTATTGACTTTGGTGTTTGTTGTTGTTTACATTTTGTCGTAGATGGTTTTGAATGCCATTTGTAATGTGTAATGTAAGTGTATTAATTGTAATTGTATGTGGAATGTAAGTTGGTATCGTAGTTTGGCCATTTTTGTATGTCAACCGAATTACTTTGGCCAATTTTGGAAGTTGTAAAGTATGGTCAATTGTCATGGCCATTGTTTTCGGACAAAAGGATTATGTAAGTTGAATCAAGTATTGTGTATTGGTATTTTATCCTCATCAATTGTGGGTATCTTTGTCAAGTGTAGGAAAGTAGGGTATCTTTGTCAAGTGTAGGAAAGTAGGAACTATGATCGATTGCAAGTAAAAAACAAAACCCGATTGCAAGAATAAAGTGACCCTGTTTGCAATAATAGCGATTGGGTATATAAAAGTGGACAATTCAACATGGCACACCAAAATGAAACGATTGCAATAGCTGATTGGGATATAAAAGTACCCAATTCAATATGGCACACCAAAATGAACCTGATTGCAATAGCTGATTGGGATATAAAAGTGCCCAATTCAACATGGCACACCAAAACAATACAACATGACATACATATAGCTGATTGCAAGAAAGTGCCAAATACAACATGGCACCTAAATATTCATTACTTGCAAGAAAGTGCCAAATACAACATGGCACCTAAATATTCATTACAACCTAACACATCCATGTGTAATGAAATGTCTGCTCATGAGGAACCACTAATACATCCAAAATGGCCAATACAGCATGGCACCTAAGTGGCTAATATACCAACCAAAAGAAAGTCATGGCAGCCCTTTACAACCAAAATACAATCATCATATAACAATATAAATACAAGACCCTTGACAACCATTACAAATGGCATCCAAAAAACGAAAACACAACACAGTGGGCTACTTGTTCAGACCCCTTCCCCGCCTCTTTGTTCCGGAAATTTGTTCCCTACGGAAGCAATCAACGTTTTGTCCCTTTGTGCTAGAAGGTGTGAAGTTGGCATGGTGGTGCCCCTCACCACATGAGGCCCTGGAGGTGTGACGGGGAGTGTAGACGGGGTAGGTGGTGTTGAACCGTCGCCAATAATTTTCACACTCCGATAAGCTTGGTCTCGTGGATGACTTGGACATGCTTCGCGTCATAATTCCTCTACTTGTTTGGGATGGGGAATCTGGTCTCCAAGTCTTGAGATTGTCCAATGGAGTCATTTGAGGTACCAACATGAATGACACGGCTGGAACTCATTCCTGGCTAACACAGAAAAAACGTTAGAGTGTGAAAAAATATGCAAGTCTGGAAATGCACTCACTTTCTATCACTTTCTATCATAACATAAGAATATCATATGTTTAACAAGTCAATGAAATCCATTACTTCAAAAATCCATCCCAGTCTCATAAGAATATCATATTAATATCATATGTTTAACATGTTAAACCTACAAACTTACATTATATTCAGTCCTTCCAGTATCCTCATCAATAAGGACTCTCATCCCAGTCGAATCCGACTCTTGTAGAAAGCTCTTCCACCACGAGGTGTCACTCGAGACCTGTTGTGAACTTGCTTGTGATGACGTGTGACTGTATCAGCCTCAGAGTTGCCTCCACTAGACCTCTTTCGTTTTGAGCTTGTTGTTGGTCGCTGCAATAAGGAAAAAAAAACAGAAAATTCAATGGTTAACTCATATCTGAAACAAGAGACATAGTGATTAATTCATACTAACATCTTCACATGTCGCTCTATTATGGCCTTCCTTATGACATATCGCATTTTGTGGTACTTCCTCTTTTTTTGGCCTTTTCAAAGACGTGGGGTAGGCAAATCGGGAGTTCTTTGTGGCCCAAAGAACTGTCTGTTGTCCTCCTTGCGAAGGTTCCTTCTCCTCTCACCTTCTTCCGTTCTAATTCTCCTCTTGGTTGGCCGGGCATTGGTGTGAATGGGGGTGGTGCTAATGGCTCAAATCGATGAATTGCCCAAAATGACCTCCCTCTCACTGGTTGGAACTTATTTCTATAACTTGCAATATATGAATCCTTATGGTAGAACCTAGATATTTGACTAACAGGGTCTACATTGGCATGATAAAGAGCACAAATTGCATGTTGGCAAGGGACACCAGTCAAGTCCCAAGCCCTACATGAGCATCTTCTTGCAGCTATAAACACATTGTGCTTGTCATCTCCTTCAGTCACTTCATACCCGTCATCCCCATTGTAGTACACTCTACATCTCATTGACAAGTTCTTGTTGTCCTCAAACAAAGACACACATTTAGGGCTAAAATTACCCTTCCACCTAGACACATTTTTTTTCAGCATCAGCCCACTTAGTCATAAGCTTAATCCTAATCCCATCTATCATCCTAATTATTGGTAAATACCTAAAATCATCTATCCATGCATTAAAGCTTTCACTTATATTGTTATCTACAATCGGGACAGCGGTGTACATCTAAAATATGCCCTCACCCACGCTGTTACGGTACGATACGATCGCTTTGTTGCTCCGTCATCGAGTGCGAAAGTTGTCGAGGTTATCCACAAATTGTTCTTCAAATGTGCTCCAAGCACAAGAGAAGAACTTTTTCTTCAACTCTCCGCCGCCCCACTTCTTGCTCCAGTTAGCATAGATGTGCCTAGCACATAGTGGTGATGAGCAGTACGATAAACTAGGGCACGATAATGGAGATAACCCTCTGATTCCAAGTGAAGGTGAGGATGAAGCTGAGGGAGAAGATAGAGAGGATTCTGAGGGTTACAGTGACAGTGGAGATGAAGAGGATGACCACTACTCCCCTCTAATGCCATTTAAAATTTACCCTACATTAATGTTTCCCAACAAACAAACCACAAAGCGACAAGAGTAAATAGACAAACAAAGGCCAGTCAGCATTCCACTGTGCAAAACGCATAAAGCAGATAAAAGCTACACACACAAAGTCTGAAAGATTCCATACCTGCAAATCAAGGACGAACCCTCGCTACTCACTCAGAGTGTCACTATTCTCTTCCTTCCAATCGTTCTTCCGTAAATTTCGGTGGTTGCAATTTCACCCTCTTCCACTAATTTCTCTCGGCCACTTCACGATTTCACAGTCCCGGCAACCTCCCGATTTCACAGTCCCGGCAACCTTGCGATTTCACCTTCCGCTCTCTTTCACAATCCCTCTCCCACCCAAATCGCGATTTCGCCCAGGTTGTTGTCGCCTCTCTTCGTATATTTGCCCTAGTTCTCGTCGAGCAAACCGTCTGAGTGTTTTAACTTCCCGACATAATACCATACGTGTCTATATGATGTGGCAAATGGTCACCCTCCACCGTGTTTTTCTCCCGCCATGTGGCATTTTAACCAAACAACGTGGCCCCCGTCAATTTTGGGTATATTTGGTACCATTTTGATACTTCTAGGGTAATTTTGATACCCAAAAAACTTCCGAGTCTTGGACGCTCCATTTGGAAAACTTCCGTGGTAAATTTGGACTTTAACCCATTAAAAAATATACGGATACCTAATTGAAAATGAAGTGAAATTATAAGGACCAGGGAATTAATTTTCATTTAAAAAAAAATTAATCAAAAATATGTATATGGCATAGGTATATATATAGTCCAAAATTAATTGCCTTATACGCAAATGGACTTTACATTTTTTTGATCTTTTATTATATTGATACACACACACACATAGTGATTACTATAAATTCTATTTCTTGAAAAAAAAAATTAATGAACATTTCCGTCCCCATCAAAACTAATTGATGTTTCTTCATTCCTGTGGGTTCGATCCTGAGAGTGTAGAGAACATCAATATGGGCGACATTTATGTTGCAAAAACCAGCCCTTTAAATGTCCAAAAGGCATACTATATCCAATTTCAAAGAAATTCCCTTTTTTTTTTTTTTTGCCCATCCGGTATCCAGAGCTTCGCCCTGACTAATTCGAATCCGACCCGGGTCGCACACCTGGCTATGGTGGGTGAGTCTCCCAGCGGGGTTTTTCTGCATTTACAAGGCTCGAACTCGAGACCTTGTTTAAGCGACACAAACTGGTTACCACTTGTACAAACAAAGGAAAGTGAGGTACAGGAAATGTAAATATTCCTTTGAAAGGAATATATATACACACACACACACATAATATCCCATCTTTCAAGCCGATCTGCTCAACGACTCTACTCACAAAACATTGTAGCCAAGTTGGTCAACTTTTTCGTAAATAAAATATTCATGCCTCTAGCTTCACACCGGCTCATTCATGGGATAGAGCAATCATTCACGGGACATCTCTTTCTCAACCTTCTGCTCCTTATTATCTCTTAACCTGTCACTCTTCCTCTCTCTCATGCTAACTTCTTTTTCTTCTCCTAATACCCTTCTCTCCCCGAACGTTGTAATCACCTTGTGTCTCCACAACATTCCCCATATTCAAAATTTAAAATCTTTCTACCCTTAAGAGAGGGAGTCATAGAAATTGGTAGCCTAGAAGTGCGTGTACGGTGTGTTTGTATGGTTACTATGGCGGCAGCCTCAACAGTCTCCGGCAAGGATGAGGATGTGATGATGCAACCACGGGGAAGAAATTTTCCCATCGATGACAAAGCAAATGGGAGTTTCTGATTTTTCCCTACTCTCTCCTTCTTGCTAAGGTTCAAGGAAAATGAATCACAAGATTCAGCCATTTTTTCTCTTCTGGTGTTTAGCAAATGGGAGTTTCTGATTTTCCTTTGTTTTTTCCGTATGGATTCGCTTGGACAGAGAGTCTCTAGTAGCAGTTCAGCAACAAAAAGCTCATAATTACTTTCAAGTTTCAACCTTTTCTCTCAATCATGCTTGAACTTAGAAGTTCATGACTTTTCTGGCTACAGGATGATGAAGAGAGTAACTTGATGGAAAAAAGCAATGGAGAAGCTGATGGTGACGCTATTCTCTGGAAAAATGAACAATGCACAGGTACCCTGAAGAAAAGACTTTCTAGAGTATCAACACAATCACATAAATTGTTACCTCCAATTCATGAAGATTACTATGGACCCAGACCCCATAGATCCAGACACCATTAGTTTTCTTTCTTTCTTCTTAACCTAAGCATTCTTCATAACCTCACAAATAAAGTAATGACTTATTTATTTTGGTTATACAGATAACCATGCAAGACATTGCTTGTTTTCTTCCCTTTTCACTGTATCTAAGCATCTTCGATATGTTCTTATTGCTGCAGGAAAGGTAAAGAGTAGGAAATCTGTGAGCTAATTAATACTTGAGAGATGACAAAGCACTACTTGGCCAGGGGAGTATAGACATTGATGATAGCTATATATAACGTTCAAAAGACAATTGCATGGTAATTTTGCCGTAACTGAAAGGGTAATAAGGTCCAGCAAGAATTGCCCCCCACAGTTTTGACATGTCTGAAAGCTAATTAATGGAGCATACAGTCAAGTAATAATTAATTCAAGATAAAATATTCAATTCAGAAGGGTAATTAATTAACCTACTTCATGGTCCAGCTACTTCATGGTAATTAATTAACCTACTTCATGGTCCAGCTACTTCATGGTAATTAATTAACCTACTTCATGGTCCGGGTAATTTATTTTGAAATTTAATGATAAAAATATTTAAAATAAAATCTTATCTTTATATACAATTATCACAAAAAGCTAATGTTAGTAATTTGAGCATGAAAAAGCTTTGTAACAATATCTAAATACTATCATTTTATCAAAATCACTTTTTTCATAGAATCTATTCTAAAAAAAAAAGAAAAAATAAAAACCATTTTTACCACTTTTTCTTCAGAAGCTATTCTCCCCTCTTTAAAATGTTATCGAAGTCTAAGCGTTCTACAAGACTACAAATAAATATCTAATCAAATCAAATACGTACTTGTAAGACAAAAAATCTAATCATATACTCTTTGATTAGAGTTTGGGAATCGGGCCTGCCTCCGCCTGGCCCTATAGGGCTGGCCTTCCAGGGCCTGAGATAAGAAAAATATCTGTTTTTCAAAGCCCGGCCCAATAGTACTAGGGCCAGGGCCGGCCCTACAGGGCCTAAAAATTACTATTCCAAATTTTAACTATTTTTTTCTGGGTTTTTTTCCAAAGAAATATAATTAGTAAATTGCAACCATTAAAGTTCTAATCTATCAAATAAATATTATCAACATTAATATCTAAACAATACAAATCATCCAACAAATAAACACATTCATTAATTCGTAATAAAAAAACACATCATTGTTCACAATTGACTCACATAAAATGGAAGAAGCATTAAACTAAGCAACATTAGATAACTCACATAAAATAAAAAAGCATACCACTATCATTGTCAATTGTCACCTTCTTCATCATTATCATCAATTTCATAGATATTTGATTGCGCTTCACTTTGAGCAGAAGGTTGTGCTTCAGGAGTAAAAATGTCATGAATTTATTCTCCTACATCATGAACACATCCATAATCATTATTTGCAACAAATAATATACCAAATTATAAAATCAGAGTATATTTATTATGTATTTAAAATAAAAAAAGAGTTTAACCATTGTTGATTAAATAATATATTGAAAATTAAAAAGAATACGATCATATACTTTTGGTTAGGGAATGCCGGAGGTTTGGTTAAGGATGATTTAATAATATTAATTTTTATTATTATGTTTGATCTTATAAGTAATTATAATTTTTATGGTCCTAACAAATCATTAATATTTAAATTTAAAGTAAAATCCTAAAATATTAATCATATACTACGTACATTGTACATACTTTGCTGCCTTCACATACATTGCCCTCTCCACTATTTAATATTAAAAGTAAGCTTAATTAACTATTAAAAATATACCTTTTCTACACTTAATTTTTAATAACCACGTAAGCATGGTTTACTGATTATTAGATATTGTTGCTAATTCAAAATGAATAGCTTTTTTTCCTTCCAGTTTCAAGATTCATAAAATTTAGAGACATTTGAAAGATTTAGCAAGGGATGATGGAAGATGGTAAAATGAGAAGGAGGGAGAGGATATGCATAAATATAGGCAAATAAAAGGGGTGTTTCATTGTGTTGAATGGTGAGTATTAATTAGTTGAGGAATGTAAGATGTATTATGTCGTGGCCTTTATTTGCTATCAATATTAATAACAGAGCATCGGGGCTAAGCGATAGATTCCAAGTTAACAACTATAATGCAGTTCATCAGATTCTGGTTGTAATACCCAAAATTCTCATTTATCTTGAATACAATATTTTGATAGTTAAACCCTATTTAAAATAGGTGAATTTGTGGTCTCAAATTTTGAGATGTGTTTATTCTATTTTCTAGGTAATTTTTCCTTAGGATTAGAATACCCAATGATTTAATAAGCATCATAAAATGTAACATCCCAATTTTCGGAAGCGTTTTCAAAATAGTTTGATCGAGTAGAGCATCGGAAGTATTTAAATTGAAGAGTAAGCGATAAACATCCACCGTATTGTATATGTTTGCTTCCATAGTGATACAAAAATTTCAAATGACTACAACGTTAAGTACATATCAAAAGAACTTTCTCCAGTCAGTCCTTATGCCTACTGCTTGCCCTTGTCTTTGATCCTGTTCACAACGGATCCTGAAGCTAAAGTAAGAGCTGAGGTTCAATACCCATTGAACCCCAGGTAACGGTTAACCTCATGCTTATGTATGATAAAATATATATGACAGATATTCATAACATTACAAAGATTAACCAATACATAGCACATAATGAGATGTAAGGTTATAACAATACATAAGCACACAGCAGATGTAATGTCAATCACAACAACAAGACATAGCACACAAGACATGCACAGTCAACCATGTTTGCACCAACCAGTGCCACGAAAGCTCCTCGTGTCCTCAACGCTAGGAAAACTCAACGGCATTACCAAGACTGTAACCCGTATAAATAAAGCTGAATGTATAAATAGTGAACTAAGGCAGAGTCTTAGATACGGTGCATGACCCAAGACAAAGTCATGTCCATGACTCTATGAAATAGTCTATCACATATAAGCATACAATAAGCATCGAGTTAGTGTTACAAAGACGCGAACATACCTTTCACGTGTAATGGTCAACATGCCCGACCTTTGAACCCAGCCCGGACTTCCGGATATCCTAACATATCACCATAATACTTAGAATAATATCCTAAGGGATATTTTCACCTCTATTTACCTCTCTACCCTTGGTGGATTTGTTATTTACAATTTTGCCCTTACATTTATTTAAAAATGTAGTGCAGTATTTTCTGGGCAGATTTTTCAGTAACTTTGAAAAATCATAATTAAATCTACAAAAATCGCAACGAGGATCCGTAAAATTCCTTGGACTCCTTAGGATGTCTATTTGTAAGTAAAAATACTCAATTCTTCCCAGATTACACGAGTCACTCCCAGTTTTAAAGTTTTCAGCCTCTGCCCAGAATTTTTCCAGAAATTCGTAGCCCAACTTTGAGAATTTTTATCTCACTGTAAAAAATCATTTTAACATGTTATTGGCATATTTGAAAATCCCTATATGTCTACTTTAACCATGAATTTTTCCAGAATTTTTTGACTTTATTTTCAACATGAAATATTGGCATTGTTATCACTAATTTCAGAAATTCCTACCCGATGAATTTTCGCTTGAGCTTCGCTACTTTTCTCATAGTTTTCCAGAAATTTTGCTATACCAAGTGGCTCATCTAATTTTCGAAATATCACTATTTTTGACTATAAAAACATGATATTAAAATTACTCTAGCATATTTAAAATCAAAGCTACTTCTAACTATGAATTTAAGAACTAAAACTTAAAGAACTTAAAGCTAGAGCTAGAGAACTTACCAAGAACTTTGCTCCTTCTTCTCCAAGACTCTCACTCTCACTTTCCCTCTATGTTTCAGTTCCTATGCTTGTGAATTGGTGAGAAAATATGAAGCATATGGCTTGCTATTTATAGGAAAATGGTATGGCAATTGGGTAAATATTTGCAACTTTACTCTTCTTGTGTATGAACCCTTGGATCTAAACTTAGTAAAGAATTTTTAATCTCATCCATCCATATGATTAGAAGACCCTAACTTAATCTCTAAGTTTTGCTTTTTGAGAATTAATTTACTTTAATGAAATCTATTTTTGGTTGCTTGATCAATTACCAATACTTTTAAATTCTGAGTATGCTTTTTGATTAGTAGTTGGATATCCAGATTTATGGTCTAATTAGATTCCCCTGGTTGTACTAAGCTTATTCTTCAACGTTTGCAAAAATAGTCTTTACCAGGCTTACTTTTGAGGTTAAATTATGTGGGTTCAAGATAAGTCCTTATATTTTCTCCAGGGTTCCTACTTCTTCACAACTATTTAAATTTGTATAAATTCTCACTTTATTTGCTGTTTTGAGTTTTTACCGTGTACATCGATATTTTGGATTTCAAACCATTATCCAATTTACTCTAGGATTTCAAACTTTATCAAATTTGCTTTAATTTTTTTTCTCTCTCTTTCTATTAATTTTCCTATGTGTTCTATCTTAATTAAAATATATTAACTCATTCTTCTTCTTGTGAAACCGTGGCCTCATCTCCCTAACTAATCACCAAAGTCATCTAGTTACAAGTATACTTAGAGTAACTAGGAAATTAGAACACCAAGTTGGGAAATGCATGAAGATGGAGATGCCACCAATGCAAGCTTGGAGAATTCATGAAGGAGAAAGAGCCACCAAAGCACTCTTGGGGCCAAAAGCTTTACACATGGGGACAATTTTGACACCAAGGCAAGAGGCTTTGGTGAAAAATCAAAGGAGGAAGAATGGGGGGAGGTAGGCCACGTTTTTTGGCTCAGCTGGAGGGAGAAATCAGATTCAAACCCATGGCCAAAAATGAAAGATGTGTAAGCTAGAGAATTACAAGAATTGCCATAGCTTTTTCCTATAAATAGAGCACCAACCTCTTCACAAATTTCACACCAAAGCAAGCTTAGTAAATCTGATATAGAGAGTGAAAGTGAGAGTGAGGAGTCTTGAAGAAGGAGGAGCAAGGTTCTTAGTAAGTTCTCTAGCTCTAGCTTTAAGTTCTTAAATTCTTAGATAGAAGTAGCTTAGATCTTAAATATGCTAGGATAATTTTATTTACATGTTTTTATAGTCAAAATTATATTTATTTCGAAAAAATGATGAGGGAGGTCATATAGCAAAATTTCTAGAAGAAAATCATCAAAGTAACGGTTCGCGAAATTTCATCGGTTTCGGAATTTCGGAGGCAAAATGATGAAAACGCCAGAATTTCATATTGAAAATATGGTCAAAAAATTCTTAGAAAATTCATGGTTAAAATAGACATATAGGAATTTTTAAATATTCAATAATATGTCAAAATGATTTCTGTACAGAGAGATAAAAATCCTCAAAATTAGGCTATGAATTTCTGGAAAAATGCTGGGCAGAGGTTCAAAACTTAAAACCTGGGAGTGATTCGTGTAATCTGGGCAAATTTGATTATTTTTACTTGAAAATAGACATCCTAAGGATTCCAATAAATTTTACCGATCCTCGTTTCGATTTTTCTAGAATTAATTATGATTTTTCAAAGTTAGACAAAATGCTGCCCATATTTGTACCAGCATTGTTCTATGAATTTTGAAGGAATAAAGTGAAAAATAAATATTACAAGGGCAAAATAGTCACTAGTGGCCAAAATATCTCTTAGGATATTATTTGTAAATTAATAAATACGATATTACCATTATAGGGTACACGTGATCACCGTCCGACCGTCAACGTACCGACAACACCGACGAAGGTACGGACGCGTGCATCGTAACACTAACTCGATGTTTCGTATACCTATATGTGATAGATATGTTCATAAACTGTGACTCTATTTTTAAAAGAATTGTTCATACACGTACAGCTTTATACGGGTTATAGTCATGATAACGCCGTTGAGTTTTCCTAGCCGGCGAGGACACGATAGGCCATCGTGACACCGTGAATAGTGCAGATATGTAATAACATTCATATGCGGTGGCTGTGTTGTTATTACTTTTTATATGTGAACCTAGCTGTGATGTCATGAGATAATTGTCATACATAACTGTACATGAACATGAGGTTAACCGTTACCTGAGGTTCAATGGGTATTGAACCTCAGCTCTCACCGTAACCCGAGTTCCGGAGTGAACAGGACTGAGGACAGAGGTAAGCAGCCGATGTAGGAAAAAGCCGGAGGAAGCCCTTTTTGATTTGTGCTAAACAATGATAACATTTGAAAAATTTTGTACCGCTGTTAACAGCCAACTCTTACACTACAGTGGATGTTTATCAGTTACTTTTTTAAATACTATTTACTTCCGATGCTCTACTCTGATCAAATAATTCTAAAAACGCTTCCGAAAATTGGGATGTTACATTCTGGATGAGGGTTTCAGCAAACATGCATAATTGGTTAGAGGCTCTTTCCGGATTTTTAATTAGCGTTTTCGTCTTCGGTTCCTCGAGGCCCTAGCTAATTCATATATGGTATTGGTATGTATGTATATACACATTAATTGCGCTGATCCAAGCATTAGTTTCTTCCAGACTTACTCTTGCCATCATATATATTCCAATCGATCAAGACAAGAAACCCAATTGTAAGACAATGCAACTTCAATTCACATTTAGTTTCTCATCTTGGATCACATCTATCGTATGTGACCACATGTGTATAAAATTTCCAACACATCTATCATTATGTATTTTTTTAAAAAAAAATTAAAAATGCTATAATAACGGGGCCTAACGGTAGGCCGACAGGGCCAATTTCAAATTTCAGGCTTATTTTTTAAGCTCGAGCCTTACGGGGCCAGGGCTTAAACGGGCCGGCCCGACGGGCCCGGCCCGATTTCCCAGCTCTACTGGCTGATGCATAATGATGTAACCCTCCTATCAAAAATTTTAAAAAAATAATAATGATGATGTATCCCTCAAACGCAAACCAAAATGCTATCGAAGTCCAAGTGTTCTTTAGATTTGATTAGTTTTCGACCTTACTTAAGCCTGTTAGATTTAACTTTTACAAGGTAAAATGACTTTTTCAAAATATCTTTTTGCAAAATAGATTATTGAAAAAAGTTCTACTAAGATGATATTGTTTAAATATTATTATCGAATAGCTTTTTTAGAGTCAAATTTACTAAAAAAGACATTAGCTTTTGGTATATTGTAAAACCCTAAAAATTCATATTCATTATAAACATTATATGTTGGTAAGTAATACCTATTGGAAATAGATGAATATGTGGTCTCAAAATTGAGTAACATATTTATGTTAATTTAGGGAATTTTCTCTAAGAATTAAGGTAATCAAAAACTAAATTCTCTAATTTTATTTTGGGATCATAAATTGCCCTATAATTATTGAATTAATACATGGTGCATAAATGGCCATGAAAAGCTAAAAAGTTGTGAGGAAATAATTAAACCAATTAGAGAAAATTGCCAACAATTAGTGGATAATTCAATCTATGTTAATTGAATTATTTTCATAAACATTCACAATTAATTTAGTGGCATATATTAAAGGCATAATTAAGGATGTATTACCTTAATTAAGAAACAAGGGCTAGTAAAGGGCTAGGATTAGCATAGAAGTGGTTTCTAATTAATCTTAGAACCAATCATATTTTGACCATTACACTTAACTACTTTATTAGGGATGCTAATTAAGATTAGATATGGAAGGCTAAGATTAAATTTAATAAAGCCAAATCCAAAGGCTTTAATTAAGCCTCATAAAGCTTAATCCATGAGAAAAGGTTTTGACCAATGAGAGAGAGAGAGAAAAAAAGGAATTAAAGCAAATTGGATAATGGTTTGAAATCCAGGAAATATCGATGTACACAGTAAAAACTCAAAACAACAAATAAAATGAGAATTTATACAAATTTAAGTAGTTGTGAAGAAGTATGAACCTTGGAGAAAATATAAGGACTTATCTTGAATCCACATAATTTAACCTCGAAAGTAAGCCTAGTAAAGGCTATTTTTGCAAACGTTGAAGAATAAGCTTAGTACAACTAGGAAAATCTAATCAGACCATAAATCTTGATATCCAACTACTAATTAAGATACATACACAGAATTCCAAAGTATTGGTAATTGATCAAGCAACCAAAAATAGATTTCATTAAAGTAAATTAATCAACAATGACACCTAAGCTTTAATGATGTCATCAAGATGACATCACAAGGATGACATCACAAGAGCACATGCTTTATAATGAAGGTGAGGATTAAAACTTCTTGATTAAGTTTAGATCTAATGGTTGAGATTAAGGAAGAGCCAAATGGTGGGGCCTACATTGGGCTTGAGATTACCATTTTAACCTTGAGATTTTCCCTATAAATAGAGGCCTTGCCTCTCCTCATTCTTCACACCAAATCAACCACCAAGTGGTGATTTCTAAGAAGGAGGAAGGAGTTCAAGAGCTTTAAGAGGTAAGCTTGTCTTTAGTTTTAGTTTCTAGTCTTTAGTTTTTAGAATTCTTAGATAGAAGTAGTGTAGATCTTAAATATTCTAGAATAAATTTTATTTACATGTTTTTATGGTCAAAATTGGCTTAGTTTCAAAAAAATTATGAGAGAGGTTATATAGCAAAATTTTTGGAAGGAAATCATCAAAGTAACAAAGTTAAGCGAAATTTCATCGGTTTTGAAAATTCTGAAATCGGTGATGAATATGCCAAAATTTCATATTGAAACTATAGTCAAAAATTCTGGGAACATTCATGGTTAAAGTAGACTCATAGGGCTTTTTAAATATTCCAAGAACATGTTAAAATGATTTCTGTAGAGGGAGATAAAAATTCTCAAATTTGGGCTACGAATTTACGGAAAAACTCCGGGCGGAGGCTCAAAACTTTAAACCTGGGAGTAGTCCGTGTAATCTGGGAAAAATTGATTTTTTTTTACTTGAAAATAGACATCTTAATAATTCCAAGAAATTTTACGGATCCTCGTTTCGATTTTTCTAGAATTAATTATGATTTTTCAAAGTTAGATAAAAATCTGTCCAGAATTCTGGACCAGCGTTTTTGAAGAATTAAATGTAATAAGTTGAGAGATAATCCTACCAAGGGTAAAAAGGTCATTAGTGACTAGGATATCTGCTAGGAAGTTATTGGGAATTAATAGATATGACATTACCGTTATAGGTTGAACACGATCACGGTCCAAACGTCAACGTACCGACATCACGACTAAGGTACGTCCGCGTCTTTGTAACTTTAACTACGATGTGTCTTATATGCATATATGTGATAGAACGATTTATGAAGTGATGGACAAGACTAGGTCTTGGGCCGGCACTTTGTGACTAAGTTTATGGGGCTTAGATCACCTATTTATACATTCAGCTTTATACGGGTTATAGTCTTGATAATGTCGTTGAGTTTTCCTAGCGGCGAGGGCACGAGGGGCCATCGTGGCACTAGCTAGTGCAAACGGGATGACTTTACATGTCTTTGTGTGCTATGTAGTGTTGATATGTTAATCTTGCATCTGTTGTGTGCTTATGTATTGATTATGCTTTGTAATGTCATGAATATCTGTCATCCATATTGTATTACACGAGCATGAGGTTAAGCAGTGCGAGGTTCAATGGGTATTGAACCTCGGCTCTTAACATAGCGTCGGTCGGGAGGACCGAGGATCGAGGAGAAAGGCAAGCGGCACGCATAGGGACTCAGTGAAGAGTTTCTTCTTTTGTTATTCACTTTTGAAAACACTCGGTATAACGTACCGCTCTCCGTATGTCGGCCAGGACTTAGGCATTTTAAATATAAATATCGTTACTCAATCGCTCAGATGTTCTACTCGATGAAAAAAAAATTTATTCCGCTTTTGAAAATGGGATGTTACATATATTGTATTTAAACATTTTTAACATTACATTTCATAATAAACACAAATAATTACATAAATTCGTGTACAAAATTAAAATACTTAAAGATACTGACTAGTACTGAAAATATACTTCATGATCTTAAAAATTTATTTTAGGATATTACGAAAATATTTCAAAGTAATGACCGATTTGAAAAAAATATTTTTGGGTACTGATGGGTACTAAAAAGATACTGAAGGATATTGACTAGTACTGAAAAATACTTCTCATGGTCTTAAAAATTTATTTTAGGATCATGAAAAAATATTTTAGGTACTGACTAATCTTTAAAAAAATTTCAAGGTACCGACGGGTAATAAAAAGATACTTAAAGATATTGAAAAAATACTTCATGATCTTGAAATTTTATTTTAGGATGTTGAAGAAATATTTCAGGTACTAATCAGTACTAAAAATATACTCAATGATACTGAAAAATACTTGTCATTGTCTTAAAAATTTATTTTAAGATCTTGAAAAACTATTTTATGGTACTGACTAATCTTGAAAAATATTTCAGGGTACTGACGGATACTACTGAAAAAATACTAATGATGTCAAAGGAAAGAGAAAATTCTAAATTAAAAAATATTCCCTCCCGTCCTAATTATAAGACAACATTTGAGAGTTGGTTTTGGTCCTAATTATAGAACAAAATTATAACTTTTGTTAATTTATTCCTAAAATACCCCTATTTTATTCTCTCAAGTGTGTTTGATTTTTGGTGAGTATATGTATGTAGGTGTGAAACTTTTAAATTGTTAGATTTTAATTTATTTATCGATCAACTGATGTTAATTTGCCAATATATATATATATATATATATATATTTGTGTCTATATATATGTGTCTTTGTATATATGTGTGTATCTACACACAAATATATATAGACAGAGACACACATATGCGCGCGCGTGTATATGTGTGTGTGTATCAGTCAATATATGTGTGTGTGTACATATATAAACACAACACACACACACACACACACACACACAGATATATATATATATATATATATTTGTGTGTGTGTTCGGTATAGAACACGAGATGTCTGCCGAGGGTGGTATATTGATCTTGGATGGATAGGCTTACGGATATCTATGGAGGAGATAACCAGGAGAGCGTGGGATCACACCGTACACGACAAAGGGGTGGTGTGTGTGCACGGTGAGGCGTATGTAAATAGTCTAGGTTAGAATGTGTGCACCTTGTTACCGTCCTCCGTATTTATAGAGGTGTCGGGTGCGATATCCGGCACGCCATTAATGGCGGGCCATTAAGGGGGCGGATATCGGATGATACGCCATTAATGGGACGTGTCATTAATGGGGCGAATATCCGGGGTATGCCATTAATGAGATGTGTCATTAATGGGGCGAGTATCTCGATAGGCCGTTACAATAGGGGTGGATCTTGCCTAGCCGAGATTTCCGGATCTCCTCCTATGATTAGCGGATTATGCCTCCTGGCTCTGCTTAGGTCGTGCTATAGACTTAGGGCTTTTGGGCCGGTCCGTCAGATTGCCCCCCCGGCTGCATTCGGGCTTACGGGCGGCCGAGGTGTATAATTCCCCGGCCCGGTTGTGGACAAGGGGCCTATGCTTCACCAATTCGGCTTCTAGCGCGTGGCTTATCCCTCGTTATGACGGTCTAGGTGGTGCCCTGGGTCATGCCTAACCGGGGCGTAGTGAGCGGCCTTGGACTTACGTGGTTAGTCCTCTGCTCGTGGGTAAGTCGTTTGGTCTTCTTTCCGCAGGCGCCATCATTGCTGCTTTACACCTGGCTTGTCCTGATTGGAAAGGGTCTGCAGCCGTCGCGCCCCTCCGAGTGCCAATTTGCATGCACATTTAATGCTCCTACGTCATTCTGTGCATTTCCCCTCGTGTCTGGGTTCAAAGACGGCGTTCCCTCTCATTTTCCTTATATGAAGTATTTGCTTCGTGTTTGCGTATTTCATTATTTCCCGCTACGACTTTGCTGTGAACTTGCTCCGAGTTTCTTCTGCCAAAACTCCATTGTTCTCCCTTTCCTCAGTTCAAGTCTCCTTCTTCTTACTCATGCAGGTATTTTCCGTCCTTCTCTTTACTCTTTTACGGTGTACTTCGTACCGTTTATATATCCTCTGGTCTCTTATCTACATTTCCCACTCCTTTTTCTTTCTGGTTTTCTGAGTACCCCTTTGAGACCATTTTCTGGGTTTTGTTGCTTTTGACACATACGCGTCTCTCTTTCGACGTAAAGCCTTTAGTTCTTAGGTTCTAGTTCCTTTCTGATGGATAGAAATAGGCATTTCCCTAAACCCAGATCAACGCTCACCCCTGAGGGAGAGGAGTTTCTTCATACTCGTTACCCGCGAGCTTCTTATTGGGTTCTTGGAACTGAGCTTCCGGAAGCGGAGAGGTCAGCCCCTTTACTCCGAGGCGGGAATGGTTCTTCAAGACGAATCGGGCCCCAACCCGTACCTGCTAGAGTTCTGTCGCCTTCTTCTGTCCGAGCTCCTACATACAACGTTCCTACCTTATCCCCTTTACAGGCCGGAGTTTGTTCCTTTGCCGGCTCCAGGTCTCCGGCCTTGTTGGCCCAACCGCTCAAATTTTGTGAGGGTCCACCCTGCGAGCTTGGACCCTTATCCGATGATTATCTCGGCCCCTGGACGTTGCTTGGCCGAGGGTTCATTCCACATTGCGCGCGGCGAAGACTCCAGGGCTTCCTCGGTTCTTGGTTCTTGCCGGCATCGGTGACCTTCGGGCCCCTCTTCCGGGCGTGCCCTTTCGTCCGAGTCCGCCATCTGTTTTGCCTTCTAACATTCTTTTACCGGTATTTCCAACTCGCTAATTTCATTTTATGTTGCATATAGGTTAATGGCTCAAATCTCGCCTTCCAAGAGAAGGGCCGAGGCCGAGGCATCGAACTCTTCTAGTCCACCCGAGGCTCTGTGTTGTAGGTATCCCTGGGTGTCCCATGAGGTCTTGAAGACCCAGTCCTTGATGTCAGATACGGACATTGCCCGTTTGGATCTACCCGCCTTAGAGGGGTGCGTCATACGTCGCTCGGAGGCCGACGAGCCTGTTTGCGCTGAGCGGGAAATAGGCAGTCCCAATTTCTTTTATTTTTATCGAGATTATCTTACTCAGCTCGGTGTTTGCTTTCCTTTCACCCATTTCCAAATCTTTTCCCGATGCACCCGAGACTTGCCCGTCTCAACTTCATCCGAATGGGTGGGCTTATCTTGTGGCGTTTGAGCAACTGTGTAGCTCCTACCCGGTTCCGATTCCCTGCTCGACCAATCTTTTCTTCTACTACTTCGGCCCCTTTACCCCTGGCTCTCCCAAGGAAGGTGACAAGTTAAAAGGGTTGGTGTCTCTCCGCGTTAATCCCGATCGAAAACTCATGAAGCCCTTCTCCGACTCATTTAAGCGGTTTAAGAACGCGTTCTTCAAGGTTGTCGCAGGTGCACTGGTAAGCCAACTTGGTTTTTGAAGGGGGCTGAGGCTGCCGACGTGGAGTGGCATTTCCCTTTATATTGGATGGAGAGTCACCACAAAGCCACTCCCTCATCCTTCCAGATTTCGCAAGATGATCTCCTACCCGAGATGGCTCCTCATGTCCCTAGGTTGGACGCCTACGTGGGGAAATATGGCGTCTAGAGTGCAGCCTTTTTCATATCCGGGGAGGGATCTAGGCCAATCCCCTCTACTTGTAGGAGTCCCTTATTCGCCATGTTCCTTATTCTTTTGGTCATATTTTGTATATTGTTGGAGTACTTTGTGTTTATTCCTAATTTCCCTTTACCTGTCCTTTTCAGCTCAAGACATGAAGGCCCTTCCCGGTTACTTGAAGAAAGTGAATCCGGCCACGGCATCACCGAGTGGTCGGTCTCAGAAATGGGCCGTCCCTGTCAAGACTGCTGCGCCCGAGGCTAATGCCTTTGTTGTGACGAAGAAGGCTAAGGTTTCAGGCGTCGAAGAGTCGGCTCCATCCGTACCCTCCGGACCACCTCAGGCAGTTGTTTCTGATACTTCTAAAGGGAAACAGGTTACTATCTCGGCGGCCAAAACTGTATCTACGGTTGTCACGACCACTCCTTCGGCATCGGTTCTTCCGGCACCTTTGCCAACTCCGCATCCTCCCCCTCCTTCAACCGGGCCCTCACGTCCTTCTTCGGTGCTTCCTCGCGGCTTCATATGGGACAAGGGGGTGACCGATGAGTGGACGTCACGTTCCCCAGGGAATTTATGGAAAGCCGGGCCTTGTCCCCGCCTAGCGCGAGGAGGTGCATGCAGCGGAACGATACTTATGTAAATCGTTGGGTTCTTTTGCAAGCTTATGTTATTGTGAGGGAGAAGTATACTTTGGCAGATGCAGAGAATAGACGCCTGAAAGCGTCTCAGGGAGAGGTGGCGGCCCAGCGAAAAGCTCTAGAACAGGCCGCGTCAACGAAAAAGGCTTTGGCAGATGCTGAGGCTAAACTGCACATTATGGAGGAGGAGCGGGATTCCGCCCGGCTTGAGAGGGATGCTTCTAAGGCAACGGTTGTGAAGATGGAAAAAGATCTGCAACAGGCGCAGGAAGGGGCGGATAAGTCAGCCTCCGAGTGTGCCCGAGCCCAGAGAGCGCTGGGCGAGAGTATGGAAGCGGTGAAAACCCTTCGAAACAATGCGATACTATTTGTTCTCTTAGGTTAAAACCGTGAGGAGGCCCTGCCGTAGCGCAGCGGGCACGCTTGGAGTCCGACGAGCTCTTAAAAGCGGATTGCCGCCAATTGCTTTGATAATGCCCTGGAGCAGATCCAGTTTTTGAATCCGACGACGGAGCTTAACTTGGACGGCTACGATTTTCACGCCTTTGTTGAAGACGAGTGTTAGTTCCGTATCAATCCCCCTTCCGCCAATGCGTCCGTCCGAAGGAGAGGGAGGAGAGTCGGACGCGGAGAGTGAGGCGACCAAGGGCTCTCGTGAGGCCGTCCATCTAGTTAAGTTTAACTTCGGTTTTTGGTGGGCGTCTGTGCCCCTTTACTTTGGAGATTTCGGCCTTCGTGCCGTGATATAAATATTTGTATGACTTATGGATGAATTTATTTATTCTCCCTTCTGCCATTTTTTTTTTAAATTCCATATTTGAAATTTCTTGATCGTAGTAGATACGAGTCGTTTACTCGACCAATACTAACGTGTGGGAGGATGGGGCAGGGTTGTATGTTTTAACCTCTTGGGGTGTTAACTTAACCGCACTACCTCGTTCCGGCTTGAATAGTCGGAAAAGCTTATAGGAACCGAATTAAGGGCGAGGCCGTCACATGTCGACTGAGGTGTCTATTACCTCAAATCTGACATTTTGACTTGGTCAGAGTCGGAATGATGACCGCTTTCTTAAATCGGGCAAGCGTTGACGCGTCAATTTCGCGAAGGCCACGTATGGCATTTTCGCGAGCTCTTACCAAGGCACGTTGGAGTACAACGGCCGGTGTCATACATCTAGATGTTTTTATGTTAATGACCGGGTGTAAGTACCTCGGTGTCGGGTTTTTATCGGGCTTAATGGCTTCAGTGTCACGCTTAAGCAAGTAAGTGTGCACATTGACGCGTTTCCTTGATGGATTCCTTCATTAAACAAAGCAGCTCTAAAGAGCGTACAAATGGTCATGAATTATTTAGATGCGAGATAAAGAACAATTGGAAAACAATTGGAAGAAACATAAGGGAAAGTAAGAAATGACCGAACAGTAGCCTTGGTGTCTATGGGGCCGAGCCTTGACCTAGTCGTAATAGATCTTTAGCTTGTCGGCGTTCCATGTCCTTTTAACCGCTTCCTTGCCAAGGTTTCGAGAACATATGCCCCAAAGATCGAGTTTTTCTTTAACACGATAAGGACCTTCCCAATTTGCCGACTTTCCGTCTCGGGAATTCTTGTTTCGATGTCGGCCGCCGAAGTACCAGGTTACCTCGGTTAAAGGACCGTGGTCGACCTTCCGATTATATTTTGCGACAGTAGCTGCTTGGCGGCAAGTTCCGCAATGGGTCTGTGATTCGGATCTCATCAATTAGGTCCAGTCTGTCTTTAGGGCGTCGTCATTTGCCTAGGTCCTTCGCCGGCTCGATCTTTCTCCATGATGGCCATTCGATTTCCAGGGATCATTGCTTCACATCCATATGTCGGATTTGGGTTGAGGACCGCACACTCGTCCTGTAGCCCCATAGAACACTGTGGAGTTGTTCGGTCCAACTAGAATCGGCCTTCAACATGCGTTTCTTCAATCCATCAAGAATGATCTTATTAGCTGACTCGGCCTGGCCGTTCGATTGCGGATGTTCGACGGAGGAGAAGTGTTGCTGGATGTCCAAGTTGGACATTAAGGCCTGGAATCTATGGTCCGTGAACTGGGTTCCATTGTCAGTGACGACTTCAGTAGGTATCCCGAATCGAGCAAAGATGTTATGACGAACAAATCTCATAATTCGGGACGACATGATCATAGTTAACGCCTCCGCTTCAATCCATTTGGTGAAGAAGTAGTCTACGGCGACAATGAGCCATTTGAGCTGTCCAGGTGCCGGTTTGAACGGTCCCAGAATGTCCATTCCCCATTTATAGAAGGGCCAGGGGGCCGGCATCCCTTTTAATTCCGTCGGTGGTGGCCATAAGATCCCGGCGTGTTTCTGGCAACTGTCGCACCGCTTGGTGGCTTCCATGGCGTCATGCTTCATGGTAGGCCAATAATAGCCGACATGTAATGCCTTCCTCGCCAGAGCCTTGCCCCCCATGTGTTGGCCGTTGCATCCCTCATGTATCTCGGTCAATACATACCTTGCTTCGGAATCACCGAGGCATCGCATCATCGGCGGTGCACTCCTTTCCGTAGAGCTGATCATCGACCATAGTGTAGATGGCGGCTTCTCTCATCCGGCTTCTTTGCTTAGTGGAATCTGTGGGGAGGATCCCCTTTCCAGGTAATCTTCGATTGGTTTTCTCCGGTCAGGGGGACGAGATAGTCATGACGCATGTGGACTCGGCCAAATTACGTTGGATGACAGTTCTATGACTCCGGACCTTTGGTACTTGCGAGTTTGGAAAGAATGTCGGCCGGGCATTTTCTTCTCTCGGGATATGAGAAACAATCACCTCTTCGAACTCCGTCATTACCTCTTTTGCTCTGTTTTTAAGTACTTGGCCAACGGGGGCCTTTTGCTTGATAGTCATCATCGATACGTGCGGCGACGAGTTGTGAGTCGGTGAACACCTTAACTCGCCTCGCTCCGCTCTCTTTAGCTTGAGACAATCCAGCTAAGTGGGCCTCGTACTCAGCCTGGTTATTGGAGGTCAGGAATTCCAACTCGAGGGAATGCTCAGGAGCCACTCCCTTGGGGCTTTCAACAATGACTCCCGCTCCTCGCTTTTGGATTGGAAGATCCGTCAACAAATACCTTCCAGAATTCCTCGCTAGCCATAACCGGAGTCAATTCCCTGATGAAATCGGCCAATGCTTGTGATTTGATCGCCTGCCGAGCTTCAAAAGTTATGTCGAACTCGGACAGTTCAATTTCCCGGCTTGTCATTCGCCCCGCCAAATCAGGTTTGTGCAAAATCGCAGTTGGCCGATCGGGTCCGGGACTACTATCCGATGTCCCCTGGAAGTATGGCCGAAGCCGCCTTGCCGTTGTTAGTAATACGAATGTCATTTTTTCCAGCTTCTGGTATCTGAGCTCAGCGTTTTGTAACGCTTTGCTCAAAAAGTAGATGGGTGTCTATCCGGCCTCGGTTTCTCTTACCAAGGCGGCGCTTACCGCTTCATCTCCCAGAGGTACAAGAACAAGGTCTCCCCTTGCTCGGCTTCGTTAGTACCGGAGGGGTTGCCAAACATTTCTTAATTTCTTCAAAGGCCGTTTCACAATCCGTATTCCATCCTCCCCGGGTCTCTTTCTTCAATAATTTAAAGAAAGGCAAAGCCTTCTCGGCGGATCTCGGTAAGAATCTTGTTAGGGCGCTGCGACACGTTAATTGCTGAACTTCCTTCTTGGAGTTGGGGACTTGCATGTCTAGCACGGCCTTGCATTTGTCCGGGTTGGCCTCAATCCCTCGATTGGTCGCATGAAACCCAGGGAATTTCCGGCGGGCTCCGAAGGCACATTTGGTCGGGTTCAACTCGATCCGGTATCGTCTTAGTTTGTCAAACGTCTGCTCTAGGTCCCGGATATGCTCCTCTGGTTGTTTTGACTTTACGATCATGTCGTCTATGTAGACCTCCACATTTCGTCCGATTTGATCCTCAAAGACGCGGTTCATCATTCGTTGGTACGTAGCTCCGGCATTCTTCAATCCGAATGGCATGACGTTATAGCAATAGTTAGCCTTGTCCGTCATGAAGGCGGTTTTCTCTTGATCCTCTCGGTGCATGGCAATCGATTGTAGCCGGAGTAGGCATCCATAAAGGAAAGCAAGCGGTACCGGCCGAGTTATCAACTAGTTGATCAATCTTTGGGCATAGGATAGAGTCTTTTGGACATGCTTTATTCAGATTGGTGTAGTCGACACACCCTCCATTTACCGATCGGTTTAAGACCATGACCACATTCGAGAGCCAAGTCGTGTATTGTACTTCTCTGATGAACCCGGCGGTAAGGAGCTCTTCAATGTGACTCTCAAGGGCTTTCTTCCTGTCGTCTTAGATATTCCTCTTCTTCTGGGCCATTGGCTTCGACCCCGGCCATATGGCGAGTTTGTGATAGCAAAAGTGTGGGTCAATCCCTGGTATTTCGGCTGACGTCCAGGCAAAGACGTCCTGGTTTTGTCTTAAGAATTTGATCAGTCGCGCTTTTATTTCTGCGTCCAAGTCTCTACCGAGCTTTAGTTGTCTTGGAGGGATCCATCCGAGGATTAATTCCTCCAACTCCCCTTCCGGCTCCGGCGTGGGTTTTCGGTTCCACGGAGGTCGAGCTCTACCATATTAACAGATCACGGGAGCCGCCCCTCATTTCGACATCGGTCATAACCTCGTTGGTTCGGAGCGCGGCGGGGATGATGGTCCCTCCTCCTCGACTCGAAGAGTCTCGAAAGTAACATTGCCGTGATACTTTTCGGGTCTCCAGGACACTTCAACCACCTGGTTCTTATCATTGATCATTTTCAATTTCTGGTGCTTAGTGGACGCCAGCATGTCCCAATTGTGTATAGTGGGTCGACCCAGTATAATATTGTAGGGAGAGCGGAAGTCGGCCACTACAAACCTTACACGTTCTGACTTGAAAGCTTCCTTGGTTCTCAACGTTAATCTGAGGTCGATATATCCTTTTGGGAAGGAACGCTCTCCATTGAACCTGATTAGGGTAGATTTGCACGGCTTTAGGTCTTCAACATCGAGGTGCACCCTCTGGTATGCGTCCCGGCTTATGATATCGGCCGAACTTCCCGCGTCCATGAAGATCCATTTGACACGGCAATTCACGACGATCCCGGTGATGACCAATCCATCTTGGTGGCTGGGAATAACTTCCTTGAGCTCCTCGTCCTGAAGACCAACAGGGGTGGTTTCGGTTTCGATGAGGTGCCTTTAAACTTTGGTACGTCTTTTACCGTCAGCACCTCCCGCAGGTATTTCTTGCGCTGGCTTATAGTATCTCCACCTCCTCCGAAACCGCCACTGATCCCGCTATACTGGAGATCAGTCTCTGGGAAACTATCGGGAAGGCCGGTTTTCCGCTTCTTCTCAGGTTCCGGAGCGTCCGTAGCCGGACTCCTGCTTCGGCGGCTACTATTCCGCCTGCTCGTTTTGCCTTGAGTTTTGATGACGTATTGGCGCAGTTTCCCTTCTCTCACAAACTTTTCGATAGCATCCCTGAGTTCATAACATTCGTCGGTGGTATGACCGGAGCAGTCATGGAAAGTGCAGAATTTTCCCCGATCTGTATTGGACCGGTTTCTAAGAGGCCTCGGCTTGGTCACCCTTTTCATCTCGGTGCGGGCTACCTCCTTCCACGGCTGCGAACGCGGCACATTCAAGGGTATAATTGCCGTATTTCGCCTTATTGTCCGTCCTCTCTTGTCGGGTCGGCTCTCTGCACCCGCGTCTGCGGGGTTCCGCCTTGTGCTTGTCCGTCGAGATCCCTTCTTTCGGCGATGAATTCCTAGCCTTCTCGGGTTCATCGGCATTGACAATTTCCATTTTCTCGACGTCTAGGTACTTCTTTCCTTCGGTATAGAATTCAGTCAATGAATATACTCGGTTCTTGCACAGATGTCTGGCCAGGCGTGTCGTTGGGTCCAGACCGTTGACGAGGCAATGTACATGGACCTCTTCGGAAAATAAGCGTACCTGCATTGCCGTATCTCTGAACCGATCCAGGTACTTTTGCAACGTCTCGCCTTTCTTTTGTTTTACTTTACTCAACGTGAATTGAGATTTTGGTTGTTTCTTGCTAGTAGCAAAGTGCAATTCAAACTTACGCCCAAGGTCTTCAAAGTTCCGAATGGAATTATTGGGTGATGAACTCAACCATTTGTGGGCCAGTCCGGTTAACGTGGCCGAGAAGAGCCTCAAGATGACCAGACCTTCTATTGACCTGACCCACATCAACTTTTCAAATATCTCCAGGTGGTGACGTGGATCCTGGGTCCCATCGTACTTGGGGAGATCGGCTAGGTCGAAATTCTTCGGGCAGGGGGCCGTGACCGTTGCTCGGGAGAATGGGGTCCCACCTGCGCCAGCCAAGTACTTCATCTTATACTGCTGCGAGGATCCTCGTGTCCGAGGCGTCATGGTTGCCTCGCGTAGCTCATCTGAGTCTTGATCACGGTCTCGGTTTTCATGGTCTTTATAACCGTCATGGCGGTCTTCCCGGCCTCGATCTTCCGCATCCCGGATCCGCAATGGTCTCTCCTTGTTCCTGCTGGGGGTCGGCTGGTGTTCTCGCTCCTTTCTGGCTTCCCCCTCATTCCTGTCTTGGGGTCGCCGATTCGACTCTGGGCTGGTACGCGGACTCTTGCTATCAGCGTACAACCTCCTTCCTTACGAGGGCTTCTGCGGGTTCGCGTTGGAAGAGGTTTTCAAGCTTTTCCTCAATCATCAATTCCAGTATGAAAATCCTCTTGCCTTTGGAGGTGATCTAGTTTTTCCTTGTTTTCGAACCTCTGAAGCATCGACTCTTGGGTTCTCCTTAAAATGTGGACGTCGGTGTCTAGTACCTGAGCGTCCGGAGCCGGGATCGTCTAGGCTTGGACTCTTGGCGGCCCCTCTGGCGAAGATTCGTCGATGGAAGGAGATGTGCTCTCCGTGTCAGCAACGTGTCCCTCTGGAGTCTTTCCTCGTCGAGGTTGATCAAGAGTCTGCGGTTGACTCGGTCCGGCCTGAGGTTGATTTGGAGGTAAAATGCTTTCATCGTTCGGCCGGTCCGATCGCTGGCTTTGCCTGTGGCTTCTGGTGTTGGCCATTAATGGTCACGGGGATAGAAATTTAAGGTCCCAGCGGTCGGCGCCAATGTTCTGGTATAGAACACAGATGTCCAGCCGAGGGCTGGTATATTGATCTTGGATGGATAGGCTTACCTGGATATCTATGGAGGAGATAACCAGGAGAGCGTGGGATCACCGTACATGACAAAGGGGTGGTATGTGTGCACAGTGAGACTGTATGTAAATAGTCTAGGTTAGAATGTGTGCACCTTGTTACCGTCCCTCGTATTTATAGAGGTGTCGGCGGTGCGATATCGGGGCACGCCATTAATGGCGGGCCATTAAGGGGGCGGATATCGGATGATACGCCATTAATGGGACGTGTCATTAATGGGGCGGATATCGGGGTATGCCATTAATGAGACGTGTCATTAATGGGGGCGAGTATCTCGATAGCCGTTACGATAGGGGTGGATCTTGCCTAGCCGAGATTTCCGGATCTCCTGCTATGATTAGCGGATTATGCCTCCTGGCTCTGCTTGGGCCGTGCTATGGACTTGGGGCTTTTGGACCGGTCCGTAACAGTGTGTATGCATGTATATGTGTGTAGATATATGTACACACATATATATATGTATATATATCTATATGTATACATATATATACACACATATGTATATATAAAAATACCATTATTTCAATTAGAAAGTGTGTGGGAAAAAAAAAATTCTAGGCCGGAGAGGTATGAGGCATGGGCTATTGATTCACTTTTACTTATGTCATTTTCAATTAAAATAAGGGCATTTTAGGAAAAATGAATAAAATTAACTAATTTAACTCCCCTCCTTAATCTCCCAAAAATCGGTTATATATGTCTTATAATTAGGACCAGAGGGAGTACTTTTTTTTTTTTTTTTTTTTTTTTCCAAAGCCTACATTTTGGAATCAAAACTGTGGTTTGGGTGTAGAATAGCTTCTGGACATTTTTTTGGAGTGTTTGGCAAACTTTTGCCAAAACCACGATTTTGCTTTCAAAACTTAGGTTTTAAAATTTACCAAACATGCTTTTATTCGACTTTTATTTTATTCTTTTACCATAAGTTAAATTTTATTTTAAAAAATCTTATTTTCCATGTAATGAAAGAGTCATTAACTGTTGAAATGTTTTGAAAGTACAAAAATGACTAATTACCAGGTTAGGTCTAAATAGAAGGGTATAATCCCTTATAACATGACGAAAAAGGTTTGATACCCATCTTGAAGAAGTATCCACATTTAGTACTAATAACTCCTCGAACAAGAATACCTCTAGTAAGATTATACTTCCGCTTAGCAAAAATAAATAAATAAACTGCCACAGTCCAAAAGGATATTTTCCAAGTATCTCTTTCCACTGAGTAAAAACTTAGGACATGAAAAAGATATTCACAAACAGCATTAATGAAGATGTAAGCTGCTGGACTTTGGTACAATTCCAATAAGATGTTCACAGAATCTCAAATCCATCCTACACGTGAAAAAATGTATTCTTTTATCATGTAAAATCCTTGGCAAACGGAACTAACTTCAAGTAACGTTGAATTATTTCTTCTGGTGAGAAGTCTGTAAAGTATCCCTTCCCCACAGAAATACCCTCTTCCCTTGCAAGTCTCTCAACTTCTTGTTGTACTCTGTCTCCCCCAATTCTCCATGGATCTAACAAATTACAGGCTACCTCAATGTCGCCTTCACCGTGTTCTAGTGCCATTGCCTGTACAGTAGGAAGTCCACCGCTTCTCCTGCTAACTCTTAGCAATTCTACGGACAGCATCGATATTAGAAGATAACAGAGGGACATTGCAGTTATCAACCCATTTGGCTGCCCCAATGACCACAACACCTATTGATGGAGAAACTTGAGATGGTCCACTATCTGGATTCAGTGTCAAGAAATTAAACTTTGGTCCCCCAACCCACTGGTTTCCACTGGAATTCGCCTTGAAATATCCTAATGCTCTTCTAATTGAATCAAGTGGCCTCCCCTCTTCATGTGCTGCTCCATACAGATAAACAAGAACTGCAGGCAAATTATATGATCAGTCAAAGTAATGAATCAAAAAATACAAGTTCGAAAAGATGGTTGACATATTTCAAATAACGAGCTTTTACTTCCCTCGTGCATTGCACGGATGATAGTATTTCACAGGTTATTTAAACATATTTCACTTCTAAAGTGATGCAACTTTATTATCTTTAAAGAATATTAAAACATTAGTATCAATGAAGAACTACATATTAGAAATAAAACATCAACAATATTAAACTGTAATATTCTTCAATCGATTCGAGTACATATTACAAATGAAATCTCAACAAATTTTTGAGAGCGCACTTTTCACATATTTGACAGTGAAGAATTTGCTCACTTGAGAAATTCTATTGTATATCATAATCCCATTCATTCCAAAGTAACCAAATTCCCCAACAAAAAATCCAATAGCTTCAACATGAATCCAACTATTGAATCCAAGTTTTCTAACCACATACTTAGTTTCTTCACCATTGATACGAGACTCAATTAAGCAAAAAATACCTATATTATTTTTCCTTACAATATCTCTTAGATAAAAAGGAAAAGACCCGTCTCCGGCTTCTGCATCTTCCTTTTCCGGCCTGATCACAATGGCCCAAATTGCTACTAACAATTTGGTGTGATCTTCGCTTTGCCACAATGAGCTTTCCTCTTCATGTGCTGCTCCATATAGATAAACAGGAACTGCAGGCAAATTATATGATCAGTCAAAGTAATGAATCAAAAAATACAAGTTCGAAACATATTTCAAATAATTCTACAATTGCTTTATCAGTGAACTAATTGGTGTCTAAGAGAACCAACTACCTAGAGAACTTAAAACCAGGAATGCTTTGCCTAGGGAAGGTCAAAACTATCAACTTTACAGAAGGGGTTGATAGAAGGATTTCTCAAATTTAAGAGGTTGGCAAAACATCACTAATTCCATATACTAAATGAATAGGGATATAAAAGATAAACTTTTACACAAAAGGACTATTATTCATCCTCTAGCATCTTCCTCTCTATTGTTTACACAACACAAACCAGTAAAATTCAAAAGGAAAATGATTTTTCTTTGACCAGGATATTGAGCAGGAAAATAAAAGAAGCAAGATAACAAATTAAGGAAATTACAAATGTCTCTGTCATCACTATACAGTGATTGTAGTGACAGTGGTTACCGCCCTTGCTGCCTCTTAATGATTAACCACATGAGTAAAGAAATAAAGAAACTAGTCAGCTTAAAAGTAAAGAAAATCCTCCTACATATATATTTAGGGAGAATTTCAGCTAGCTCCCAAGGATGTGACTTAATTTCAGTTAACCCCCAAACGATTATTAAACTTCATTGCACCCCCTTGGCCCAAAATGAAATTTCGTTTTGTAGGTAAAAAAACAATGATGCCCTTCTTTTTTTTTTTTTTTTTCAAAAGAACATTTACAAGACAAATAAGGGCATACATAAGACAAATAAATGTATTCAAAAGAAACCAGGGAGTTAACAAGAATATTTAGATATTTTATAAGACAAATAAGTGAATTTACAAGACAAATAAAGGCATTTGCAAGACAAACAAAGACATTTACAAGACAAATAAATAGATTCAAAAGAGCCAAGGGAATTAAAAAACATTATAGCCATTCACAAGATAAATACAAAAATTCGCATGACAAATATGGGCATTTACATGACCAATAAAGTAAAGGCATCATTGTCTTTTCACCTATAAAACTTAATTTCATTGTGACCCAAGAGGGTGCAGTGAAGTTTCAAAATCTTTTGAAGGTTACTGAAATTAAGTCACATCCTTGGGGGCTAGCTGAAATTCTCCCATAGATTTAAGGAAGCCAAAGCTCCAAGCCATGGATACCAACCTTGCAAGTTGGAGCCCACATCACTAGCCAAAAGTCTAGCAGTCTCAGCTGCTTGATCCAACGAAGCATCTGCCAGTGGGTGACAACAAATGTGGTCAACAATCCCCAGTCCTGGATGAGTTCCACAATGTATTTCAAGGTCAATATTGTCAAAAGCAGCTTTCACCATGCAAGACACGGCACTTCTCAAGTCACATGGCTCAGAAGATGGTACAGGAGCTAACTCAGAGACCAGAGTGTAACAAACTCTACTGTAGGCCACATCTTCAAACTTGTTGATTATAGGAGCTCAAGGGAAAAGCTTGGCGGCTAGTTCAATTGACTCCAATGCACTCCTGTTTCTGCTTTCTGATATATAAACCTTGCAGCATGTAAGCATCATCTTTAACATTCTCTTTCCAATTGTTGCCTGCCAGGGACTCACCAAAAATACAAACTGAAACAACAAAATGACCACAAGCCTCCCCAACCAACCTTATCTCAAGTTCTCAAGAAGGTTTTTTCACACAGACTAAAGATATGATAACAACAGCCAAAAAAACAACGACAGCTAATTTTGTGCAAAGCAACATATTCAGAGTTCAAGATTTTATTTTAATAACACATCAAGCACATTAAAATGAGCTAAATCATGAAAATTTATCTTTCACTTGACAAAAAAAGCTCACAGCTAAAAAGGGAAATATCATTCAACTAAAGCAACTGTTCATTACAAGGGTAAAGAGGCCAGAAAAAATAGAAAACAAAAATACAAGAAGAAAAAAGACAAAGGGCCATGTTACATCAATTTCTAGTGCTGAGGGTGTGTTGAACTATGCACCCAGCCACAGGCCGAAGGAGACTTTAAGGCTACATAATACCAACTATAGAAAAAAGAAAATTCCCATGTTGGGCAAAAATCCTATAACTAATCAATTATCTTTCTTGAGAGACTATACTCCTTCTCAAACATCATAGAACCCTCTTCAAAACTCAATATCCTTAGCGTCTGAAGAAGATTTTGGATAGCCATCATAGTCTATTTTCACGTGCAGTGAAGAACAAACCATCTTGAACTTGAGCCTCAAACTGTCCATGATTTCTTGTACTTGTAAGTTTTCGGGATCCAAGACTGGATACTTCTCAATCAACTCATCCATCTGCTTGATGGAAATTTTAACCCTCGAAGAAAAGCAGTTTGGGTCGACCCGGATAGCAGAGCTCCAAACGTCGACACAGCCCCTGTAGAAGCCAAGCTCTTCTCCAACCTCGAAACCGACTTTGAGTCCCACTTGCTTTGACTCATCCGTGCCGGTGATTAGGCCATCATTGTAGCCCTCGTCGTAGCCTTCCTTAAAATGAGTTTCTTCCAAGTTGAGCGATGAATCAAATATATCAGCCATGAATACCAATATCCAAGAACAAAATTCGCAAACAAACTAGTTTCAACCTTGATCAATGACAGGTGTCTTGTACCGAAGATGGTGTAGCAGTATGTGGGACAGATTAACTTCCAAAGATGCAAAAAACCCTAGTTTTCAAAAAAATTATAATGCATTTATTTGTTAACATTGACATGCGAGACACTAAATGAGTATTCACTAATTCATGTAGCAATTCTAGATGATCTACAAATATTTGTTATACTATTGGTTGACTGTAATCAAATTTGAAAACTTTACAGAACTGAAATTGCACTTGAAAATTGTTCAAATAATTGCAAAGTTGAGCTAAAGCCACCAGGGAGAATAGCAAAACCAAAGTGGATTAATTGATTCAAGCTGTCAACACTTGGAAAGATTTCAAAAATAAGGGGAAATCCAAGATTAGCCACATTAATTAAAATAAAAAAAATAGCCAACAATGTCCATTCCTCAATTCCATAACGCTGCTTCCTCAGACATTTCAGTAAACAATTCATAGGCACTAAAACAAAATTATTAAACTTCATCATTCAAGTTTCAAATCAACATCTTTCCTTCAGTGTCATGAAGTGACAAATCGGCAAAATTCAATCTCATCTTTCCTTCGTTCCATAGTTTAGGCTACAATACTTTAACCATAAGAAGCTGCTCATTTTAGTTTTAAACCCCCAACTCAAACATTTGATCAAACACCCATCATTCATAGCAATTGAAATTAATAAAACAAGCTTCCTTTTTCTGAACTTTCTACAACACCTTTAATTTCTCCTTCACACATTTCCTCAAACATCCCAAAGGCATTAAAAATTAACTCAAAACAACTCCCTATTCATAATTACCAACAAATAATACGCTTCCTAGCATCAAGGAAAACTCTTGCATTTTCATAACTAAATTTATTAACAAGTTAACATTAAATCCTTCTTTGTCGAATAATAAATTCTTAATCTAATAATTTAATCAATTGAGATTCTAGCATCTATCTTTTCTGTCAATCAGCAGCAATCACAGTGAAAGAGAAAGGATTTGAGCATACCGCTATGAAAGATTGAAGAAATGGTTGGTTGAATCCCTAAAATTCACTTGCAGACACGGAGCATGGATGGGTCCGAGTTGCAGCACCAAGGAGAATGAATCTCACTCAGCACTCAAGCCTCGACCGTACACAAAGATGCCGCAAAAGAAAGGAGAAACAAGAGACGAGGTACCACCCACGACCACCACGATAACAGATAGCGACGGAGGAAGGGGAAGAAGATGAGAAACGTAGTCACCCGCGGCAGCGGAGGATGACGAAAGGGAAGAAAAGCGATGGGTTTCAAGTCTCGGAGGCTCTCCAAGCTTCCTCTATCTGCTTTAACTGGCACCACAAGGAAAAAAACAAGGGGATAACGGGGAAAAAAATCAGACAGGATTTCTTCTTCTTCTCTTTTTTTCCCGAAATATGACTAATAATATTATTATTTTATTTATTATCATTATTACTCCTACTCCGGTCCTTTTAATAAGGATGACTTATCTAAACATTTAATTAGCTTTTGTTTTTCACTTTTATCCGTTATTAATTATATGTATTACATTAATTAAAAAGTTATTTAAATTTTCTTGGTACTTTATTTCTTCTCTTACTTGCCCCTTATAAATAAGGGATAGGATATTGTCATTACCAATTTTATTTAGTTTTGCTAAATAAATGTATACTTGAAAAACATAGTTTACTTACATATTTATTATTTTTGATTAATTTTACTCGATTTATTAAATCAAGTAATTCAGTTACTAAACTCTTAAAAAAAAAAAACAGAAGGGTTATAGTTTTTAAAAAAAAAAATGGCCCCTGGCAATGATATGCACCAAATTAGCTAGACTACCCTCTATATATAGAGGCAACTTAGGTCAATCTCATGAGTTTTAGTTTGAATTAAGATGACATTACAAGTTAATTTGGAACTAAGCTGAAGTTTAGCTAATTTGAAACTAAGCCACTGTTTGCCATTATTTTGTTGATAAATGAATGTGAGAGTGTGTTGTGAAAGTAATATTTATGGCAAGTAACTCTCCAAACACCTCATTTTATTGTGTTGGCCGTTAGATAAACTATTTGATTAGAGAAATGGAAAAATAAGTCTTCATACCAAAAAAAGAGAAAAATAAAAATAAGTCTAACATTAATTGCTCCAAGAGAATTGGGAAATAATAAATGTTCAATTAGAAAATTAACTACTTTGCTCCTAAATATAAGACATATTTATCTAATTTGATTAGATTAAAGAAGTTAATTAAGCTAGTGCCTGTTTAGCCTAGCTTATTTTTAGGTTATCTTCTATTTATAAGTATAAGATAGGTCAAACAAGATTTTACAAAAGCTCTTATACTTATAAGAGCTTATTTTATAATGAAGAAAAAAGAGCTTAAAAATAAGCTCCTCATTGGAACTTTTTTATAAGCTCTTTTTTTTTTTTTTTTTTTTTATAAGTTCTTTAAATTTAAAAAAAAAAAAAAAAAACCCGTAATCTCTCGATCGAACACCTTTAACGCCATCGTCGCAGCGCACCACCACCACACCGCCACCGCCACCGCCACCGCTTATCGCCCTATTATAACATACCTTTTATGATAATTTTTATTAGAAAAAGTGTTTATAACAAAAATTTTGTCAAACAAATTTTTATTTTTAATTTCAAATTTTTAAGTAACTTTTAAGCTAAAAAATTTATATAATCACCAAATGACTTTTATTTTATTTTTTAGCCTTAACTTAAAAGTAGCTTTTAAGCTAAAAATAAGATGATCCAAACGGTCAAACCACGTATTTTCTAAAGCACCCTAATGATCTTCCTTAATTTCCTTATTCTCTCTCCTCATTGATTATTATTAAAAGAACATCAATAAGGATAAATTAGAAAAATATTAGTAAATATGAAAAATATGTCTTATATTTAAAGGCCAAGATCAACTCCTCAAATATGTCATATATTATAACCCAGAGGGAGTAGCATTTAATTTTCTAATTGTGAATTTGAGGATAAGAAAGTAATCATCCTATAATAAATAGAGAAATCACACATTCCTCAATAGTGGTCATCTTGATCTAGGGAGCCATTGGGTTTTCTGACACTCACATTTTCTCTCTTTGTTCAGTTTTGTGTTGTTCACTAAGGGTAAGTTTGCTTTTTGTGTGGCCCCACTATACTAAATTTTGTCTTATTTTCTCCTCCCCTCATTTTTATTTTTTTTTTTGTGACACTAAGGTTTAGCTCTAGTGGTCTAACCCCTGCATGAGCTTCAGTGGTTTGACTCAATTGGATCCAAACATGGGTCCAACTTGAATACCTGATACATTTCTCTCCCCTCTCTTTATTTTCTAAGACACTATTTAGTGGTTAAATGAATTCATAATTTTGGATTATTCCTTTGAAGAAGCTACCAACTGGTGCAATTCTCAACCTGAAATTAATCAATCATAAATCCAAGCAAAATCTTAACTGACGTAAATCATACAACTGTATTCATCCAACAACAGAGAAAAATACGATTGACACAGTGAAGTTCAAAACCAAAATTGGAATGAGAAAGGAAATGAGAATATAAAAACTATTTACCTTGAACATGATAAGCTCTCTTTCAAACAAAAGTCATTTGTCATTTATCAAACACAATAAACTTGCATCACATGTTCCCTTAAATTCATGAAACAAGTCTTAAGTGCAAACTAAAGTGAGTTAAGTTCAAATTCAATGAGTTTCGATTCACAATACTAACCTTCATGCAAAGCAAGTTAAAGTGTTCTATACAATACACCTCAAGAAGAGTTGTTCTATACAAAACCATGAATTTCTGCTTTTAAGTATGCAACTCTCTTTTCTACAGAGAGAAAATTACCTCCTCCTAAAATTAATGGTAGCTATCTATCTTTTCAAGGGGGGATAAAAAAGTCATTTGCCGTCTACACAAAAACATGGTAAAAATACTTTATCTCACTTTTTCCCTTTCCTCATCAAATCCATTTTCATGTTCCAATTCCATTGCACTTAGCCAAATAAGCTTTCCATCCTTCAAGTCTATATTCATGAGCTGCCTTTGCTGGATTTGACGCCTTTATGATGCCACGACCCACAATTATTATGTCACTTCCCTTATTATAGATCACCTGCAACACCATTTTTTTCAAAAAAATTGTCATTTATCAATAACAGTATCCTATAATACTCCCTCCAACCATAAATATAAGAGCTATATAAATAATGTAAAAATATTAAAAAAATTAGTTTAGTTAGTTATTTATAAAAAATGTGTGTTGATTTTCCTAAAGTATGCCTTATGGGCATTTGCTTTAAAAATTACTCCTTCGATGAAAAATCCCCTTAATATGTACATTTAGTAGGTAGAGTTTATGTAAGAAAATTATATTTAGGAAACAAAGTATATTGAACTCTAACATTTATGACCAAAAAAAACCCCTTACTAACTTTATATTTAGGACGGGGGGAGTATAAAACATGTATGAATAATGTGATAGAAGCATGATGAAAAATACTGATAAAAAATGAAATACACATAATTTCTTATATTGCCCTGAAATTTCCATTAAAATTGCATAGATTACACTTCTACTATATTTTGAAAGCCTAAGAATAATGATGGACTGGGGAGAGTGAAGATAAGAAAGATAAATTTCAATTTATAAATTTTCTTTGATTTATATTTTAATAAATTTATTTTTACTTCCCCCTGAATCCAAAATATTCTAAAAGAAGACGATGTTACATTTGAATATAAATAAAAGAGAATGTCTCAATCAAATTTTCTCTTCCTTTTCCTTGCCATTCCCTCCCAGGCAGCTTCACAAGAAATTCAATGAAGGTGACACTTTTGTCCAAACACAAACAGGCATTTTGCACAGTTAAGTTAAACTTTAGACCTAACTCTGAAGGCACTAGGCAATACTAATCAATTATCCATTTTTAATACTATTGTTAAATGTAGGCATTAGTGTCAGAAAATTCACATTTCTACACCCACTATAACAGGGTTCAAACAAATATGTGTCATCTGTATTTACCCAGCAGAGAAATTCAACACTTTTGATTATCATATTCCATTTTACTGTTTAATGGAGATGTTCTATCTCCCTCTTCCTTTTTCTCCTGTCTATGGAGATGAAGATGACGATTGCATCGTTTAGGGAAAGAAAATAAAAGAGCAGAGCAGCACCTAAAGTTACCTAAATTTGGGTTCTCTGAAGTTAAAATAATAAGAGAGATGCATGAAATAAGAATATGTGTCAGTTCTACTTTCTCTCTTTCCTCTTCATCTCTCTTACTTCAGAGACACTTTACAAACTTCTAAATTCAGATACCTCATGAAGGTTATCAACTTCCTACTCAAGAGTAGTTTAATTATACATAAAGATATCAAAATTAGAGGCAGATATGAAACAAAAAGTAGAAACTTACAGAATATGGAGTGCTATATTGCTGCCCTAATGCATCACCACCAGTCACCATTTGAACTCCAGGAGTTGCATGAATGAAAGAAGGATTTACCGGTTGCCTCGCCATAATGCCAGATTGACTGAAATAAAGCCAATCACAAAGTCAGAATGTTCCTCGGCGACTCTCACTGCTGCAGCCGTATAATCTCCTGTGGCAAGGTTGCCGGCTGAGCTCATTTCAGCAAGCAACAACAAACCCCTACCCCGAGGCAAACCCTGAGTACAATTCAGCATATTTAGGCCATCTTTCAATGTCTTTCTGTACTGAAAATATTTTTATGATAAGTGTTACTGACCTTCGACTTCAATCCATCAACAATTCCAGGACCAGAAATAATGTGAGCATTTACTATATCAGCCCACTCCAATATGTGATAAATCCCCCTGCAAACATCAGAATATATCGATGTCACAATACCGAATAAACACATTAAAGAAAATGAAAAGGAGTCCAGAATAGGTCATAGTGTCACCCTTCATATTGCATAGTAACTGTGTTACCAATGTCTGCAAATTTACGATCCTCAAAGACTAAGAAATTATGTTTCTCTGCAATCTTCAACAGAATATACAATAGGTTAGGAAAAGATATGGATGAAATATGAGTACTTATTTAAGCCCTATCAAATGATGCCCATATTTACTTCCAACACTCATACCAAAGGAAACAGGAAAATCAACACAATTTCTTTAATGAATGCTAGCAGACCCACTATAGTCTAGTAAACGATGCAAAAAATAAAAAACCCAACAGCAATTTACCATGTGAAGCTTTGAACCAAAATCAGGAGTAAAGTCTGGCAAAATATCCACATGAGTCTTCAGCAAGCATATCTCAGGCCCAACCTAATAGGAAAATGTCACAGAAAAACTAGTCAAAAAAGAGTAAGAAGGGCATTACTTTAATCACAAACTAACTTTCGAAGAGAGACATGACTTTTTCCAAGTTCAAGTTTCAACCTTCTTTCATTTGAAAACCCCTAACTTTTCAGCATATGTATGAAATCAAGCCAAATAAAAGGCCTCTAGAGCTAGTTAAAATAAAATTGAAAAATAACTAAATACAAAACATAGGCTGATAGAGAAGACTTGAGTCTCAAGTGAACAAATTAGTCCTTGTTTGTTCAAAGGATTTCTCTGTACTACTATCAGTCAGGAAATTTCTTACAAAAGAAATACCAAGTTCTCACCTTTTCTGCAATTTCAAGCAATTCAGCTGCAGTTCCGACATCTGCAGCCAAACAAAGATTACTCTCCTTCTCAGCCATTATCTCAAACAACCTCTTTCCAGTAGGATTCTTCGACAACTTAGCCCTTTCCCCAAATGACAAAGCCTTGACCCTCTTAGGCTTTCCTAATTTTGCCAATGCAGCAACTCTCTGATTCTCTTCCAAGAATTTCATAACAACATCTACCATATCCTTCTCAAGCTTTCCCTTTTCCCTCAAAATGTTTACCATTTCAGTCAATTTGATGATTGAATGCAGCCTGATCCCATTCTCCTCCAAATTCTCTCTCCCGCCTTGCTCTCTATCAATCAAAACAACAGCATCGCTCACCTTTAACCCTGCAGCACGCAGGGGCGCAGCAGTTTCTAATACTGAAGTGCCACTGGTAACTAAATCCTCAATTATTAAGCAACTTTGGCCGGCCTTGAAATCACCTTCAATGGCTTTAGCAGTGCCATAGTCTTTGATTTCCTTGCGGCGCATGACCATGGGAATATTCTGAGTGACTGAGACACAAGTAGCAATGGGTAGAGCAGTGTAAGGGACACCACATACAAGATCAAAGGAAGAGGAAGAGACAGGAGAGATCAGTGTTTGGGAGACTTGGTGGAGGAGCGAAGGGTATGATATAATCAGTCGGAGGTCTAAGTATATTGGTGAAGCAATGCCAGATTTGAGCTTGAAGTTGCCAAATTTGACAGCTGAGATCTCATGGAGATTAAGAACGAGGGATTCCATCAACAATGGTGTTGACATTCCCTCACCCTTCAGAGAGTGTTATAAATATAACAATTGGTCCAAGATCTAATCTTGAGACTGCCTGTCACATTTAGTGAGCAATACAATCAGCTAAAAAGTTTTAAGGAAGGTAGATGTAAGAACACACAAGATGCACAAGATTTTACCCTGAAAACTCAAGCATGAGAATTGGAATTAATAGCATAAAATTCATCACCCTACTCTCACATTATGGAAGCAAACAATAATTGCAACCTTACAACGTAAACCACAAATAACATTATACATGCCCAAGCATAAACGTCAAGACAAGGAGAAACCAAATAACATTGTAGACTCCACTAATTTCTGTCGTTTCATCATCAAAATTAACTAAATCAAAGTCCAGACAGAATGCAGCAACCAATTAAAAAAGATAGACTAATATAAAATTAAACAATGCAAGATTCATAAAAGAATATCTCAAAATTGGGCTACAACTCATAACAGAGTCAATAAAATAACATTAGGATAATTCGGTAAAGAAATGTGAGCTCTGACAGACTGAAATCAATTCTCGGAGAAGATAACCAGAAAATGGCTATGTTCAGTGAGAGCAGAACCAGAGAGAACCACACCGGGAAAGGGTGAGACCCCAATAGAAAGTAAGAGAGACCCGCCTGTTGTTGGTTGGTTGGTCGCCGCCGGCTATGCTATCGACGGCGTAGGCGTCGGAATGGGAATGGCAAATCCTCATACATACTAGTGTCCTGCTTCAGAGCTTCGTGCTGTGCGTATGAGATAATGAAGTTAGCGAATTTCTGGTGTCGTTTGTGATAAATTCAGATATATTCTTCTATGCCGGAGACAGCATTTGTTCTTCGGCTTCTTTTGTTCTATCTCCATCAGTTGAAGCTCTAAATCAAAACTTTTTTTATTTTTTTACCAGATAATCAAAAAGGGGATCTTAAAAGTTTGTTAACATGATAGTATAAAAATGATAAGGCCAGGGGCAGTGGCATAGGAGATAGCTCTCTTCCTTCATGTCTAGGATTCGAATCCTGCCCCCTCTCCAACTATATGTATCAAAAAAAAAAATGATAAGCATCAAATTGAAATTTAAAAATGTTAGTGAATTTATAATTATATCCTTAGTTTTTAAATAATAAGAGGAAAAAAAAAAAAAAAAAAAGCCATAGCACCACTACGGCCAACCACGTGAACTCCGGCCGGCACTGGTCTTTTTTTTTTTTTTTTTTGAAACTGGGGTTAAATCTTTTTAAAATAACAATTTGAATAAAGGATGAGATTCGAACTCATAAAATAACAATTTGAATAAAGGATGAGATTCAAACTCAACCCACTTTCATGTTGAAGGAGTTAGGCGGCCATATATATATATAAGGTTTAAATTTCTTATGTTGTATGAGAAGAAGAAGATTCATATACACACATGAAATGGTGGGACCCACGTATATATATAACGCTAATTATATATATAAAATATATATAATTAGCATTATATATATACGTGGGTCCCACCATTTCATGTGAGTGTGATATGATAATACACTTCTCTTACAACATTTAAAAAATGTTTTTCCCTATATATATATATATATATTATCCTTAATGTTTTTTCCATCAAGAAACACTATTGGGAAAACCTTTATGAATCTTCTCAAACTCATTATGCTCTCATGAATCTCATTACAAATTTTGTCAAAAGTCATAAATGTTAATGAATCATGTCTAGCATTTTTTTTTTTTTTTTTTTTTTGCATCAGGAGACGCTTTTGTAAATCGCATTATGTGTTTTGTTAAACTCATTATTGCTATTTTAAATCACATTATAAATAAAGTCAAATGCCACAAATGTTGGTGAATCATGTTTAATGTTTTTCCATCAGGAAACGCTCTTATGAATCTCATTATGAATCTTATCAAACTCATTATCGCTTCTTGTGAATCTCATTATTTTAATTTTGTCAAAGGCCACAAATGTTAGTGAATCATATCTAATATTTTTTCCATAAAAACTCTTGTCAAACTCATTGTTGCTCACAATTGCAATAATGAGTTTGACAATATTCTTATTGAGATTCACAAGAGTGTTTCTTGATATAAAAAATGTTAAACATGATTCACCAACATTTGTGGCCTTTGACAAAATTTGTAATGGGATTCACAAGAGTAATAATGGGTTTGACAATATTCATAATGAGATTCACAACAATGTTTCCTGATGGAAAAAACATTAGACATGATTTACCAACATTTGTGGCTTTTGACAAAATTTGTAATACGATTCACAAGAGCAATAATGAGTTTGATAAGAAGCTTTTATAAGAGTGTTTATTGATGATGGAAAAAAAGTTAAGCATGATATATATATATTATATGGGGAAATCGAGCGTCCTGTCACAGGATGTAAGCTTGCGTCCAGTGAGTGTATACGACGTCGTTTCTCGGTGGTTTTGGATTAAAAAATTGAAACTGTGTGCTCGCTCATCATTGCTTCTCTCTTAGTGTTCCTCTTGTCGGCTCGGCATAAACGAAAAAGGGGAGGCTTACTTTCTTCAAAGCACCGCCTTTTCATCATCCTCCTCTGGTACTATCGCCGTCAGTGATTAGCTTAAAATTCTCTCTGATGAAGATTAAGCAGTAGCTCCCTATCGACTCCTTCCGCCCATATCATCGCCCTTTGCTTAGTGCCAGAAGCATCATCATCCCCAAAAGCACGCACAATGATACGTGTGTGTGTGTCTGTAGAATCATGACAGCAAAGTTTCTTATGCAGTAATATGTATGTATGTATATACACACACGTACAACAAGTTTCCTCTCTTATTTCTTAGGTATGCAGCAAGTTTCATTCACAATTTTTCTCATCTAAAATTCTTCAAACGCAAGTAACGAGAGCTATATATACGTGACACGAAAGGCGAAGCTCAGAAGTGCTTGTTAGAATTCAAACTCGTTTCTCCCACTTCCATAAATTTTGTGTCATACTAGAAGAAGAAAGAACTTTGTTGAAGTCTCCAAGAATAGTCAAGTGTCGTTAAAGAAATTGAAGACACGAGCAATTTCCATGAAGTCCACAATGACAGTTATAAAGGAAGAGATAGGAAACATGAAGTTAAGATGATGCTACGGAAGAAAAGAAGAAGGATGTTGCTAATGAAGAAAAGTCAAGAAAGACAACTGAAAGAACACCCTGGGCAATGAAGCAAAGTCACAAAGAAAGTCTTTAAACACACAAAAAAAAAAGTCACAAAGAAAGTCAACAAAAGAGCCATACATTAAGAAAGAAGAAACTACACATCAGGAGCAGTTTCCAGAGACTACAAAGAAAAGGAGGCAGCAATCAATGTCGGCACAACAAATAATAAAATAATTTATATGTGTCGGTTGCTTCCATCTATAAATATATATGAAAGAATGCAACGTGAGAATACGGGAGCCATTTTTGATTCGTCAGGTTGATGAGAGATTTGGTTGAAGGGAGTATATGAAAGAATGCAACGTGAAATAATGCAAAATGAAAGAATGCAACGTGAAATAATGCAAAATGAAAGAATGCAACGTGAAACCGGACACCCATGTTTTCCAATGCGTTAAGCAGAGCAGCAAAATGAAGGGAGTAGAAGTGGACCCATATTAGGATCTGGAAGTGGGTCATCTTCTCAAGTGATAATAAGACCGTCCAAGGGTGGTGGTGGTGCACGAGGGGGCTCCTCCGGTGGCGGTGGCAGAGGAAAGGGGTCAAGGCCGACAAAAGAAGGGAGTAGTTCTGTAGTGGGAGGAGCAGTAGTGCCTCACCGTGGTGGCAGTTCATCATCTGAGATTTGTAGGAACACAACATTATTTTTTTGCTTAAATACTGTTGAGGAAAATTCTGCTATTGTGTTAACACAGCATCTGAGATTTGCAGGAACACAACATTATTTTGAGCGAGCACACAGTTTCAATTTTTTAATCCAAAACCACCGAGAAACGACGTCGTATACACTCACTGGACGCAAGCTTACATCCTGTGACAGGACGTCCGATTTCCCTATATATATATATATATATATATATATATATATATCAATGCATACATATCTTAAAAGAACTATGGTGGCCTAAGTAGCCACCTAGCTTCTTCAACATGAAGGTGGGGTAGGTTTGAATCTCACCCTTTACACTTTCATTCAATTTTTTTTTTATAAAAAAAAAAAAAAAATCTACCCCACCCACCCGGCCCCCAAAAAAAATGGCGTTAGAGCTCTACCGGCTGCCAAAGGTCGAGCCACCAAGTAGTTGCAAGCAAAGTCTGTCAAGCTCCGTGGCGGTCGGGGTGAAGTGGTTCATAAGTGAGGCTCAATTTTCTTTTTTTTTTTTTTTATAATATTTAAAAATTAAGTGCAAAATGATAAATTCACCAATATTTAAAAATCTCTTTTTGATACTTATCATATTTATGTCCTTTTCCAATGTTAATAAACTTCATATGTTATTTAAGTGTCATTTTCTTTAATCAAAACATATTCAATATATATGTCTGTGTGTCTATCAGCACATTTACATAATTAATACAGAGTATAAAATTATAAATATAAATGACAGGAATATACGAGGTACCAAAATTAAAATTAATAAATAATAAGATTTATATAATTAATATTCAAATGCATTAGTAAAAATATTAATTTTGCATATGCTCTCATTTTTCTACGTTAAGTCTCCAGCCATACTGCCGGTGACCGGTGCGAAACGCCTCCTCTTCCTCTCTATCCTATTTTATCTTGATTCTAGAGCAATTGATTAAGCGGAACGGATTCTCTCATGATTCAAGTTTCTTCTCATCTCTTATAAGTCAATCTACACTATTGATTTCACTTAATCTTTACCTTTTATTTTATATTTTTAACTCATTTCCAACCTCTTAAATACTTCAGCATACTTACTGCTATTGAAAAAAATACTTTATTATTGTGAAAAATTATTTTAAGATCTTCAAAAAATATTTAAGGTATTGACTAATACTAAAAATATTTTGCTGATACTGAAATATTAAATGGCCCAAGCGCTTAGTTAACTGGACCCATATATCATTGATCAAAATTCAAGTAAATAATACTTTAGTGCATTCCTTTCTAGCTTGCTTTCATCACTTGTCTTTCGTTATGCTCAAACATCACTGCATTTTACATAATTCAGGATGATCGATGACTCAGAAGATTTGGAAGACATGACAATTAATCCGACAGACTTCGTAATTGTATGTGCATGTAATAAGTGCTGGGCATGAAGTAATCTTCTCTTTCATCCTTTGTCTCCCATATTCCTTATCAGATATACCAGATAAATGGAGAACTAAAGTGTCATTTCTATCTTTGCCGGTAGATTTATATAATACTAGTGAGATAAACATGTACGTTCGCAATGAAATCATAGTCTCAGCTTTTCCACTCCGCACAGCCTGGTCAGATTTCCCTGGGCATCTTAACTGATTCTTAGGGCATGCATATTATATTGGTGTTTATATTTATCAGTTAAACTTGTGTGGTGCAAACGGTCTTTTCTTTCCCTTCCAGCAAGAAAATGAAAAGAAACTCTCCTAATAATTAAGGGAGCCTCTTCGTCAGTTGTCGGTGGGGGCAATGGAGAGGTATTTAAAATATAATTATAGAATTCTGTTAGGGCTTGTTGGGTATACTGGAACCATTTTAAAGAAATAGGAATAGCAAAAATGAATGGAATGGGCTTCGAAAGTGTGTTTATATATCATATTAGTGAAAATAAATGGAATATTTATATAATTTTTGTTTGATACATGTTTAAATTGATGGTGTGTGTGTGCGCGCAATGGCGGAGCCACACTAGTGCCAATGTGGACAAGTGTAGATACAAAAATTTGAGAAGATATACTCCCTCCGGTCCTAATTATAGGATATATTTAACTGATTTTGGAGAGATTAAGGAGAGGAGTTAAATTAGTTAATTTTACTTATTTTCCTAAAATGCCCTCATATAAATTTAAAATGACATAAGTAAAAGTAAATCAATAACTCTTACCACATACTTCTCAAACCTAAAATTTTTCTTTTTTCACGCTTTTTAATTGAAATAATGATTTTGTTATATATATATATATATATATATTATACACACACACATATGTGTGTGTACATATATTTGCACACAGATATTTATAAATATCTGTATACACACACATGCATATATTGACAAACACACACAAAGATATACATATATGTACACACACATAGATGCACAAATATACATATATGTATAAACACACGCACACATATTTATATATATCTGTATACACACACACATATATTGAAAAACACACACAAAGATATACATATATGTACACACATATACATACACAAATATACATATATGTATAAACACACACACACACACACACACATATTTATATATATTTGTATACACACACAAAGATATACATATATGTACACACACATAGATATACAAATATACATATATGTATAAACACAAAGATATACATATATATACACACACATAGATACACAAACATACATATATGTATAAACACACACACACACACATGTGTGTGTGTGTGTGTAAATGTGTGTCTATATATATGTGTGTGTGTGTGTGTGTGTGTTGGAAAATTAATGTCAACTAGTTGATAAATAAATTAAAATCCAACAATTTAAAAGTTTTACTTATGGTAACAATCTACGTATCAACATACATACACTCACCAAAAACTAAATACACTTGAAAGAATAAAATAAGGGCATTTTAGGAAGAAATTGACAAAAATTAAATTGTTGTCTTATAATTAGGACCAAAACTAACTCTCAAATGTTGTCTTATAATTAGGACCGGAGGGAGTATATAATTGAAAGAATTTAGTAACAACATGTATAGGTGGTGTAGTTGGTTAATACTCTACACGCTTAGTCACAGGTGGCCGATTCAAGCCTCCCAACTTCCTTTTATCCTTTTCCCCTCATTTTCATCGTTCTCTCGTTCTTGTCTCAAACTTTCATTTTCATCGATCTCTCCATTCTCTCACTCTCCGTTCTCATCTCCAAATCGTCCGCTGTCACTCTCCATGCTCTCTGCTCTCATCCACCATTAGTCTCTGTTGCAGTCTCCCAACTCTCCAAATCGTGCAGCCACGCTCTCCGCTCTCGTTTGCCGTCACTCTCCATTCTAGATCCCCCCCTCTCAATGGCTCAACCGTCGCACACCAAGGCCGGCTCAATCGATTTTGTCTCAAGGTAATTTTCCAGATCCCCTCTCTCAACGGCAATTTTCCTTTGCTGAATTATGAATTTAGGTCTTAGGATGAATTTGTTGCTGATTTTAGGATGAAATTATTGCTGAATTTATGGCTTCTTGATTCTATTTTGCTGAGTTCAATTGCTGATTTGTGGTCGAGTTGCTTTGGATTTGGGCTCAATTGATTCTATTTTGTCTTTAATAAGCAAATCTTAGGATATTAAATTAAATATGATGCCCTTGCTTATAATGCCACAAGTTCAAGTCTCGTTTAGGCGTTGAAGAAGATCATTTATTGTATTAATTCCTAGAGAATGTTCTCATAAAGCACCTACTTGATATGTGGGTGTGGATGGATATCATCTAAAGTTTGATTTTGTGTGTCTCCTTGTGCGCATACACATGGATTAGAATATATTTCTTTCCTGTCCAAAGAAACTGAGCAATTATAATCTTTGATGATCTTATCTTATAGCTTCAATTGATTTATATTTCATGAGGCATTCATTCCTTTATGGTGGCACAATAACAAGTTCTAGGAAATTTCTTAAAGGAAAAAATCTCAACATTAAGGTTAGTTTATTTGATCGATGTGCATAGCAGAATGTCTGCGCATCCATTTCTTTGAAAATGGAGGATAAATTGACTTTGTAATTCATTTGTGTTCTCATTGTTTTCCTTCCTCCTTTATGTAGGTGTTTGGTGTTGAACCTACTAAAAGTGTCGTGCTCTCTAATGGACAGCCTAGTGAGTTATAGCATTTGTTATGCTCCTTTGCTCCTTCGTTGATATTTGACTTTTTAATATCCTATCACATATGACAAACCATAATAATTTTTCCTTGCATGTTGCTTTGGAATTTGATTGTGTAACATATGGGTATCTGTATGCCATGGGATTAGAGTATATTGTTCTGTTTAAATTGATTTCCTCGGAAATACTTTTCAATTGAACCCTATTTCTGATCCTAAACTTTACGAAGGAGTGGGTTGTCTTTTATCTTACTTAGCTATACTATTTGGTTTATCTGTCCGTTTTCTTGATTAATAAACAATGAATGTATTTATTCTTTCGAATTTTTAACATCAATTCTTGGTTGCTTGACCACAATGGCTCTTGGACTATTCTCTTTTTTTTTTTTCAAGTTAAAAGTTATTCTTTTAGACAATATGTAGTACCTATTTGTTTTTTTTTTTTGATCCCCTCAGGTAAATTGTATTCTATTAGCCTCCTAATAGAACATTAGAGTGGATGAGATAAGCTAGTTTATAAGTTGCAATATGTTCCCTAATCTTGTCAAACTTTTTTTCTTCCAGAAAATGTCAACGATACAATCTTATTTCAAACGTCTAAAACTCACAAATACAAAACCCAAATCTCAAAGTGAGCAACTTTCAAACAGTATTTCAGTTCCAATTGTCCAAGAATCCTACCAACCACCACAAGCATCTCAATTTTAAAGTTTTCAATGACCACCTCAAGCAAAAGTTAATATAGAAAATCTTGAAGCGGATCAGGAAAAAGACCTTCAATTTATTCAATGACATCAAATCTTATAGGAAGAGAGGATATTCGGAGAGCTTATTTGCTTAAGGGGCCAACTCAACCATTTCTTAAACCATTCCCTCAAATGGATCTGTATGAAAAAATGCGTAGATTCAATCCTAAGTGGTATGAAGAATTTGGTTCTTGGTTGGAGTACAATGTATCAAAAGATGAATGTTTTTGCTTGTATTGTTATCTACTTGATATGGAGGTTGGAGATAGTGGTTCGACACAGGAAGCATTTGTCGGTGTGGGGTTCAAAAATTGGCATAAGAAGGATAGAATCAAATTTCATGTTGGAGATCATAAGAGTGCTCACAATAGATGTTATCAAGCTTGTCAAAATTTGATGAAGCATATTGATATTGCCTTTTCAAATATTTCTGAACAACAAAGAATTGATTATCGTATTCAGCTGAAAACTTCTTTCAATTGTGCTAGATACCTACTACGAAATGGTCAGCCTTTTCGAAGACATGATGAATCTACAAGTTCAAATCAACAAGGTTTATTCCTTGAAACTCTAAAGTTTTATTCTAAGTCAAATAAAGAGATGAGTGATGTGGTCTTGCAAAATGCCCCCGATAATCCCAAATTGACTTCATCAATGATTCAGAAAGATCTTTCTCAAGCTTATGCTGATTTGACTGTTAAAACAATAATTAGTGATCTCGACGATGATTACTTTTCCTTACTAGTTGATGAAGCTCGTGATGTTGCAATTAAAGAACAAATGGCAATTGTACTTCGGTATGTAAACAAAAAGGATCAGTTATTGAAAGTTTTATTAGCATAATTCATGTTTCAGATACTACTGCACAATCACTAAAAGCAGCGATTGATGGGGTATTTTCTAAACTTGGTTTAAATTTGTCTAAATGTCGTGGTCAAGGCTATGATGGTGCTAGTAATATGCGGGGTGAATTCAAAGGGCTTAAGAGTTTGATTTTGGTAGACAACACATATTGTTTTGCTCATCAGTTACAATTGACATTTGTGAAGGTTGCAAAACATCACAAAAAGATTCAATAATTTTTTGACATGCTTCATAAAATGGCTACCGCTGTGGGGGTTTCATGCAAGTGGAAGGAAATTCTTCAAATGAATCAATATGAGCTAATAGTTGAAAGAATTGCTTGTGATGAAATACCAAGTGGAAAAGATTTAAATCAAGAGGCAACCTTAAAGCGACCTGGAGATACTCGTTGCGGTTCCCATTTTGGTACGGTTACAAGTGTTATCTCATTATTTTCTCCAATAATTTCTTTGATGAAAATTATTGAAGACGAGCCAAAAAATGGTGCTGCAAGAACTGATGCAGGTTGCATTTTGTATGCCATGGAGGATTTTGAATTTGCATTCTTGTTGCATCTTATGAAATTATTCTTGGGGATTTCTAATGAGTTGTCACAAGCACTACAAAGAAAATATCAAGACCTTTTAAATGCAATTGGTTTAGTGAAGGTAGTCAAGTCTCATTTATAAGAGGTGAGAGATAATGGTTTTGATGAATTGCTTCAAGAAACGAACATTTTTGCCAATAAATATGATATTGACATTCCAAATATGAATAATGTTTATTGTCCTAAAGGAGATCGAGACGGAGATTGGAATCATTCACATTCTTCCACTACTTTAAGGTGGAGTTATTTAACACAGTGATAGATACTTAGGTTCAAGAGTTGGGTGATCGATTTGATAATGTCAATACCAAGTTATTTGAGTGTTTGAGTTGTCTTGATCCTCATAATTCATTTGCTAATTTAACAAAGAAAAGTTGATTGAGTTTTCTAGATTCTATCCTTTGGAGTTTGATGAGATTGCATATATTCATTTTCTTTCTTCGAGTCTCGGTAATTTTATTGTTGATGTGAGAGCTGATTCTGATTTTGTCAATTTCCAAACAATTTCTGACCTTGCTTTTAAGATGGTTGAGAAGAGAAAGGATATTGTTTATCCACTGGTCTATTTGTTGATAAAGTTCGCACTTGTTCTATCGGTAGTAACTGCTAGTGTTGAGCGGGTTTTTTTTTTTTTTTGCGATGACTTTTGTTAAGGATAAGTTGCGCAATCGGATAAGTGATGATTGGTTTAACTCATGCATGCTAACTTATGTGTTGAACGTGATATATTTGATAAGATTGATGATGAAGATATAATGCAATATTTTCAAGGAATGAAGAATCGAAGAATGTTTTTGTAATCGTTGTGTTGTAATAACTTAGTTGACTCTTGATTATTATTTTTCTATGTTAAGTTGAAGTTTTCTTTTCTTTTATTGTTTATATTCTTTTATTTTTTAATGCATTTAAAAATTTTCTTAAAAAAAAAAATCGAGGCGCGCCCGAACCCCGAATCCCACCACTAATTGTGCACACACAAACATAAAATCCTAACTCCGCCATTGTGTTCGTTTATTCCTTTTTAACACCGTGTTCTCACAATATAAATTGTTTGTGGTTATGTTTATAATTAAAACTATGTAGGGATTAAAAATTCTAACCTCTCTTTAAGTTATTAATATAATATGCAAATAATAACTTGTGCAATGCACAAGGCACAAGGTTAATTGGCATATAATAACAGCACAAGGGCGTATAATTAATTGTCATATAATACAAGTGGATATATATGAATTTAACGTTAGAGACAAGTAAATTTTTTTGTCGAACTATTTGTTAATAAATTGACTAAAATTTTACAATAACATCTATTTATATCTTTATATATAATACATATCTTATAAAATATAACATTTTTAATAACTTAAAAGTTAGGCCACATTAAAGGTGATTAAAGTCCAAACATCCTTAGATTATCATCATTCCTAGAAAAATCACTTGATAATACATCAAAAGTTAAAAAAAGAAAAAATACTAATACTTGGATAAGGCATAAGCATATTGTAGTTTGGGGAAAAAAATTGTAGAGCATATTTACATAAATTATGGTAAGTTTTAAACCTCGGGTATTAAATGCTCAATCAAACCCATACATAATGTTATAATTAAATAAAATAAATTTCACCATATTTCTTTTAAATGTCTAAACATCTTTTTTTATACTGGTACATGACTTCTTTTTTTTTTTTTGAACACTACTCATTTAAGTATAAGAATAATGTACAATCCATTTACAATGCCTAACATTTGTAAACTCATACTCATTTATTTCCATTTCCAATATGAATTATAGGTGCTCATAAATAACTTGCTTTTATTATGCTTGCTTGAGTTAGTGGTGGAAGCGGTGATTTATTTTATATCTGAATTTTGCATATGCCCAATAAAAAAAAAGTCAGGTTATAAATGTGATTTGTGTTTGTATTAACGGTGACAGAAGTGACTTTTTCCCAAACGGAAATATATTTGAGTTAGCGGTTGAAAAGTCAATTAAGATAAAAAATGACTAAATGGGGCATGAATCGTATTGAATAAAACATATATTAATATTAGTTGTATATATTGCAATAATTGAAGATAAAATTTTAAATTTACATTTAAATTTGGGAAAAAAATTTAAACTATTATTTTAAATAATTAATAAAGAATAAATTCCTTAATTAAATGTATTTAATGGATAAAATTAATTAAAAAATAAATAAATTAAATATTTATTTTAAATAATGAATTAACTATATTTATAACTATTTCATTATTTATATTTTAAATAACGACAATGAGAGACGGTCCGAGACATGAAAGTGTTATTTGTAATTAAATATTTATTTTAAATAATGAATTAACTATATTTATATCTATTTCATTATTTATATTTTAAATAACGACGATGAGACGGTCCGAGACATGAAAGTGTTATTTGTACCACAGGCCTAATAGCCCGGTGGTATGTCTTCTCCCCATAGTTGGGGAGGTCGCGGGTTCAATCTCGCCTTTGTACTTCGGGACATTAGTCCTCGCCTTTGTAATGCAAAAAAAAGAAAGTGTTATTTGTATTTTTGCCTAAAGTTCTGATCCAATTGCAATGACGGGTAGAAGAGGGGATGAGCATTAGAGACTTTCGTTCATTTACTGCGCGATGATCAACGGATGACGATAGTGAACGGCTTTGATGCTTTTTGGGTAAACAAACGGTGCACACCATTGTGCTGCTAACAGTTCCTCAACTTTTCAGTATGAAAAAGGTGGGGTCCGTGAACTTCTGTCCAAATGAAGCTTTTTTGAAAAGTTCAGTGAGATAAAAACTAACCCAAACACTTTTTATTGGGCTTTTTCTCTATGTTACTGAGCTTTTTTGGGCTAAAAGCTGTGCAAATGGAGACTCCAAACACACTCGGAATTGTATATAAACGTCATCATTATTGCCAAACTTATAAATCGTTTTTACGTTTCTACCTTATAAAATCAAGTCGAGTCTCTAGTAAACTTATGAATGTTGTAAACTAGGTTAAACTCACGAGTTTATACAACGAGTTTACCATTTTTACGTTTCTATTTTACAAAATCGTGTTTAATCATCTTTAAACTCGTGTTGACTTTTTCGATTAGTAGATTTAAATGTAAATTTTATAAAAACTTCTTTGTTAAATATGATACATTGTGAAGTTGATGGATTTAATTTCATTTATTTGGATTTAAAAAAATTAAATGAATTTGTTGTTACTTTTTATATCTTGGTTATTTAATTATTCACTATTAATATCTATTTAATGATAAAAGTAAGCTATTATTAGTTTACTATTCAAATTCACGATACGAGTTTATTTAAACTCGCGCTCATGTTTTCTTTTTTCTTTTTCTTTTTCTTTTAAATGAAAGGCCGTGAGATATGTAATACTTCCTTGGTCCTAATTATATGACATATTTAAGCGATTTTGTGGAGATTAAGGAAAGAAGTTAAATTAGTTAATTTTACTCATTTTCCTAAAATGCCCTTATATAAATTTAAAATAACATAAGTAAAAGTAAATCAATAGCTTCTGTCACATACCTCTCCAACCTAAAATTTTCTTTTCCACACACTATCTAATTAAAATAATGGTCTTGCTATATGTGTGTGTGTGTGTGTGTGTGTGTGTGTGTGTGTGTGTGTGTACTTACATACATATATATACATATATGTATGTGTGCATATATATGTGTGTGTGTGTATGTGTGTAGATATGGCCTAAAAACTCCGTAAGTGCACGAGCCGTATCAAGTAATAAAGAGTAAGTAAGATATTGTTCCCACGAGGACTTAGTACCCACAACTTTAGTTAAGCATTAATTTTACACCTTTGTTTAAGTTGAACAAACCAAATTAAATTTAATTAAGAGAAAACTAAAATCAAAATAAACTAACGACAAAAAATAATCAAACGACCAACCTAGAGCCACTAATCCCTTGTTTGATTCTTAGATTTTTATCCCCACTAAATTAACTTTGACTTAACTTAATCAGCTAATCTAGAGTATTAATGTCTATAAATGCCTTCCAATCCACTTATATACCTACCTTGATTAATTATGCGATGCCTCACACAACTAAATAAGATGCATTTTAAATTGGTCTCACTCTAATTTGATTATGCGGAGTTTCTAGGTATATTCCTATCCTAAACTCAAATTAGATTAAAACCTAATTTCCTATTAAATTTAAACCTAATTCCACATTATTTAATCCCAAGATCAATTTAGGATTCTCTCTTCCAAGTTCAACCCTAAATCCCCAAAACATGCTCAATGGTGGCTACTCAATAAGCAATAGCAATAAACATAGGATTAAGTAAACTGAAATAAAATTAAGCAAAACTAACCAGTGGGAATAATCTCTAAAACCCAAACAAGTTCATAAGTTCTCTGGGTAAAAAAGGAAAATTTAGCCACACATGGCTATAATAAAATCCATAACAAAAGGATAGGAATTCAGATTTAAAGAATACAGAGAGAGAGAGGAAAGAAAGCAAGCTCCTCCGTCGCCTCCACAGTCCTTCCGTCAAGATGATGAAGAGAATCGAAATGCTCAGCCGCTACTCCTATGTTCTTCGTTCCTTCTCGTTCTGCATCTCTCGATCTGCTCCTCCATGATCTTCGTTTTGTGTGCGTGTCTCTGCCTCCCTATTTATAATTTAGGTCTCCTCTTCTTAATTAATCATCAAACTTAGGGTCCAAGTTTAATCACCAACCTTAGAATCCAAGTTTACTTTTTTTTAGCCTGTGGAGTCCATGTCTTTATTCCTTTTATTTAATTTCTGACTGCAAGCTCCATATGCTTTTTGTCTCTTCTCTTTTATATAATATTTCCTGCACAATAAAAATAGGATATGAGTATATTTTATATCGATTTATTCTTTGATCCCAAGTTTAATTCAATGATGGAAAAGTTTATAAAAGATAATTAAATAGGCATATAATATTAATAAATCTAGCTAATTCTCATAAAATATACACCTATGTAATCATAAAATATATATTTATCAGCATGTGTGTGTCTATATATTTGTGTGTAGACACACACATATATACATACATAATGCATATATGTACCCACACAGACACACGTGTGTGTAGACACACGTGTGTGTAGACACACACATATATATCTAAAAGTTTCACTGATTGGAAGAGTCTATGTACCCACATATATATACTTATAAAAAACCAAACACACTTGAAAGAATAAAATAGAGGTATTCTACAAAGAAATTGACAAAAATTAGAATGTTGTCTTATAATTAGGATCAAAACTAACTCCCAAATACTATCCTATAATTAGGATTGGAGGAGTATGAATCTTCTGGCAGAGTACAACAAGACAAAAATTCCCAAATCTACCTCCAGATTGTAATGTAATCAAGCAATTAGCGAGCGACAATAATTATAATCATTTATGGAAAGTTTATCAGTTAGTTCCTAACTAACTATAGGAGCCTTCTTAGAGTTAATAATAACTAAGATATAAGTAACTCTAATAGGCCTTTTAACTACTATGTCAAGATTAATAAATACAATTATTTTAGTTTTAAACAATAAATTTATCAATAATTGGCATCATTTTGTCAAAATTATCCTTTGAAAACATGGGCACTGTGGACGACGCTAGTACTGCTTCATCGGCAGCTTAGTCTAGCAGATCTCACGAATGTACCTGTTTCTGTGTGATATATAAGAACTGACACAGCTACTTAAAACTTAATTATGTGCTGTTGTTATCTCATAATAGAGATCAACGCAGCCTAATTTACTGTTACTGATGCGTTCATGAGTATCTCGAAATTACTACAGAACAGAGCAAGAAGATAACTTCCGACTAACAGATGATACAAAGTGATCAGTAATTCGAATAAACTAAGTCTTGTCTAAATTAAACCCCAACTCATTTATGAAACATAGATACATATCTGGGACATTGTCCTGAACACAGATAAAAAAATTACTCAAACGGTACAATTGAGAGAAATCAGAAAACCGAGTTATTGTCAAGTGTAGAGTGGCGATCTTGTACTCTGTTTCGGGAACACACATGAATCAAGAAAGGAACTACATGAAAATGATCAAAGCCCAGACAGAAACAATGACTCCAATGGTAAGGACGAAGCAGGTCATGAAAGGGAGGAAGGTCCTCATGATTTGGAGCTGATGAAGAGCCGCCACGATCAGCCAAGCTGAGAAGTAAAGCATGATTACCAGAATCGGAGCGACCATCAAATAAGGATGCGTATTGAAGTAATGCTGGCCGGTATCTGTAGCCTTGAAGCTGATGATGGCAACCAAGAACTTGAGTAACTTGTCAAAAATCCCGTGCAGTTCCTTGAACAGAGTATCCTCGTCGTCCCAAAGGAAAGAAAACATCGAGTCAAAGAAAGGAGCACTTGAGAAGTGACAGGGTTTTAAGACATGGAGGAAGTAGCGAATCATAAACCTCGTCGGAATTGGATTAGTGGAAGAAGAAGAGGAAGCCATGAGATGAAAATGGCAGGAGATGAAAGGAGGGAACAGATATATACATATATATATAGACATGGCGACGTGCAGAAGAACTGAGGAACAGCAAAGTCATAGTCATGAAATTTGAAATGCCCTTTAGCTAGCTAGTGGCAACGACCGTGAAATCAAGACGTTTTTTTCTTTCCTTTGGCCAAAGTGAAATAAATACGTTTAATACGTATAAAACGTCTCAGTAAAACGCCACGTGTGGCCCACCTGGCTCGGCCTTCCTAGTTCCGGGTTCAGAGTTGTTATTTCCATTTGCGTTTTAGGTAAAACCGGTGAGTGCAACATTTTAAGCTCCTATAAAATATTATGGCACAAGTATTTTCTTAATAAAAATATTTAAATTAAATAAGATATTTTATTTATATAATAACCCTAAAATGAATAATAGAAGAATAATTTTTAAAAAAATTAATCCATGTAACAACGGAATAAGAAGCAATAGAATGTAGGGAAAATTCCAATTAAATACCAAATAAATTTGCAAAACCCCCGAGGAGGTGACGCGAATTTGCAAAAAAACTTAGAGGTGATAAGGACTTTTGGGGGTTTTGCAAATTCGCGCCAAATGACCATTTTGCCCTTAGGGTTAAATCATTTTTAAAAAAAATACCCCTCCCCCACGGTGGGCCTCACCGCCGGCCGCCACCACCTCCGCCGGTGACCGGCGTCCACCACCTCCGCCGGTGGTGGTGGTCGCCGATCGCCGACGGCGGGCGGCCGACGGTGGTGGTGGCCGCCGGCGGTGGGGCCCATCGTGGAGGGGGGTTTTTTTTTTTTTTTTTAATGATTTAACCCTAAGGGCAAAATGGTCATTTGGCGCGAATTTGCAAAACCCCAAAAGTCCTTGTCACCTCTAAGTATTTTTGTAAATTCGCGTCACCTCTGGGGTTTTGTAAATTCATTTGGTATTTAATTGGAATTTTCCCTAGAATGTAACATTTAATAATATACATTGATTATTATATTGTTAAAAGTTATTATATTATTTATCGTTTAAATATAGATAAATATATAGTTAGACTAATGTTTGGTAGAGTCATCAATTATTTCTGTGGCCGGCCCTCTAAGGCCCGAATAAGAAAAACACATATTTTTCGAAATCGAGAGCACTAGTTTAGGCCTTAAATTACTATTCCAAATTTTAACTATTTTTCCTCCACTTTTTTTAAAAAAAATATAATTAGTAAATTACAACACGAATCATCCAATAAATAAGCACGATCACTAATTCATAATCAAAAGCAAACCATGTTCACAAATAACTCATATAAAACATAAAAAGCTTATCACTTAGCGACATTAGTACAATGACTATTATTGTCGTCATCTTCGTCACTATCATCAATTTTAACGACATTTGATTGTTCTTCACTTTGAGTAATAGCCTCGGCTCATGAGTAAGAATATCATGAAATTCTTCTCCGCGTCATGAACACATCCATAATCTTTATTTGCAACAAATAATAAATCAAATCATAAAATTAGAATATAGTTATTATGTATTTGTAGTTAAATGGATAAATAACTCTATAAAAAATACAATATATATATATATATATAAATTAATAAATTTAAAAAGAAAAAAAGAAAAAGCTATAGTGAAAAGTTAGCCCGTCAGTGGCCGGCCCTCCAGGGCTAATTTCAAATATATCATTCATTTTTTCAAGTGGCCCTTAAAGGGCCGGGGCTTGGTCCGATGGACTGGCCCGTTTTGACGGCTCTAATGTTTGGTAATTGCTGAGGTAGCATCAGTTTATCATGATCCAAGTTATTTTTTGCCAGGCCAACACAAATATTTTGCCACATTTCTTCATTCTTAAATGTTGCTCCCTCATCCCCTCGTTCTTGGGTTCAACTAGCAAATGGGTCGGACACTCTCACCAAAAGGGAGGGGGTTCGATCCTAAAGTTGGTCAAGGCATTAGGAAAGACATCCTAGGGGTCAACAACAAAGCTAAGGTGGAATGTGTATTTTTAAGGTGGATGCATGTAGATTTTTAGTAAAAAAAACAAAACAAAACAAAAATGTTACTCCCTTAGGAGAGCGGGATTCTCATCGTCTCTAGGGTATTACAATCTAACCACTTTTCTAAAAATTTTTTATAAAAAAAAAAAAAAAAAAAAATTGTTACTCCCTTGGGAGAGCGGGATTCTCATCATCTCTAGGGTATTAATGTGCTCAGGAGGCAGAGGAAAGGGTTCTTCTCAAAGGAGGCTTGGAACAAGGGATTCACGAAGGTTATTTGTGAATCTGATTCAGAAAGCCTTGTGGATATGTTGAAGGATGAGGTAAGCGATGGAAATCAAAGTCTGGTTATTTTTTAGATTAAACATCTAATGAGGCTTAACTGGAACTTACCAATCAGCCATATTTCTCATGATCAGAATCAAGTGACAGACAGATCAGCGAAGGAAGGATTTTTACAATCCTCTTTCTATGATTCGTGTCATTTTAATCTTAGGACCTTAGTTCTTACTAATTGTATTCCCCAACTCCCCTATTGTAATTTACTATACTGAATCATTTATTACAAAAAAATAATGTTACTCCCTCATATCTTCGATATATAAGCTTTAGTTTGGGGTTCAATTTTTTAATTGAGATTAGAAAAAATTTAAAGAGTGGAGGAAATAAAAAACAATAGCAAGACTGGAAGAATTGGGAGAGAAAGTATTGGAAAGTTTCTCATTCACTTAGATATAAGGTTTTAAAACTTGGACCGACCATTGAACCAATGGGGATGGATCAAGTTAAGGGTCGGAAGAATTAAATCAGTATTAATTAAAATAGGTAAAAGTATTCATATTTTAATAATATGGGGTCAAAATTAAAATAGGTAAAAGTATTCATATTTTAATAATAATTTGTTTTTTGTCAAAATATGGGAGGATGAGATGTGATGATGGATAGCTATAAGCATGGAGAATGTACAATATTATATGATATTATATTTTTTTTTTTGAAAAAAAAAAAACAGAGATCATAGTTCATGAGTAGGGTCAAAATGTCAAAGATTTTTTTCCCTTTATTTATAGCTTGAAATCTTTGAATTTTACCTCTACTTGATGGTCTTTAAATATTTGGAGTTGAATTTTGATGGGGAGCCACTTTTCCTTTCCTTATTCTTTCTTGCTGTCGCTTGTGGAAACAGAGAAGAAGCCCTATGTGGTTTCCTGTCTCATCAACGAATATGAGGCACCATCATACCCTGGAAACGACAAAGGCGTTTGGGCTGGAAGAGGAGGACGTCAAGTACGTGACGCAGCACTTCAGGTACACGTTCATGAACAAGAAGGTGAAAAGGAGCACCAGGTATTACTCGCTGGGCTGGAGGACTGAGGCGACTGTGGCAATTCAGCTAGCTTGGCGGAGGCACAAGCACCGTCTAATGTTGTCATCGTTGTCGTTCATAAGGCCTAGAAGGCCAGCGTCTCAGTGATCTTCCCTTGGAGAGGACAGTCTTCGCCTCTACGCTACCTTGCTCACCTCATAGAAGCCTAATCAGCACCTGTTTGCGCGATAACTTATTTTCTATTTGACTTTTGCAGAAGCTCGATAAGAAATAATCAAACTATAAATGTAATTTGTGTTTGGATTAACTGTGGCAGAAGTAGTTTTTTTTTTTCAAATAGAAATGTGTTTGAGTTAGCAGTTGAAAAGTCAATTGAGATGAAAAATAACTAAAAAGGCATGAATATTATTGAATGGTATATATATATATATATATTTGAACTTTCCGCCAACTAAACAAGGAAGGAGGTTCAATGAATTCTCATTTATAAACATGCCACATGTCATGGGCAAAGTCAAAGCAATTAGATTTTGCCACATGTCCAAGCAAGGAGGAGGGTGGATTTAATGTCTTTGACTCATTTTAGAGAGCATTTAAGAAGCCAACACACATAAATCAGTCAAGCCTCAAGAACACATAAAGAAAGAGAAACCAAAATCAGAGAATTGGATTGTGACTAGATAGTATATTTGTAAATAAGTAAAAACTAACATCTACATATGCTCTCCACTGCCAAAGCTCATCTAATATCTATTAATCCTCTTCCTTATGCATCTAAAAAGTCGACTAAACACACACAAGGCACAAAAAAGAATAGCTAGCCGAAACTTGGAGCAAGAGAGGAAAGGAAAAAGCCAAGGGTTAAAGGTAAGGAAGTATGTCATGACTTCCAACTCTTCTTCTCCTATTCTTGTGCAAGCCTTTAGCCCTAAAAAGCTCTCTTTCATGGTGGTTTTAGAGCCTAGGTGCAAGTGCAAGAAACTCAAGAACAACTAAAGGTAAGATGTGATTCTAACTTTCTAGTGTCTATTCTTGATGTTGTGGGAGTTGGAATCCATTTCTTCTTGATTTCTTGTGATTTTGGAAGCATGAATGCTTAAGGGGAGATGCTATCCAATTGAACAAAAATGGGTTAAAGCATTTTAAAGGTATAAAAAATAAGTAGAAGGTAAGAGACCTAATCATGGTGTTCTTGAAGTGAAACTTGGCAAAACAATTTGATTTTCCTCATACCCTAGTTTTCGGCTAGAATAGGGCATGTAGAAGCAATGGGATTTTATCCATTTTGATGTATCCAATGGTCTTGAAGTGAAAAATTGTGTGGGGTAATGGTTAGAAAGTAATTTGGGAAGCACTATGATTGAATTAGGTCGAAACCCTAAATGTTGCCAGTGTTGATCTCTGTGTTGCAGTCTAATTTTGATGTGTTTTTGGATAAGTAAATGGTATCCAATGGTCCTGAAACTTTGTAAGATTGTAGTAGTCATCCTAAACTTTAATTGGATGAATAATATGGGTCGATTGGATCAGTGTATTAATAGTTATGGATTTTTAAAATTAGTCATGTAAAATTGGTAACTTTCTGGGGCAGTGCCCAATAAGTTGTAATTCTAGAATGCTATGCATCCAAATGGATAAGTATAATATTTTTATCTTAAACTAGACTGAATAAGGGTCATATAGCCTTTGGAAGTACTACAACTAGACAATTGTACATAAATATATGAATAAAAATTCTATCAGTTTTAACTTATGCGAAAATGAGAAATGTAAGGAGAAATTGGTAATTAAGTCAACTTTTATGGGTTAAGTTAAACCCTTGGAGTTAATATGGCCCTTTAGTTTTATGAAGAGGATGGGTAAATAATAACCCGTTGTCCATGATTGTATGTTTATAGGAGTCAACGTTTGCCAGGATGACCAAAGGATTGGGAGCCGATTCAAGGATTGGCAAAGCTTCATGTAGTAACTCTAATCTCACATACCATGTATGACTATATATGTTTGTTGAACTATGTATGTGAAAGTCTTGTCCCATATGGGGCCAACACCACTCGTGGCCGATTAGCTAGAAGGGCCGATCATGGTGCTAGCTTCTCGGTGGCTAGGTGTAAGGCCCATTGGACCGGTAGTTCTTGGGTGATTGAATCTAGTGGCATTCATATTTTATGAGTTATTACCCAGTTGAGAACCTAACGTTGTGGTAGTGGATCATGTGAGTATTGTTTGCAGTCTATGCTACATGTGGTTAGTGATTGTGATATTTGATCCCTGAATGCTTTATATGTTGTGTAAACCATTTTCTGTTTATGGTTAACTATCATGTACCGTTTATATGTTATATGTAAGTTTAAATGTTACTCTAGGATTCTTCGGGATCCCAACCCTTGGCAAAATTTGTGTTATAAATAGTGAATTGGATGCGGCTTTCAAGGCAAGGCGGAGGATGTCGGCAAATGGAGTTACCAGATTTGTTCCGGATTGGTTGTGGGTTATTTGTTGTGGAATGTTGTAATTATATTTAGCATTTGTAAACATTTTGTATAGATCTTGTGAGAATTCCTGTAATGTAATCAAGAGCTTTGTATTTGTATATTGCACTATTAATGTTTGCTTATTGAACTGAGCTATGACTCTGATAATTGTTGGTATACCAGAGGGGTATGACAATATTGAAGGAAATAGATTTTTTTAGAAGGGGAAAAAACAAAAATACCGTAAAGAAACCTTAATATTTTCCTCTTGAAAATTTTATATGATTCTTAAATACATTTCTCTCATCTTTTGGTGCTAATTGAAGTCATGTCATTGCTTTATTTGTTGATGGTGCTCGAAAATTGAAGCATGTTGTTTTATTCCTTTCAATGGATAATAATTTCAAGTGCTTTCAACTTCTGATAGGTTATTGATTCAATCAAATCTTTTTTATTTCACAAGTCACATGGATTTATGTAATTATTTTCTTCCTTAGGGGCAACTGTCAAATCTGTTTTTATGGATGAAGTTGCAAATTGCAAGTTAGACTTTCAAGATATTGATAAATCATCATGATATTTAGTTAATTACTTTTAAAATTGTGCTACCTTTAATATAAGTTTCTTATATTTGGAAATACCTATTTGATACTTGACATTTTTTCATCTATGTTTCTTTTTTGGCAAATACTTTTCACTATTTTCTCATTATTCATTATTTATTTAAAAGCCGTGGATTGTCAAAATTTAATATAAAATTGCATATTTTCCTGTTGCAGTTATAGAGATTGTCAGAATTTGAATTTCAAGTTTGCACCTCCCAAGGACAATTTTTATCATGCATTGGTGATTCTGTGTCTGCAACAACAAAATTACCTTCGACTTCACAATCATTTTCCTTTTAACGGAAGGAGGATAATAGGATTCACATTAAAACTAAGAATGGGGCTTATCTACAGGTGTTGATTTAGGATGCTTTACTAATGTTGTTTGGAACAGTACCTAATGTGTTCATCATGGACTGTACCATGCAAATTCGGCTCTTTGTTATTCATTCTGTATATTCTATCATGCTCTGTGATTACTCTAAGATAAGTCACCTTGTTAGGCATTTCGTAGTTACCTGGAATACAATCCCCGGTTTTAAATATGTCGTTATATGTCAAAGTGAGGCAATCCTTAAAAATAAAAGAGATGAAAATTGTTTACAACATTATGTAAGAGTTTTACAATTTTACTATTATATTGAATGCCAATTATACAAAGTAGAGTGTTTGGGGTTTATGTTGAAAGTATTGCTGCTAGGTAGAGTTGATTTTTTGTCTGAGTTTCTTAGAAATTATTACCTCCAAATCCTACATGTTTCATCTTCTGGTATTAAGGTGTTTGAGGCAGCGTATTAGCCTTAAGAATTGTAAACTCTTGCAAAGTATCTTCTTTAACTTACATAGTGTGTGGCATGGTGGATCTTGGAGTCTATTACTTTGAATCAATGGCAAAGGATATTGGAGTTGAAGCCAAGCTAAGATCATTACATGGATGGTTGTTCTTCTCGGTCAAGGTGGAAGGTTATTTGTGGCTGTGTGCTTGATAAAGGCGTGTGCTTGATAAAGAATATGCCTTTAAAACCACTTTAAATTTGAGTTAAAATCGTGTAATTGTCTCGGGAGTATGCTTTGAGGCTGTTCTACCCGAGAGACCACCATGAACCTGTGGATAATAGAGGGCTTCGTAGTGCAAAATAGAAATGTAGAGGAAGTTGCTGAAGAATATTTAGATGAATTAATTATTACCCTTATGGTACAGTTCCAAGTTGTCTGGTCCATGGTTAGATAATCATGACTTTATTCTTAGAAAAGGAACGAGGAATTTGGATTTCATGAATTGACCAGACGTCTGAGAATAATCTGAGCTATCATTAATGATGATGAGTAGAGCAGACCTGCGTATGATATGGTGAGGTCTTGTTTTGTGTTTGCCTTGGAAGTGATATCACAGTGGATGGTTGAGTCAAAATTGTCAAGTTTTAAGCTCTTAATAGCATCAGACTTTTCTTTCTTGCTCTTAGATGTTTGTGGCTTGCTGTTACAAGATTAATATTCTGTGAGAGGAAGAAAGGAAAGAAGCCAGAAATAGAGGTGTAGAAGAAGGAGATAGAGAGATCAAGAGAGAAACAGAACCAAGAGAGAGACCAAGGGAACTCAGAAAACACTAGTATTCCACATCCATCTAATGTGGATTACAATAGGGATTAGGCATTTATTTATTGACCAGAGTGACTTAATGACCAAGCTAATCATGAACTAACTAACTAACTTTCTAACGGATATATTTCCTAACAACCCCTAACTAACTTTTAACTTTTTATTATATTTACATATCACTTACTTGCTCTCCTGTGGATTTTGAATGGGGATGAAACTAGGGTCTTATGACTCGCGAGCTAGGCTTTGTGGTATGTAGAGGACAGGCAGTTGAGTTTCATGTTTTATTGTGTGCTTCTTATGGTTTCTTATTCCAGAATCTGACCATGGTTTCACTAATTGCTTCTATTTTTAATGTTTGTAGTCTGAACAAGATCCAGGTTTCCCTGCTTGGTGATAGCAGCACTAAAGAGGGATGGAAAGACTATATAGAATACTAACACAACTAACAGTTTTAACAGTTCATAAAACAATGGCATTGAACTAACTAATAGAAGAGCTTCTGGTGATGAACTATACTGATTAGGCCTTGCCTTGAGTCAAGATTCTTCACTAACATACTGATTAATGCTTGGCTTGCTTCTCGAACCCCTTCATTGGCTTCATGCCCATGAATGCGATCTGATTTTTAACCTCTGGGCAGAAAAAAATTGCCAGGGTGCATTAATAAGCACAGCAGATTAAGGTGATTGATTCCACAGTTCTGTTTCCTTATAGCCTCTCTGTGGGTGGGCTTGGATTTTTCTGAGGCAAAGGTGTCTGCTGTGCCCCGTAATGCTCTTGATCTCAGCCCTTCATTTCATCCAGCAAGTAAAAACAGTCAGTTATTCCTTAGCCCTCATTCACAAACTCATTTCATTAATCTCAGCCCTTCATTTTTATCCATGAATTATCTGATCAGCCAAACGAAACAAAACCCAGGAAGCACAAATGTGTAAAAGACTATTTTTTTCATGACATCCTTATTTATAGATACTCCCTCGTCTTATTTATAAGCTTTAAATAAGTAAATTGGAACTCAGAAGATTGGTTAAAGACTACAAGTATGTAAAAAAAAATACATCTTATTTTTTCATGATATCCTTATTTATGGAAAGGGTGAGTGGGAGAGAATAAATGGAAAAAGAGATAAGAGATAATCGTTTCAAGAAATGAAACAATTAAGACATATAATTATGTATAAAAATAAAAAAGAAAAGAAAAATTTATACATTTCCAAAATGTTTCTTATAGAAAGAACTAAAGTCATTCAAAAAAGTAAAGCTGATATATAGAATCAAAGGGAATTAATTAATGCATCTATTAACTTTATATCCCATTTAAAAAAAAAAATTTATTTGATTTTTGAACAACATACCAAATAAAAACCCAAATTTAAACTTAACATTATGGTCACAGGGGGCTGAGGAATTTTTAACAGTAAATTCTAAGGAATATATTTTTAAATATGCATATATTAGAGGTTTTCAAAAAATCAAAGTAGGAACAATCAAAATTTTTAGGCGTGAAATGAAATGTTTTATTGGCATGTACCACCATTTTTTACTTCTTAACTTTGTGTTCTCACAATATAAATTGTTTTTGATTATGTTTATAATTAAAATTATGTATGGATTAAAAATTTCTAACCTCTCTCTTTAAGTTCTTAATATAATATGCAAATAATAACTTGTGCAAGGCACAAGGTTAATTGACATATAATAACAGCCAGGGGCGGATCTAGAAATTTATGGAAGGGGGGCACTATTGGTGGGGGTGCGTGGGTTCGGGGGCAGCGCCTCCGAATTTTTTTTTTTCCACTTGTCATCAAAAGCACAAAAAATAATACAGGATTCAGAAGGTTTTCACTTGTTGCAAGTTTTATCATCATCAATAAGAAAAAGAGCAAGTGTTAGCCATAAAATACCCATGGCAGAAAATTAGCAACCTACATGCTCCAAGTAATTTTTTGTGTTGGGAATATCCACCTAAAATATAGAGAAAAGGCAACAAAACGCTAGGAAAGTATCTAAAAAAAGAAGCAGATCTTTCCTAGTTGAGGTTACAATGCTAAAATATGTCAACAAGTATTTTTATAGGGGAAAGAAGAGCAAGGAGCAGAGTGAGCCGGACGTGTTGAGGAAAACATAGAAGATGGAAAAAAAAATTAATTAAAAAAATTCAAATTAAAATTTTAAATTTTAAATTAAAATTTTAAAAAAGAAATCAAGGGGGCACATGCCCCCTTGTAATATACTTGGATCCGCCCTTGATAACAGCAAAAGATCGTAGAGTTAATTGTCAACAATACAAGTGGATATATATGAATTTAACGTTAGAGACAAGTAATTTTTTTTTTTTTTTTTTTTTTTGGTCGCCCTATTTGTTAATAAATTGACTAAAATTTTACAATAACATCTATTTATATATAATACATATCTTATAAAATATAACATTTTTAATAACTTAAAAGTTAGGCCACATATTAAAGGTGATTAAATTCCAACCATTCTTAGATTATCATCATTACTAGAAAAATCACTTAATAATACACCAAAAGTTAAAAAAAGATAAAATACTAATACTTGGATAAAGCATTAAACATATTGTAGTTTGAAAAAAATATTGTAGAGCATATTTACATTAGTTATGGTAAGTTTTAAACCTGGGATATTAAATAATCAATCAAACCCATACATAAATTTATAATTAAATAAAATAAATTTTACATATATTTCTTTCAAATGTATAAACATCTTTTCTTATACTGGTACATGACTTTAAGCATAAGAATAATGTACAATCCATTTACAATGTCTAACACTTATAAACTCAAAACTCATTTATTTCCATTTCCAATATGAATTACAGGTGCTCATAACATAACATAACTTGCTTTTATTAACTTGTGCCACATATCCTTTAGTATCATTTTCAACATTTTCAAATCACTGAAATTTGACAATCACTTCCATTACCATTTCTAACGAAAGGGCATGTGCATAGCACGTGATAATCCGTCTAATTTGTACCTGTAGATCAATGATAGCCAATTATATAAAATGATATTATGTCCAAGAGAACAGACAGATATAAATATATAATCATACTATTGTACCAAAATCATATCATCCGCATCACTGATCAAGCAAGAATGATGCATTTGATTCATACTTTAAGCCTTAAAGACGTACATGACTAAATTAAGTGAATACAATCAAACCCAAAAAGACAAAATCAGTATTGCCAGAATCACTCTTCCATGGGACGATTTTCCTCCGTTTGCTGTTGGGGAACTTGAACTTTGATCTTTGGTAATGTGAGAGATGGATCCTTTTGAAGAACAGATGGAGCTTTAATAAAATTGATGCCCTGCTCCAACTCCTTTGCAGCCTCCTTGAACACCTTGGCCTTGTTGCCTTTCATTCTATAAGAAAATCCAAAGAAATTCAGCAAAAGGAAAAGGTCCTGAGGCACTTCGATGTAAACAAGAGTGAATCAAGCACTTACCTCTTCTTGTGGTGTCTCTCCTCCCTGCTAACTCTGATCTTATCAATCTTTGGAATAGCCTTAAGGACATCTTCCGCAAGATTCCGATCATATCTTTCAGGTCTGTTTCGCTTTCTCTCAAACTCAAAGGTTGAATCCTAAGGAAACAAATAATACGGCTGAAATTTCTAGGATCAAGGAGACATAATACACCAACAAGATAGTTGGGAAAGCATGTTGCTTTTACCTGTGTCATATCCTTTCCGTGCAATCGACGATATGCCTTCGTCCATTTTACTTTACGAGGATTCCTCTTCATTTTAAAGTTCTTGTGGCATTTAGATCTACAAAACCGAAAAATCTGCCAAGAGACCAGGAGTCACTAGTTAGTAACTCAATGCCCAAGCCACATGTGCATAGATATAGCCTGTGATGGCACCCAAACTTGTTACTCCTCACTCCTCAGCATTTTTTGTCTCTTTCTTTTGGAAAAACTTATGGTCATTTAGCTTCACTGAAACAGAGACTCAACTATCATTTTTCCCCCATATAACGCATGCAATCAACAAAATTAATTCAACCATGAGATATAAATTTAACATGTTTTTTGCATTACAAAGAGAAGCAATAAAACAGCCAAGTTGACCCAGTATACAGAGAAGAGACAGAGACACACTATAACCAGAAGTCCAGAAGTGAATAGAACAAATACTCAAACTCAGAAAAGCTAAGAGGATTATAGACTTTAGAAAGTAGCCATCTATTAAGAGCCTCAGTTTCAAATAAGCATCCACATTCAACTGATCCAACAGGACCAGTCAATTCAATTCAGTACTTTCAACACCTTTATACAAATGGACCAACAGATATATAAGAGAAACATCTAAAATACAACTAAGGGAGTGTAAATAGTATACCTTTGCATCATTACGAACGAACTGGATTCCATGTCCAGGGTATACGGTTGAAGAGCAAAACCAGCATTTCTCCAATCTCATTGTGCCCCGAGACTAGAGAAACACCTCTATCGAAGGACAACGATCTAAAACACAAGAATAATAAGCCATTAGAAAAGGAAAGAGAAAAAAACACATTTGAGGGTGAACCAAAAATCTTTACTTTATTAAGAAAAACATATAGTTTGCCTCCTCGAACCAAATATAATCAACATTACAAAGTACTAATACTAGGGAAAAAAATCACAAAAAATCACACACACAGATTACGTATCGAAATTAATATTTGCTTCTATGCATTTTAGATTTTCGATAGCAACACAAAGGAGGCCGAAAATTGGTAGAGGACAGTTGCTGAGCAGTGAAATTTGTTGAAATATCTGAAATAATAGGAGAGGCAGAGTTTTGTTGTGTCAAACGAGTTTCATGTATTAGAAGGAAGCCTAAAACATATTCAGGCGCAAGACCTGCCACAATTGAATCAAAATCAGCGCCAAGCCCAATCAATCAAGCGGTCAAGCCCCGTATAGTAACCCGAATGCTGAAGACAGAAATTTTCAGTAGAAAGAATCCCTCTGAATAATTAACCATAGAAGCAGCTCTCAAATTCACGATGTTTGAATAAAAATGGAGGGTAGAAACATCTCAGGACTTGTTGAGGTAAAAGTAGGAAAGGTGTTCGCAGCGCTCCATCATTAAGTGATGGAAGAAAGAAAGGGAGCCATGGTAAATGCAAAGACGATAAGATTGTAAAGGAAAAACTTGCCCGTATTACCTCTTCCTTGTCGACAATAGCAAGACTGGAGCGGCGCCGACGACCTTCGAAGGTGGAGACTGGAGAAGCGGGAGTGGAGAGCTAGGGCTTCCTATGAAAACCAAACGGCAACGTGATAGATATATTTATATATTTTTCTGTTACAAATTGACGATGCTAACCCTATCCGATTAATGATATAAAACCCTAAAATAATTTATAAAAATTTAAAATATTTAGAATTGAATAATATATCTTACTTTCATATTTTAGCAATATAAAAATATAACCGAAAAATTAATATTGATATTGGAGATTTTTAAATCTTAGATTAAATCTCAGCATGTTTCTAAACAGGGAAAATTTTAGAAAAAAAACCATCAAATTTAGAAATTTCTAAATCAATAATTTCATATTAAATTGAGTTGTGAATTATTAATCACGTATACCTAATATATTGTATATAAAAAATAATTTGAAACCATGATATTTTTTAAGGTATTTTTCTGAAATTTTTCCTAATATAAATCACTACGAACTTTTTCTCTTACCAAAATATTTTTACACTTTATTATCATCCAGTTTGTGTTGAAATATGAATTTCAAGTGTTTATCAACTCATAAACAAACCTTCTGTTTAGAAATTGATTTCAAACTTCGAAAACATTCTACGGTATTTGTAAAAAGGGAGGATAGTGATATTGTAACACACACGTTTTTTGATTCACTACCAAAGTCACTACCACATTTATAGTTAGATCAGAATTATATACTTTTATTATTTCTCTCTCCTATTGAGATTTGATCTAACGTGAAAAAGTGGTTGACTTTTAGTGACAAAAAATGAGAAGTGACAATATCCTATCCTTTGTAAAAATAGTTCAATCATTCTTGTAAATAAATTTCTCAACTTTGTGCTCAAACTATTACTTATACTCTGTTTAATTGTAAAAAATTTTTTTTTTTTTATAGATTTTAAAATTTGTAAATACTCAATTAAATCTCCTATTGGGCTTCTTGTCTTAAAAAAAGGAAGATAGCAAAAAATGTCCAATGTGTATTATACTATCTTGTATGAACAAGAAATTAAGTGATTAGATAGATTTGTGTCATTGTCATGCAATGTTTGTAGAGAAACTTCAAATAAAAGTAAATATGCCAATAGTTGTGACTTGAAAATAATAGCTAATGTATAATAGACCTGGCTTCTCTCCTCTATTTTTCCCATCCTTTTCCCCCCATTTTCCTTTTTCTTTTGTTGAATTAAGATATCGACGGTCCAGGATTTATTATATGATAAAAATATTATTATAATGGGAAAAGATAGTAAATTTAAACCGTTGAGATCTTGATCCAAAAAAAAAGAAAAAGGAGGGAAAAGGATGGAAAGTGGTAAAGGAAAGAAGCGATTCATGTATAACTAGTAGTAACGTTTGTTTCACCTTGAAAAAAAAAATTAATGTTTGTTAAAAAAAAAAAAACAGTTTCTAAAATAGAGCGAGTGATGCATCGGAAGTTTCTAAAATAGAACAATTTTGTCCCAACCGTTATCATAGTTAATTTTAACCATTAACTGACCTAAATATAATAAGCTGACAATCCACATGTCATTTTTTTTAAAGGTCAAATTTGCTGGAAGTCCATGTGTCATCTTCTTTATCTTTTTTCAAAGTTAGATTTAAAACTTCTAGGGCAAATTTGCACCTTAGCAAAAATGACGTGTGGATAACATGTGGATTGTCAACTCAGTTTATTTGGTCAACTAGCAGTCAAAATTAATTGAGATGATAATAAAGGAAAAATTGCTCCATTTTGGAAACTTTTATGGCAAAATTGTCTTTCGGTGAAAATTTTCAAGACAAAAATACCCTTTAACCTAAAAAAACAAACTAGTAGTAATGTTGAGTTTCAATTCATCTTTCATTGACTTGGTTCATTAGTTACTATACATGGTACAATATATTTTCTAGTCTTCTATTAATCTTCTAAATTTACATCAAGTTTAGCTTAGTCCTTTAAATTTTGAAATATGTAATTTTAGTTTCTTAATCTTAAGACCATTATTCTCTATTAAAGAAAAGTTATACACGTAAATGCTGGCAAAACATATTTAAAATCATTTTAATATTAAAACAAACATGATGAGCTAGTTTATTTTGATTTTAAAATATAAAAAAGATTATATTAGATAATTAAAATCAGTATAAACACGCTAAATTTCTAATCTACATATTTATTTTAATTTTAAAATATATCAATATTATATGAAAGGATTAAAGTTACAATAAATTTGATAATCAGAAGATTTATTTTTATTTGAAAATATAAATATGATTATAATAATATTTTATCCTGATTAATTGGAGTTACATTTTAAATTTGTTAATTTAGAAAATTTTATAAGCATGTTTTAGAAACTTTAGCCAAAATACCGTAATCATAGAAGAAGAAACTATGATTTCATCTTTCTGTATTTAACCCAAATATTGAAGGAAAAAAATTCCATCAAGCAACCCAAATATCATTTAAATAGGGTTAAGAGGCAATTTTCTCCTAGAAGTTTTTTTGAAGGGCATTTTGGCCCCGAAAGTTTTTCAAGGGCATTTTTGTCCAGGGATTTTTAAAAAGGGAGCAATTTTGTCCTTACCGTTATTTTAGTTAATTTTGATCGTTAGGTGACCAAATATACTAGGTTGGCAATCCATATGTGATCTTTTTATTTTTCTTAAAGTGCAAATTTACTCCAAAAGTCCATTAAATAATGTAATGTAAAAAAAGGGGGAAAACATTTTTTTTTTTTTATTCATTCCAAAAGAAAATCGGTAGAGAATCACATACCCATAAGTCACCTGTAGTGGCGGATCTAAGTTGGTGATTACGGGGCACCTGAATTTGGGATTTAGGTTTTTTTAAAAAAATAATAATAATACATGTTTATTGAAAGAAAAACGAAGGTAGCTGCATGTTGGTGAGTTCGATGCCCCCTTCATGATTGTTTAGTACCTTATATTGAAAAAGATGTATTTGATAAGATTGATAATAAAACAATTATAATAGAATTCCAAAAAATAAAGTCTAGAAGGATGACATTATAATTATTTTTATTGTAATATACTTTTATTATTAAAATATATATACTTGAACTTATTGAGTGTCCACCCTTCATTGTAATTTATGTAGTGCATTTCTAATAACACTTAGCCTTGCTTTTTAAATGACAGGTTTGCAAAATAATTTCTCTCTTATTACATCATCAATATTCACTTGATTTCATGAATATTTTTTTGATATTATTTTTTTCTTATTGGCATGGAAGGAAAATTGGCATGTAAACATGGGCATGTTGAGTAAGTGATTAAAAAATTAAATAATAAAAAAATTATATTTTTTTGTTAAGATATTGAATTAAATCTTTTCTATTTCAAAACTCATGGGGTTATAGTGGTAATTAACAATAATAAAATGAAATACTTAACAAAAATATCTAAACTGATCGTGTGACTTCTGGGTCTTCAACTGTGATGAGCGTATCCAAAAATCTCTCCAGCAACTCTGTGCCCACTTTGCAACTACTTTCAAATGTTCATGCTTATATTCATTTCCCACTTCTCAATCTTTTTGAAGTCGCTAAAAAGATTGCTCCATCTCTTTTGACATTGAACATGTCCTTTTTTTTTTTTTTCTGAGACGTAGCCACGTAGGTACTTTTTTTACCAATACATAAACTATTCCTCCCCACTCTTCTTGCTTTCTTCATTTCATCAGCAAACTGGAGGAGCATGAACGAATCAGACCTAATTTTTGATTCGTTGGAATCAGAAGTTGTGTTTTTTATCGGTGAAGAGGCCCTTAACTTTCTCCATCCAGGAGGCATGAACCTGCATTATAGAGAAGATTAAGCAGCACTAGGACTCTCTTAAGATGTCAGTCATCCTTGATTGCTAGGCTGCCCAAACTTTGTTTGATTTTGATGCTTTAATTTAAATTTTCAAGGGGTAAATTTGTCTTTTGTTTTTTCCCGCCTGTGTGGGAAAAAGAGTCACCACCAATTTTCATGGGATCTAATCTTCTCATATTTAAGGAAACTTTGAAGCATATGAAAACTTGAGTTCCGAAAATATTTGACAGCTAAACATATTTTCACCAAGGGAACTTACTCATCTTCCTTTCCCTTCCCTTCCTTCCTTTTCCATGTAACAAAAAGGCTCTAACACTCCCTCATTTTAAACCAAACAAATAATTGAGTATATCCTTAAGAGGCAAACCCCATACATGATGTGTTATGAATGAGATGAGTATGACATTTTATTAGATCAACATAAATTTGATAAATTAAGATTTTAGTCAAAGAACAAGAAGATAAAATTGAGATAGTACTCAAGGGGTTTACACTTCTTATGTTGCATGATAAGAAGAAGATTCCTACACACACATGAAATGGTGGGACCCACATCTTTTTTATTAAAAAAATAAATAAATAATCAAGCATGAAAATCTTAGTATTTATAACATGAGGATACACTTATCTACAACATGAGAAGCGTATTTCCCTAATACCAATGTGCTAATGATTTAAATTCTAGCATTATTAATTTTTTGACAAGAAGATAAATGGAATAAAATAATTAATACAATCTCCCAGTTGGGGAAATTTAGCAAAATAACGTTTTTTTTTAAAATAATTATCGAGATTAGAGCGTGTCGAAAGTATTTACCGAAATAATGCGGTCAATGGCGTCCGTTGATCGACGCCATTGAACTGGCCGATGGGGATGCCACGTGGTAGTGGCGTCGTGGATCGGACGCCACCTTGGGTGGCGCCCACCGATCGACGCCACTATCGGCGTCGGTCTGACGCCATTAAGGCGTCGAGCCCCTTCCGGCCGTGACCCCAACCCCGCAATATTTTACATTAGTGGCGTCGCAGACCGACGCGCCGTAGTGGCGTCGATCGTGGACGCCACCCCGCAAGGTGGCGTCCGATCCACGAGCGACGCCATCGCCACGTGGCATCCGCCATCGCGGACAGGTTCAATGGCGTCGGTCGAGGACGCCATTGACTCGCCTTACTTCGATAAATACTTTTCGACACGCTCTAATCGATAATTATTTTAAAAAAAAACGTTATTTTGTAAAATTTCCCCTCCCAGTTGACTTATATTTGGGAACCCAAAAAAAAAAAAAAAGGTCCTTTTAGACTGTGACTAAATATTAAGGACCCGATGAGTAGTTTTACATTGCCATCTTATCTTAAAAGAAAACGTCAACCGGCTCTGTTTCCACTAACAAAAGAAGCCCAAATTATAATTTGACTCAATAAACAATAACTTTATGCTCAGGAAGTTCAAAACCATAACAGAGGGCAATAAAATTTAGCCAAAACGAAAAATAGATCAAACCAGCCAAACAGCTAAATAAAACAATTATTATATGTCTGGGCAGACAATATTATACCCAATAAAAAGTAACATTACTGAGTATCTACCACTTCTGGTTCTAAATATAGGAGTTAGATAAGAGGATCCCATATATATATATATATATATATATATAAAATAAAAAAACCCTAATCCACAGTTTCCCAAATCTATAGTTTTTTTGCCCAAAATATCCTTATCGATTGCACTTATTAAAAAGATTTCCATCAATAAGTAGTGTTCCAATGCACATAATTAGAGGATATTTCAGGGAAACCAACATAACTAATTTCCTTGACATAGACAAATTGGATATCTAGCTCTGGTCCTTATATTAAGGACCAGAGGGTATATTGTATTATCAGAAGTCATAATAACGGCACGTTTCACCAGAAAGGACATGGAAGGCAAAAAAACTTGAGTGTAATACTTAGGTGTTTGGTATCAAAGTGCTTTATGCACTTCACAATGGAAACCACTAAAACCATGTTTCTGGGGAAGCAACAATAGTTTGATGGTTATCAACCTGAAACTAAACACACAACTTTGATATGACATGTGAAGGATATCTAAAAGACAATAAAGAGATGAAAATTTGCAAAAATTTTCAACATGAAATGCTTTCATTAGAAAGAATTTTCCCTAGGTCTTGTTCTAATGAATTATATTCTTGAATAGCTGCAATATCAAATTCCAGCTCAAATTCATAAATGAGACCAAACAAATAAGCAACCAATGGTTAAATATGTCAACCTAGTATCCTTGAGAAAACTTTAGGAAATGTGGGTAATGAAAAACACATTTCAACAGCTCTCCAAGAAGACAATGTGGATTAATTTACCTTCATTCCATGACAACCTTCGCCAAGAGCTTTCATTTTCTCTATTATTTGTTCTCCTTCTTCCTTTGAAACTCCTTTCTTAATAATGGATGGTGTTTTCTCCACTAAATCCTTTGCTTCCTTCAGACCTAAATCTGTAAAACCTCGGACTTCTTTGATGACTTTGATTTTTGAAGCTGCTTCGTAGGATTCCAGTTTTAGTTCAAATACTGTCTTCTCTTGCTTCTTCTCCTCTTTGGCCGCAGTAGGCGCCTTGGCTGCCATTCCAGCCAAATTAGCAGCAGCACTTGCGTTCATATATCCCACAGTCGGCATCTCCTTTAGTCTCATTTTTTTCATCAGAATGGGACCCAATTCTGCAGATTCAGCTAGTGTTAGAGACGCCAATTCATCAACAAGCTTAAAAACTCTCTCTGATGGAGGACTCCGATGCTCAGTAGGATCAAATGTTGCAGGATCAAAATCAGCTGGAAGCCTTCTTTGATCAATTTCCACTTCCTCTACATCTTTATCCTCCTCTTTCCTCGCAGGTTGACCAAAATATCTTGGATGGACATTCAAATTACTCGGATTAAGCCCTATAGCAGTCAAGCCAAGAGATTGTCTATAGAACCTATTGAGTATATGACTCCTTAATCTTAACAGCAAGCTCATTCTAAACTAGTAGCATTGCTTTCTGTCTCAAAATGTCAAATTAGACTAGTAAAGTATACATAGGGAACACTTATTCCAGCAACCAAACACCTGAAAGGCGCAGAGAACAGAACATCGATATCAATGTATATCATTTAGTCTTGAGTAAACAAATAGTTCATTAGAATCCAGAGAAGATCAGATAATTAAAACTTAAAATTACAGAACTTGATATATTACGAACTTTAAAAAGGAAAGGAAAAAGGGAACCCAATCACAAGCCTCAAACTTCGCACGCAACTTATTATCAAAGGAAACATCATAAAGTGGTAGAATCAAGTTCAGGCATATGATCAAATCTCACAAGGCCCGAAAGCGTAATCCTCTTATAACACTTGAACGAACAAAGGAGGGAACTAGAAATGACAATGTTACTAGGTCTTTTAGGTGTGAATATGCCGGTTACTCACTCATAAATCACAATCTTCACTAGCCACAAGACAAAAGCACAACCAAAAGATTTAAACATTCACTTTGAACATCGAAATCTAGAGAGTCAAAACGTGCAAGAAATGGGATCGAGCATCTTCTCAAAGCCTCCAAAGCATTTGATTTTAAAGACACAGAAAACCAATTAGTTAACTCTTTCACCTGGACAACACGCCGGAGAGATCAACAGCCACCGTGGGTGCCGTTGAGTTGCTCCCGCCGAACGCACTAGAGCTTCATAGCGGGTTTAGGCGTTGAGTTACTTGGGTAATGGATTACCCTATCCGGGTTATCGTTATTAGGATGTGGCATGGTGTATTTAGAGCTGGGAAATCGAGTAGGTGCGCTTAAGTAGTGTAGTGAAATAGGAGATCGATTTCCCTCCTCCACGCCCGAGGTTTGAACCCCGCCCCCTCCTCTACTATGTGTATAAAAAAAAAAAAAAAAAAGAGCTGGGAAATCGGGTCCGACCCGTCGGGTCGGCCCGTTTAAGCCCTGGCCTTATAGGTTTTGGGTTTGAAAAATAGGCTTGAAATTTGAAATTGACACGCATAGGCCGGCCGTCGCACACGTAGGGCCTCGGTCTTAATCGACCTGCATAGGTGTCTCAAAATGGGCCGAATCTTATTTTGTTATTGTAGCATTTTCATTTTTAAAAAAAAAAATTAGTTAAAGAGTGAAGAACAATCAAATATCTATGAAATTGATGATAGTGATGAAAAATATGACAATTGACCATGATAGTGGTATGTTTTTATATTTTATGTGAGTTATTTAATGTTGTTTAGTTTAATACTTCTTATGTTTTATGTGAGGCAATTGTGGACAATTGTTTTTTTTTATTACTTAATTAATGAATGTGTTTATTTGTTGGATGATTTGTATTGTTTAAATATTAATGTTGATAATATTTATTTGATAGATTAGAACTTTAATTGTTGCAATTTACTAATTATATTTCTTTGAAAAAACCTAGAAGAAAAATAGTTAAAATTTGGAATAGTAATTTACAGGCCCTGGCCCTGGTACTATCGAAAGCGAGGGCTTTAAAAAACGAGATGTTTTCCTTATCTCGAGCCCTTTGTAAATTTGGGTTGGCCCTGATTCCCAACTCTAGGTGTATCCTATTATCCGCCCAAACATTAGTAATTTGTTGTCTATTTATGGTTTCAAAAGTATTTATTTCAATTTATATATTCAGTTGTGCGAGGTCTTGTAAGAAAAAAACAAATTACGTATTAGAAATGAATATTGATTTAATTAGTTTATAATTATAATTAGAATTTGGTATTAAAAACAAAACCGATTAAGACCTAGTTTGCATCATCTTGACTAGAGTAATTACATGTTAGATTTGGTAGAAACTCAAGGAGGACTGGCCATGCCCACTTTCCCTTTTTTTATTAGTTATTTTCTCAGCGCATACTTTCTTCTTTGATTGCTTTTCCTTTCGGCTCAAAAAAAAAAAAATTGCAAACCAGCATTCAGCATTCAGCCTTGGGAGAATTAGATAGGAGGATCTATATAGAATAATATTTATTAAGAAGGATCATAAAAATTATAATTATTTAGAAGGACCAATTACCAAAATATAAATTTAGAAATACTAAATTTCCCTTAAAAGTGATTTAATATTTTTCCACCAAAATTACTACGGCCAAAATCATCATTTTTTAACGTTAACTAATATCTACATAATCATATCATTATATTATTTAATTATTACTCGTAAGGTAGATATTGGCCCTTTGACCCTTTTATATCATTAAGTTTTTTCCTTGATTTTTTTAATTTTATATAAATCAGGAAATAAAAAGCTCCATCAAAGGAAATTTATCACTCGAAATAAAAAATTAAATGCGTTTTGTATCTTATTGTTATATAATTTAATTATTACTGGTAATATAAATATTGGCCCTTTAACCCTCTTATATCATTAAGTTTTTTTTTTTTTTTTTATGTAAATCAAGAAAAAAAGTTCTATCAAAGAAACTTTATCAACTAAAATAAAAAATTAAACACATTTTTTATCTTATTAGAACTAGTTGTATAGGCTCAAATAACAAAAATAAAACATTACTATATTGTATCAAAAATTGAAATATAATAATGGGTTAATGTCGGTTGACACCTGGAAGGCACGCTCGTGTTGAACATGACCCCGTTAATTTTTTATATATAACATTTCTTTAATGTTTATAATAAATTATAAAAAATTTTGAGTTTTTCCTAAAATTATATATTTTTTCAATCCAAGTTTGTGTCAATTTTAAAATAAAATTATAATTTTGAAAAAATTGAAAGATGCTTGTGTTATTTTTTCTATAAATATCTATGATGAGAGAAATTGTGTTTAATTTAATTAAATTTAAAAATTCATATTAGTTTTAAACACAGAATGTAAGAGAAAATGTAGGAGGTTTGATTTGGGACACTTTAGTATTCTTACATTTTTATTTTGTTAATTGGTTCTTCTAAATAATTACAACTTTTACGGTCCTTCTCAATAAATATTATCTGCTATAGGTCCTTGGTTTTAATTTTCCCTTTCCTTTCGGCCCAAAGCATTCAGCCTGTTTTAGGGAACCCCAAACCTAGGTCTTGAAAATAAAACCCTTTCCTTTCGGCTCAAAAAAAAAAAAAAAAGTTTGCAAACCAAAGATTCAAACTGTTTTAGGGAACCCCAAACCTAGGTCTTGAAAATAAAACTTAGGTTTTGTCTAAAGTCTACCAAACATCCCACATGTGTTGGAAGACCCAACGAGATCTTAGACCAAGTTAAATTTGGAATTGAATTTTGAATTTAAATTCAAGAGGTTAGGTTATAAAAGATAATTCTGAATTATTTAATATATATATATATATATATATAAAGATCTAACAATGATTGGATAAAGATAGGAGAAATAATAAATAAAGATTGATTTAAGAATGATTTTGAATTTTAGTTTAAGAGATAAATGTGATCCATTATCTTAAATTATTATTCAATCAATCTAAATATGAATTTAATTCATTATGATTTGGATTTTCCAATTCAAGTTTGGATTGGACCTTTCCTGTAAGCACTTAAATTAGGGTTAGACTATTATAAAATATTGATTTTTTGTGTGCCCTTTTTAGGGACTTTTTTGAAGGAAAAAAAGAAATAAATGTGATCCATCATTTTAAAACAATCCAACAATGAAGATATGAATATGATTCATCATATTAAATTTAATCAATCAATCAAGATGTGAATTTAATGTGACTTGGTTAACAAGTAGTGAGCTTATTAACTAAAAAAATTAGGGTTAGACTATTATAAAATATTGATTTTTTGTGTGCCCTTTTTAGGGACTTTTTTGAAGGAAAAAAAAGAAATAAATGTGATCCATCATTTTAAAACAATCCAACAATGAAGATATGAATATGATTCATCATATTAAATTTAATCAATCAATCAAGATGTGAATTTAATGTGACTTGGTTAACAAGTAGTGAGCTTATTAACTAAAACCCTTTTCTCAGTGCATAACTTGAAAATTCCTAAGGCGAATTTTTGGCTCACTAAGGCTATAGGGTTGGACGTTTTTTAGACATCTTTATGCTCTCTAAATTTCGGTCTTTTACCAAAGGTTTAAAGAGGAAAAGGCACCATCCATAAAAGGGTAAGGTTCCAACCTTATTCATCATATCTTTAACCTAATTCCAATAAACCATCACCTTCTTGAAAAGATAAAAACCCAAGGAAACCAAAACTCAACCTTGTCTTCGTCTAGCAAGCATCCAAGGAGTGGGAGGCTCCAAGAGAAGGAGTTTTCGTTGCAATTGGGGGATATTTGTGTGGATCAATGTTAAGGGATATCAACAACCTTGAAGTCTTGAGTGCTCTAAGGTAATTCTAATCTTCAATAATCGTTTTATCAAATTATCTTAAAAAATTATAGTTGTTTAACTAGTAATCCTGAAACTCATAAATATTATAAATTGTTATGAATTCTCATGAGTACCGTGGATTAATAATTAATAACTAATTAGCGTAATGAGTTAAGGTTAATGATTCATGAGGACCGAAAGGAGTTACGGGTTTTCGCAATGAAAACAAAAATTTTGTTTAATCGTTGCGGAAAACCTTAACTCATTACGCTAATTAGTTATTAATTATTAATTTCATAACAATTTATATTTCAGGATTACTCATTAAAACGTTTAGGATAATTTGATAAAACGATTATTGGATATTAGAATTACCTTAGATCACTCGAAGACTTCAAGGTTGTTGATGTCCCCTAACGTTGATCCACACCTTATCCCGATTGCAACAAAACTCCTTCTCTTGAAACCTCTCACCTCTTGGATGCTTACTGACGCTAAGACAAGGTTGAGTTTTGGTTTCCTTGGGTTTTTATCGTTTCAAGAAAGTGGTGGTTTCTTGGAATTAGATTAAAGATAGGAAGAATAAGGTTGGAACCTTACCCTTTTATGGATGGTGTCTTTTTTCTCTCTAAACCTTTGGTAAAGACCGAAATTTAAAGAGCATAAGAATGTCTAAAAAACATCCAACTCTCCCCTTTTTATAGCCCTAGTGGGCCAAAAATTCCTAGTCCTAATTGCCTTAGGAATTTTCAACTTATGCATTAAGAAAGAGGTTTTAGGTAATAAGCCTACTACTTGTCAACCAAGTCATATTAAATTCACATCTTGATTGATTGATTGAATTTAATATGATAAATCATATTCATATCTTGATTGAATTTAATATGATAAATCATATTCATATCTTGATTGTTGGATTGATTTAAGATGATGAATCACATTTATTTCCTTTTTTTCCTTCAAAAAACGTCCGTAAAAAGGGCACACAAAAAATCAACACTTTATAAAAATCTAACCCTAATTTAAGTGCTCATAAGAAAGGCTCAATCCAAATTTGAATTGGAAAATCCAAATCATAATGAATTAAATTCATATCTTAATTGATTGAATAATAATTTAAGATGATGAATCACATTCATCTCTTAACTTCTTGTACCAATTTCTCCTGACACATTACTAATTCCCCTAGCATTGATCGGGATAATTCTCTCCTTTTTTTCTTCTAGAACTATATTCTTGTTATAGCCTCTCCTTCTTTCTCTCCTCTACTTTCTTCTCTTTTCTTTTCTTTCCATTTTAGGATTATTGATTCTAGTCGTTGAGTTCATCTTCTGAGTTCATCTTCTCTCTGCTCTTCCCTTTCCCTTATTTCTACTTCTATTTTATGGTTTTAACGCACAACCTATGTTAAAATTAAGTAAATAATTTAACCTAGGTTTTGCAAAAGTTTGGCAAATACCCATTTTTATTCAAAAGCTATTTTCTAAAAATTATTTTTACTTCATAAATCCCAAAAGCTATTCACCTCGTAAATCGTGAAAATCATTCTCCAAGATTACCAATACCCTGAAATATTTCATGATCTTAAAAATCATTTTAGGATATTAAAAAATATATTTTAGGGTAACAATGAATCTTGAAAAAAATATTTCGAGAATCTTGACGGGTAGTAAAAAGATACTTAAGACGACTAGTACTGGAAAAATGCTTCTCTTGGTCTTAAAAATTTATTTTAGGATATTGAAAAAATATTTAAGGTAACAACCGATCTTAAATAAATATTTCAGTTACTAAAAAGATACTCGAAAAAAAGATATTTCTTGATCTTTAAAAAAAATTAGGATATTGAAAAAATATTTTAAGGTAATGACTACTCTTGAAAAAATATTTCAGATTCAAAAAGACACTAAAAAATATCTTACCGACCGACACTTTGAAAAAAATAATAGCAGAAAGAGAGAAAAAGCATAAAAAAGTTGCTTTTCACAAAACCTAGGTTTTGGCCTCAAAACTTAGATTTTGATGGAGAATAGCTTTTGGAAAGGTGTTTGATAAGATTATGACAAAACCTAAATTTTGATGCCTGGAAAAAAAAAAGGGGGTATTTGGCAAACTTTTGCCAAAACCTAGGTTTTGAGCAAAATAGCTTCTAGATAATTTTGAGGTGTTTGACAAACTTTTGTCAAAACCTAGGTTTTGAAGTTATCCAAACACTATTTTTAATCCAAAAGCTATTTTCCAAAAAATCATTTTTTATCTCATAAATTGTGAAAATATTCTCCAAAAGTTATTTTTACCTCGTAAATTGTGAAAATCATTTTCCAAAAGCTACCCTCAAACGGGCTTTGCCAAACAAGATTTAGCTACATTTATTATCCACTGTCATGTTACCAATCTCATTTTTTATGAAGAAATTAAGGAAGTGAAATAAATTATTTTATCATATCATATATAATGTGTATCATTAGATTATATATCAGTTTATAAGTTGGATAAAATAGTTTGAAGAAAAAAAATGACAATTATAAATATTTTAAAGTAGTTTAATTATTTTTTTCAATATCTCCAAAAAAGTTAATTTTGTCTTATATTTAGGAACGAGGAGGGAGTTTTTTTTTTTTTTTTTTTTTTTTTATATATATAAAAAATTTAAGTGGGGGTAGAAACTGGTACCCCACCAAGGTATGGTACTTACAGACCGCCTACCAACGAGGCCTTAACATCAACTAACGGATATCGAAGCTCTTCTCTTTTAAAGTGAAGGCCGATGCTTAAATCAACTGTGCTCCTCCTCATTGGCCCAAAAGGAGTAGTTTTTTTTTTTTTTTTTTTTTTGTGATAATATCATTGAAGGACACTCTTTTTTTTTTTTTTTTTTTTTTTTTTGATAAAAAAATTTTAGGAAAGGGGTTGGGCTCACCCACAATCCAAGAGCAGGGCGCTTAGAGCCCAGTATTCGCGGAATCTTGGCGCTTGGAGCCCAAGATTCGCTGGAATACCGGCGCTCTTTTTACCCGCCCAAATAAGCACACAACTATCTAGACCCCTAGGATGCCTCCCCCAGCGCCTTAACCAACGTAGGGATCGAACCCCCTCCCTAATGGTGAGGAAGACCAACCCCCACACCAGTTGAACCCAAGGACAAGGACACTCATTTTGCCAAAAGAACATAAGACTTCCGATTTCCACTTTTACGAACTGGATCTCTGTCAAGTAGGCCTACAACACCAAATTCTAGTACCAGACCCACTACTCCAAAGTTCAAACTCAAGTAGACCAGCCACAACAAATCCTCCATAAGACCAATTAAGTGAGTCATACTTGGGCTTAACTGGCAAAAGAGTCAGACACTCTCACCAAAGGGAGGGGCTTCGATCCTGGAGTTGGTTAAGGCGTTGGAGGAGGCATCTTAGCTCTTAGGTGCCTAGGTAAACGCCTGAGGGTAATAGACGGTTCGCCCTGCCCAACAACGATATGACCTAGGAGGAAGGGAGATTTCGCTCTGCCCTCGGATCGTAGATGAACCCAACCCCTTTCCTAAAATTTTTGTATAAAAAAAAAAAAGTGAGTCATACTTACCCTTTGTCCTTGGGTTGAATTGGCATAAGTCAAAGAAGAACAACATGCTATACGCTTACTTGAATAAATAGTTATTAGCTTTGAGCTAGTTGAAATCTGGAGACTCCAAAGGATATGAGAATGTATATAGACAAGGCAAACAAGGCATCGACTGACGGCGCCCCCGCACAATTAAAATCAACTCGATGGTGCATTTAAGAGTACTTCAAAGCAAAGCAGTGTTGGGTCTGGTCTAGAAACTTTAAGGGAGATTTTATAGGAGGTATGGGGAAGGAGGTGTCTGCAGAATCCCTTCTGATGGCTGAATGTCTTGCAATGCTAGAGGCCTGTCGCTGTAGTGGTAAGTTTTCTGGTTCCCAAATTATTCTTGAGACTGATTGTGAGGTCTTATATAATCTGTTGCAGAATAAATCCCTTGCGGGATGTGAATGGAAGTGCTGGGATCTTGTACAGGAAATTCATAGCTTTCTTGAGTCATTAGATTGTGTCTCGGTTTCCCTTGTGTCTAGACAAGGCAATAAAGCTGCTGATAAGTTGGCAGCAGATGCAGCAAAAAGGTTGCACCAGCGTGAATGGCTGAATCTGATTCCACCCTCTTTATGCAACATACTGTTACAGGATTCTGATTTAGCTGTGAATAGCTGTAAAGACCCATTTGTGAGGTCGGACAGGGAAGGAATTGGATAAACATGTCTATAGGTTCAGCATATACCTGATACTTCATTATAGTTTTGCTGTTTCTGATTTCTTTCCTTATTTCTTTTATGTTTAGTTGTGAGTTAGATTGTAACCTCTAGGTATTTTTCCGAGTGCTTTTCTTTGGCTTCGGCTATTAGTGATTGTAAGTCTTGCTTTTGTTGGTAATAAAATTGACTGTTTTTTTGGGGGGAAAAAAAAAAGGATATGAGAATAGAAAAACTGAGTTAACCCTTTTGGGTTGATTTTTTCTCACATCCTTCAAATGAACATTTATGCCATACTTTTCTTTTCTTCTTCTTCTTATTGGTTTCGTTTTGTTTTAAATTTTTGGTTTTAAATTCTACATGATCTAATGAGATTTCCAGATTCATTTCGTGTGGAGTTTCAATGGAATACCATGTGTTACAACGAATTACATTCTCACAAACAGTGAATTCGGCTTCTTTCTCTCTTTTGGCAAGTATCATCAATAAAAGAGTAATCAGTTTCAGTTGTATAATTTTGGATTGTTTATTATTTTTTCAGTAGTTTTTTAATATCCATTTATTTTCTGAATTGAAATTTATTTTCAAGGCATTTGTTTTCTATAAGCAATATTCTTATGCTAAATCTTTTATAACATAAGACTATAAGATAATTGCACCCTCAAATATTTGGAGAATCTTTCATTCTTATTTCTTTTTTACCCAAGAGTTATGCAGTTCAAGAAAATAAGAGTACAAATATAATTACAAAACAGGATTAACCATTAACAATACCTAGAATCTTATCACTGCCGTTGCTTGCTAATCCCAAAATAAACCCCCCCCCCCCCAAAAAAAAAAAAAAATCCATTGTTTGGAATTCAAAGGCACAGATGAACTATAAGAAAATCTGAACAGAAGACAGATATGCAACACATATGAAGAGCCTAAGTGTTAAGTACATATCACTACTCCATTTCTTGACCAAACTCTTCAATTGTTTTTGTTGCTAAGGTAAGCACATCAACAAAAGAACTAAACGATGCCCGAAGAAATCTGGCTTCTGTTGCCTCAAAGTGCCTGAAGTAGACACATTTGAGGTGTGAGAAATAAGTCCTAAAAGTTTAGCAAAACACCTGAAAGATAAGTTTATAGTGATCAAAAGTTGAACTTGCGTTACAACACAAATTTCATTTAATAGCATCTTTTGCATCCACTTAAATACTACCTCTGGACTCTAACATAAGATTTAGTTGAGGGGTCGGAGTTGGTCTCAAATAAAAAGTCTCAATCCATTTTGTCTACCATATTTATTATTATTTTCCCTATAATATCCTTATTGATTTCACATGTTCAAGGAAGTTTGCATTAAGGGTGGGTTTTTATACAAATGATTTAAGAGGGTGTTTTATGGAAATCAACACATATTTTGACAAATAACTAATTTTCTTAATTTACCCAAATTAGTTAAGAGGTGGTATAAAATGATGCACTTTGTGAGTAACCAAGCACTCATTGCAAGAACATCCAAGTATTACCACATCAGAGAGAATACTCACACTGAAAGCTTTCCTTCAGAAACTGTCATGAGCCGCTTCACCTTGTCTGGTTGCAACTAGAAAAGACATGAAGCTGAATCAAATTCTAGTTGGAAAACTAAATGCTGTCAAGAAAGCAGCAGAAAGTTTGTATCACAAATAGTCACCTCCTTATCAACAGCTAAGGCAGCATATACTATGGAAGCTTTCTCTTCAGACCCAAAATCCACTTCAAGGTCACTGTACATAGTAGTAATAACAATAAAAGTGGCATGTTAAATATTGAGTAAGAATATAACTTTTCTTTTAAAATACAAACTTGTTAGCACCAATTTAAGCACATAGGCCTAACCAAAGCACATAAGTGACATGTTTAGATATTTGCAACATCAGATGTAAATAATGATGTTCCTTATAAGAAGCCAACCAACAATAAAGGGCGTTGCACAACTTTATGACTAGAATTGCATCAACGATTACATTTTTCTTTGCTTCAAAAGGCAAAGCAACTTAAAATCAAACATCAAACAGAGATCAAAATCATAAGACAAACAACGGTTGAAAACTTCAGTCATTGGTATAGTCAAATATATGAGTTATAACAATCCAAGAATAAGCTATGCAATCTACTTCCAACATCTTAAAATACCAATGGTATGATTTTCCCCTTTTAGACAAGGAGTCAAAAGGTTTATGCGAATTGTGCATGCAAGAATTACATCTTAAGTGAAATAAGTTATTGATGCTTTGTAATATGATCAGAAAATATACATACGCCAACCCCATTCATTTCCTAGACAAGTATAGCTTCAAATCATGACCCATAAAGACCAAATTCAAGCATTAAATTTGAACACAAAGTCACAGACATCATATTAAAAACAGAGCTAGCAAAGTTCGCTCATTGTATGGTAGATATGTTTTGTATCCTCGATCACCCTCCTCCTCTTGGGCAAGAGGTGGAGATGGATGAAGAAGGTTAGGTGCTGTGGACTTCAGTATGTACTCAAAAAAATACAGCTAGATCAACAATTTCTCGGTAAATAGACAAAGCACAGAGGGAGGGAGGAGTCACCTGCTAAATTCCCACTGGGATTGAGCATTTGGATACGTCTGCCATAACTGTCGCAGAAAGCTAACCTGGTGAAATTTTAAAACGGCTAAGGCCTACAGAAGCAAATCAAAATTTTAAATCTGGCAAGTGACCACATTCAGTGACCCTACAATAGGACAATACCCAAAAAAAAAAAAAAAAAATAGTTCTCAGACTTCAACATTGCACCAGTGGAAAACTATTATACCAAAATCTTAACATGATAACCAAAATCCACAAAATCAATTTCCAGGATAACAACCAAGGAAGCATTTAGAAGGTAGGACAGAAGTAATTTTTACAGAAGTAGCTGCAACCTAAAAAGTTGGAATCTTTAATCTAAAAGAGAAAACGCAAGACAAAGGAGGAAGAGGAGGAGAAGCAATAACGATAGATTTCAGAAAACAAAGATAAAAGAATGAGGGAAGGAATTAATTTTTACTGGCAAGAATCGATGAGCGTCAGAGGGGGAGCAACCGGAAAGCCTGTACACAGGCCTGGCCTGTTATGGAAGCCTGAATTTGAATACACTTTATAAACAACCTAACAGGCCCTCCTTGGAAACAGGCTCATGGGGAAAACACGCCACCTCTAAACAGGCCGCAAAAAGGCCAAAATTACATAAACTAATCCAAAATACATCATAAGTCAATCCAAAATACAACAACAACAATTTCAATTTCAACAATGTGGAACAAATCAAAGTATGACCAATACCCGCAAAATCATCAAATCTTAAACACAATTTCTTCTTGCTATGATGTTGGTTAAAAAAAAGAAAAAGAAAAAAAAGGGTAAATCAGTGAAAGGATAAAATTACAAACCAACATTTTAAGTGTTGATGCTCTCCCCTTTCTTTTGGGGCCAAAGAAAATGAATAAACTGAAGAAAAAGAGTTTAGTCATATCCCCATTCTCCTCTCCCTCTCAACCCTATCACCGTGTTAGTTTTGATTGTGTTTCATTGTCTTCTCTTCCCTTTAGCTCTGTTTACTTTGTACAATGGATGTGCAGCAGATCGGACACTAAATTACTTGTGAAAAAAATATGGTATTCACATTAATTTCATTCCTCATTATTTTTGGGCTTCAAAAGCGTTTTTATGATGAGAGCACAAAATCACAGATCAGATAGCAATAATATAACATGACGAAGAAAATTCTTGTTTTCACATGAGCTTCATAAAAACGCTTTTGAAGCCTGAAAAAAAATGAGGAATGAAATTAATGTGAATACCATATTTTGTTCAGAAGTAATTTGGTGTCCAATCTGCTGCACATAATCATTACAAATCCATGGCATCAATTTCTCTCAAAAGTTGACTTTTTTTTTTCTTTTTTACAGATTGAGCTTCTCCATTCTACAATGTAAACAGAGCTAAAGGGAAGAGAAGACAATGAAACACAATCAAAACTAACATGGTGACGGGGCTGAGGGGGAGAGGAGAATAGGAATGTGACTAAACTTTTTCGTCTTCAGCTTATTCATTTTCTTTGGCCGCAAAAGAAAGGTGAGAGCATCAACAATTAAAACATACCTGTGATGGTCACTAAGTAAAAGTCCAAATAGTCGACCACAACGCATGAATGACGACAAGATGAGAGGGAGAGATCGGAGAGTGGGAGACTAATACAAACAGTTGACCACGACCCACAGTGACGATGAGTAGTGAAGGAGAGATCAGAGAGTGGGAGACTGATACGTTGACGAGGTTGAGAGGGAGAGAAGAGTGGTCGTTCGTCGTCGTCATCCGTAAAAGAGGAGAGCCAGAGACTCAAGGCAAGTATGCAACACATTCAGATTTGTGAGCAAGAGAAGAAGCAAGCAATGAGCGTGGAGACCATAAATATGGGTGAAAATGCCAGGCTTCACCCTTAATAGGTCAAGTTTGTTTTGCTACAAGACGGCCTAAGCCTGGCCTATGGCCTGCTATAGGCCTTTTTTTCGGCTTAAGCTTGGCTTGCATATAGGCTAGGCCTGTGGCATGTTCAGGAGACCTATAACAGGCCACAGGCCTCACTGCAAAACAGGCCTTCTTCAAACAGGCCGAATTATATAAATTAATACTAATGATCTAAAATATATCATAAAATATGAAGCCAAATACAACAACATAACAATTTTAATTACATGTTCACCAATTTAAACCGAATCAATGTAAAGCTACTAGACTTTTTTCACATAAAATCTTCAATATAATTTCTTCTTCTGCTTCGAAGAACTTGAAATAAATTAATCAAATTTATATTATTAGAGCACAACACAATTGAACAAGTAATATGTATAAGAAATTATATTATTTTAACAATACAAAATTCATACCTTTCGTTTCTACTTTAAACTGTACTTGTTGCGAAGACAATCCCCAACACAAATAATTACCAATTGTGTTATATTCTCAGTCACACGTTCTGCTTATAACTTGCAACTAATTAACAAAGTGATGCTATTGGTAGAGTAGATGAGACTCACCATTTACAAGAACAAATCAACCAAGCATCTTAAGCCTGTCTAAAACTACAGAGAATGAACTATTGGGCTTCACTCAAATCAAATCCACTCTTAATTAAAAGATACAGACAAGGAACATTACAAAACAGTGGAACCAACCAAGCCTGTGTAAGAAAAATAAGCAAACAAAAATACAGATAATCAAGAAAGAAGTCAACTACAGTCAAAATTAACAAGTATATCAATACATAGGGTCATATATACAAAGGGATGAAAGCAAAACAAAACAAGGAAAATTGTGCTGCCCTATTTATTACACATACTCTAATAAGTAAGGAATGTCCTGTTCCTGGTTTCTAAATTACAGTATCAGTCACTAATTTTGGCACAGTTTACAGCCACTAATTTTTCTGTGAGCAACGGAAGCTGGGATCTGGGGCTTTTGGCACAGTTTATTTGGGGAAACTTCACAATCAATGGGTTGCGATAAAAAAGATAGAGTCGAGATAATAATAACGTTGTCCATATCAGAAATGAGATCAAGCTCGTTTCTCTTGTGAGTCACCCAAATTTAGTCCGTAGCTTGGGTTACAGGATAGGAGGAACTAAGCAAATAATCGTTTTTGAATTTGTGCCCAATGGAACACTATCTCAGCATTTACAAAGGTAAAGGGCTAATGTACTTCCATGGATAACAAGGCTCACCACAGATTGCTTAAACAAACAGATTGCTAAAGCTGAGAATCGAAATAAAAAACTAAAGCTGAGTAGAGTCAAAAACTTCTAAAAAAATGCTTACCGACGGCGACGGTCGACTAAGAGAGCACTGAACGAAGAAGAGGCACTGAACCAGCAGAAGGAAATGCTTACCGACGGCGACGGTCGACTAAGAGAGCAGAGAGAGGACAGGAGAGAAGGGAGTCGGACCGTCCGTGGTGAGAAGAGCGGCCGAAAACTGAAGTCTGAACGAAGAAGCAACAGGATAAGGTTTATTTTGAAAGAAGAATTGAAAATCAACGTGTAAGGGAGGGCAGAGGGATAATTACAGATTTATAATTTTATCATATAACAAGCCAATCTGACAGTCCTACAAAATTTATGGGTTTAAACTTCTCACTGCATTTAAAAGAAGGAGATTCCTACACACATATGAAATAGTGCGGCACATATATATATATATTATATATATATATGGGCCCCACCATTTTATGTGTGTGTGATATGAAAAACACTTATCCTACAAAAAGTGTTTTTTCCAATATCGATAGGTTTCGTCCTTATTAAAAAAAACAGACTTTAAAATAGGTTTTAGTTTGACTTTTAAACTTAATAGATCAGGTTTAGGTTTGAATTTTGGTAAAAATTTCAGTCAGAAACTTTTACTTTTTGAATCTTCGTTGTAATTAAAATAAAATTAATTTTTTTAGGTGAAATGTCTTTATTTTATTTATCTTATAAATTACCTTATTTATCTAATAAAAGCTCATATTTGTCTTGTGACTTTTTCTATTAGTCTTATAAATGGTTAAAATATTTTTAATTCTTTAGGTTCTTTTGAATCACCTTATTTATTTTGTAATTGTCTTTTTTTGTCTTAAAAATGCACATACTTGTTTCCACCCCTCTATAAACAACTTCGCAAGGGTAGGATTTGAATTTTCAGAAAATTTCAGTCAGAAACTTTTACTTTTTGAAACTTCGCTCTAGTTAAAATGAAATTAATTTTTTTAAAGGTGAAATGCCATTATTTTATTTGTCTTGTAAATTACCTTATTTATCCAATAAAAACTCATATTTGTCTTGTAATTTTTCATATTGGTTTTATAAATGGCTAAAATATTTTTAATTCCCTAGGAATACTTAGTTAACTCTTTTATCTTTATCTTCGCCCATTGATACCTAATTGATAACGAACTTGAATGGCGGTCCAATTCCATCCATTTTTTTTTGTTTTGTTTTGAATAGCTTTATTTATTTTGTAAATGTTGTTTTTTGTCTTGTAAATGCACACATTTGTTTCTACCCCTCTATAAACAACTTGCGCAATGGTAGGGTTTGAATTTTGAGAAAGTTTCAGTTAGAAGCTTTTACTTTTTGCAAGTTCGCTGTAGTTAAAATTAAATTAAATTTTTTAGGTGAAATACTTTTTTTAATACAAAAATACCCTTATTTTATTTGTCTTATAAATTATCTTATTTATCCAATAAAAACTCATATTTTTCTTATGATTTTTCATGTTAGTCTTATAACGGCTAAAATGTTTTTAATTCCCTAGGTTCTTTTGAATCGTTTTATTTTTTTTGTAATTGTTTTTTTTTAAATCTTGTAAACGCACATACTTATTTTATGAATTTTCATATTTATCTTCTAAATGACCAAGCACATTTTTAATTCACTAGGTTCCTTTGAAGTTTGAATCACTTTATTTGTCTTGTAAGTGGTTATATTTGTTTTGCGAATTTCCATAGTCTTGTAAATATCAAAATGTTTTTAATTCTTAGATTTTTTAAATCCTTTTTTTATCTTGTAAATATCTTTATTTATCTTGTGAATTTTATATTGAGTTAAGGAGCAAAAATACATATGGGTTTTTCCCCCATAAGCGCCAAAGACCACGTGATTATTTTTGGAGCAAAAATACACATCAAATTTCAAAACCGAGCAAAAATACCACCACAGTTAAATTGATTTAACATCCTGTTAAGTACCTTGTGAAAATACTAAAATGCCCCTCACCAACACCCTCTCCTCCCAACTCTCATCTTCGCGTCATCTCTCGCAACTCTTCATAAACGAAGAACGTGATGATTTAAGCACAATGATGATTCCCGCATTTGTGACTAACACCATAAAGTTCGAAACATTGCATTTATCGCAAATCACAAGCAATCGATAAGCATGCATGTCCTTCCCTCGAATTTTCATATGGGTATTTAAAACTGTTTGTATTCTAACAACCTTGTTCGAAAATGAAAATGCTTGTTTTTAGAAAATGAGGTCTTTATGTGAAAATAATCAGTGACCAACAACTTTAGACTTCGGGTCATTGTCGGAAAGATTTGAAACACCCTAAGGGACCATAGAACACAAGAAAGCATATGAAACACAAAGATGAGAGTTGTGAGATAAAGATGCAAAAGACGGAGCGGATAGAAAAAAAGGAAGAACGAAATTTTAAAGCAAAGGAACCAACTTTCCGGTTTCGATCATGAATCTGGAGAGAAATCAAAATCGCAAACCCAGATTTGGAAAGAAATCGAAATCACAAACCCAGATTTGGAGAGAAATCAAAATCGCAAACCCAGATTTGGAAAGAAATCGAAATCGTAAACCCAGATTTGGAGAGAAATCAAAATCCCAAATCTGATCAAAATCGCAAACCCAGATTTGGAAAGAAATCAAAATCGCAAATCTGATCGAAATCGCAAACCCAGATTTGGAGAGAAATCAAAATCGCAAACCCAGATCTAGAAAGAAATCGAAATCGCAAACCCATTTGGAGAGAAATCAAAATCCGAAATCTGATCAAAATCGCAAACCCATATTTGGGGGAATCGATCAAAATCCCAAATCTGATCAAAATTGCAAACCCCGTTTCCTTACCTGAGAATTCCTTCGCCTCGTGATCCTCCGCGATCGGATCAACGCCGAAACTAAGGTTGAAACTACCAGGAGGAATCGGATCAACGTCGAAACTAAGGTTGAAACTACCAAGAGGAATCAGATCAACGTCGGCCGGTGGAGGGTGCGTCATCGCCGTTGGTGGAGGGTGCGCCGTCTACATCGGATTCGAAATCTAAGAACGAAATCGCGTGAAGGAAGAAGGGAAAACAACTGATCGAACAAGGGCAATGAGGGAAATTTCAAAAACGTAGGAATTTTTTTTTTTAATAAAGTGGGGCCCACCACAAAGATAACTATAGCTATTAATCGTTGTTTTAACGGTGGTGGTATTTTTGCTCGATTTGAAATTTGATGTGTATTTTTGCTCCGAAATAATCACGTGGTCTTTGCTGGGCGCTCATAGGGGAAAAACCCATGTATATTTTTGCTCCTTAACCCTTTTATATTTATCTTGTAAATTATTGCCAACATGTTTTTAATTTCCTAGATTCTTTTGAATCCCTTTATTTATCTTATAAATATCTTTATCTATCTATATATGCTCATATTTATCTTTTAAATGACTAACATGTTTTAATTCCCTAGGTTCTTTTGAATCATTTTATCTATCTTGTAAATATCTTTATTTATTTAGTAAATGCTTATATTTTTCTTGTGGATTTCCATATTTGACACGTAATTGACCAACATGTTTGTAATTCTCCGGATTCTTTTGAACCCTTTTATTTATCTTGTAAATATTTAAATTTTTCTTGTGGATTTCTATATTTGTCTTGTAAATTGCTAACATGTTTTTAATTCTCTAAATTCTTTTGAATCTTTTTTTATATTTCTTGTAAATGTTCTTTTAAAAAGTAAAAGAAGAACATCATTATCTTTTCATGATCCGGCCAACCAAAATCAGCCACGCCTTTTCAATAGCCCCTAAAGAAACACACTCGTTGAAATACATAGTACATTCATGATGGAAAATTAGTCCTCAAAGCTATGTATGGACGATGACTTAGCTAAATTTCTTCATCCCAAGCGGCAATGGAAAACTGCATAAAATTACATAAAGAGGCCCCGATAGTTTTAAAAATTACATAAAGACAAAGAACAACGGTAGCGAGGAGGTGGAGATGGACGTCCGATGGGTAAGATTAGGATTGGAAGAAAGAAAGACTGAACTATATTTTTCAAAATATCTATGTCATTTTCTATAATTTTCTCTAATTCTTTACTGCCAGCTGGGATGAAATTTAGCTAATCATTGTCCATATAAGCCTTAAAAATACAAAAATCAAACTAATGGTCAATGGGTATATTTGCTCTACTTTTATAACTACATAGTCACTTTTACATACACAAAAACCACTTGGTATTGGTTGCACTTTTGAGAAAATCACATGTGTATTTGTACACCCTTCAAATAAATTTCTTTGACTTACTAAGCATCTGATCAGCCAACTACAAAATCGAAATCTGGTTTCAATACAATCAAAGATTTATCCTCCTTGACCACATGGGTAAAGATTCTTATTGCCAGCACCTCGAGGATTGTCATCCTTCCAGTCATCCTAGGCTCTTGCCTTCTCTTGGGCAGCGTCATCATCTTCATCTTCATGTTCTTCTCCTAGCCTTGACTTCTTATCATTATGCCAAGATGAATTGGCTTCTTCCATGAATCTGGCATTTCTCTCTTGCCATTTATTCATCATCTCCATTTCTCTAAGCCGATCCATCTTCCTTAATGCTCATGGTTGGCATCCTTCCACAAAATATTGAACTTAGCATCTCAAAAAAAGAGCTGAGATCAGAGCATCCAGGAAGACATGAAGACCCCTACTTAATCTAAAACAAAGATGTTTCATGAAATTTTTATGCAAGACTTTTATGATTATTCAAATAGTTTCTCTAGTATATCCTGACAAGATATTCAACTATATGGAATACTAACTCTCCCTCCATCAAAAGCAATGCATTTCTTTAAAAGCATTATGTGTTTTAAAAATTCTTTAATACCTTTATTGTTAAGATTTTTTAAGCACTAAGATACACGTTTAATCTATCTAAAAGACTAAAAATCTAAACCTAAAACTTGGTTGGGAAACCTAGCTGCCATTATTTCCCTCTCACTTGTCAGGTTTTCGTTCATAAAGCTGGCAAGTTCAAATATTAGCGGTTGGTGTTTGTGATCATGCGCCTGGGAAACATTTTTGCTCTTCCTTCTACAACATCTTGAGCAAAAGTGGCACAAGTGACTGGCATTTCCAGTTTAGCATACTTTGCACGAGCTATAGAATCACAATGCCATGCTTCAGCTTTTTCGGCAAGTTCATCAAGAATGTCTTGAGAGAATTTCTTATCTCCATCCTAAACCGGGTCAAAATCAAAAGATCCAATCAAGATCTATATGAATCAACAAAACATCTGCATAGCTTGTTCCTCTCTAAAAATGAACATTCATTTATTTGAGCATACTTCAAAAGTTAGAGCAGATTTTGAGCCCGTTTGGATAGCTTTTAAAAAAATGACTTTTTTCTATTGCTTTTTTAAAAAAGTGCTTTAATTAGAAGTTAAGCTATTTTACGTTTGACTACGCCATTTAAAAAGCATTTTTAAATAAACAAATTGTTTGGATGTTAAAATAGAGAAGCAATTTTTTATTAGTAAAATTACTAAAATAGGCATATAAAAGCACTTTTTTTTTTTTTTTTTTTACATTCGTTTAGATAAGAAAGCACTTATGTTAAAATTTTAAAAATATATATTATATTCAATAATTGAATTTAAAATTATAATATAATTGAATTTTAATAATATTAAAATTAAATTGTTGGTATAATTTTTGATAGACTTATATAAATCAAAGTTGTTATCAAATATTTCTTTTAATTTATATAATGAAATGACTAAAAAAAAAAATTAAATAGTATACAACAAGATAAGATAACTTAAAACTTCATTATCACTAATGAATAGTAATTTCCACTCAAAATGATCAACTACTATATTATAATTAATGCATTAATTAAAAAAAATTCATATCGTACCGTATTCCAAAATTAGAAATAATATTCATTATACTACAAGTTACTAAAAGCTAACGATGCACTCGACCTCTATCTAACAATTGATCTCTAATAGCATTCCTTGCTTCTTCCATCAGTCTGATAGAGTCTAGAGTTGGCCCTTCCCATTTATATTGTCTATGATCATCATTATTATCTTCAAACTCATCAATGTTCTCAAATCTTTTAGGCATATCTATATCACAAGAATCCATTCTCCTTATACAATTATGAAGAGCAAAGGTTGCCCATATCATAGCAAATTGAGTTTCAAGCTCAAAATTGGTCATATTCTGCAATACCCTCCACCTTACTTTGCAAATTCTAAAGGTTCTTTCAATGACGTACTCCTTAAACTTAAATGACAATAATTGAAGATTTCATTTTGTGATCTAAAAATTGGGGCCAATCTGAATTGAGGAAGATGATATCTTGTATTTTTATATGGTCATAAAAACCCTTTGAAATTAGGATATCCAAAATCAACAAAGTAGTATTTGCCTATAATAAAATATCGTTATATTTGGAACAACTGTATAATAATAATTGTCATCATTCACAATAAAATTAAATAATTACCTTCATGATGCGGGGGAAAATGTAATTGCGGCTTTCTGAGAGTATCCATGAAAATCTTTGTATCATGTGCAGAGCCTTCGCAACCCACCAATGCAAATGTAAAGCACATAATAAAATCACAAACTGTAACACCCCAAATTCCATACTTCAAAATGTGTCTGTTGACGCTTAGTTTTAGAAAAAATCAACAGAGTTTCAGGTGCTACAGTTCAGAGTAACGCGGAAACGGAGAACATGTGCTTACATTTGGATGGTGAGTAACTGATACAAAATGCCCAGACATATGCTGATGTCCTGACATGTACTGGTTATAATAAAAATAATCCCGAAGGAATATTCATGTGATACATTTACAGAACTTGTATATAATTAAAACTTTTGAATAGTAATTACACAATCTTACATCATGTCTTAATTGGACTTGTAGCGATGAACCCAACTAGTTAATCAAACAATTTGGCCAGGCCGGTGTCTAGTGGAAGTCTCCCCGAATTCACGGCGACTCATCGACTGAACCACATAGACGAATCCTTTCTAGGCACCAAACATTTTGAAATAACTAAGCTAGATTCATGCCAGAACTAGCCTCTCATCTCGACCGGTGCCTCTTCACGGCTCCGTCCACGACGTCTTCTTATATCCTGGTTCCTTACCTGAACTATTAGTCAAGGCTGAGATTCAATTTCCATTGAATCTCAGGTAACAGTTAACCTCATATGAAAAGTATGAACAGTATATATGACAGATATCCATTACATTTCAGCATCAACCATACATAGCACACAAGATATGTAAGGTTACAACAATACATAAGCACACAAAGCAGATGTAATGTCAACATAACAACAATACATAGCACACAGCACATGTAATGTCATCCACGTTTGCACTAACCAGTGCCACGACAGCTTCTCGTATCCTCAGCGCTAGGAAAACTCAACGGCATATCAAGACCATAACCCGTATAAAGCTGGATGTATATAAACATTTAAGACGAAGCATGACCCAAGACCTAGTCTTAGCCATGGTTCATGAATCATTCCATCACATATAAACATACAAGACACATCAGAGTTAAAGTTACTGTACGCGAACGTACCTTCCTTCCACGTGAATAGTAGTTACTATTCATATATACATCACTATTCATGAATAGTAATTTGTCCGTCCTTCGAATCCGACTCCAAACTTCCCGGATATCCTAACATATTACCATATCACTTAGAATAATAACTTAAGGGTTACCTTTGCCACTATTGACCTTTTTACCCTTACATTTCATGAAAAACGGAATTCCCAGCACTTTGGCCAGATTTTTCACTAACTTTGAAAAATCATAATTAATTCTACAAAAATCGAAATGAGGTTCTGTAAAATTTCACATAACCCTTGTTATGTCTATTTTTAAGGAAAAATAACGGCACAAACTCGAAATCTATGGATCATTCCCAGTTTTAATGTTTCTCAACACTGTTCAGATTGTAACTCCAGAAATAAGGCTTATCTTCAAAAATTCATATTTCCTTGTCCAAAGCTCAAAACGTTACAAATTATATATCAATGAAAAGCCCTGGATGTCTAATTTATTTCTGGAAAATTTCATGATTTTAGGACTTCATTTGATACATAAAATAACCGTCTCAATGTTCGCTGCCAGCCCAGAATTTAAAACTGGAAATTCTACAACTTTCACAATTTTGATCCATTGATCCAAAAATTATTTCCCATCATGTTTTAAATCCAATTTTCGTTCTAAACCCTTTGAAAAGCTTAAAAACATGAAAAGGAATTTTCTCCATAATTTTCTAGATTAAACCCAAGCTCTACCAAAAATCTAAAGGCTAGAGCTCAAGAACTTACCTCTTGAAGTTCTTACTCCTTCCTCCTCCTCTTGCTTCATCATTTCTCCTCTTTCTCTTATTCACAATCAGATGTTTGATTGTGTTTTGGTGTGAAGAAATGAAGAGGATTCAACTTCTATTTATAGGCAAAAGGTGGAGTATAATTTGGTAGGAGGTTGGAGGAATTTGTTAAATAATGTTGTAGTTTGGTGGAGTGTTGGTAGATAACGGTGACAATAGATGTAGAATATTTATGTGTGAATGTATGTGAGTTTGGCAAGAGGGTAGTATGTGTATATCATGTACCAATTTGCTTCATCTTTAATTGAGGTGTGAAGATGGAAAAATAATGTGGAAGGATGAAGTAGAAAGATGACCATTTAATATAATATTCACACTTCTTCCAAACTTCCAACTCCTACGGCACATTCATATATACATACACATCTTCCAATTTTCCATGCATGAGCCACTTATGTGGACTTTTCAACACTAATTTATTATTATTTTATTTCATCCCATTCTTCACTAAATCTTCAATTCCTACCGGCACAATCAACATGCATACACATTCTCCAATTTTTCCTCATGTTGGCCGAAAGTCATTGTAAGAGGGTGGTAGATGTTGTGTATGAAGAAATCAAATACCATTTCATACTCCAACCACTTTATAATTATTTACCAATATCCGAGTACCATTTAATATTTATTTGCAAATATTAAATTAAGTATTGAAAATTAAATCCTTAATTCGATATAAGGATTTTCTTCCAAGTTTAATTTCTCTAAACCATAATATATTGGCTCTAGAATTTATAGATCAAAAATTACTCCTTTAACTATTTTTCCTTGAATTATTGGGAAAATAGGCCTTAAAATCCAGAAATTAGCATTAAAACTATTTAGGCCAAATTTTCATAATAAATTCCCATAAAATATTTCTTATTTTCAAATCCCAAAATTTGGGATATTACACTATACAATCCTTAAAGTATGACCAATATCGTTAATCTTCCTTGATAAATTTTGGAGCATCTTTAAACATATTATCAGCAGGTTTAATAATTCGAAGACCTAAACTGTTAACAGAGCTTAATACACGATTAAATTCCCTCCACACTGTCTCTCCAAAATGTTGAAATCTCTCTTTAACGTCTCTATAAGTGGCTCCATGACCAATCATGTACAAAAACATTATGGTCACGACTTCCTCAACGCCGACATGTTGTGTTGGCTTTAATCCAAAGTGTTGAGTCAATTCGCTCACCAAATTTCTGAACACATGCTTTCTCATCCGAAATTGCTCAAAAAATTGATTTTCATTTCCTCTTTTCAATTCTTCTACCCATCCATGTCTAGAAAGAATTGATGTTCTCTTTTTCTGTTTGTGTACATATAGAGAATAATAATTTGAGATAGCAACAACAACTACTCTAGTTGTAAGTAATGTATTCTTCTTCATAATATAATCTATTTGCATTTTCATAGTTATCGCTGTCTGTGTCAAAGATATCAGACATCCTGTGCAACCAAACAAAGAATATCAATAAACAATTATGATCATATTGTCTAAACAAAATAACTTTGTTCCCATAATTCCCAAACAACTATCTAATAAGTGCAATGAATAGACTATAACAACAATTCAAGTTCAAAGATTATGCCATATAATCTCATGTTTAACATTAAATAGTTATTCATGTTCAAGTACAAACTTAACACTATACTATAAACTATCTATAGTTTTGAACATCTTCAACTTCAAATATGCTCAAATATGATAGAGCAAGCTTAAGTTCATTTTCCACGTAATGAACAAATGCCTCTCTATTTTGTTTATTGAAAAAGATTCGAGAGGCCGACATGTATGTAGGCTACCCTTCACCAAACCCAACACATCTTTTAACAGAAGAAGACATCTACTCATGCTAAAATGGTCATTTGTATTTGATGTTTGTGACATTTGGTCAATATTTTTAAGGATCCAGTCAAGGGAGTGTTGCAATTTGTCAGCTATCCCTTGCCTTATCTCTCTTTTCCTCCCTCTCTTCTTTTTATTGGATAATTATTTCATGCACTTGGCCTTTGATTGTGATCCAATTGATGTTCCTCAGTATCCCCTTCACCCACCCCTTCATCCTCCAAAACATGATCACTATCACAAGTTAAAATACCAAAACCCTTAACTTTGTAGAGAACCTTTGACTAAAAAGGCTAACATGGAAAAAATAATAACAAAAAAATATGCATAAGCAAATTTTCTAATAATAATTTATTATTTGAAAAAAATAACCTAGGGAAAATCTCATTAGGGTCTTAATGGGCCAAAAAAATGTCAAAAAAATCTTATTGACAACTCATTCAAGTAGAGAATTAACAACTCTATCGTAGATTTTAACGACTCCTTAACATTTTTTTTATATCATAATTTTCTCATCTACTTTTTTAAAATTTCCTTGGTCAGGATTTTCCAAAAAAAAAAAAAAAAAAAAAAAAAAAAAAAAACTATGCAGTGTCGCAACCCAAAGCCTCACTCTCGCATGGTATCTCCCCTCTTGGAGTCCACATTAGGTGCCCAATAATTAGGTGCCCCTTATGTGCTCATACCTCTATTAGAGGCATGGGCATTTTTTATTTTTATTTTTTATATATTGTATTTATTTATATTTAAATTCTATGATGTTTTCTAAAATGTTTTTTGCATTCAATATCTTAAATTAATTAGTTTTCAGTCCCCGCATTCGAAATATTTATCGTAACACTAGTAGACTAAAAATTAATTAATTTGAGATATCGAGTGCAAAAAAAATTATAGAAAACAACATATAATTTAACTCTAAATAAATACAATAAATAAATAAAAAATAAGAAAAAATAAAAAATATACTCATATCTCTAATAGAGGTATAAGCAGGGTACTTAATTATTGGGTATCTAATATGGACTGCCCACCCAATAATATGGACTGCCCGTCTTGTGCTTCATAGTTGACTCTGACACCATTCTCAATACCATGGAAGGTACCAAATTTTCTGGGGATCGGTCGCCAGTGAACTTGTTGAGGAATGTGAGGTATTATGCTGCCGATATTCCATGGAAGGTAGCCGTGGAAGTTGTTGATGATGATGAAGATGGCGTTCATATCAAGAAAGTAAGAATGATATAGGGACTGGTCTAGTCAAGCTATCAAGCCTGAGACGTAAGAAAAATGAGTTGTTAGATAGAAATTGCTATAGGAAATTACCCTGGAGCTTGTTATCGCTTAAATCAAGATCGTAGAAAAATGGGTTTCGGATGATTTCTTTAGGGACTGATCCTGTGAGGTTGGAGTTGACATGGAAGAATGTTATCTCGAGGATTCACAGGATTAGAGAGAGATCTAGGCATGAACCTTGACGAGCATAGAGATATCGGCTTGATTGAAATCTCATCCTAAAACAGCAAGCTCATCAGAATATGCTTTTGCTTGATTTTTTCCCTCACCTTCCTGATTTATTTTTTTGGTTTAGATGAATGTAGAGTGAAGGACAGAGGAAGTGAAGGAGATGAGGACAGTGGAAATGTGATTTTTTTTGGGGAAAATTACGCACTCCCAAGGAAGATAATTTATCACAATAAAGTCTCTTGAAATCATGATTTGGACTTCGTGTAATGATTTGTAAATGTAAAATTACCATTTTGGACTTCTATTTAATTATTTTCATTTCTTAAGTCCAAAGGCTATTTACAACAACAAATGTTATATGTACAATAGAAAAAGCATATATTAACAACCATTGAAAACCAAATTTTTTTTTTTCATTTCTCACGCCCGTCAGGCTATTTACAACAACAAATGCTATATTTACAACAGAAAAAACATATATTTAAAAAAACCTTAGAAAACCTGGATTTTTTTTCATTTCTCATGTCCAGAGGCTATTTACAACAACAAATGCTATATTTACAACAGAAAAAGCATATATTAACAACAACCTTCGAAAACATGGATTTTTTTTCATTTCTCACGTCCAGAAGCTATTTACAACAATAAATGCTATATTTACAACGAGAAAAAGAATATATTTACAACAACCTTCGAAAACCTGGATTTTTTTTTATCTCACGTCCGTAGGCTATTTACAACAGCAAATGCTATATTTACAACAAAAAAAGCATATACTAACAACAACTTTCGAAAACCTGGATTTTTTTTCATTTCTCACGTCCATAGGCTATTTACAACAACAAATGCTATATTTACAACAGAAAAAGTATATATTTACAACAACCTTCGAAAACCTGGATTTTTTTTTTTCATTTCTCACGTCCGAGGCTATTTGCAATAACAAATGCTATATTTACAACAGAAAAAGCATATATTCACAACATCTTCGAAAATTTTGATGACTATATAAGACTAGCTTAAGAAGTGAATATCATTTCAAAATATTAAAGTTGTATGAGTAAGTCACACCATAGAAAATATCAAACACAAATGAACAAAGCCAAACAAATGTTAATTACAATAAACAAACACAAAATTTTGACAATGATAACATAAGGAGACCCAAAATAAGCCTAAACCTTCAAACGAAAAGTGAGCCAAAGTAGAAGAAAAATCACAACCAAAGAAAAAAAACCCTAAACGTTCAAAAGAAAGTGAGAAAGTAGGAGATAAATCACAACTACCGAGAGAAAGAAACCCAAATCTTCAAACGAAAAGTGAGCAAGCAAGCAAAGGAAAAATCAATCACAAGAACAGAGAAAGAAACGAAACCCGAAGAAACAAGATGCAAAAGTTCCGCAACATGTATTAAGGAAATTTTGGAATTTCGTGCGAAAATTCCTTAATACATATTAAAGAAACTTCCGTGTGATTTTCTCGATTTAAGTAAACTTAGCGAAATTTAAACCCTAGCAAGTGGCAAGCAAGGATATCGGGTTCTTAGGAAGGAGATACATTACAGGGAAGGAGAGAAGCAGGTCGCGAATAGAGGAAGCAAAAAATAGAGAGAGGAGAGAGAGAGGAGAACGAAGAAGGAGAACGGAGAGAGAGTGGAATCATGAGAGGGAAGGTCAGATTGGTAATTGTACATTTAGATTTAATTACAACCAGGTCCCTTGGGACTTCTATGTAATTTCATGATTTCAAGGGACTTTATTGTGATAAATTCTCTTCCTTGGGACCTGCGCGTAATTTTCCCTTTTTTTTTTCCTTTATCAGCTTTCACATTAGCCTTATCAGTCAAAGTTCTCCCTCTAACAGTAAAGTCAAGAGAGTCAACGGTTTTGGTATTTTTTTCCCACTTTTGAGAACTCATGTATTTTTATACCTCCAACGAGCATATGGTGTTAGGTGTATTTTGAGTAAAAGTTTATAGGTCTTTTTACATCTTCACCCTAGAAAAACAAAGAGTTAACGTGTCAAAATACACATGTGATTTTTTCCAATGTGCGTCCAATACTAAATGCTTTTATAAGAGGAAAAAGTGATTATGAACTTCTAAAATATGTGCAAAAATATTTATTGATCATTAGTTTGACTTTTTCTTACTGTTAAGGCATCAGTTAATGTAACAATCTAGAAAAAACATATGACTAGGCAAAGATTAATATATATATATATATATATTAAAATGGTTTTGTTAAAGTATAATACAGGAATATAATCTGGATTGGGAATAAATTAATAATGTTTTTAAAATGTTTCTCAACACTCTAGTATATTATTTGTATTTTCAGTTTCTACAATGTTTTTGAAGAGTATTGTGGAAAACCAAACTCGTTGGGAGGCTGATGTTCTTGACAATCCATCGCATCCAGAAAATGAATTTTTATTTTCCTTTGTTATTTCACAGGTGAGTTGTCGACTTAGGGTTAGTTTGGTTTGAGGGAGTGGGAGGGAGATCTTTTACCTCCTCTTTACCAAAAAGCCTATAGAAACTTTTCAATAATTCAAAAATAGGGATAAGGGTCTTAAATGCCATGGAAGTTTTCACTTTGGAGCACTAGTAAGACAGAAGTTTTTTTTGTCTCTTATTTGCCCTGGAAGTATTAAAATCATAGCAAAAATGCCCCTGCCGTGACAAAGCTGCAACGTGGAACGTTAAATGGCCACTTGGCATTTGATGGAAGGCCACGTAGGATTGAAATTGGACAATTGGTTGACACATCAGCTCCTCCTCTCCCACGTATTAGAGGCAAAGAAATTAGGGCACCGACGGAGGCAATTTTAGGAGGATGAATCGAGAAGACCTGAAGAAAAAATTCGCTTGCTGGGTGTGGAAGGAGATGGATCCCTGAGACTCGACTCATTCGTTTTTGTCTTCTTCGTGGATGGAGTGTGTCGGAAAAGGATCGGTGTTTTGATTTGGAAGGTTGCTCCGGGATTTGCTTGAATTTCGTTGAAATGGCGATCTCCAGTTCATCATCGATTGTAATGGGAACAAAAGTGACTACTTGCGCGCAACCGTGGTGTTGAACGTCTATGATCTCACTCCAACTGTGGTGTTGCCTCCATTCGGTTCGCATTTTTGCCTCTAATACATAGGAAGAATTTAATGGTTTGAGGATTAAATTATTAAATTTAGAGGAACCTTTCACTGGTAGAAGAAGAAGCCACCTGCAGCAGGGATTTCCATGGCAAACTCTGTGTAGCAGAAAACAGAGAGCATGGCGAAGAAGCCGGAGGCGATGTAGCACAACACAATGCTGGTCTGGCGTGGTCGTGAGCTTCTTGACCGGTGAGGACGAATATTCCGGCTCCGATCGTGGACCCGAGGTCGAACCGAGATAAGGTCCCACCCGGTTGAGGCGGCGTTTCATGTCGTTATCCCTTTCCTTTCTGATCTCATTGGTCTCGGTGGCGTCGTTGGATCTGCTGGTCAGGCGATCCTTAAATCTCAACAACGTTTGTGTCAACGTCGTCCGGTAGGTTGTCCAACTTTGGAAGGACTCTTCTGGGAAGAAATCTTGCTTGCTCCATCTTCTCCAGTAGCTTCTCTGTGAAGAAGGAGCAGGGTATGCCCTAATTTCTTTGCCTCTAATACGTGGGAGAGGAGGAGCTGATGTGTCAACCAAATGTCCAATTTCAATCCTATGTGGCCTTCCATCAGACGCCAAGTGGCCATTTAACGTTCCACGTTGCAGCTCCGTCACAGCAGGGGCATTTTTGCTACGATTTTAATACTTCCAGGGCAAATAAGAGACAAAAAAAAACTTCCGTCTTACCAAGCCTCCAAAGTGAAAACTTCCATGGCATTTAAGACCCTTATCCCTTCAAAAATATACTCTCAACAAAAAATAATATTCCCTTCATTAATGGCAATTTGGTCAATTTGCTACTTTCCACTCCCTTCCCTCCCATTCCCTCCCCTCAAACCAAACATACCCTTAGAAGAGGAAGACCCAATCCGATTTGCTTTGCTGATTTGTTCCTAATTTTGTCATAACCTTCTAAGCTTGTGAGTTCATTGTGAAAATTTCCTCAACGACTAAGCTAATCCTATTTGTGTTGCGATTTCTTATGGCAGGTATGGAGACCGAAGAGAGTAGTCAGAGATGATGTAAAATAGCGGAACCTGATCTTTTCTTGCAGTGGGGAAATAGAAAACGGCTGAGATGTGTGAGGGTGAAAGGGATGCAGATTCTTCTTAGAGTCCCTCCCAGCATCTTTTAATTATAACCGTCTAATATTGATCCAACAACTTAGAAATACACATATCATCTATTTTTCAAAACTTCAAATTATTTCACGCGGTAAAACTATCTCACGCTATGGAGATGAAATTTTAAAAAATAGATTATGTGTCTTTTTCTAAACCGTTGGATGAAATTTTAAAAAGTAGATCATGTGTCTCTTTCCAAAGCGTTGGATTAAAATTAGACGGCTATAATTAAAAGATAATGAGAGAGGTTGAGAAAGAGGACGCTAAGAGAAGGTGAAAGACCCTCAGATTTCATCGCAACTGAACGGTGGAATTCGAAGAAAGCTTACATCAACGATAGATCTGGGAAAGGGAAGGGAACCTATTTTTTTTTAATTTATTCCCAATCTAGATTATATCCCTATATTATGTTTTAACAAAACCATTTTAATATATATTATATTAATCCTTGCCAAGTCAGATTTGTTTTCCTTTGCCTAGTCAGCATGTTTTAACGGCCACGTCTATAACACCTCAAAAATCAAACACCAAATATTTAACCAAAGTATTTAAAATATTGCCAATTAACAAAAACTCACTTTTACAGGGTCAAATTAATTTCTCAAAATATTTTAGAGTTAATAAACTGCAGGAAGTCTAAGTGGTAAATATAAATGACAAAACATGAACTCTAGAAATACAAAAGAGCCTTTAAGGCTTACTCCGTAGGTGCCTTCCTTTGCTCCTTACTAGAATAATGACTTAAAAAAGTGAATATTGTAACCATAAGATCCAAAGATCTCAGTAACCATTGGTTATTAAAAAATATACATGTAAACCAAGATGAAGAACATACGGTTTTAAAATTAGGTTCAACTCACAATAATTTATTAATTATTATTAATATAAAACCTTTCATAAACTAGTTCTCAATTTGGTTACCAAAAAACCCTCCAAAAAGGGTTCTAAGATAATTGAGCATCAATTCATTTTCCAAATATCATTAACAAGAGATTTCACAAAACATGTTTCAATCTTGTTACAAAAATAATTATACAAAAGCTTTATCATTCAAATCATAAATCACATATATAACATCTCAAGCAAACAACTCGATTTATAGACCATCCTTATTACCCCTTTCCAACCTTATAATCGCTTATTGGAGCCATAGGCTAACACATAGTCTAACAGAAACATTCATTTAACTAGGTTGTCCCAAACTCACTAATTCTTGAGATGTACCAGGCCAAAGATGCAGAGCTCAAGTCTGAAATATGGCTCCTCTCTTTAAAATAATACAACTAAGGAGGTGTCACATGTCACACAGCTCCAATGTGTAATCCTGACCAAAGGGAAACATGGAAGAATGAGCCTTGTCAAGTATCATTCACTATGCATCGAGTGATGACATAACACATGGTTAGAGATCTCATCATACAAAATTCTCCTTACTCCAACCCATCACAACTCCACAACCATCTATATGCATCAATGACAAACAATCACAATATTGTCATGTATATACAAATTCCAAATTACGAGTATAGTTCCAAACATGATTTATCAAATAATCCATCCTCAGTCATCTTTAAGATGACAAATAACATCATCTAAAACATATAGTGTTAATTTAAAATCATTTATAATAAATTATATTTTCATCATAACACATAAGCATAATAAAAGATAAGGTAAAAATTTTGCACTAAAATTTATAAGAATACCTTGACTAGGATGCTATTTTCATATTCTTTTTCTATTGTGAATAATATGAATTTATTATTTTGTATAATAACTATAATTTTCGCTACTACACATAATCACACATATATAATGCTTAATAAATAATGATTATTAATAAATAATGGTTACAACGAATAACCATTATGTATGTTGAGGCGGAGGTCGCACAAAAATATATAAAGCTAAAACATAATGGTTAAATATGCGCGCCATCATGTATTGAGAAGCGGAATTCGCGAAAATAAAAATATAATGGTTGTAATTATTACCCATTATATATTTACACACAAAAATGACTGCTCTTTCTAAACAACCATCATGTAATACTTTCAAATGATTTATCTTCCAACTTGATATCAACAAAAATATAAATATAATGATTATAACAAGTAACCATAAAGTATGATTTCTAAATTAAATACGTAACGGTTGAAAATAATAATAACCGTCATATATAAAAATGCAGGATTTTGAAAAGAAAAAAAATTATTTGACAATACCTGATAGTTTTTCACAAAGAACCATTATTTATTCTTTAAGAATATTTAATGGTACAAAATGATAACCGTCATATATAAAAATTCAGGATTTTAAAAAATATCAAATATAAGGTAACGATATTCTAAAACAATTTATTTGATAATACTTGATGGTTCTTGTAAAAGAACTGTTATTTACACTACAAAAAAATATGTTTAGTGACGGACAAAATCCGTTGCTAGAAAGAGAAAATCCGTTGCAAATAGATTTTGTGACGGAAAAAATATGTAAGAAAAAAAAAACTCGTAGCAAACAAAATTTGTGACAGATTAGAAAATCCATCGCAAATTGAGGAATTAGAAAAAAATATATTATGAAATAAACAATACCGAATAATATATTAAAAAAAAGTGTATATGAAGAAATATATACAATCGCAATCATAAAAAATTATACATAAACAAAACGAAATATAAATAACAACGTTGCCAATAAAATGAAATAAAAAGCACAAAAATAATAAATATTTTATACACCAAGTACCTATAGAATGAACAAATTAGAGCTTTGTATTCCACAAGTACAAAAAATCAAATAATACAGATACATATAGATATTTTTGAACATGAACCCTAAAAGGCGTAGGGTTTGTGGTGAGATCTCTGTAAGGCCTTGTTGGTATTCAGTAAAGAGCTAACAAGTGTGGGTTTGTTTTAGAAAACGTGTTGGAGAATTAAATTAAAGAACAATGTCAATAACTGGAGGACCCCGATACTCAATGCCCTCTATTTGAGAGTTCTCTGGCATCTCAATTTCTTCCGACCATCCATACATATCTTTTTCCTCTTCTCCAACTTCACTCTCTCCATCGGCAACATTAACACTACCGATTAAACACAAATCAAAACTAAAGAATGTACAAGACTTTCTCAGTGATTATCCATAACAAAAGTAACATGAACTTACTGAAAAAAGTAGCATATGAAGTGTTACCCCCAGTTGCGGGATACAACACTGAAGTATCACATGGTGCAGTAAACACGGATACAACAATTTTGATGGTGTTGATGCTGCGTTCTCAGTGACTATCCATAACAGTGTTGTCACATAGGCGGAGCGAGAAATTGTAATTAGGGGGCAAATATTACATAATAGAACCCAAATATTCATGAAATTATATTTCTTCCCCACAAACATTTCAATATCCTCATTTTAGTCCCGTCACGAAACAAATAGTGGGGACTAAAATGAAAATATTGAAATTTGTATGAAGCTAAAATATAATTTTCTAAAAATTTGGGTGGTGTTCTATAATTTTAGGGGGTGGGGGCCACCCCTAACATCCCCCGCTTCGCCCGTGAGTATTGACGCCGCATTCAAAGACTGCCATTGAAAACATCAGCAATCATTTACTTGTATTATGGTTAAAATAAAAAATAAAAACTCAAAATGAGAACACCAGCTTTCAAATAATTACAAGAACTCCAATCCTTAGAAAATTCCTTTGCAAGTTTCTCTTTTTCTTTATCTTTTGCAATTTTTGCACCAGAAAATTAAGTTTACAAATCTAGTAGTGTTTGCAAATTCACACGAGAGAAGCAAATAAAGGCAAGGCAAATATAAACCGACAATCACAATTAAAAATTCTATTAAAGGTAAACCTCATACTGAAAATTCTCATCAAATTTATTCACTACTTATTAGTGAACATGCATTAATAGAATAATGGAAAGGGAGAATCTCATATAAAGACGATTTATTATTTTCCAATAATACCCCTAACCATGGCAGGTTGGGTTTCTCTCCTCATCCTTTTCTCATTATCTCTCGTCATATTCGTTCAATTAATATCATACTACTTCATTTTTCTCTCATCTTCCCAATCAATAGCCCAAATGGGCGAATGACGAAGAGGAGAAAAAAAGCTAAGGAGATAATCTCCTTCCAACCACGGAAAAAAAAGAAGGAAAAGTAAGTATCTCATGTCACTATGAAACAAGGGAGAAAGACGAGTTGAGTAGGGAAGAGAAGCAGAGTTAACAGAGGGGAAGTCCTCTGTTTATGTTGTCAGAATCAGTGAGAGACAACGCATATGACTCTCCGGCTGTTATATGGGCTCTCGCTGTGTTGTGGTGGATATGGTTACAGGAAAACCCACGTGGAATAGCTTGGACAAGTTGGAATTGAGTAATATCTATTCACTGTTGCTTCGAATTGGGGTTGAGGAAGAAATGCCGGAAATTCCCGATGAATTATCAGAAGACGAGATGGATTTTTTTAAAGAAGTGTTTGGTGAAGGATCCGATGAAGAGATGGATGGCGATGATGCTTATGGAGCATTCCTTCATAAAGCAGGATGGTGAAGAAAAATCGTCGCCAAGAACTCACTTCGATTTTCCATATTGGGTTTAAAGCAAACTCGCCGAAATCCGACAAGTGGCGTGAGTGGGAATTTGATACGTCGTCGAGTGTTACTAGCGGAATTGGAATCTGAAAGCGATATGGAAGATCTAAAATAGTTGCAACAGCCATTATTTGTGGCAGCCCCGAATCTCAAGACGTCAAGAAACCCAGAAACGTCTATAATACGCGATTGAATTAATGCCCATTCTTTGATTTCTTTCCATTATTTTAATTAATGTCATATCGCTCCATCTGATTTGTCCATAATACACGATCAAAATTGAATTTATTGGGGGTTTGTATCTCAAGAGTTGATTCACAAACTTTTCATTTTAGTCTGATGAGCAAGATATAGTCATATAATATACTATTTCTTTTTTCTTTTTTTAATTTGAGGGATATCAAAGGAGAAGGAACTCAATCCACTATTTCTCTTTGCCACTCTCGTCATTTTTGAAGATTTCAAGTTTTTTGATGGGTTATGAAGACTCTCAATACTTTTCTTTATTTCTCACATAAACAAATGCCTTTTTATTAAAATAAAACATTGACTTAAATAATGGGAGAATCCAATATAAAAATGGTTGAAATAGAAAAATCTTATATAAGATTGCTAAACTCAACAATATTGTTCTGTCTCCAAGTTAGTTAGTTAGTTAGTTAGTTTTTTTAATAATTAAGGATTATATGAAAAAGAATGCCCCAAAATGTAGGGTCAGCCCTCACTAGCATGCTCTCAGACCAGTTCTTCAAAAACAAAAGTTTTTCTTACCCCAGATCTAAAAGAGCCGACCCGTTTAGACCTTAGCTTTTTAGAGTTTGTTTGGTGTTGAGGGAAGAGAGAGAATTTTTTTTTCTCATCTTTATTAAATAGGCCATAGTGAAAGTGGAGCCTAAATACTCAAGAGGGGGATGAATTGGGTATTCTTAAAATTTTAAGAACTAGCTCTGTTTTGGACAAGTGAAAATAGAGTATATCAGAGGAGAAAGGTAAGGAAAGCTTGCACAAGAGAAATTATCCTGGTTCGGTCTTATCCTTGACCTACATCCCAGTCCCAAGCCACACTTGGGATTTTCAATCCACTAAAACTCAACAATTGATTACAAACTACGTACTCGAGTAGTTCTCTCACTAGAACTCACTCCCCCTTACAAGTTGCAATCAATACACCCAACCACCAAGTCCCCTGACTTGTGGTTATCTTAATCAATGAATGATTTATAGAAGTAACTCTCTTACAGAGCAGATAAGATGAACACTGAAGTACAAGTATCAAATTGATACAATACAGAAAGAAGCTGAACACAATAAATGATACTTAATAAATTTTCGCTCTCGGTAGGTGTATCTGCTTGAGAAGAAGTTAATGCACTCTATTTATAGGTAGAGAACATTAAATGACCGTTGCTTGATGAATCCAACCGTTGTAGGTGATTAGCTTAAGGTCCGGTCATCTTCTCTCTCTAAACTTCGCTAATCCAGGTGTTAGATTGATCGATGTGATTCTCGAGAATTTGCCCGTTGGAGATTACTTTGCTTGTTGTAGTAAGCATTCTTTAACGTTCGAAGGCGTGCTCGGATGAATTAGGCGAAAGTAGGTAGATTTGCGAGAGGTGCATTAAATGCACGAGCACCTTTTGCTTTTTGCCTTGATCTTCATTAATCTTCATTTGTGCTAACTGAAATTCACTCAATAAACTTTTTAAACATATCTGGGAACATAAGTGAATGATTTATGAAAGCAACAGGATTAAACACGAGTGATTTGCAAATTCGTATAATTCAAAAATCAGTTTTTACCGTTGAATACTGCAGTATGTTCATGCTTACTGCAGTATTGCACTCTATACTGCAGTATCCAATGGGATACTGGAGTATGCACCTTTCAGAGGTAAACCAATCGTGTTTTGTGTTTGAAGGACAACACCTATACTGGAGTATACGCTCCTTTACTGCAGTAAGCAACTTTGTTTGAAAAATCCTTTTGCTCTCTGGAAGTCTAATACTCGAGTTTGGCTACCCATACTGCAATATTGACTTAGTTTAAAAATCCTGGTTACTCTCTGGAAGTCCAATACTGCGGTAAGCAAACCTATACTGCGGTATTGACTTAGTTTGAGAAAACTTGGTTGCTCTCTGGAAGTCCAATACTGCGGTAAGCAGACCTATACTGCAGTATTGACTTAGTTTGAGAAAACTTGGTTGCTCTCTGGAAGTCCAATACTGCGGTATGCAAACCTATACTGCAGTATTGACTTAACTTGAAAAACTTGGTTGCTCTCGGATGTCCAATACCTGCGGTATGCAAACCTATCTTGCGTATTGACTTAACTTGAAAAAACTTGGTTGCTCTCGGATGTTCAATACCGAGGTATGCAAACCTATCTTTGCGATATTGACATAACTTGAAGAACTTGGTTGCTCTCGGATGTCCAATACTTGCGGTATGCAAACCTATCTTGCGTATTGACTTAACTTGAAAAACTTGGTTGCTCTCTGGATGTTCAATACTGCGGTATGCAAACCTATACTGCAGTATGCAACTATCAGAATGTTTTTAAACTGACTTTGCAAACTTCAAAACATGTTTTACATTTGTTGTTAATCATCAAAACATATTGAGAACTAACACATAGAAAATTTTCAACATTCCAAAAATACACTTTCAACAAAAAGAAATATTATTCTCATTAACGGCAATTTGGTCAATATCGTTCCTATAGATTTATCTCCTCTCTTCAAATCAAACACATGCCCGCGGCCCTGATTCTCTACTTTTGGATCAGCAAAAATTACACCGTTTTTGCTCTTCCCCAACCTTCAGTCAGATCCCTAATGCGCGACCCATCTCACCATGCGACCCGAATGCAGATCCTAAGGACCCATCGAAACTGCCACTCCAGACGGCATATATTCGGTGATTCTACAGAGTTTTTTGGTGGCTTCGACGGCAATGATCTCATAAAGAATTTCAAAACACAACGCGCACAATAACTTAACAGAGATATGCACCCAAATCAAACAAGGATTCATGGAGAAGCATGTTCGAATGATTTCTAAAAATTTTCATGTTTGAATCCAAGAAAGTGCAATGCGATAACAAAAATTCTTTCTATAATTCCAATGACGGCACAACATGAACACAATCATTGTATTCCCATAACTAGAACATGAGTATATAAACAAAATCATGTGGAATGCACAATATAGGCATAGCATGAGTTCGGATTTTTCAAACCGGAGACCAAAATTAATTTCCTCAGTGCCAATAATCAAACTCTCAAACAAATTGAAGATTAAGCCGATCAAATTAATAAAATAATATATTGATGCTCAAAATATTTCCCAAATAGGAAAAAAAATTTAAACCCAATGCATCATATAAACAAATAGCAGGCCAAGGAGATCAGAAACAAGGCTCACATGATGGAAAAAATATAGAAATAATCCTTAATATATAATATATAAATTCTAAAATTAAGAGTTAGCTTTATCGTATTACTTCGTCTAGCCCACGGTAAAAGATGAGGGATAGTAGTCCGGGAAGTGGGAATAGCCATGTAAGTACGTGTATCGAGTGTATCCGAGAGTTACGCCTTCCGATCCTAATTATAGAACAATATTTAGGAGTTGGTTTTGATCTTAATTATAGGATAACATTCTAATTTTTATCAATTTCTTCCTAAAATACCCCTATTTTATTCTCTCAAGTGTGTTTGGTTTTTGGTGAGTATATGTATGTGGGTGGTGAAACTTTTAAATTGTTGGATTTTAATTCATTTATCGATCAGCTGACGTTAATACACGGGTACAAAAAGTGCTTTTAAAACCGAATGAAAATACGCCTCTAAGACCGGATCTGGAACCAGTCTTGATGCAGGCGGTCTTAAAAGTCTGTTACTTTTGAGACCGGATAAGTGATCAATATTAAAAATAAGACTTTTAAGGCCGGATGTTTAAAACATCCGGTCTTAAAAATAAATAGGCTGTAAAAAAAAAAATCTCTCCCTCTGGCAAATCACCGACATCGAAGCAAGTTGGCCCCGTCATTACAGACCTTCTCCTCTGTCAATGATGGCGTACCACCTTGGGCTTCCATGCGTCAGTTTAGAGAATGTATTGGGGATACCGGTCTGATTGAAGCTAAGGTTCTGGGTGAGAAGTTCACTTGGGAGAGACGGGACTTGAAGGAAAGGCTGGATTGGGTTTTTTCCAATTTCAATTGGATCAATTGCTTTCCTAACTTCACTTTGTACATCATGGGATTAAATTTGAATCTGATCATAGGGTCGTTGTGGTGAATTCTAAACCTTCAACACAAAGAACCTGTCCTCAGAAATCCTTTTCATATCAAGTTGCTTGGACCCTGGAAAATGATTTTAAGGACATTACGAGGAAGCCCGCGAATAGGAATTGGCTCCAAGGCCTTCAAAGTTTTCAAAAGTACGCCACGGAATGGAATGATAACTTAGTGTGGGCAACTTTTCAAAAAAGAAAAGAGAGTTGGTTCGTAGGCTTGAGGGTATTGATAGATGTCGGCAAATGAATCTTTGGACCGGTTTGTGGTGTGTGGTTGTGAAGACTCCACACTTACAAATCATCTTGAAGAAGCGTGGGTTCTGCAAATGGGAGCACAAGGACAATCAAGTCGCAACAAAAAAGTCTCTAATTTTTTAAATGAATAATGCAGATGAAAGTGAGACTGGGCATACCTTTTAAGAACCTAGGATTCTTTTATAATCGGGTCTTAAAAATGTTGTTTATTACTTTTAAGACCGGACTTTTTAAAATCTAGTCTAAAAAATATTCTTTATATTTATGAAAATGCATTATTCGTTTCACTTTTAAGACCGAATTTTTTATAATCCGATATCAAAAGTGTTCTTTATATTTACGAAAATGCCACCAGTCATACTTTTTAGACTGAATACTTTATAATCCAATCTAAAAAATGTTTTTTATATCTACGAAATTGCCACAAATCATACTTTTAAGACCAGATTCTTTATAATACAGTCTAAAAAATGTTCTTTTTATTTACAAAATTGACATCGATCGTACTTTTAAGATCAGATCTTTTATAATCCAGTTTAAAAAGTATTTTTTTATATTTACTTTAAAGCGCCCACGGTCATACTTTTTAGACCGGATCCTTTATAATTCGGTTTAAAAAGTTCTTTATATTTACGGCCCTCAACCGGTTATACTTTTTAGACACGATCCTCTATAATCCGATCTAAATGATATAGCGGTCTTAAAACCTTTTTTTGTAGTAGTGATATATATATATATATATATATAGATACACACATATACATACATATATACACAGCCACACACATATATAGACACACACACATACATACATATATACACAACCACACACATATATAGACACACACACACACAAACACATATATATGTGTGTGTGTGTAAGTGTGTATACATACATAGATACATACATACATACATACATACGCACACACACACAAATATATATATATATCTTTGTGTTTGTATGTTTATATGTGTGCGTAGACACACACACACACATATATGTGCATGTATGTATATCTATATGTATATATGCATGTATATATTTATATGTAGCAAGACCATTATTTCAATTAGAAAGCGTGTGGAAAGAAAAATTCTAAATTGGAAACGTATATGGCGGAAATTTGTTGATTCACTTTTACTTGTGTCAATTTAAATTTATATAAGGGTATTTTAGGAAAATGAGGAGAAAATTAACTAATTTAACTTCTCTCATTAATCTCCCTAAAATCAGTTAAATATGTTCTATAATTAGGACCAGAGGGAGTACTATTTAAGATATGACGTATGCTATTTATAACCTCTCATCAAGGCTTATAATAACTTATCAACTGGTTAGAAATCTTAAACCAAATCTCTAAATAAATTAAATCATGTGCGGCTACAAGCAATGGGATATTTTATTCAAATACATTATATTAAATAATAATAAAATACATAATCTTAAATAATAAAATATTTAACAGAGGGTATATCAAAAAAAAAAAAAAAAAAAAAAGTAACAGAGGGTCTATCAATATCATATAATAAAGCCATTCCCAAAGTACTAACAAATATTGACTTAATTGGCTTTAAACATTATGCAGATTCTAAGATCGTCATTTTACATAGGGCACTTAATATCATTATTAGTATACATAAAACCATTCCCTGAATTTGCACTTAATATCGTTATCACAAGGAACGTGGCCTTGATATTCAAGGATTCCAAGAAGAAAAAAGTGACTTGATATAGTGATGGAATTCAAAACAACCATTCAAAACAACCTTTCCTTTGTTGACTAGATGTGATCAAGAGGAGAGAGATACGAACAGGATGAGTTACATATTGAGTAGAATTTAGAAAGGATTGAAACATACTTACACGTATCTCAGCCATCAATATCCAACCTCATCATCCATGGCTACACATCTTGGTGAACGCCTGTTGAGATTAACGCGTTTTTTTCAGAAGCTACTTACTGATCAAAATTTCATCTCTATATGTTTTGTTCTAGCGATATTTACTTGCATCGGTGAAACGGGGCTCGTTGACTTGCTCACTGGTTTGGCAGCAGTGCGGTTTTTGTGCTTTACCTGTTTGAAACTGGCGAAAAATTCCCCTGACGACTATCTCTCATTTTTTAATGTAGCTGGCGCCGAAATTTCTGATATTTTAAAGTCGCTAATGGACCCACGGATGCGTTCCAAATCACTCACTGAATTATGTTCGAGTTTTATGATACCGTTGATCGTTATTATATTTGTGGCATTGGACAGAATCCAGGTGTGCCATATATTTCTTCCCTTCTCTTAACTGCTATATACTAACTCCATGCACTTAACATCATTGAGAAGTTGAGTCATCAATACACTTGACTAAGTAATGAACATGATTTTATGAAATATAATGGTTGCTTCAATTTAATGATCAAGCAGGGCATGATACAGCAGAAACAAGATACCAGACCCACCCAAGCTCCTTGTTTGAATACTGACTTGGTTCAGCAACACAATGATGATGTTGCTCCTCGTGCAAGCTCTCCCACCTCAAGTTTTAGCCAATCGGAAACAAGGGATCAACCTAGTGGGGGTGGTCGATTCCCATTTGGTCATGTTGCCTCTCACAGGTACTCTTGTGGTCCTATTTATAATGTAGGGAGAATAAATTTTTAATTTTATTTACAAGGCACCTCTTTAAATTTTTCATATCACATTTTTGCTCTTCATTTATTATTGTGTTGACTTTATTCTCATAAGCGATGACGTACTACCTCCAGTTCACAATATAGGGATTTATAGAAGAATAGCTTGGTTCAAAATACAAGTCGCTTATAAGATAATTAATTCTCATTTTCAATTTTGCCCACTCATTATTAAGTTTTTAAACACATTTTCCAATAGAGGTAAAAGTGGAAAAAAAATCAATTTAGAACATATTTAATGAGTTAACTGCTACTTCTTGTTTCTCATGAATTAGTTAAGGATAAAGTTGGACTAGAGGGAGTATATTAGATACGGATAAAGTTGGAAGGCTATTAAATTTTATGGCAAAATTCATTAAGTTTAAGGTTTTTCTTTGACTATGTAAAACATGTTGGAAGTGCTTATAATAAATAGGATTAGAGGAGTATATGTGTGTGTATACATGTATGCAATTCTCCCACCAACTTGATATTTTAATCTGATTTCTTAATTTCATCATTTTTTTAGTGAATAATTAATGTATTGTGTAGACACTTTTGCAGCCATAAAAACGTGTTTATTTTTTATTATTTACAGAGCAACCGGAGCCTTATCTGCAGTAAGGAAACGAAAAAACCCTGACAATCTTGGCAACACAAGCTCTCTTATTAAGGTACATCTTTTATTACATTGTTTATTTGTTGCTTCTGGCTTTGTATCCTTCAAAACTGAAGATTCTTCCGTCTTGAAGAATTAGAAGGTTAAAGATTTCCTGGCTTGTCTTCTGAATAGAACAGAAGAAACAAAGAAAAGCCATTGAGTTTATTGACAAAACAATCTGTTGGAAACTGATCAGAAAACGCGGAAGCGTATCGTACCACGCGATGTAGGAAAAGAGAAACCTTCATCGTTTTGCTTACCTGGATATTGAAGAGTTATCTGAAAAATTCTCCACGAGCAAACCTTGTCTACGAACAGTCCTCGTATACGAACAGTCCTCGTGCGATCTATGATTGATCTTCCAGACTATCTCTCGAGGGGGATGAGATGGTTGTGTGGGCAACCGTTCAGATGATGAACGTACGCCTCTAGGTTTTTGTTTCGATGAGAGCCTCCTAACTATTTGTGCGGCCGTATCTTTTCAAGCGGCGAAAGTTAGTTTATATGCTACTACACCCAAGACCTAACCCTAATCCACATGGGCCTTAGAGTTCTTGGGCCGTAGTCTCAATTAAGCCTTATTGGGCTTAAGTGACCACAGAGCACATTAACCCAACAATCTCCCACTTGCTCTTTAAGATACTAACTTGAGTTCGTAAACCCAAGACCATATAGCCCATAAGCCATCATCATCGATAATATACCCCATCCCTTGTCTCAAGCTAGCCGGGGACCTACCATTTGTCATTCATCAAGGCTCATGATAATCTACGAGAAGATTATCTAGTTCGGTGCTACTCCACTAAAAGCCCGAACGTGATCTCCAAGAACAATGACACTTATAACAAGAATATGCACGCCCCTTTATAGAATGTCTATAATTTGATTGACTAGTTTTACGTAACCCAATCAATTATTTATTCCCTTGACTTTGATAGTTTCTCTAATGGATTACATGCGCCGGTGTCTTCAATATCCAGTGCTTGAAACATATCAAGGGGACATTTCCTATAAATTCCTTGTTGTTTATCTCATAAACATCGATAACCAAATAGTCTCAATCCCAAAATACCGAGTTGTTGGCCGTCATATAGATCAAACCTCACCCGTTGGTAAATCAAAGAATGAAAACTATTCGACTACCGTTTAAAATAAACTCGGGATTAAGAGCAACTACATAACTATAGTTATCGGGAGATTTGATTCCTTATGACAGAAAGAACAACCTTAATCAAATCTCTCCTTGATCCATTCAATGTGAGCATTAACTCACACCAATGTTTTATAATGATTCGGACAAAACCATTTCATAAAACATTGCGGCCTAAATAAAGTGCCCAACTTAATTTAATAGTCATGTGAATCATTTCATCAATTGTGAGAACCTATGACCATGTCCTCTAGGAAAGTATTCATATGATCATATACTCCACAATTGATCCGGACCTTAGAGTTTGTAAATAGTGTGCAAAATAAATGAAAAAAATACTCCATTTATTAACATTCGTAAAAGAAATGCAATGTCATAATGTCATGCTCAAAAGCACAAAATAACAAAGTAAAATAACAAGCGCCTAAAGCTACAAAGCAAAGAACGGAATCCTCCTAAGACCCATAGATGAAACATGCCTCTCGAACACACGCTCGGGCAAACTCTTAGTAAAAGGGTCGGCGAGATTCTCGTACGATGCTATCTTTGCTACCACCGTATCTCCTCTTTTAATTATTTCTCGGATCAAGTGGTATTTCCTCTCTATGTGCTTCGTCTCTTATGACACCTTGGTTCCTTGGACTGCGCTACCGCCCCCTTGTTGTCACAAGTAGAGTGTGATAGGACAATTTACACGGTATCACCCGAAGATCCGTTAGGAACTTCTTTAACCATGCAGCTTCCTTTGCGGCCTCGAAGCAGCTACATACTCGGCCTCGTGGCGTGAGTCGCCACACATGTTTGTTTTACACTTCTCCAACAAATGGCACCGCCATTAAGGGTGTACACATATCCCGAGGTGGATTTTCTTGAGTCAATATCTCCTTGGAAATCTGAGTCCGTATAACCAATGGTTTCAAGACTCCCACTTGAGTAGACCAACATATAATCTCTCGTTCTCCATAGGTACTTGAGTATATGTTTAACCGCTACCCAGTGTTGCTCTCCAGGGTCCGATTGGTACCGGCTTACTACTCGCAGTGCATAGCAGATATCTGGTCTGGTACATAGCATAGCATACATGAGACTACCTACTGCTGAAGCATAAGGTATCCTACTCATGCGTTCTCTCGCTCGGGAGTTTGAGGAGATTGCTTCTCGAGAGAGATGAATCCCATGCCCGAAGGGTATAATTCCCCTCTTTGAATTCTCCATGCTAAACCTGGCAAGTATTTTGTCAATGTATTGAGCCTGGGATAATGCCAAAACCCCTCGTTCTTAGGTCTCGCAAGAGTTTAATACCAAGAACATAATTGGCTTCCCCCAGGTCCTTCATATCAAAATGTTTGCTCAGCCAGGTTTTTATGCCCAACAATACCTTTGTATCATTTCCGATAAGGAGTATATCATCCACATAAAGTACCAGAAAAGATACCGCATTACCTTGGATCCTTTTATACACACACGGCTCATCGGGCTTTTCTCAAAGCCATAAGACTCAATGGCTTGATCAAATCTGATGTTCCATGATCTGGATGCTTGCTTAAGTCCATAAATGGACCTCTGCAACTTGCATACCATTTCTTCTTGCCCTTTGGCCGTAAACCCTTTTGGTTGCTGCATATAGATTTCCTCTTCCAAATTTTCATTTAGAAAAGCGTTTTGACATCCATCGCCAAATCTCATAATCAAGATTGGCACGCAATGCCTAAGAGAATCCGAATAGACTTGAGCATGGCAACCGCGAAAAGGTTTCATCATAATCCACTCCTTCTCTTTGGGAGTACCCTTTCGCCACCAATCTAGCTTTGAAGGTTTCAACCTTCCCGTCCGATTTTCTCTTTCTCTTGTAAATCCACTTACACCCAATGGGTCTTACCCCTTTAGGTGCATCTACAAGAGACCAAAGCGAGTTGGAATACATAGAATCCATTTCACGATTCATAGCCTCGAGCCATTCCGAGCATCAACATCTCCTAGTGCTTCGTCATAACTCGTGGGATCACCATCTTCTGCGATGATGTCATCCTGATTTGACTCACCCAACAAGAGATATCTTGCAGGTTTACGAATCAATCTCCCACTACGACTTTGTCGCACTTGATGTCGTGCATCTACGGGGGGTCCACATTTTGTGGGTTGACAACTTCTAGATGAGGACCCTCATTAAGTGGATCAACTAATTCATGATTTTGTTCTTCATTTAGTTGAACATCATGCTGAACTTCTGGTTCTGTCTCTAGTTCCTGTGTATGTTCAGATACATTTTCCCCTCTTTGAATAACCACGGAACAAAAGTTTGGAACCCCTTGAGGTTGTGGTGAAACTTGATCCGAGACTAGCTCATCAAGAATAACCTTACTTCTTGGCTTATAGTTTGTCATATAGTCCTCCTCTAAGAAAGTCGCGTGAGTGCTCACTATGACCTTCTTTTCTCTTGGACCATAAAACAACCAACCTCGGTTCCTTTAGGATAGCCTACAAACATGCATACTTCGGTGCGCGAGTCCATCTTGTGCGGTTTCTGTTTCAAGACATGTGCGGAGCACCCCAAATTCGAATATGATTCATGGTGGGCTTACACCCTTTCCACAATTCAATTGGTGTCGTTGAAATCGACTTGGACGGAGCTAAGTTCAATAGATACATAGTTGTTTCTAAGGCATATCCCTGAATGAATCGAGAAAGTGATGAATAAGCGAGCATAGATCTTGTCATTTCTAAAAGGGTTCTATTTCTCCTTTCAAAGCAACTCCATTCTCGGGGTGTCCCTGGAGAAGATAATTGCGAAACTATCCCTCCTTGGTCGGTAAGACTGAACTCTCCAGATAGGTATTCACCCCTCGATCGGATCGAAGAGTCTTAATTTGAACACCTAGATGCTTTTCGCCTGACCTTGAACTCTTGGAATTTTCCAAAAGCTTCGGACTTGTGACGCACAGTACACATGTCCAAATCTAGAGTAATCATCGGTAAATGTGATGAAATGCGATACCCGCCTCGGCTTGGACATTTATTGGTCCACGAGACATCGGTATGTAGCAATTCATTTGAAGTGTGGCACGTTTTCCTTTGGCCTTGAAAGATCTCTTGGTCATTTTACCCTCTAAACAGGATTCACACACCGGTATCGGCTCAAAGTTCGGGGATTTTAAAATCCCACTTTTGACCAAACCTTGGATCTGTTAGAGTTAATATGACCCAATCTCAAATGCCAAAGATAAGTTTCATTGGAAACTTTTCTTTTCTTTGACGAATTGATATGCTCAACATTTTTTAATTCAACATGATTAACTTCACGGGGAATAGGACTAAGGAAATAAAGGCCATTAAACTTTACACGGAACAAATAAAAGAAGATGAACTTCTTATTGAAACCGAGGAATCAAACCGAACTGTCAAACCATGTTTATCTAAACAACTAATAGAAATTAAATTCCTCTTAAAATCGGAATAAATAAACAGTCTTCTAAAACCAAAGTTCGTAATTATCAAAAGATAAAATAACTTGTCCCATTTTGCTAGTGCGGACACAAGCTCCCGGTTCCAAGCTTCAAATCTCTTTGTCCTTTACTTACGTGCAAGCTATGTTTGAACTACGCAAAGAGTAACAAACATGGTTAGTGGCTCCGAATCAACGATCCATTTATCATCGTGATTCTCCACTAAACAAGCCTCAATTACATTTAAATTACCCATAGCATTTTGCCTAGCGGAGGCTGCTAGGCGTAGCAAACATGCCATCAAGAGTGCGGAGCAATGTTGCTCCACTCTCAATCATGCTCACTTGCTCCGAAGGTGATTGGCAAGGCGGCCAAAATGTAGCAATAACGACACATTCGCCTTCTCCCATCTTTCCTTCTCCTTTGAAATCGAGTCCGAATTGCATCGACGCATCTGTCTATGCGACGTCTTTGGCATAGGGGTAGTGAGAACAAAGTTGAGCTTTTCATATTGAAGAACAATATCCAAATTAGTTTTCCATTGTTTGTAGTTTATACCATCCATAGGTTTTTGGCTCAAGATTGTAGCTAAAGGATTGAATGAAGACATTTTTTTTTTGAAAATAAGGAAAAAGCACACTAATTACAAACTATAATTAACAACAAACAGATATAGCGCTAGTAGATTCTAATAACTACTATTCGTTTATTGTTTAACAATCCATTAGTTATCTTTACAAGGCTTACGATTACCATGATGTGTGTAATAACATGCCATATAGAATAGGAAGATGCCATATTGTTGCATAATCACATGTCATAATAGCATAATAACTATTATGTTTTCAATCGACTAGTATGATAGTTATTATGATGGATTATTTAGATTGTCCACTACATTAATTATCATTTATTATGATTTTGAAATCTTGATTAATAATTGGATTAATTAATTATGGAATTAAAATCTCTACATTAATTATCATTTATTATGATTTTGAAATCTTGAATAATAATTGGATTAATTAATTGTGGAATTAAAATCTCTACATTAATTAACATTTATTATGATTTTGAAATCTAGAATAATAATTGTATTAATTAATTGTGGAATTAGAATCTCTACATTAATTATCATTTATTATGATTTTGAAATCTAGAATAATAATTGGATTAATTAATTGTGGAATTAAAATCTAGACATTAATTATCAATTATTATGATTTTAAATTAAAATCTAGAATAATAATTGTGGAATTAAGATTTAGACAAATAATCCAGGAAATTTCCTAAGAGAATTGTACCTTTTAGAGTAATTTGTGGGTTATTTAAAATGGTCATGTGACGCACACTCGCTAATCATGACTAGATTTTAGATACCTAATAATTTACTCTAAATTGAACAAATTCTTGGAAATTAAAAATTCTAAACTTAAAATATTGAATGGGTGAAGGTTTTAAATTAAGCTTTTAATTATAAAACCTACGGGCCCCATTGTGGGTTTATTAGTGAAATGGTTATCATTTTGAAGCCCCATCGGATAAGGATAATCGGATTTCACTAGATTAAACCTTAATATTTTCAAAATTTTAGTAAAGTTTTTGTACGGCCCATCGTCGGCAACACTTAGACACTAAAGATAATTTTGAAAGTAAACTATGGTTAAATACATTCAACTTTGGTAAAATTGTTAACCCTCCCATCGAGGCTCTGGCAATGGAATTGAAGGCCCAAATTAACAATATTAGTTTTACAAGAATCTTGCCCATCGTAAGCCTTGTAAAGATAACTAATGGATTGTTAAACAATAAACGAATAGTAGTTATTAGAATCTACTAACGCTATATCGTTTGTTGTTAATTATAGTTTGTAATTAATGTGCTTTTTCCTTAATTTCAGAAAAATGTCTTCATTCAATCCTTTAGCTACAATCTTGAGCCAAAAACCTATGGATGGTACAAACTACAAACAATGGAGAACCAATTTAGATATTGTTCTTCAATATGAAAAGCTCAACTTTGTTCTCACTACCCCTATGCCGGTCTTTCGCTGCCGCAGATGCGTCGATGCAATTCGGACTCGTTTTCGGCGGGAGAAGGAAAGATGGGAGAAGGCGAATGTGTCGGTTCATTGCTACATTTTGGCCGGTCTCGCCCGGTCACCTTCGGGAGCAAATGAACATAATTCAGAATGGAGCAACAATGCTCCGGACTCTTGATGCCATGTTTGCTACACCTAGCGTTACGCTAGGCAAAATGCGCTGAATTCAGCCACCAAGACGGTCATATGCGGAGGAAGTGTCTTGGGATCATTGTCTAACAATGATAGCAAACTTCAAGAAGGCCGATGACCATGGTATCAAGTTTGAACAAGAAGTAAAAGTTGACCTTCTCTTACAATCACTACACGAATACTTCAACCAATTCAAGATGAATTATAATATGAACAAAATGAATCTTGACCTCACTCAACTAATGCACGAGCTTGAGAGTCTTTGAGCGGACTCTAGTCAAGCAAGGAAGTGCATTGTTTGTTAGTGAAAGTTTTGTGAAACCTAAGGGAAACCCAAGGAAAGAACAAGAACAAGAAAAAGAAGAAATCGGTACTCCAGTTGCCAAAACAGTTAACTTGAAGCGGCCAAAAAGGCAAGTGCTTCAAGTGCGGACAAAAGGGGCATTGGAAGAAAGATTGCCCAAGTAAAGAAAAAACCAGGTATGGGTGATTTAAATGTGATTGAGGCTTGTTTAGTGGAGAATCACGATGACAAATGGATCGTTGATTCGGGAGCCACTAACCATGTTTGCTACTCTTTGCGTGGTTCAAACAAAGCTTGCCGGTGAGTAAAGGACAACGAGATTTGAAGCTTGGAACAGGCAGCTTGTGTCCGCACTAGCAGTGGGACAAGTTGTTTTATCTTTTAATAATTATAGAACTTTGGTTTTAGAAGACTGTTTATTTATTCCAGATTTTAAGAGGAATTTAATTTACGTTAGTTGTTTAGATAAACATGGTTTGACGGTTAGTTTGATTCCTCGGTTTCAATAAGAAGTTCATCTTCTTTTATTTGTTACAGTGTAAAGTTTAATGGCCTTTATTTCCTTAGTCCTATTCCCTGTGAAGTTAATCATGTTGAATTAAAAAAGTTGAGCATATCAATTCGTCAAAGAAAAGAAAAGTTTCCAATGAAACTTATCTTTGGCATTTGAGATTGGGTCATATTAACTCTAACGGGATCCAAGGTTTGGTCAAAAGTGGGATTTTAAAATCCCCGAACTTTGAGCCGATACCGAGTGTGTGAATCCTGTTTAGAGGGTAAAATGACCAAGAGATCTTTCAAGGCCAAAGGAAAACGTGCCACACTTCACTGGAATTGCTACATGCGATGTATGTGGACCAATAAATGTCCAAGCCGAGGCGGGTATCGTATTTCATCACATTTATCGATGATTACTCTAGATTTGGACATGTGTACACAGTGCGTCACAAGTCCGAAGCTTTTGAAAAATTCCAAGAGTTCAAGGTCGAGGCGAAAAGCATCTAGGTGTTCAAATTAAGACTCTTCGATCCGATCGAGGGGGTGAATACCTATCGGAGAGTTCAGGTCTTACCCGACCAAAGAGGGGATAGTTTCACAATTATCTTCTCCAGGGGACACCCCCATGAGAATGGAGTTGCCGAAAGGAGAAATAGAACCCTTTTAGAAATGACAAGATCTATGCTCGATTATTCATCACTTTCTCGATTCATTCGGGGGATATGCCTTAGAAACAGCCTATGTATCTATTGAACTTAGCTCCGTCCAAGTCGGTTTCAACGACACCAATTGAATTGTGGAAAGGGTGTAAGCCCACCATGAATCATATTCGGATTTGGGGTGCTCCGCACATGTCTTGAAACAAAAACAGACAAGATGGACTCGCATCTTGAAGTATGCATGTTTGTAGGCTATCCTAAAGGAACCGAGGTTGGTTGTTTTATAGTCCAAGAGAAAAGAAGGTCATAGTGAGCACTCACGCGACTTTCTTAGAGGAGGACTATATGACAAACTATAAGCCAAGAAGTAAGGTTATTCTTGATGAGCTAGTCTCAGATCAAGTTTCACCACAACCTCAAGGGGTTCCAGTTTTTGTTCCTGTGGTTGTTCAAAGAGGGGAAAATGTATCTGAACATACAAAAGGAACCAGAGGCAGAACCAGAAGTTCAGCATGATGTTGAACAAAATGAAGAACAAAATCATGAATTGGTTGATCCACTTAATGAGGGTCCTCATCTAGAAATTGTCAACCTACAAAATGTGGACCCCCTGTAGATGCACGACATCAAGTGCGACAAAGTCGTAGTGGGAGATTGATTCGTAAAACCGCAAGATATCTCTTGTTGGGTGAGTCAAATCGGGATGACATCATCGCAGAAGATGGTGATCCCACGAGTTATGACGAAGCACTAGGAGATGTTGATGCTCGGGAATGGCTCGAGGCTATGAATCGTGAAATGGATTCTATGTATTCCAACTCGGTTTGGTCTCTTGTAGATGCACCTAAAGGGGTAAGACCCATTGGGTGTAAGTGGATTTACAAGAGAAAGAGAAAATCGGACGGGAAGGTTGAAACCTTCAAAGCTAGATTGGTGGCGAAAGGGTACTCCCAAAGAGAAGGAGTGGATTATGATGAAACCTTTTCACGGTTGCCATGCTCAAGTCTATTCGGATTCTCTTAGCATGCTATGACCAATCTTGATTATGAGATTTGCAGATGGATGTCAAAACTGCTTTTCTAAATGAAAATTTGGAAGAGGAAATCTATATGCAAAGAACAAAAGGGTTTACGGCCAAAGGGCAAGAAGAAATGGTATGCAAGTTACGAGAGGTCCATTTATGGACTTAAGCAAGCATCCGGATCATGGAACATCGAGATTTGATCAAGCCATTGAGTCTTATGGCTTTGAGAAAAGCCACGATGAGCCGTGTGTATAAAAGGATCCAAGGTAATGCGGTATCTTTTCCGGTACTTTATGTGGATGATATACTCCTTATCGGAAATGATACAAAGGTATTGTTGGGCATAAAAACCTGGCCGAGCAAACATTTTGATATGAAGGACACGGGGAAGCCAATTATGTTCTTGGTATTAAACTCTTGCGAGACCAGGAAGAACAGGTTTTGGCATTATCCCAGGCTCAATACATTGACAAAATACTTGCCAGGTTTAGCATGGAGAATTCAAAGAGGGGAATTATACCCTTCAGGCATGGGATTCATCTCTCTGAGAAGCAATCTCCTCAAACTCCTGAGCAGAGAACGCATGAGTAGGATACCTTATGCTTCGGCGCAGTAGGTAGTCTCATGTATGCTATGCTATGTACCGAGACCGGATATACGCTATGCACTCGGGAGTAGTAAGCCGGTACCAATCGGACCACGGAGAGCAACACGGGTAGCGGTTAAACATATACTCAAGTACCTATGGAGAACGAGAGATTATATGTTGGTCTACTCAAGTGGGAGTCTTGAAACCATTGGTTATACGGACTCAGATTTCCAAGGAGATATTGACTCAAGAAAATCCACCTCGGGATATGTGTACACCCTTAATGGCGGTGCCATTTGTTGGAGAAGTGTAAAACAAACATGTGTGGCCGACTACGCCACGTAGGCCGAGTATGTAGCCGCTCGAGGCCGCAAAGGAAGCCGCATGGTTAAAGAAGTTCCTAACGGATCTTCGGGTGATACAGTGTAAATTGTCCTATCACACTCTACCGTGACAACAGTGGGGCGTAGCGCAGTCCAAGGAACCAAGGTGTCATAAGAGACAGAAGCACATAGAGAGGAAATACCACTTGATCCGAGAAATAATTAAAAGAGGAGATACAGTGGTAGCAAAGATAGCATCGACGAGAATCTCGTGACCCTTTTACTAAGAGTTTGCCTGAGCGTGTGTTCGAGAGGCATGTTTCATCTATGGGTCTTAGGAGGATTCCAGATTTGCTGTAGCTTTAGACAGTTGTTATTTCACTTTGTTATTTTGTGCTTTTGAGCATGACATTATGACATTGCATTTCTTTTCTGAATGTTAATAAATGGAGTATTTTTTTCATTTATTTCGCACACTATTTACAAACTCTAAGGTCCGGATCAATTGTGGAGTATATGATCATATGAATACGTTCATAGAGGACATGGTCATAGGTTCTCACAATTGATGAAATGGTTCATGACTATTAAATTAAGTTGGGCACTTTATTTAGGCCGCAATGTTTTATGAAATGGTTTTGTCCGAATCATTATAAAACATTGGTGTGAGTTAATGCTCACATTGAATGGATCAAGGAGAGATTTGATTAAGGTTGTTCTTTCCGTCATAAGGAATCAAATCTCCGGATAACTATAGTTATGTAGTTGCTCTTAATCCCGAGTTTATTTTAAACGAGGTAGTCGAATAGTTTTCATTCTTTGATTTACCAACGGGTGAGGTTTGATCTATATGAGGGCCAACAACTCGGTGTTTTGGGATTGAGACTATTTGGTTATCGGTGTTTATGAGATAAACAACATGGAATTTATAGGAAATGTCCCCTTGATATGTTTCGGTACCTGGATATTGAAGACACCGGCCGGTGCATGTAATCCATTAGAGAAACTATCAAAGTCAAGGGAATAAATAATTGATTGGGTTACGAGAAAACTAGTCAATCAAATTATAGACATTCTATAAAGGGGGCGGTGCATATTCTTGTTATAAGTGTCATTGTTCTTGGAGATCACGTTCGGGCTTTTTAGTGGAGTAGCACCGAACTAGATAATCTTCGTAGATTATCATGAGCCTTGATGAATGACAAATGGTAGGTCCCCAGGCTAGCTTGAGACAAGGGATGGGGTATATTATCGATGATGATGGCTTATGGGCTACATGGTCTTGGGTTTACGAACTCAAGTTAGTATCTTAAAGAGCAAGTGGGAGATTGTTGGGTTAATGTGCTCTTTGGTCACTTAAGCCCAATAAGGCTTAATTGAGACTACGGCCCAAGAACTCTAAGGCCCATGTGGATTAGGGTTAGGTCTTGGGTGTAGTAGCATATAAACTAACTTTCGTCGCTTGAAAAGATACGGCCGGACAAATAGTTAGAGGCTCTCATCGAAACAAAAACCTAGAGGAGACGTTCATCATCCGAATGGTTGCCCACACAACCATCTCATCCCCCTCGAGAGATAGTCCGGAAGATCAATCATAGATAGCACGAGGACTGTTCGTAGACAAGGATTGTTCGTGGAGAATCTTTCAGATAACTCTTCAATATCCAGGTAAGCAAAACGATGAAAGATTTAACTTTTCCTATATCGCGTGGTACGATACGCTTCCGCGTTTCTGATCAGCATCCTACAATTGGTCATGGTACAATATTCAAATAACTTTTGTCACTGACCTAACAAGCATTAATATAACTTTAAAGAATACATAATGTGCTATACATAGTTTTTGAACCGAAAAGTAGTGATTATGTTATTGCTTTAAGATGAAAAGAGTACACAAGTCATTTATCGCTTTGTCCCAATTTCTATATCTGTTGCTTTGTCCATCTTATCACGTAACATAATGAACCAAGCAAAACTTCTATTCAATCTCGTTATTAATTACCTAATTTACCTAATTTGATACATTTTCTCTATTTAACTCTAATTTAATAATGGAGTGCTCAAATCTTTTTCTCATCTTTCTCTCTTTCCAACATAAATTAGTGTATTATTTCATTACATTCAATAGGGATAAAATTGTAACACTGTTATTAATTACTCTATAGGTGGACTTACAATAATAACAAAAAAAATTTCCCATGGACTTGTAAAAGAACCAGATTGGTAAAGGATATGCATGCTTTGATGATGAAATTGTTCTGAAATATAATGGTTGCTTAAATGATTAAACAGGGCTTGGTACAGGAACAAGATATCAGCTCCACGGAAGCCACTTTTTTGAACATTGACGAGTTGGTTGATCAACAGAATTATGATGTCGCTCGTTCAATCTCTTCTACCTCTAACTTTAGCCAATGCAAAACAGGGGATCCTACTGGGGCTACAGAATTTGGAGCTGTTTCTTCTTTGAACACTATGTTGGTTCATCAACACAACTCTGATGCTGCTAATTCAGTGTCTTGTACCTCAAATTTTAGTCAATGGGAAATAAGGGATCTCCTTATTGGGGCTGGTGGATTCGCATTTATTCATGTTGCCTCTCACAAGTATGTATACAATAATTCTCCCACTATGGTCATACCACTCTGGTCATTTTTATAAGTCTAATTTACCTAATTTTCACATGCTAAGGAAAATTTGTTAACTCATTAAAATATATCTTAAATTGATGCATTTTCCCAATTTTACCCTTATTTATAAATGATATTTTTGAACACTCTCATCTTTATTTAATGAATACTCCTCTTTTTTTTATATTAGCCCAAATTTAATAGATTTGCAAAATTGTAACATTATCATTAATTACTTAATTACTCTAGACTTGTAATAAAGACATTACTTACTCTAGACTTGTAATAAAGACCTTTTTTTTTCAAATTAGATTTATAAAAAGGACCAGTGTGGTATTTTGATCTTATTTTCTTAATTTCATCATTTCTCTTGATCAATGCTTAAGAATTATGGAGACACTTGTGTAGCCATAAAAAATGAGCATGTTTTGCGTTCTTCATTCTTGACAGAGTAACCGGGACTTGTGTGCAGTAAAGAAACTAAAAGACCCTGACAATCTTGTCCTTACAAGTTCTCTCATCAAGGTACGTCTTTTATTACCATGTTTATTTGCCCTACCTGGATTTATATATACATCCTCCAAAACTGAAGATTCCGCACTTGAAAAACCAGAAAGTTAAAGATTTTCAGGTGTGTCTTTTGTATTTAGGAAATCCAAATTCTCAGCCAACTTGAACATCCAAATATTGTGAAGTACTATGGCACTGAAAGAGTAAGTTGTGCACTGATTTATGAGACAAAAAGCATCAAATTGTGCATCGTTAATTGTTTCTGGTGTTGCCATATGTTCCATTTTTGTGTGCATGTGTGTCTAATTTATATATTGGTTTAACCATGAATAGGTTGGAAACCAGACATGGCTATTCATGGAATATGTTGAAACGGGGACACTCACAAAGTACATACGTGAAAGAAGGTGCTTTCCCAGAAGGTTTAGTTCGAGATACCACTGCACAAATTCTCTCTGCATTGGCTTACTTACATAACAAAAGAGTAGTCCATAGGTATACATACATTTACCTACTTATATGCAATACTGCATTAGTTCTATACAAAATACTCTCCATTATTTAATATAAGACCTAATTGAGGAGTTGATCTTGTTTATAAATATAAGACTTATTTCCCATATTTTTTAATATTTTCCTAATTAATCTTGATGCTATCTCAACAATAATTAAGTAAGAGAGAAAGGAGGGCATTATGGAAGATGTTCAATCTCCCCTCTAAACTTTTCCTCCTTTACTTTTATGATTATATAGGGACATCAAGCCTGATAACATACTTGTGGATTCTTACGGCCTTGTAAAGCTTATTGACTTTGGTTTGGCCAAGTATGTAAGTACTTGAATATCTCACATTACTGCATTTAGTTGACAAATTACTTTCTCTCACACTCAAATAAAATTACTTGTCATTCTTAACTTCACTCAACCCTAGCCTGCACCTCACAGTACTTCATTTCTCACCTTAACTCACTTTTTTAACACCCATGGAATTATGATAGTCCCTATCGGGCTTTTCTGTGTTGAACAGGTAAATGAATCTATGGGCTGTCACTCCATGTGGGGAACTTCACATTATGCAGCTCCAGAAGTACATATGCATTTTGATACTATATATATAATCATATTATTCCCTCCGTCCCTAGTTGCAAGGTCATATTTTTTGAATTATTAGTCCATCCCTTATGTTTAGAATCTGGCTTTTCCGTGTTGAACAGTAAATGAATCTGAGCATTAAATGCATTTTTGAAACTGTTAGCTCTAATTTAATTTTTCAAGTGCATTTTCTTTATTATTTTTTCCTCAATATTACTCTCTATCATTTACCCATTTATAAATAAGAACATATTTGAAAAAACAAGTATATTTCCTATATATTTATTATTTTTAACTAATTTTAACTATTTTCTTGAATAATAGAATCTTATATATGGGGACGGAGGGAGTATTTTACAAATCATTTCTTAATAAACCATAATGTTTCTCATACAGACTCTTGCAAATCAAGAATATAGCAGCTCGGATGAAGCATATAGTGCTGATATATGGAGCTTGGGTTGTGTAATCATTGAAATGTTCACAGGGCAGCGCCCTTGGCATGATCTTCAATGGGTATAATAACACTTTTAACAGTTTAACCTTTAGCTAATAATATCGCATTTACATAATATGATTGTCTTTCTATTACGTTAATTAACAAATAAGTGCCTTGGTTAATTAAAGACGCCGAGGACTAGTGCATGTGAAACATTGAATGTATCTGATATATGGATATTGTTCAATTTATGGTTAAACATATGACTAAAATAGAAACATTTATGCAGTGGCAGGTCAACAGGGAAGTTTGTTTGAACAAGCGAGATCCTGAAATACCACAAAATTTGTCAACTGAGGGTAAAGAGTTTCTGCAATTATGCTTTGAAAGAGATCCAGCCAAGCGGCTATCAGCTTCAGAATTACTGCAACACTCATTCGTGTCTTGATGAAAGCAGAGTTGCAGAAAAGACATAAATCATAATTTTTTTTTTCCTTTTTCTTTTTTCCTCTTAATCATATTTTGTGGACGTCCGTGAACCTCAAATTATTGGGATTAATGACTTGCTAATTGCTGCCTTCATGAAAGAGACTTAACCATGAACTTTCATCTTGCTCGCATGAATCCAAGACATCTTAAGTTAAAGACCTTTCATGAAGGATGCAAGAGTCGAAGACATTTCATCTAGTGTACAAGAATTATTGATAATGTATGATGCATTATATCCTTTAGGGTACTCCCTCAACATGTAGGACTTAGTTTGGAAGTTAATTTTGATCGTAAATGTAATTTTTTTTTCCATTTTTCTCTAATATTTATTATCTTTTAAAAAACTAATTTGTCACAATTCTAAACTAATATATAATTTAATATTTGTGTTTGATTTTGGAGGTGTCATCTTTGTTCTCTAATGTGATAAGTTTTGTGGGCTTACCAAATGTGCCTATTTTGGCTGTAATTGTGACACCTCTAAGCCCACAACAAAGTGATCCCTTCCCATAAACTGTGATACTCTACCATTGTACGGCTTTGTCTTCACACAAGTCAGATGAGTTTCTTAATTAATAATGGTTTTGAATCACTAAGCCAAGTTTGGTCCTAGGGTATAAAAACTTTCATAAATAGTCAGAAAACTTAACCTAAACATAGGATGTTTGATCTGTAAAATGAATGGGTTTTTTTGAAAAAATTAAAACTTTTTAAAACAATTTATCGGTGGTTCAATTTGTTAGTTCTCAATATGTTTTGATGATTAACAACAAATGTAAAACATGTTTTGAAGTTTGCAAAGTTGTTTAAAAACATTCTGATAGTTGCAAACCGCAGTATAGGTTTGCAAACTCGAGTATTGAACGGTCAATACCGCAGTTTGATAGCTAAACTCGAGTATTGAACTTCCAGAGAGCTAAAGCTTTTCAAGTTAAATCAATACCGCAGTTTGCATAGCCAAACTCGAGTATTGAACAGTCAATACTGCAGTTTGCATAGTTAAACTCGAGTATTGGACTTCCGAGAGAGCAAAAAGATTTTTCACGTTAAGTCAATATTTGCGGTTTGCGTAGCCAAACTCGAGTATTGGACTTACGAGAGAGCAAAAGGATTTTTCAAGTTAAGTCAATACTACGGTTTGCGTAGCCAAACTCGAGTATTGGACTTACGAGAGAGCAAAAGGATTTTTCAAGTTAAGTCAATACTTAGCGGTTTGCGTAGCCAAACTCGAGTATTGGACTTACGAGAGAGCAAAAGGATTTTTCAAGTTAAGTCAATCTTTGCAGTTTGCGTAGCCAAACTCGAGTATTGGACTTACAGAGAGCAAAAGGTTTTTTCAAGTTAAGTCAATACTGCAGTTTGCATAGGCAAACTCGAGTATAGGTTTTGTCTTTCAAATACAAGACACGATGGTTTGCCTCTGAAAGGTGCAAACTCGAGTATCCAATTGGATACTGCAGTTTGGACACTTGTGAACAGTGCCATACTCGAGTTTACATGCACATACTGGAATTTACAGCGCTAAAAACTGATTTTTGAATTATACGAATTTGCAAATCATTCTTGTTTGATCTCATTGCTTCCATAATTCATTCAATCACATTCCTAGCTATGTTTAACAAGTTTGTTGAGTGAATTTCATTAAGATCAAATGAAGATTATTGAAGGTCAAAGCCATAAAGCAAAAAGTGTTCAGTGCATTTAATGCATCTCTGCAAATCTACCTACTTTCAGCTAATCCATCTGAGCACGCCTTCTGAACGTTAAAAAATGCTTACTACAACAAGCAAGGTAATCTCCAACAGGCAAATTCTCAGAGAATCACACCAGATCAAATTAACACCTGGATTAGCGAAGTTTAGAGAGAGAAGATGACCGGACTTTAAGCTAATCACCTACAACGGTTGGATTCATCAAGCAACGGTCATTTAATGTTCTCTACCTATAAATAGAGTTCATTAACTTCTTCTTAAGCTGAAAAAACTACTGAGAGCGAAAATTTACTAAGTGTCATTTATTGTGTTCAGCTTTCATCTGTATTGTATCAATCTGATACTTGTACTTGGTGCTCATTTTATGCTTTCTGTGAGAGAGTTCTATCGTAAATCATTTATTGATTGAGATAACCACAAGTCGGGGACTTGGTGGTTGGGTGTATTGATTGCAACTTGTAAGAGGGAGTGAGTTCTAGAGAGAGAACTACTCTTGAGTACGAGTTTGTAATCGGTTGTGAGTATAGTGGATTGAAAATCCCAAGTGTGACTTGGGGACTGGATGTAGGTCAAGGATAAGACCGAACCAGGATAATTTCTCTTGTGCAAGCTTTCCTTCCCTTCCTCCTCTGTTATAATCTGTTTTTACTTAGTCAAAACAGAGCACTTTCAGAAAAGTTTTTAAAATACCCAATTCACCCCCCTCTTGGGTATATTGCTCCATTTACACAATTCTTCATTAAAAACTCATCATTCCTTAAGCTAAACTTGATAGTATTAGAGTGCTTCTCTAATTTTTCATTTAATCTAGTGCTCTACCCTCTGCTTAATCGTTCGTCACGTTATGGGCTCGTATATACATGCCCATCCCTGCAGCAATAACTAAGTACAATATAAAGGTGGGCTTCTACTTACCTTTGTTGTATGTAGTTTTATTGAAATGGGTGAGATTCCTGTGAATCCCAGTAGTAATCACGAAGTATTCAAAACAAAGCATCAAATCAACAAATTCACAATACAACAATCATCACATATGATGGGAATACAGCCCAATAATTACATAGATTGCATATTAAGTCTTACCACCTCAGGACGCACAATCCAATAATAATCAGGTCTTACCGCCTCACTGTTCGATGAGGGACTGCCCCATTGTTTCAATGAGGACTTGCAACACCCCATTAGTTCAATGAGGGGGAAAGACTCACAGTCTGGGGCATGTGCTCTAAGATTTTGGCCGATCCTGATCACATGACCAGTAAGCTTTTGAGTAACCAATAAAATGGATAGTAACTTAGTCCATGGGTCTAGTTGGCGGGAATAAGGCAGTTCGGTTGGATTGATGGGAGGCGTCTTGGGAATTGTGTTAGGGAAGCTGTGACACATAATATATGATATAGAATTTTTGAAATGGAATTTGACGTGGAAATTGTGATATAAAATTTGTGATTTGGAAATTGTGAATTATATATTTAATACTTCGTTATATAAATTGTTCCACTTGACATTTCACGAGCACATATTAGTATTTGTAATGAGTTGGATTGATGGTCACTACTAGAAAAGGGTGAAATTGCAGCGGAAAAAATTCCTTCGCAAATTTTGCGATATTTGCGACGGAATTTAAAAATTTTGCAACAGATTTTAAAATTCTGTCGCAAAAAAGGCTGGTTTGCCCCGGTTTGTCGCCGATTTGCGACGGAAAAGCATTCCGTCGCAAACACTTAAACCCAAAATCGGGCTTAAGTGCTCATCATCCCCTATTTTTTTACATTTTACTCTCCCTCCACCCTACTCCCTCCATCCTCTGTCCGACCTCCTCTCGTCTCACCACCAGCATCGGTCTCCTCCCCTCTCACCGACGGCCTCTTCTCCTCTCACCTCCATCTAGTTTGCGTGGTAATTGTGTCCTGGATGATCACAAACGAGTTTTATACTTCATCGATGATAGGGTTAGCCATCTCTGGAGCAACTAATTGGGTATGAAATTCAAAATAATTATTGATATTGAAGCAACCCACTCCTTATAGGATAGAAGTTACGTACTAAATGTCTTTCTCTTCTCATATATTCCAGCTGGATGGAAATGTGGCTAGGAAGATGAAAATAGATTCTGTGGTGGGTTCCTATGGATCGACAAGGTACAAATTATATACTCTCCTTCCAAGTTCAGTGTCATTTCACTTCTGAGGTTGCCATTTTTTGTTTTCTGTTTTTTGTTTTTATGATAGAACCAACGTTTGGGCTCTATTTTTCTTGATGATTATTTATCTTCAATTAATGGTGCAGGTACTTATTGGTTGTGTTGCAATTGCAATGGTACATCAAGATCTATTGCATCGTAAGTTGTTTCAATTAAAATGATTGTTGTATTTTTCATCAGTTAAACCATGAGAAAAACTCATTGCTCTGTATCCCTCGATATATATATATTGCCTCAAACCTTGATATATTGTTAAATATATACTATTAAATAATAATCTGATTATTTTATTTTTAATGATCTGATTATGTTATTAAATATATTAAAATGGAAAAAATAAATTGTTCTGTATTTAATTTATGTATATATTTTTTATGTAATTTTTATATTTTAAAAAAATTATCATTTTTTAATAAAATCGGATTTATGACGGATTCAAATTTCGTCAAGGATTTGCAATGGAATCGACTCCGTCGCAAATCTTGCGATTTGTGACGGAAATTTTTGTTTCCATCGCAATTGCGACGGTGGTTTTTGCGATAGACGAAATCCGTCAAACGAATTTTGCAATGGAAAATCCCTTTTTTGCGACGGATTTTTTCCGTCACAAAAACTGACTTTTTTGTAGTGGGTTACCATTATTTTTCAGGTGATAGTTCTCGTGTGGGTCCATCGGGAATCCTTTGTAAACTTAAGATACTTTCGCCAACAATAGTACTTCTATCTTTTGGTATATGTTGGATTATTGTATATTACCACGTTATGCTCATTTTGCATACTCTGGTTTATTTTGGATATTTTGATAAATGGTTAAGCATTATTAAGCTATTGATCAAACCCTTAATTAGTTATTATCTTAAGTAAAATGGAGGATGTTACAGATACCTTGTTGAATACTTTTCTTTTGGATGACTTAGTCAATGATGTGCAACATATGGCACTAAATTTATTCAAGTTTGGTGGCATCCCTCCAATATGCTCAAGTTGAATGCAATTATTCAACAACAGATATTTCAAATTGTGACATTTTTTAATGCATTCTGGAAGAATTGTGAAATTATTAAAACTCAGATCTAAATGTATCATATTAGTGAAGTGGGAAAGATAAAAGGCAAGAGAGTCATATGATAAATTGCAATTTGAGAAACAAAGCTGATCCATTTTCAATGACATGGCTGAGCAACACAAACTTACTTCATCCCCACCTTCACGCATCTTAAAATGACTGATTCCTTCACAAAAATTTGTTGTTAGTTTCCAAAGGCTTGGTAATGTACAAATGCTAGCTGGTAGCTGCTTAATATTAGGACATTCCTCCACGCTTAAGGTTTCAAGTCCAATAAGATTGCAAATTGAAGATGGTAATTCGGTTATTGCTGCCCTGTAAAATTAAGTGTTTGCATTTCTTTCATCACGATTGATATTTCTGGAAATGTCTGAAGACTTGAACAACCAAAAAGGTTGAGGTACTCAAGAGATGTCAACCTAAGGCAAGAAGGAAAAATCTTCAAGTTTTTGCATCGCATACTACTCAATTCTCTCAACTTATTTAAACATCCAACTGAATCATGAATTTCAATTAAATTTGTGCAATCATCAAGCCACAATTCTGTTAGATTAATTAGAAGCTCCAGATAAGTCTGGTAGTTGTAGTAGAAATTTGCAATTGCTTAAATTTATAAACTTCTGCAAAACAAAAATCAATTTACTTTTAGGATTAGGCAAAGAAACAAAAAGAAAAGTACTACAGTACTTGTATATGTATACTCACCTTAATTCACAAGAACTGTCGGAGAAGCCAAGGTAGACAAGGTGGGTTGGGCGCATTTGGTGTGGTAAAAAGTTGAAAGAATATCCTTTCCATTTCAACCACCTTAAGCTATTTGGTAGATATTTTGGACTTTTAGAAAAGCATTATGCTTTCCTTATCACTAGCATTTTGAGATTTTTCATCTTCATAAGTTCCTCTCCGCTCCATTATAGGCAAGTTTATAATTATGACTTCAACTATATATATTAGTTCCCTTGCAAAAGGAAAAGCACATAATAAATTTCAAAACTTAGATGTTATAAATCACTAGGAACTTTTTAGAGAAAATGAACATCATGTTGGTGATCTTACTGTATCTTGTTGTAAGACATGAAGAATGTCTTGATATAACCACAATCTGCTACGTTCACCGGGCTCATATGATGATTATTGTCGAACAATATCTTTACCCAAGTCTTCTATCAAGTCATGCATTGTTACACAATTTTGTTCAATCTTTATAAGGGATTTATCAACAAGATTTCTAATAGCTTATTCAGGTGGAATTCCATGAATACATAGCGCCATATCATTGACATGTGTTGATTTCTCACCATTGAAAAAACAAGCCAAGCCAAGGAAAACTAGTGTGGTGGCTATCCATTCTGAGTGTTTTCATGAAGATGATTCTGCTTCACTTATATCATTTCCATCCCTTGAAACTCTTCGCTTAGAACAACGCTGTGATAATGATGAGGCTATTTGACCCAAACACATGTGTTATTTAAGGTAGCACTGATATGATCCCTTATTCCAATATTAGTTTGGGTTAAGGAGCACCCAACACAATGAACTATTGCTCCAGGATCACCCACCACAATGAACTAATATGTGGACCTTAAATAAGTATGAACTTTGGAAAACATAAAATTGGCAGAAAAACGTTAAAACAGTGCAAACTCCGTCTGATGGGTCAAAGGCAAGAGAGAGTCTGAAAGAGCGTTTTATTTGGAACCCGAGCTTTTTTTTTTTTTTTTTTTTTGATACACTTCAGAAAACCAATCAAAAACTAAGCTTTATCTAGAATGAGTATCCTCTCGAGCACAGCATCAGCGGCCTGGACAAGATGGAGACCAGGCATGGCAGAGAGGCTCGATTTGGCTAACCTGTCAGCTGCTGAATTCACCCATCTGCTAATAAGCTGGACCTCAACCTTCCATTCTCTGTCTAACACACTCTGTATCTCTGTAATAAGCCTGTTGTCTTCATGAATTTCAGACACCGGGATCTGTAACAAAGTAACGACTTCGGCGGCGTCGACTTCCAGAATTACATTTCGAGCTCCCAAATCCCAGGCTAGTTTGATCCCATGAAGGCATCCCCAAAGTTCTGCTGTCAGGCTGTCTCCATCATCTCCTTTGAACATGAACGCAGATAAGAGCTCACCGTGATCGTTTCGCAAGATGCCACCACTGGCCACTCCTGGAGACAAGGCTGAGTAGGCACCATCAGTGTTGATCTTCACCCATCCAACCGGTGGCGGTCGCCATTTGCCACCATGATCGCTTTGAGACAGTCTCCTTGCCGCTGTAGTGTACAATCTGTTCCGCGCTTCATTCATGGTGCCAATCATGGCGGAGACGCTTGAAATGATAGTGTGCTTCGAGATCACCTTTCCTTCAAAGACTGAAGTGTTCCGTCTTCTCCACAACCACCAACAGGTAATAACAAACCTTTGCCTCCATTCCTCCCTAGACTGGTCGTCCCCTCGCGAGTTCAGAGTTTCAAAAGGCATCTAAAGAAAGAACCAGAATATTTGATGACGGAAGCCATGAACTAAATACAAATGAGGTGTGAAACATGGAATCAAATGCATTACTTGAAAACGCGGATCCAAATCTACCACAATGAGCGAGGTTGGAGAAGAAGAGTGAACTCAAATCCTTCGAGAGATCTTAAATCGGGGTGTAATCGGAAAAATCTTCACGGTGAATGAGAAATCAAAGAGAAGTAAAAGGAACCCCGAGACTAAGGACGACTAGGAACTGTATGTGATGGGAAATGGTAGAGATGACGGGGGCTGAAGAAGAGAGAGATTTGGAGTTCCTTTGACCCATCAGACGGAGTTCGCACTGTTTTAATGTTTTGTGCCAATTTTATGTTTTCCAAAGTTCATTTGTATTTAAGGTCCACATATTAGTTCATTGTGGTAGGTGATCCTTGAGCAATAGTTCATTGTGTTGGGTGCTCCTTAACCCTATTAGTTTAACACTCCCGGTACATTTTTATAAGCGTAGGCTGCTACGGTCACCCAAATTTCATTGTTGTTTAAGATTAGTTAAAAATAATAAGTTTGTCGAATGTATTTTCTTTTCTTTTTTTTTTAAATATACCCTTATTTATAAAGATAGTGAATGAGAGAGAATGAGTAGGGGAAAATGAGAGCTAATATTGGGGAGTAAAAATGGAAAAAGTACATTATATTTTTAGACAAACACAAATTGTTGCTTATATAAAATATCAAACCTAAGTGAAAGAATGTTGCTTATAAAATAGGGCAAAAAATAAAAGAATGTTGCTGAACTAAGCCACGGAAATTATTTCTCCCTTTTGTGTAGAGTGTAGACAGATTCATTTGAGTGAAAATGTGAAATAAATTTCTAATTAATTAAGTCTCTTTTTCTTATTTTTAGTACTTTTCTTTACTCTTAACCTCTTGAAACATGCCTTTGTCTTGTTTCTGGAAAATTTCTCCCTATTTAATAGGTCAATGATTTAATTCAAATACTTTCATTTAATTGTTCTTTTAGAATTTCCTTCCAAGCCCATAAGTTACTTTTATTCAAGTACTTTTTTTTTTTTTTTTTTTTTTTTTTTTTTTTTTTTTTTTTTTGAAAAGGGAGTATACTTATTATTCCCAAATACATCATTCAAAAGTCTATCCAAGTTACTACACAAATCATCATGTGATTACATTTGTTATATTCGAATCACTACAACTATTAACTCCCAAACTCAGAGCTGTTTAATTTTTGCAGTGACTTGGAAATCGACACATCCTCTAAAGACGAAGACAAGAACGAAGAAAAGTATTATTTTTTTTCAAAAAACATACCCTTATTTATAAAGGTAGTGAATGAAATAGAATGAGTGGAGGGAAATTGAGAGGGAATAACTGGGCGGTAAAAATAGAAAAATTGCAGTAGATTTTTAGACAACCACAAATTGTTGCTTATATATAGTATCAAACCTAAGTGACAGAATGTTGCTTATAAAATATGACAAAAAAAATGTTGCCTATAAATATTTAAAAAAAAAAAACAGATCATTTTGCTTATTACATGCAGCCATTTGAGGGATAAAACTCATGACCTCACTCATTAAGGAGCTTTCATATGCCATAAATTGACAAGATCATTGGATATTTTTCCTTTTAGTTCCTTGGCATAAAAATTTGAATTAGGAATTGATTAAAAAAAAGTTCAATAAGACCTTATTTAAGATGTTTATATTTCTTTCTCTTTTTATGCATTCTATTTTTAATGTTTTCCAGTTTTTTATCTGTAAGACTTTTACCATTGTATTCTTTTTTCTTTGGGTTCTGATGTCTTGGCAGTTGGCATTAGGAGTTTAGGTGTAAGAAAGTATTCTTCTATTGTTTGCATTTGTTTGTAGTAATATTTGATGTAAGCATGGTATCCCCCACCCTAAGTAAGGCTATCATCAAAATTTGGATGTGCGGTCCTCTTTTCTTCAAAAAAAAAAAAAAATCATAATGTTTTTTTTTTTTTTAACTTTGTTAACATGATTCCTTAACGGTTTGGAGATAGTAGAAGAAATAGTAAGCCATCCATCATTATTTGAAATGAGGCATTTGTTATAAATACATGATGGATGAAGTTGTTTGAGTTAAAATATATGAAGTTGTAAGTTGACATCTGATTTCTGTTCTTGAAACTTTTTTTTTGGGCATAAATTTAGGAACTTTTCTATGATTTATTCCCCCTATTGACAAGTCATGGTGCTACTAACACTACTACAAAAAATGACTTTTACTACCCTAAGAGGCATCCCATTTTCAAAAAGGGTAGTAAAAACTAATATGGTAGCATTTTTGTAATTATGTGGAAGATTTTGACTTCCTAATTTTTAAAAAGGACGCCAAACATGACTTTTGACATCCTAATTTATAATTTAGGACACCAAAAATGAACCCCAACATATTTTTGGATATTTTTGGCTTCCTAAATTGGTTTTAGGATGCCAAAATTAGTATTTTTGGCGTCCTGAATATATTTTAGGACGCGAAAGTAATTTAAATTTTCCCACCTATATTTTTGACCACACACTCCAGCTTTAATTTCCCACCCATATAATCTCACTTTGACCACGCACTCCAAATTTAATTTCTCATCCATATATTCTTGCTCTCCAACTATTCACACCCATTCTCGCTGGTCCTCCCTCCATGTGTCCTCTCGTCTTCGTGCTCCCTCATCCTCATCATCCGATTCTCGCGTCAATTTGTCCCCTCCTCTGCCCAGCCGCTCCGCCCCACCGCCCCACTCCTTTGCCCCTCATATCTACGAAAGACGAAGGCGGATCTGCCATCTCCTCCGCTCCGACCCTCAACTCCAACATACACGTGCTCCAACGGCGACCCATCGACAAAGGTCGCGGCCGTGTGCTCCCTCATGCGTGTTGTCGATAGATCTAGGTTCCAAGTCTCACTCGCTCTGATTCTCGTAGCTCCTTCAAGTTCGTCGACAGATAGGGTTCCTTGTTTTTGGATCTGGATTTTTCTTTTCTTTTCTTTTGATGGTTAGATTTAGAATTTTGGATCTTATTATCTCTAAAGTTTTTGGTTTTGTATTATGTATTATCTGTATCTCCTAATCCTAAATTAATTTTTGGATTTGTATCTACATCTGCTGGCTCTTTGGAATTTTTGGATTTGTGTTATGTTATTTAGCTCTATAGTGAGTTTTGGTTCTTCCTCCCTCCATCTTCACACGTCTGTGTTGTGTTATATTATTGCCTGTTGGAATCTTTTTTTTTTTTTTTGAAAAAAAAATGATTTATGGCGTCCCAAATATGGATTTGGGACACTTTAATCTCTGTTTATAGAAAGTTACTTTGGGACGCCTTAACTTCGGATTATGGCGTCCCAAAAATTAATTTGGGACACCTTAACTGCTAATTTTAGGCATCTTTTTTTTTTTTTTTGGGACGCCTTAAATACAACGTCCCCTAGTTACATGTCCCTATAATTAGCGATGTCTAACGGCCCAAAATAGGGACGTTGTAAAGCATATTTGTAGTAGTGCAATAATAAGTCTGAGCACCTCAATTCACAAATCAATAGGTCATTAATGACAACTCAAAGTGCAATATTTGACAAGTTATGGCATGACAAATCATGATACTATCAATAACAAATCAGCCAATCAGAACATCTCAATGGACAAGTCAATGTGCCAACATTGACAACTGAAGGTAAAATCATCTTATTACATTTTCAATAAATCGCCTACAAGTCCTTTGAGATTTCATGTCATTTTGATGATTTCATGGGATCTGATAGTATAATTTATCTTTCTTAATTGGGACCTAAATATAATTCCCACCTAATAAATCAATGTTTATTTTTTATAAATAATATAAATGAGTTATATAGCTCAGAGCCAGGAGTAATTGGAAATTTCATTATTCAAATTGAGCTCAACTTTTGTGATGTGGAAAAATCACATATTTTACGGTGAATTGGTAAGGTTCAATCCTACTCAAAACATTCCTCACTCGAAATTAATACAATTACTTTCTTTTTCTGTTTTTTTTTTTTTTTTTTTTTGAAATTTGAGGTGAAAATTCATAATCTACCTGCCCTATTCTTACGGACAACATAAATGTTTAATATTTTTTATGTCTTTAATATTTTCTATTTTATTAGGATGGATAAAATTCTTTTCATTATAATACCAACAAACAAATCGTCCAAATTCCCTAAATGAGGAATAAAAATGTTAAAATTGTTTTTAAACTCACAATATTCAGTATTCATGTTATTTCAGAACATTTGCCTATAATTTCTCACACTTTTTGGTAAATTGATGCATATTAGGGATACATGCATATACAAGAAAAATGTGTATAGTTGATACTTAGGTTAAAGTGATAATTTTAAAGTGTGAATATTTTGCCGTATTTCATCAACTTTGGCTTTTATAGACTTTCTTGTGGGTTATTATTTGAGCCACATGTGGAGTCCTTTAAAATTCAAATCAATGACTGAGAAGTTGGAAATGAGTGTAGAAAGTCAAGACACCATGTCAAGACAAGAAAAGATGAGACCAAAAAAAAAAAACAGAGTCTTTGACTTCAACCAATGCATTTTATGGCCTCAGTCAAAGACATGATAAAGAGTTGTTGGCCTCAGTGAAAGATACAAGCAGAATGTTGTTTGCCTTGGCTAGGGATGAGGTAAAGAGTTGTTAACAGAAATTAATGAAGCTTTGTTTTTGGGGCCAGAACTGATTCTAAGGATTTATATACTGAAAAACTTGAACAGTAGCGTGATTCTTCACTTCTTGGGCGACTTGGGGGCTACTTAATTTCGACAAAGCATTTTATCTAATAGGGTTTGGTGCTCTTGGAGGAGATTCAAGTGTAGGTTGAAGTTTTGAAGAGATTCAAGCTCATTTCTCATGGTTTTGCTTATTCATTTCCCTTTATTCATTTTTCTAATATGGTTGTGGCTATTGAGTATATTTATGGCTATTTTCTGAATATGAGTTGCTAAACTCTCGTTCTAAGATTATTTTAAACCTTTGTATGGATCAAGACTTGAATATTACTCTCTTTTGATAGTTAATTATATATGTACGTGTGTTGATTTTATCCCTTACTTAATGCTTCTAAGTATTTGGTTACTATTTCAATTGATTTGATAACTTGGGTTTCACTTAGAAAAAGAAGGGATGGAATTGGACAGCTCTTCATGAAAAACCTAACCTTATATGGGACTTTTAGCTTCCAAATATGACTTCATATATTGAAAGGTCTAGAAGAGGATGAGGTGCCCTTCACCTTCCCTCCCCGACATTAAGTAACTTCACAATTCATGTGGAAGTTTTTATGGAAATGAATGTAATAACAAAAATATTTCCAACAATAAGCGCTTGTGAAAATTAATGTACATTCCAAGGAATAATTAATTATTTTACCAATTACATTTTCTGTTATTGATAAGTAACACTTTCCTGTTATTCAAAAATTGAGGAATTAATCTTAATTTTAAATATAAGACATATCTCCCATAATTTATTATTTCCCTCAATTACCCCTATAATTGATCACAACAATAATTAATGCCAAAAATAATGAGCCTCAATTACTATAACATGGTGTTTCATTCATTTAGAGACTGAAACAGTGCTCTTATTCTTATTTACTATTTTTTTTAAGGTTTCCTCCTTGAGATTTAGAGGGCAAAGGTTTCTTACTTCTCTTAATAAACGTGCTTCCAAGATTTGAATTTGTGTTATCCTCTATGAGGTGATGCCCTTTATCACTTCAGCTAACCTTTTGTTGGTGGCTTATCGTAACTTCTTATATTGTTATCAATTGCTATAACAGTAACTTAGAAAAAAATAAGGGCAATTAAAAAAAAAAAAACATGTGATATTTCTTATAAGGGTTAAGGTGCAGATTTGCCAACAAACTATTACCCGATGAGCATCGGCACAAAACACAATTGAAAGTACCAAAATTACTAATAAACAATTAAAAAGTGACGGAGTAATAGTTCGTTGGCTAATTTGTACCTTAATTGTATTTTTTTTTTTCACTTTTTAATTGTTGATTGGTAATTTTGGTACCCTCAATTATTTTTTGTGCCAGATACTCCTCGAGTAATAATTCGTTAGCAAATCTGCACCTTAACCCTTATTATAATTGCTATATCGTAGTCACATCAACTAATTACATAATTTTTTATTCCAATAACTAGTTATTGTGGGAAAAAATAACTAATTATTATTTTATGCAAAAATTGTGTTTGTGGATTTAACGATTAAATCTTGGTGCTTTTTCCCACATTAGCGCGTGACTTGAGCGGATAAAACGGTCGACCTGCGGTGGAGCCTTGTATGCGTTGTGTGGACTGTGGATGCAGCCACATAGTTCTTTCACGTCAATCTTTGGATAAGGCGGCTCCCCAATCACACTCCGCTTCAGTCAAATTTCAGCCCCTCTCCGCCTCTGATTGTTATATTTTTTGGCTATTCCTTACCCAACATGCATTTTTAGAGAGTACCCGTGTGGCATTTTTCAATCCTGGAGACGAAGGCATTGTGCCAACGGAATCCTGGAAGCCTTTATTTCAAGCCACCACCTTCTTCTTCTTCTGATGCAGTTCGTACTCAGTCAAAATGGGTTAGGGGGTAAACTGTCAGGGGTTTGTATATCCAATCGGTTAATTTTGAGAGTCTAATACATCTAAAAGTAAACAAAACCACTTCATTTTATTGCGTTTATGAGTTTCTTTGAGGCAATGCTACGTACTTTTCATGAAAGGTAGCACCTTTTCCTTCTCACTTGGAGTAATTGTAGTTTAGCAATCAATTAGAGTAAAATAGTTCACTGGTGCCACTTTATTGACCCTGCTACTTTTTCTCTATGTTCCTTGGCGCTCAAGGATCGAGTAATTAAGGATTTGGCGCCCAATGGGCATCCCAGTTATGTTGTTATTATTCGTAGTCTGACCCGAAAGTTTCTTCGTCGTGGACTTCGAACCAAAGAGTCCCTCTTGTCTCAGCTCCTGTGAACATCATAACCAGATATTAGAAAAACATTAACCATTCAGGAAATTCACACAAAGTTGGTCAAAAACAGCCAGTCAAACACTATAAGGCTTGAAACAAAAAAATGCCGAAGTTATCACAACACGTAGCAACTATTATGCAGCCAACTTTCCAGCAGAAAAAGGAGCTTAGATTTTTTGAAACTTGTGGCACTCCCAAATAAAATTTAGATCAACATTTTAGAAAATTAATATGGATTAATCTTTCAAACAACTTTATATTATTTTGAGTTAATTTGATTCACTTTGATGCATTTCTTGTATTAACCCCCTCAAACAGGAACGGAAGGAGCAAGAATAAAAGAACAAAACAAAGTAGATCGAGTTGAAGTAATACTAAAATAGCTAGAGAGTTTGTTGATTTTTTTGTGTACTACAGAGTGAATTTCAACATTAATCATTAATTATAATGATTGTAGAATACAATCATCAGTGGCTCTAAATAATGTTGTTGTCAAATTAGTAACAGCATAGTACCTCCAGGCCTATAACTTGTTTCTTATAAATAGGGCCAAAGGTGATATATATATATATATATATATATATACCGACACAGCTTGTAGTATGAGGAAGATTCAAATATATTTTGCGCCCTACAAAAAACAGGGACTAAATTCTTATTTTCTTAATGATATAGACTAAAAATGGAAAAACAAATATTCAAGGAAAACAATTATAACAGGCATACAATACCCAAGATTTGCGCTTCTCTTCTTCTCTCCGCTGTCTGTGCAAATTAAAGTCATTCAAGCTTTATAGCATCGGAACCTGAAAAAGAAATGAATTGTTGAAAAAATAAATAATCTCTCCCTTTTAAAACAGGAAAAGTCGGTTCATTACCTTGTCATATAAGAAATTTATTCTTTTTTCTGTCTCCCAGGCCTTTACTTTTGCAGTCAATAAATTCTCGACTATTGCTGGTCAAAAAAAGGTATCAAGACAAATAATGTTAAACCAACGAAACAAATAGGTATTACAAGTTCTTCTGGAAAAAAACATAGATAGTACAAGTTATTAGGTGGAGCTACTTTGTGCAACGAATGCATTTGGATACATAGTTTCATTCATGTGTCCTCTTTCAATGCAAACGCATGCTGGTTTTTTTTTTTTTTTTTTTTTTTTTTAAAAAGGTTGAATGCATGCTTGTACTTAAAACTTAATAATGTGAAACAAGATTAATTAGCCAATTCCGCTCAGTCAGCAGTGCGCAGAAAAATTAAATTTGACTAATTAACAGGGCTTCCATCACAAGTCATGCTGCTTCATATGTTTATATCATCAAGAGGAGAGATCTATGGCCGAGTCACCAATCTAAGAATATTGCAGCCCACAATTTTCAGCCAAGATTCAGCAGAATAGCAGGTACCAAGTAGAAATAATATCTTAAGAGCTGTTGGATTCACATTTGTTAGTTAATAATCAAATCTAGAACCTTATATGGAACCTACCAGTTATAAAATTAGAATACGTTTATGAAATGATGGGTAAAACACTAAATCATCTAATTTTAACATACCAATAATCATGTTTTTCTCACGACATACATACTTGGTTTTTTCGCCAAAATGAAAGCGGCTTCAAGCATACCATCTTAGACAATTAAATGGTCAGATGTGGTATCAGTGACTTCCTTTAGAAGCAAGACAAAACACTACTACAAAAATTAGATATTACACTACAAGAAAATATCAAATTTGCGACGGAATTTGCGAGGGAAAAAAATTCCGTCGCAAATTTGGCGAAAATTTGCGAGGAATTTTTTTCTCGCAAAAAGGTGATTTTTGCGAGGAAAACGATTTTCCCTCGCAAAAATCACGTTTTTGCGAGGGAAAAAAATGTCCCTCGCAAAACATCATCATTTTGCAAGGGAAATTTAGTTCCGTCGTAAAATTGACCGAATTGGGGGACAAATTTCCCTAATTTTGCGAGGGAACTATGTTTCCCTCGCAAAAAGGTGACGTTTTGCGAGGGAAAAGAGATCCCTCGCAAAATGGGAAAATGTTGCGAGGAACACTTGTTCCCTCGCAAAAGTGGGGCCAATTAGCGGGAAATTTCCCTCCAATTTTTCGCAATGTTCCCTCGCAAAATGGGCAGATTTTGCGAGGAACTGTTTTTCCCTCGCAAAATAGGAGGAAATTAGGGGGAAATTTCCCTCCAATTTTTCGCACTTTTGCGAGGGAAAAATTGTTCCCTCGCAAAATGCCCAAAATTTGCGAGGGAATAAAGATCCTCGCAAAATGGCCACATTTTGCGAGGGAAACATTGTTCCCTCGCAAAATGGGCAGATTTTGCGAGGGAACTGTTTTTCCCTCGCAAAATAGGAGGAAATTAGGGGGAAATTTCCCTCCAATTTTTCGCACTTTTACGAGGGAAAAATTGTTCCCTTGCAAAATGCCCAAAATTTGCGGGAATAAAGATCCTCGCAAAATGGCCACATTTTTGCGAGGGAATCATTGTTCCCTCGCAAAATGGGCGCAGATTTTGCAAGGGAATAATATTTCCCTCGCAAAATAGGGAAATTTCCGGAAAATTTCCCTCAATTTTTTCGCAATTTTGCGAGGGAACAAGGGTTCCCTCGCAAAATATCCCAAAATTTGCGAGGAATAAGGATCCCTCGCAAAATGTCTCCAAATTTGCGAGGGAATATGTTTTCCCTCGCAAAATTTGGGCATTTTGCGAGGGAATGTTTTTTCCCTCGCAAAATTTCATACATTTTTTTTTTTTTTTTTTTGGGTAAACATCTCGCAAAGTAAACCCAAGACAATTAAAACAAAAAAATTCAACTCTCTCACTCATTTACGCCTCTATTCAACTAAGTAGCATATTGATTAAAATCAAGACAATTTTCTTCTAAAGAATAGTATTTTGAAATATATTGATAAATATTTATCTTATAATTAATATATATATATTATTTCTATATATCTTCCTTTTTACCATTTAATCAAATAAATATAATGAACGAGATGACATATTTTTTAAAAAATGTAAATTAATAAAAACCTTCATAAGAAATATATCAAAAAAATTATAAATCACATGATTAAAAATGTTTAAATAAGCGAATAATTATTGCTACTAAATGGTAGAATAAAAGCCATTGAAATCATGAACTATATGACCATTGTAATCTTATCTCTAATTTATAGTTATCTCAACTTGCGAGGTTGTCATGAATTATATATAAATGTCGCTTAGGGTTAAATGGTAAAAGGTTCGAATTTATAGACAAATGTCGCTTATACATGAATTATATATGTTGCTACGTCGATGGAGGTAAAATGTGATCGGGGACGATGAAGTTTTCCGATAAAAGCAAAAGGCAAAGGTTGGAAATGAGGATTATTTGAACGGTTAATAACACACTTGCAAAATTCAGAAAAGAAGAAAAGATTATTTGAAACGTTTTCTTGATTAATCAGCGAAGGCATTTGGTTAGAAGTTTGGCACAAATTGTACTTATTAGCAGTTCTATCATTTTGGCCCATGGTTTAGTTACCTTTAACATGTATGTGAGCATAACTCCTCACACTTTGCTGCGACATAAGTATTTGGAGCACGCCATGTTACCCTTTCCAATGCACTCTATCCATTTTGATCTTACCAACCATTCTTACCTTTTTTTATTACTCATTTCTGTTTTTTCTATTAAACCCATTTATTTAATTTGATTATATTACAAAATTTTAGTTCAATTAGTTAACATGATACTATATATTTTTTTTCTAAAACACTCATACATCTTTCTTTATTTCTTATTCCCTCTCATACACGATAACGAGTTGATGGTGTATCAATAGGGATAAAGAAAAAAATTTGACCAACATGAAAAAAAAAGTACTCCCTTCGGTTTCAAAGATAAGACAAAGCTTTTAGTATAAATCATACCGCAAACTTTATCTTATATTTAAAATCGAAGATAATAATATATATAAGATCAATATCAATTCTTCAATTAGATCCTATATTTATGATTGAAGACACCACTTACTTGTATTGGTCACAATTCAACTATCAATAAGTTTTAATTCCACTAATCAAATTAGCATGAATATCCGTGTAGGAATTAGTATTTGGTCACAATTGAACTATCAATAAGTTTTAATTAGTTTAAATAGTTTGATTATGAGAAAAAATCTTGCAAAAATTAAATAATCCACATCAAATACTTTCTTAAATATTCCTACAAAATTATGAACCAACAAATGTTCTAACATGATTCTAACTACTTGATATTTAATTATATGAAATCAAAATTAATAAATAATGTCTTGCGATTTATCCCATCTCAAGTGCAAATATTTATTTATTTAGATTGAAATGAATTGAATCTTAAACAAAGTCAAATGCTACTCTATCTTTTCCACCTCTTTGTTCGCCTCGCAAGTGTACGAGTTTCGCAAGTAATAAAGTGAAAAGTAAAGTATCGTTCCCACGAGGATTTGTTTAACAAATTGGTCAAGCAAGAGGCTTAGTGAATTTCATCAAGTTGAGCTAGAACAAAGTTTTGATTTGGAAAGAGAATTTTTAAAGACTATTTCTAAAACTTAGAATTGATAAAGGCAAATGACTTTTGACTTCAAGGATAAAAGAGCCTAGGATTCTTCTTCCCCTTTTGCATTTCATAAAACTTGGTCAAATACCTCTCTAGTGGCATTTCAATACATACACGTGTTAGTCTAAGGTTCACAAATACTTGACCCGCTCTCTCAAGTCAAAATCAAGTTTCTCTTCTCATTAAAATGCACAATCTCTTGCTACAATTAATGAGAATCAATCTTTAAGCAACAACCCTAATGTGACAATGCAAGGCTAGTAAATATATCTCTATTCTACCAACAAACCATCCATTTATCAAGTAAACTTCAAGACAAGCATGATTTCAATCAAGTTCTACACCTAGATTAGCTCTCTCGAGTCAAAACCTATGTGAATAAATCATCTAAATGGAGGCCAATCACTTAGAAGCATTAAGCCAAGGTTGAAATCAACACATGTGTATATTTATCTACCAAAAGAGAGGAATATTCAAGTTTTAATCCATACAAAGGGTAAGAAGAACCCTAGAATGAAAAGTTTAGCTACTCATATTCAAATACAAAGAGAGTCTAAGCAAAGGAACTGAATACATGAAGAAACTAGGAAGAAAAGAGAAGAAAGGAGGAAGAACCAAGGTGAAAACCCCAAAATCTCTCTTAGGTTGAGCACCCAAGCCTCCAAGATTGTCCAAATCTCTCTCCCAAGCTCTTCCCTTGTGTGCCCACTTGTTTCCTTAGGTCAAGAGTGTGTTTTTCGGCCCTTCCCTTTAGGTTAAATAGGGTTTTTTGTTTCGAAATGTAAAAACGCGCAGCTGTACTTTTTCTGCATTTTTTACGACGCTACGGCCAGTTGTGACTTTCCACGGAAATGCGGCTACGGCCGTTGTGACTTTCCACGGAAAGTCTTGGGCTATGACGATTGTGACTTTCCACGACGGTTGCACGGGTTCTTCTAGCTTTGCCTTCGCTTCACCTCCTTTATTTCTTTCCTTGTTTCTTGATTCTTATAGAGCTTCAAAACTTGTCTCCCTCTTCCTACAAAAGAGGAAACAATTATCAATTCTCAATTGCATCATAAACTCCATAGTAACAAGAATTTCTTTGATTTTTGCCTCATACTTTGATATGCACATTTTCCTCTATGACTTCATTTCTATGCGCATTTTCAACCAAAAATAGGTAAAAGGAGAGAGAAAATGTCTTTGGAATATTGTCAATTTCTAAGAGTTAACACCTACCTAAATGCAATATACACTTTCTAATCTCTATTATGAGGCACTTTTTAGAAGGAAAGCGTGACCCTTATTTTAAGTTATCCATTGACTATTAATGATACTTTTCAAGATTTCTTTTACTTAAGTTAGAGGATCATACTTTATCATTTTGAGGGGCCAATGTACGTACATTGCATATATAATAAGGCTATATTATTCCATATTCGTTTCAGCTTTGCTAATTTGTTCCATTTGGAGAAAAATTCATGTATATGGGACATCTTGTTCTTTCAATATTGACCATACTCCATAGATAAATATAATTGTAGCCACCCATGTATTTTGTACGCACACACATGTTACGAGTCTACACGTATACCCTCTCTCGACTTTTCATTCAAGGCACCCTAAAATTCCTATATTGATTTACGGCATAACTTTTTTTCATATGTCATGTGTACTAAAATGAAATTTGGCTTGAAGTTTCATCATCATTATTAGATTTTATTGATTGAGCTTGAAAAATTTGATCATATGATCATTAGATGGCTTGGTTATGTTTCATGAAAATTGTGGTGCTTATGGTTTCGGACTTTCCACCTAGTGACTACTACTCATATAGATTGATCTGTGAAGTTGTGAAGCATGATATGTATTTAATTCATGCGATTTTGTGACTAATGTTATAGTTGGGTTGTTTGGTGATGAAGCAACCAAATATTTTAGGAGAGGGTGCTAGCTAGAATTATGTTTGGACTATATCACTACTACAAAATATGGATACTACTACCCTAAAAGATGTCCATTTTTTAAAAAAGGAAGTAAAAAGTGAAGGTAGTGGCATTGTCGTAATTATTTACTTGACTTTGAGACTTTAGACGTCCCAAATATTAATTTAGGACGCCTAATCTAGACGTTCCAATTCTCAACAGTCAAGTCGGCAAAAGGTACTCTCTTCTATTCCAAATCTCCTAATCTAGGGTTCCTTCATTATTGATTCCGTTCGTTCCTTCAAACCAAGGGCAGTCTTGCCCTATCCCCTAAATCTCTTTCATTTCTATTTGCGATTTTGCGTTTTTCTCAGCCTAATCGTGTTACATCGAGCGAAAAACGCAAACCCAGTGGAATCGCCAAAAACGCAGCCATTACACGCAAAATTGCATTGTTTTTTCATAAAGCGAAAAAAAAAAAACTTGCCGTCTTGCCCTAACCCCTGAATCTCTTTCATTTCTATTTGCGAAAAAACACTCCAGAGGCAGAGGCGCAGCGCATAGCTCTTTGATTTTCATCTCTACTGGTTCTGCTCGTCTGCTCCTCTCCGGCTGTCGTCTGACGCCTCCGATCGTCTTACTCTCTTCGATTAGCAACAATCTGACAAACTCATACCTCGTCTCGTTGGTTGCGGCATCTGGTGGAAGGTGAGTAATTCCTTGTTCTAACTTCTGCTTGTCTTCCTTCGTTTGAGGAATTAGAAATTTTTAAGTTGGAATTGTGTAGGAACTTGTGTAGGAAACAAGAAATCGAGATGCCGTGGTTCCAGTGGGTTTGGACTGTTGGATTATCTTGTGCGAATACGAGTGACGAAGCCAATGTTTTTCTCTCTCAGATCCAATGATTCAATTTGGTTGGTGATAACAACACCGACTTCATGGATGATCGGGAACTTAGTTTTGGATTAGAGAATATTGATTTAGATATGATTTTGGGTTTAGAGTGGGATTAGTTTGATCCCATAGTACTTTTGATTAGGCTGATCAATTTTGAAAATAGTTATGCTAACTGTTTTTTAGTGTAGAGAGATAGATCGAGCCTTAGTAGCTAACCCGACTCGATTATGTTGATGGTTACGTTCATGAATGATCTGGTGTTATCTTTAATATTTTTTTTTTCTAGTCTTCGATGTCAATAAGAATTATAATTTTGTTGATATTGTTTCGTGCAAATTTTAATATATGCAGGATTGAATCAATTGAAAATTAAACCCGAGTAGCCTTTATCTTCAACTTCAGTTAGCCTTTCTTCTCCGACTTCATTATGCTCAACAGATCATTCCCAAGTTTCATTTAGCTGCTACAAACATACGAACATATATATGTGTGCGTTTGTGTATATATATCATTTATGTTTTGCTTGAGGATTTCTTGTTCTTTTGAAATAGAAATGGTTAAAGTTCATGGAAATCAGAAGCCAATTAGTTACGTCTGATATGAGACAAGAATATATAAAGACTCAAATTAGTATTCCTTGTCTGCATTTTTATATTGTCTATCCGGGTTCATTTTCTTGACATGATAAAAGTTTTTGTAATGGTATTGTATTGACTTAAACAGTTAAACATCCCAAGTTCAAGGGAAAAAACCGGTTTCTTGATGTAATCTTGTCCTCCTCACTCCTCATCGTGCACTGTGAAACCAATCATAATTGAGAGTTAGAAATTGAGATGCGTCTCCAAATTGAGCTATGTGATCTTTTAAGTCTAAAGGATTAAAATAGAAGATAAGTGAAAAATTGTTAGAACAATTCATTCATTTAACTTAAATTGTATTCGGGATTTTGTATACTTCAAAGAAAGAATTTCTTCGAATTGCAAACCAAAGCAAATCAAGTAAATCACCAAGCAATCCTCGAGAGGAAAACTTTGCAAAACTAAATGCTAATCTCTCTATAAAAGTCACTGGGTGATTATTATACCCCATTACTACTACGGGACCTGATATGATATGGGCGTGAATATTTTTTTGTGACAGTATATTCGAGTACATTGGTGGAAGCAATAATCAATATGACAAAGTATATTGGACGTGAAGGGGTATGGTGATTTTTGTGTCTATTTACTCTTCCAAGGTAACCCAAGTGGCAGAGGTAAGCTATTCTACTTTGTACTGGTGAATTTCTGATCTCTTTCATTTTTTATTCTATAGGAATTTATATGTTAAATTGGATTATTTGTGTATATATGATTATTCTTATTCATTTGCAGGTTTACTCTTTGAAGTGCTTCTTGCACCTTAGAAGATCATTAGTTGGAGAAATATTCTTAGGAACACCTAACATTTCGTTAACTTTCTTGAAGCTCACTCATGAATCTTATTTTTTCTTCACTAAAAAGAATAACACTCTTTCTTTATTATTATTATTTTCAGTTTTCAATTTCGTTTGATGGATTCTTAATCTTGAACCATGTTGGGAATTTATTCAAACAACATAGACAAGATATGTAATTCCACCTTGGTTTCGGGACATTGACGGATGTTGTGTTATGGCATGGTATCATTGGTATGTATATTTTAAGGCTAATAATTCATACCACATTTGCTATATGTTAGCTAGAAATTCTGTTTTAAAATTACTTTTACTTTCTTTTGATCGATTTTTTTCCCTTCTCAAATGAGATATCATCCTTCCGTAATGTTTGATATTTTATTTCCCCCCGAATTGGATTAGTATTAATTTGTTTCCCATCACTAATATTCTCGTGTGTACATTCATGTTTGTATGATTACCCTGGCATCATTATTTGCTTGAAGGTTTAGGAGTCTAACACACGCCCGAGTAGAAATTTGTATAAACTCCTACACGAGATAGATGCTTCCAAATTATTGATGGGATTACTTAAGGGCTTCTATCTATCTTGATGAGGAAAAGAAATGAATGAACACTTATTTTTAATAAGTAACCCTCTACGACCTGCTTGGGATGAATCCAACTCCAATGGGATACACCTAACCATGGAGAAAACAGAATCATATTTGAATCAAAGATACACCAAAGCAAGCGAGTTAACATCCCTTATTCTTCTTATTTTAAGGCCTATGATATTTTATTTACGGGGTTATCGAGAAAATAACGATTGAGAAAGTTTTAGAAGCAAAAATCATTGACCCATGACTCTACTATTGAGAATTAATCCGATTGGTCGAAATTTACACTTTGGTATAGGATAATGAAGACCTAATTCCGTTGATAATTCGAAGGTGCCTAGGGAAGATGGTTAGGTGTTTTTTTTAATACACTCACTACTTTTGATTCCGCTTTTAAATTGTTCTTTAGTTTTGATGTGATTATTCTTTCGCTCTTTCTAATGTTTTGCATGTGTGGCTTTAAATTTTGCGGGATTATATGATGTATTTGTAGACCTTTTGCAATAGATTATCAAGGTACTTTAAATCTTTGCTTGCAGCTCATTCTTTGTCTCTTAGGTGTTTGTTTCTCATTTTTGTAACTGCTTAAATGTCATAAGTTGAGGTTTTGAAATATTATGCATGGGAGGTAGCTTTGTTGGATGTCAAGGTAGCTTGATTTTCTCCATTGCTCGCTTCGATTAAAACCAAGTCAACATACGTGTGATGAAGATGGTTTGCAGCTGATATGCTTGGGTGCTATGTCATGCTTAAATAGGTATTGTTGGTGAATGAAGTGGGAAATATGTGTATATGATTGTTACTGCAAAAAGGCACAATTTTCATGAAATGCTTAAGTGGAGAATATTGCAAAATCCTAACCAGCAAATGTGCGTGCAGATTTTGAATGTGAGGCAGTCTCCGGATGGAGATTTGGTGCATGCAACAAAGGGAAGAAGCCAAGCTTCACGGATATGGTCCTGTTGTTTTGACAATGGAATGGATTCTAGGCAAGAAACTATTCTCACCTTGCCTTTTTAAAACTTTGAAATATATGAAAGTGGCGATTTAATTTATTGATTTGTGGGTGGGATTTGTCATATCATTGATAGAGGGATGCATAATAGAATCTCGAAAAAAAAAAGAAGGAACAAAGAGTTGGGCAAATAGTTAGCATTAAAAGTAATACTGACCCTGTACATTTAGTTCAAATGATTAATTAAGTTCTTTATTTGGTGGGTGTGATGGTATGTAGTATGTACACAAGTTTCTCTCTTTGACAAGAAGGGGAGAGTCTTCGGGATGGGTGCCTCTGCCAGCGAACTGAAGTCTTCTACGAAGCGCTCATCGGGAAGTATTGGAGGTGTTTCTCCAGGTAGACGTAATACTTTTGCTACCAATCGCAAACCATTATTCCCTCGTCCATTTAAATGAAGTACAAAAAATAAAGCTGATTTCGTAATGTTGGTTTTGTAGAAGATAAGAGGGTGAAGACGTTAGAAGCGAAGGTGAAGGAGCAAGGAAAGATGATTATTGAGTTGCGGGAACTTCTCCACTCCCTTTTGAAGGACAAGGGTACGGGGTCGCCTCCGATGGTGATGGCGATCTGCGGTGGTGATCTGACAGCTGCATTGCGTAGTTTAGACTTTTTTTAAGTTTATTTTGGTTGAAACATTATACTTTGTAATATTTTGTTATTTCTATGCAAACTCTTATGATTGTTACAATATATTTTTATCATATATAAATCTTTTTATTTTCTAATTTTTAATATTTTTTTATGAAATTAATTAAATTTTTAAAATCATTTTGTTTTTTTTAAAAATTAATTGGGGATTTGCGAGGGAAAAATATTTCCATCATAAAACCCCACATTTTGCGAGGGAACAATATTCCCTCGCAAAATGTTGGATTTTGCGAGGAACAATATTCCCTCGCAAAATGTGGGGTTATGCGAACAGATTCCCTCGCAAAATTTGAACTTTTGCGAGGGAACAATATCCCTCGCAAAATGAAAAATTTTGCGAGGAACAAGATCCCTCGCAAAATGTTGGATTTTGCGAGGGAACATGTTCCCTCGCAAAAGTTCAAATTTTTCATTTTTGCGAGGGATCTTGTTCCCTCGCAAAATTTGCGAGGATTGAGTTTTCCCTCGCAAATTTCAAGATTTGCGAGGAAAAGTGTTCGTCGCTAAATCCAAATTTTGCAACGGAAATATGCATTTTGCGACGGAAAATTGGTTTGCGTGGGCGATTTTTGCGACGGAATTTTTCCGTCGCAAATCGGTTTTGCGACGGAAATTTGCTCTTTTGCGAGGAAAAATTCCGCCGCAAAAAACTGTTTTTTTTTTGTAGTGTTACTATCTTAAAAGACGTCCTTATTAAGAATTAAGAAGTAAAAATAAAGGCGGTGGCATTCTTGTAATTATTTGTAAGGAAGTTGAACCTTGAGCATCCCGAAATCTAGTTTAGGACTCGTAAAATTTCTTTTTGTCGTCCTAACAATTTTTCAGACGACTAACATCTTCCCGCCATGAGAAATATGAGAATTTTTTGTTTGGAGCCATGGGATTTAATGTTTTGGAATAAAATTCATTTATGGCGTCCTAAACATATTTCAAGACGACTAACATCTAGAAGAATGCCATAGAAAATATTATGGGAATTGAATTTTTTACAATGGGCGACTGAATTAAAATTCAAGTTGTCAATTTGTGAATTGTGGCGACTGAATTTAATAATTCAGGTCACCACAATTGGAGAATTTGGGCGACTGAATTTAATTCAAGTCGCCAATTTTGAAAATTTGGCGCCCATACCGTGACGTTATCTCTATTTTTTGTTTGAAATATTAATATATTATCCCTGTGTGAACCGTGACTCTGCTTTTTTGGTTTGAGATATTATCCCTCAACCCATGACCTTCACTCATCGTCATTCTCATTGCTCGGCCTTCACAACTCTTTCATCTCTTCTCCCTCAACTTCATCGCCTCCTCTCGTCATTTTTGTTTTCACCGCCGTAGCTCGTTGATCATGTACGAGTTTCGGGTGGGTCACGATCGAATCCGAAGGCGTGAGATCCAAGAAAGCGAAGGCACTATCGAGATCAAATCTTCTTCATCACCGGATCCCCTTCTTCGGATCTCGAAGGCGACGAGATCTAGTTGGGTCACGGCCGAAAGCGGTAAAATTTGTTCTTTTTTTTTTTCAATTTTACTGTGATTTGTTTTTCATGTTCTTCTGATTGTGATTTTTAGATCTGAAATTTTAGATGTTAGTCCTATTCTTAATTTATATTAATCCTATTTTGGATCTTTTTTCTTGATTTGTTTTCATCTACTTATTTTTTGATCTGTCGTGCTTCAAGAGTGCATATCTTTGTACTTGCATCTTTTCGTGTTTTTTCTTGTCCTTGCTGGTTCTTCTGGAAGTATTTCTGGAATTTGAATGTTGATTTGTTGATCTACTCTTCTTCCACGGCCACCCCGAATCGGGGTTTTTTTTTTAATAGAAAAAAATGCAATGTGGCGTCCTGAATACATTTCAGGACACCTTACATAAGGCGTCCTGAATTTAGTTCAGCACGACTTACATGAGGCGTCCTGAATTTTATTCAGGACGCCAAAAATCACAAAAATTACTACCCCTTCGAGATGTCCCTCTAAAAAGAGACGTTAATTGGGTCTTATTTAGGTCGTTTTTTAGGTTTTTTGTAGTAGTGAAAGGTAAATACTTCACGGGGAAACAATTCTGAATGGCTTTCAATAGCTCAAATTTCTTCACTTCTTCCGTGGGTCTTCTATCTACTATCTCTATTCGTTCTGTGTTCCAATTTAGGTACCACTAACATGATTGCTAGTTTCTATGGGTCTTACTTGATTCAAATTTAAAGCATCATTGGTTGCTAGTTTATATGGCTTCCTTATTAGCACGAGTGTAGTCTCATCAATCTCGAAAATCATGAAGGGAAAAACTGAACAATATGAAATCTTACATGGTATTTTGCTTACTAGAATCCGAGCTTTTTCTGCACGTTTCAAATTTTTGTGTGCTCCTCTTACTGCACTATATCGATTTTCATCCTGATAAGAGAGTCAACAAGGTAAATGATGCTTATAAAGACAAAATTTCTTGTAAGCTTCCAAAAGATAGATCTACAGAAATACCACAACTAATGTGTATTTGATATTGATTAATGTAATCTTACACAATGACAGTCACTTGAGATAAATTCAAGTTATCAACCTGAATTGGCAAAATTTACCAGTGCTCCACATGTTAACATGGTCATCCACTCATCTTGTTTAAGACATGCAAATGATCTCCCAAGTCAAAACATACAACAAATGTTAAATTATACATAAGAGGTAGTTAGCTCAATGATTATGTGGTAAATTTTTAACTTTATCCTCATTTATGGATTAATATTTTTCAAATCTTTCTTCTCTCTCTATTTTGATTCGTACAATTAATATAAGCAAAATTATCACAATCTCCTTTACTACCTGAAACTGTACTTATAAATATGACCAAATTTTTTAGTCAAAAGAGACTTAGTTTGAACTAGAGTGGTATAATGTAAAATCCAAATTTTCTAGGGAACCTTGAGCACCTCTTGCATGTTATGTTTATACAAGATAGTGAATAGATAATCATCAGAAAACTTCTGACAGATTAAAATCTAGGCATTCCCTAAATGAGAGTTCCTATAGGATGTTTACAGCCATGTATGCTTGTGTGTGTGTGTGAAAATCCAATCATCTGTCAAACTAAAAAAACATAAATGAGGCTGCGACAAGTATATTTTTTTACTCCCTTTTAGCAAATGGCAAAAAGGGTTACTCTAACAAGTTCCCATAGATGTTGAAAAGTATTGTGTGTGTGTATAACAAGTAGCTGAAAATCCAATCGTCTACTAATCTAAAACCACCATAAATGAAGATGTCATAATTATGCTTATTCCTCCCTTCCAGCAACAGTTTAGTAAATGGAAAAATGGCTTGGTATGATAAGTCCCCATATATAATTAAAAAATTATTGAATCATGCTAACTTAAGTGGTTGACTAGGACGGCATTTGGGTAAAGTTCATAGGCTTAGGTGCATTGGGAATGGAGGAGGAAGGCGCGTCGGTTTCTCTCATCGGCAAGTCTCTCATCATCCCTACTTCTGGGCCGTCCAAATTTGATCCAAGCATCCAGGAGGAGATACATAATCTATTTCAACGTAATTTAAAATAGATGATGTGTCTGCCTCTTGATGTTTGGATTAAGATTGGACGGTCCAAATGGAAGGATAATGAGGGATGATGAGAGAGGCGCCAATAAGAGTATCTGGTTCTGGAGAAACATATGTCATTCTTGGAACAAACAAACGTAGAGCAAAGATAAATCCAAGCTCGAAAGGACAAATAGAAACCCTAGAAATGAGAGAAATCAACTCAGAATCGCGAGCATCACAAGATTGAATTCATGAGCGTTTGTTTTGTAGTTACATTGGTACAAAAAAACTCTCAAACTGCCCGCTGCTTTGATTCACATTTTAGTCGTTTCAAATTTTCAATTCGATCTGTACATCCTACCGCCAATTAATTTCACATTTCAATCATTTTAAAGTTTTAGTCACTTTTTACATATATCTATAAATTATTACATACAAGCATATTATATTACAATCACGATTCAAATGTTCCTACGTTCAAGTATAATTGATTGACCCACGAATTTATATATGGCAAGCAGTGTACTAGTGCACTATTCAAATGGAGTTTTCTATATCGGAATTTTATTTGCCTAATAATACGCCTACATTGGTAAACACTGACCATTAAAGTGAATATAAGAATATAATAACTAAAAAATTTATTTTCATATTTTTATAATTAAATATTTGAGAAATAATTATTGTCTAAGAATATTTGTTGGCAAAAATAATTAAGGTATTTGGTGATTGAAATAAAAGGAAAAAAAGTAAGAGATATATTTACAAAATTTGGAAAATAGAAAGCACACGCTGGAATAGCTCAGTTGGTTAGAGCGTGTGGCTGTTAACCACAAGGTCGGAGGTTCAAGCCCTCCTTCTAGCGCTAATGTGTTTTATTTTTCTTTTTTAGCTGGGCCTTATTATTTATTTTTTTTAAAAAAAACAATTATATTCTGGGCTTTCTTGGCCCCAATGAACGGTTTTGGACTTCAAGTGATAAATACTCTTTTCCTTGCCTTGTACCAAAATTACCCCTCTTTTTATATCAAAAAAAAAAAAAAATTATGATTATCTAAATCCCGGTTTTATTTGTGCAAAGAAATTATATATTTTGTAATTTAAATTAATTATATTTACCTTTCTATTAAAGCTTGTTATGATGGGACAGAATATATGTTTTAATTGGCAAGAATTTTTCCATTTTCTGTATAGCTTAACAAGAACATTTTCATAATGTTTGTTTTATTTTAATTTCAGTAGTTTTAAAAAAAAAAAAAAAAAAATTACGTAATACTCAGCCTAACTAATGTATACTATAGAAAAGTAAAATAAAGTCAATATTTTTTTAATTATTTTTTAACAAAATGACTAAAGCATAAAATAAAAAATAATTCAACAAAAATAATTATAGGAAATAAATATAATAGGTAAATGAGTTTAAGTCTGTGTCTGTTTAACAAATTTAAAATTTCTAATATTTAATTTAGAATATTTTTTCAATTTAATGTCCCATAATAAATACATGAAACTGTAATTTTTTGGATCATTTTTACTAGGTGATCGAGCAATCTACTACTCCATTTTCAGGGTTTATGATTTTCTCTCAGCACAAATGTTTCCTTTATTACTTGGACTCAGACTCAAAAATATCCAACGGTACCTTACACTACAAAATCAACTTTGTTTTAATCATGAAACTATACTCCTGTTCGGAATGGATCAACTAAATTTGATCCTTAATTAACGGAATTAATTTTGAGAAATTTGAGATGCTGTATTATGCAGAACCAAGGTACAAAATCAAAAATCAAATAAAAGAGGTTAAGTGTATATAGCACCCCCAAAGTATTTTTTTCAGGGTTATCAAGTGTCCTAGAGTATTTTGTGGTGTACCTTGCACCTTGCAGTATATTTTTAGGGGCGTCCATCACCCCAAAGTACAATTTTTGATGCAATTTTGCACTTAACAATTTAGAGTATTGGAATTAAAAGAATACTTCATGGTGGCAGATGCACAAAAAAATAGTTTATGGTACTGTATGCAGTTGAAAATGTTGGAAATTATGCTCTAGGGGCAAGTCACTGTACCTTAAATGTTTATGTTATTTAAAGTATTCTCCTTTAGTTATCATTTTATTTGCATGTTTATAGTGATAACTGTATTCCTGGATATATCTTATAGATTATCCTAAATGTCCCTAGTTAGTCATCTACGCAGGAGCAAAGATGAAAGAAGACTAGTATGACTTTGACGAGGTATAGAAATATGAATCAAAGTCATAGGCACTTGTAAGAGTACAAGGTTCTAGTATTATCCGGCCGGGTTTTGAAAAATAGATGTTTTTCTTACCCCAAGCCCTGTAGGGCCGGCCCTGATTCCCAGCTCTAATAAACACTTACTTTGTCTCAAGAATATATATATAGAGAGAGATAACATTCAACCTTTAAATTCCCCAGCTTAATTTCTACTGAGGATAACTAGCAAGATTTCCATAACCCATTCATCTTCATTGTACATCAACATATTTAAAGAGAGCCATATAAAACCGATTGGTGAGCTGAAATAAAAATTCACCCATTGTTGCAATTGGGAGCATGAAGGATTGAATTAGGGTTGAAGTATTGAGAAAATTCCAATTATATCTAGTTTAATAAGTCAAAGGGCCTATTTGGGAACACCCCAAATGAAGATGGGATAATAAGTCCATCAAAAAAATTTAGAGTGTTTGGGAACACTCTAAATTTTAATGGGCTTCAATGGGCAATGTTTTTTTTTTTTTTTTTTTTTTTTTTTTTGAAGCTCCCATTTGTTGGCTTATAACCCCATTAAATGCTTCTCCATCAATTTTACGGTGGGCCCATCTCGTTAAACGACCATCCACCCCCCTCCCCCACAAGCCGTGCTTCTCTCCTCGCTCTCCCTTTTTGTTTTTCGTTTGTCTTTCTCCTAGCTCATTTACTGTTCTTCTTCATCGGTACCTTGCTCTGGGTTTTTCCAGAAATGTCGTTAGTTTTTTTCCAGAAATTTATTCGTTAGTTCTTCTTCATCGTACCTTGCTCTATCGTTAGTTCTTAATTTGGTAGCCATGTTAGAAACTACTTTGGGATTGGGTCCATTTGGAGTGTATTGTTTAAGCTTGTTGGTTTCCTAATGAGAGCATAATTTTGGTTTTAATTGCTTTTTTTTCACTTTATTTTGCTAATTTCTAGTGCTTTTGAGTGTTGGTTCATTGTGTTGTAATTTTTTTAATGATAATTTTACTATTTGATTTAGCAAATTTATATTTATTTTAAATTATCCCAAATTTTTTCACTTTATTTTACTATTTAATTTTTTATCCCAAATTATCACATTTTGTACAACACATATGTGTGTGAATTTGATTCATGCCCTTTCCAGTCATTTTCCATCTCATCTATCTTTTTAAAAGCTATGCCAAACAAGTTTCCATCATAAACAAAAGCCACTTCTTTTACTGCTATCCCAAACACAAATCATATAAAAAAAAAAAGTCCATCAGAAAAAAGTCCATTAAGAAAAGTCCATCAGAAACAAAAGTCACTTCTCCCACCGCAATCCCAAACGGGCCCAAAACCGATAAGATGCTTCTACTTACTTTTAGTGTTTCTTCTTAGGGAAAAACACTTCTCATGTTGTAGGAGAAGTTTTTTTTTCATGTTATATATATATATAAAATGGTGGGACCCATATATATATATAATTAGCATTATATATATGTATGGGTCCTACTATTTCATATGTGTGTAGGAATCTTCTTCTTCTCATGCAATATGAGAAGTTTAAACCCCTTCTTCTTAACTTACATAGGGGCATTTTGGTTTTTTAACATCCAAAATTCCCAAATTAGGCCCCTATAAAAAATTTGTTAAGTCCGAATTAAGATTTCGATAACTCGATTAGATTTCATTATGATTTTTTTAAAATGATCAATAATCAATAATTTATCTGAAAAAAGGGATAGGTTATTTCGCCTACCGTCATTTTGCCTACCTTTGCTTACCCCTCTCAATATCATTATATTATAATCTCATCCAACGGTAGAGATTTGAAGGATAAAATAAATCATTTTACTCCCTTCTTCTCTTCCACCGCCTCCCACCCTCTCTCTCTCTCTCTCCTCTCCACTGAACCCTAGATTACAATTTTTCATGAGCAGGTCAATATACCTAACCTCCGGATTGGAACCCTAGATTTTCTTCTTTCTCTTAGTGATGATCCTGTGAAGGTGAATTTCCTACAATTTTAAGTGGAGAGATAAATTAACATCCCAAATCAAATCCCGAAAAGAATGAAATGAATGTGTGTACATATAATCATCATCACTCCGGAGATTTCTCCGAGAATAGTTAAACGTTTGAAAACGTTTCGATATTTAGGGTTTGTACAAGCCGGTAATGTGATCTGGGTGTTAATTTATTATGTATTGTTTTTTCCCACAGTTAATTATGCAAGTGGTTGATGCACAGAAAAGTAGAGTTAGGGTTCTTTTCTTTTGTTCTTTTAGATGGTGGGCTTGAAATGTCCAGATAAAGCTGATAAAAAAGGGGTGTTGAGAGGAATTAGAAGAAGAAACCGAAAGTGATAGAGAAACAACTGGTGGGATATTCTGTGAGTGTGAGAGAGAGGAAGGGATAAAATAGTTAATTTATCCTTTAAATCCCGACCGTTGGATGAGATTATAATCTAAACGTATTGAGAGGGGTAGGCAAAGGGAGGGAAAATAAGAGTAGGCGTAATAACCTATGCCCTTAAAAAAAAAAAAAAAAAAAAAGGCGAGCGGAGGAGCTCTCCATGTTCCCCCGATAACTTGGGAACCGGCTTCTCTCCAATTCCGTTAACATCGCTCCCGTCCTTTTCTTTATAAACGCCGTCGTTTGGGCACAAAAAGGGAGCAGTTGGTCCTTTTTTTAAAATAAAAAAAAAAACATATTTTAGGTACTTACAAATACTAAAAAGATATTTCATTATACTCACCGCCATCGGCGGAGCCACACTTGTGCCCCCGAGTGCAAGTGCACCCACAAAAATTTTATAAATGATATATAATTTGAAAGAACTTAATTACAACATGCGTGGAAAGTATAGTTGGTTAATGCTCTTTAGCTTTATTTCCCAGGGCACGGATTCAAACCTTCCACATTCCTTTTATCCCCTTTTCTTCTTTTCCCATTTTCATCGTTCTCTTTTCACATTCGTCTCCAATCTCTCCATTCTTTTCCGATTTCATCGTTCTCTTTTCACATTCGTCTCCCAACTCTTCAGATCCGTGCTTCATCTCACCTCTCACCATGCTTCCAGATCCACCGTCTCTTCCTCTCTCAGCCTTCTCCGTTCCCAGTCCAGTGCATTGTTCTCTTCTCTCATTCCAGTAGCTTCTTTTTGATTTTATTTTGTTTTTATACCTCTGCTTGATTTGTTTCGGTTTTGACTTTCTATTTCGTAGATCTGTTGTTGGTTGGGTCAGAATTACTGTGCATTTTTTGCTACAAAGTTAGGGTTTAAGTCTAGCATGTGATTGTGTGGAATAATTTGTTCTTCTGAAGTTGTTTAATCTACTTGATCGCTAATATTTGGTTTTTGGTTTGCATGGTAAATTGGATGTCAGGTGGAGTGTGATACGGTCAATGTTTGTAAGTGAGGTGCAAGCCCATGATGAAGAACATCAATGAAGGGAAGGGTCTGTTTGCCCCTATTGTGGTCGTCACCCGCAATATCATTGCCAAGAAGCGATTTAATCAGCTGCGAGGCAAAGCCATTGCTTTACACTCTCAGGTACGCCCTGTACATGTTGCTGCTTAGTTGCTCTGTTTCAAAATTTTAAGGATATGTTTTGAAATTTTTGGGAGAAAAGAAGCTGGTGGAATTTGTTTTTAACTGATTCATACTCATATCATACGCATGTTGGGAGTTTGTTTGGTTTGGATTGGATTGTATTGAATGGAAACAACTTCAATTTACAAGTTTTATTTGAAACGTGAGCATGCTCTGAATTCTAAGGCGAATGCTCTGGATTGGTTTATTAAAATTTATGCAAGCTGACTTAGGTATCACTGAATAAAAAGAAAACTAGAAGTTTGAAGAGTCCTTCTATGGCTACACTAAAGTATATTATTTTTGTGATCAAGCGCTTTTCTTGATTGTTTGTTTGTTTCTTTATTAAATTGTTGAATCCTCCATACCAAGTTAGAGACCTGATTTTTGTGATTTGGTTAAATTGGCAAAGATAGTTTTTTTAATTCGAAATCATTGAGTAGTCCAATTTCATTAATTTTCTTAGAACCCACTGAAAGGAGTTTTCTTTTCTTTTCTTGTCTATATTAATTTGATTTTTAATGTATTTAAAACTTTCTTTTTAAAAAAAAATTTCGGGGGGCGCTACCCCGAACCCCCAAATCCCCTCACAAATTGTGCACCTACAAATATAAATTCCTACCTCCGCCACTGCTCACCGCTATTGAAAAAATACTTCATGATCTTGAAAAATTATTTTAGGATTTTGGAAAAATATTTCGTGGAATCGACGGAGTATTAAAGGGATACTTGAATACCGGATGGAACTGAAAAATACTTCAAGATACTAACATGTACTAAAAAGATATTTTAAGATACTAACTGTACTTTGGAAAAATATTTCATGATTTTAAAAAATTATTTTAGGATTTTGAAAAAATATTTGAGATCTTGACCAATACTAAAGACTGATAATCGACAAAATGCTTCAAGATACTAACCGTACTAAAAAGATACTTTAAAATACTGACTGGTGTTGAAAAATAAAATCTTAAAAAATTATTTTAGGATACTGACTGGTACTAAAAGGATACTGCAGGATATTGACTGGTACTAAAAAGATATTTCAAATAATTTTTTGAAGATTCTAAAATAATTTTTTAAGATCATGAAGTATTTTTTCACTATTGGTCAAGATCATAAAATATTTTTTTAGTATCTGTTAGTACCCTTTAAAAAAAAAAAAAAAAGACCAACTACTCCCTTTTTATGCCAAAACGACAGCGCTTATAAAGAAAAGGACGGGAGCGGATGTTAACAGAATTTTGGAGAGAAGCCGGTTCCGATAACTTGCGGAAGTCTCTTCCCGCTCTCTTCTCTCCAGCTTCACTCCAATGGCTCTGCGTCTTCATTCCCACATACCTCAAACTCATCGGAGCATAGCTACATTCTCGCCTTTCACCAATTTCACTTCTAAATCGAAACCCTTTTGCATTTCCTTCGATAATCCTTCATCTTCCTCCATAACCATCCATTAACGTTATCCACTCTTCACTTCCAACGATAAAGATAGCCTTCTTTCTCTCTCCACTACAGTCCCCAGAAAATTGCTCTGCAAACCACCTCAAGGAAAATTTGTCAGAGAAGACTATCTTGTGGTATGCTTTAACCCCCTCACATCTCTGTTTGTCACTGCAAGCTACGCTAGACTTTCAATTTTGCTGTTTTCTCGGCTTTATATCCTTATTGTGTGTGTCTATATTTTTATTTATTTCTTTCTTTTTTGGCATTAGTGTTTACTGATAAGGAATGAACCGTTTAATTTTGGTTGGTGTCTCTCTTCATAGCTATGGGCTATGACAATGACAGCATTTTTCAGTTCCTTGAAGAGTAAAGTTCGAATTCTGAGAATTATTGGCAAAAAAGGAGTCATTTTAAACAAGTACAAATGAATGGTCAAATTTTTAAGATTTTTTTTTTTTTTTTTTTTTTTTTTTTTAATTATCATCAAGTATGATTTGTGCTCGTGGCCCCCCCCCCCCCCCCCCTCCCCCTCCCCTCCTTCTAACATAAGTGTCTGCTCTCTAGGCTGTTTCCTCTGTTATATAACCTGATTGTTTCCTGGCTTATGTGTGTTTCTGCATTTGCCTTTCTTTGTTTTTTTGGCATTAGTGGCTATTTAATTTTGGTTGGTGCTTCTCTTCACTGCTATGGGCTTTGGCATCATTTTCCAGTTCCTTAAAGAGTAATGTTCAAATTATTAGAATTATTGGCAAAAAATGAGTCATTTGAAACTAGTTCATATGGATGGCCAATATCTTTTAAGATTAACTGAGAGTAATTATTCTTAATAAATTGGACCACACAAGTAGAATTTGTTGTAGATGACTGTTATTTTAGATGGAGAGAATCAGAAGGCTAAGGAGTAAATGTCCATTTAACTTTGTATGAAGGAAGTCAGTAAGGGGAAAATAAGAAGGCGTTTCTCTCTTCTTCTTCTTCTTTTTCCCAATAAAAACTGGGCTTTGCAGGGGTTTGCCTTAATTATATTATTGATTATGAAAACAAATGAAGTTTCGTGTTGTGGTGATGCTATTTATTTCAATTTGGTTATGCAGAAAAAGTTGTCAGCCGATGAAGTTCAAGAGTTGGGGAAGGGAGAAAGAAATGTGCCTCTTATTATAGATTTCTATGCAACATGGTGTGGACCTTGTATTGGAATGGCTCAAGAACTTGAAATGGTATGTGCTTGACTGACTCTATTGATGCTTAAATCAGCACTCACTTGATTGTGAGATTGTGGTTGCTCTGCTCTTATCCTTGAGTGTCCATTCTGATGTGTTTTTATAAAGTATATATCTTTTCCTCATGTGATGCTTGAAAGAGATGATAAATTAAAAAGTCTCTCAATGATTGTACTAATCTTTCTTAACATTAAGCCCTATTGAAACATGTGGAGTTGAAAAGAAAAAAATATACTAAAGCGGATCAAATGTCTAGAAAAATGATAGAAAGAAAAAAAAGAAAAAAGGTTGCACTACGGCCAAGAAGAGTCACATTGTGAAAGGATACCAGAAACCTGTTCCATAAAGAAATGCTAAAAGATGCAAAGACAATTGAGCCACTGTTTTAGAGTTAGAGTTATTCACACTGATGAAACTTTTGGTGTGGGAAAGAACCATTTTCAACCTGCATATCTGAAGCAGGTCAGGAGTATTGATTCTGTTGAGTACTGTTATTCACATTGCCTTTGATGAAGATGTAGGCTTAAAAGCAAGTCCTGAGGAAAGTGAATTAGGACTTGCATGTATAAATGCCATAAGGATCTAAATACCGTACTCATTAATTTGACACGAGGTAGATGAACAGAGTCAAGGAGGATCAGAAGAGATTTTTGTCCCTACATGTTGACTCGACGGTTATGACATGAAAGTTCCTAGAAAATCCATTTCCTTGTGCAGTCTGAAAACATTGGGCTGTTCATTTATCAAAGAATATTGTTATAAACTTGGAAAGCACTTGAAAGAGGGAAAGATCTCCCACCCAATTTGGCCTATCCCACATGGCATTGGAATTGGGTTAGAAATTCCATGCGTAAGCTTTGACCCAAATGTTCAGTCTGCCACTTAGTTGTAAGGATTGGTTTGACCTCTAGTTCTTGGAGGTTCACTATTCATTTTGAATTCACTTGTTAGGCGACAAAGGCGCATAATGACTGAATGGACAACAAATACAATGACCTAACCTTGAAAAGAAATAAGTAAGGGGGAGCTCTATTCAACTTTCATTTATGAAGGGTGAGTCCATATGGTGAAAATATTTTCTGTTTATTCTAAATTGAAGGCAGTTGGCCCAATTCTGTAGACGACTGCACAAGAAAAATCATTGAAACTTATGTTCCACTCTAATGAGTGCTAACTATATCTATTATTGAGTATTAGCCATAGTCACAAGCAAGCTAAAATTACTAGGGGAAAGTCACACTAAGATTCCAACCAAGAACAATAATGGCAAAAAAATCCCATAACTTGTCAATGACAAGTGAAAAAGCCATCATTGACAAGTGAAAATGCCACCATTAACAAGTTATAAGACTTTTATGATATTATTTTTTCTAGTTGGGACCTTAGTGTGATTTTCCCAATTACTATTTTGTTTCTCCATCATTGAGGTAAAGAAATGAACTTATTGTTCATAATAGCTGTGGCGGCACTAACTGATTTTCTGATAATGTAGTCATTCTAATCACTATCCAGAGCTATTAGATCAGTTCTAGAATTGCTCGGCGTACATTTTCTGATAACTACTTTTTATTTTCTCAAATTTATTGACTTATGGGAATCACACGCAGCGCATACTTAGTCGGAATATAATATAACGCCATTGTTTCAGTCAGTTGTGGTTCCTGTTTCTACAGTATCTCCCCATGTTTATCATGAGTGATTGTTTAATTTGGGAGCTGACAAATAACTTTCCTCATATGGATTTCATTTTCTGCAGCTTGCGGTGGAGTATGAGAACAATGCAATTATTGTCAAGGTTGACACAGATGATGAGTATGAATTTGCACGGGACATGCAGGTAATAAGTCAATTGGTATATATGCATATGCAGTGGAGTATAACTTTATTGGAGTGACTCATTACTGGTATGATTATTCAAAACATCCAAGATTAATTATTGAGTAACGATCACTGTTCTTTTGATTGGGTGCTTTGAAGATAAACTTATCAATTGAAACTCCCATATATTTCTTTTTCTCAATCAAATTGGTCCTTGTGTTAGGCAAAGTGAAAGTAACTTAATAGATTTGCAGATGTGTCATAAACAGGAGCTTATATCAGCATTAATTTAAACGTTGGGCTCACACTAGTTTCATTTCCTTCCTTAAAATGACCTTTTTTATTTCAAGTAGACCAGTCTAAACCCTGGACTTTTATCTATGCTATACCCCATTCTTACCATCTAAACTAACCTCATGTGAGAAATGACATATTCTAGACAAAAATTGATGGTAAACATATGTATCATAAAACAATAGAAAGAAAAAGAAAAGTTGATGGTAAAGGACACATCCTTTTGTGCTGGCTCATCTGGCTGTAATTTTCCCAAGAATTGTCGAGTTGGGGAAATATTGGCACTTGGGCTTAATCCAGGTTAGGAGCTAATACTTTTATTTTTTTTTTTTTTGCAAATGGACAAAAGTTTCGGTGAGTTGTGTTTTAGGTCTTTTGAAGAGGCCTCATAGCTTAAAGAGCTCCTTATGAGTTATCCACCAATGAAGTCTTCACATTGGAAATGCAATTGAACAGAGGATATAAGTAATACCTTTACTAATTAGACCAACTTTTATTTGCAGCTCTTATCTGTTCCATTCTAACAAGTTTGTTAATTGGTCATAACTTTGTGAGCTATTATGGTTTGGGCCTGCCATCCTGGCTCATGAACAGCCCTAAATTTTTTGACCAAATCACTAGAACAATTCCATCTCAACGCCGCTAGACAATTTTGTCACAGACTAAATTGAAATTTTAAAATGACATTCATTACGCTGCTTTTTTTTTTTTTGGCGTCAGATGTTCATTACTCGTTCAAGATAATTTTTTTTAGCCAGAAGACTCTTTGAAGATAACAACCTCACAATGGTTAAATGCATTTATTTTCTACATGTTCTCTATCAAACTCTTGGAAGTGACACAGACATTGGTCATGTTTCAGGTTCGAGGATTGCCTACCATGTTTTTCATAAGCCCTGATCCAAACAAAGAAGCGATCCGAACCGAAGGACTTATCCCCATACAGATGATGCGAGATATCATCGACAAGGAGATGTGAAAAAGAGTAGGACATTATTGGGTTAAGTTTATCTCATTATCTTTTTATCATCATCCTTTTTTTTTTTAATGACATATAAATTCTATTGTTGTAATGTTAGCTTCTGTAGTAGGACATTATCTGATGTATGAATGAATCAGCTGTTTTGCTTTCGCTGTCACACAGATGTCAATTACGTACATGTGGACACTTGAAAGCTATAAAGTTTTGTTTTTTCCCATTTCGGATAAGAGACAAATTTAGAGATGCTTTTCGGGATGGTCAGAGGAACCATGAATTTACATTTGATTCATCGAATATGATTGTGGTTGTTTTAGGTTGCTCCGTTTTGTGGGATGAGCTTGAATAGCTAAAAACGTGTTTTCATGTCTAAAGCTCATGAAAAGGGACTGGATGTCAAATCATAAAAAGCCAGTGAGTCTCGAATTTTAGGATTCGACTGGATATACTGCACTGATATTATAATAATTAAATAGAGATTAAAGCATTATTTTATTTTTTTAAATTTACGTGAAGTATATATTTGACCCTTTAATTTTATGGCATATACTTTTAATCTTATAATTACATGATCATTATTGTTAATGTTGCTAATGAAAAATACCGGCGTAACAAATTCAAATAATAATTGTGTAATATTAAGTGGTGATTGTATTATTAAGTGCTATCAATTTTAAATTTTAAATATGTATCAATTAAAAAATATATAAAAATTTAATAAAACAGTCATTATCAAAACTTGGATTGTACTAAAAAAAAAAAATTAGTTTAATAATCTAAATATCAAAATCATGATTTTATTTGCAGTGATTTATTAGTTTATTTTAGTTTAATAATATAAATATATTATATTTAAAAAATAAAATTTAAATATGTTTTTTCAGCTGCATATGCATCACTTGAAATTACTGCTTTAAGATTTTTTGTTAGTAACATTAAAGGTGTTAGAAATATAAGATCAAAAGTATATTTTATATAGTTAAGGGACTAAAGATATACTATATGTAAAACTTAAAGGACAAAAAATATACTTTAATCTTAAATAAAATATAATTATATGTATAATGTGTTTGTGTAAAATAAATTCATAATAAGCCTAATTGTCAATTTAATAACAAAGCAATATATAAAGCTTTTAGTGAAAGAATGTTTTGAAAATATTTTGCAATTACTTTTTACAAGTTTTAAATTTTCTCTTTTTCATCTTTTTTCTTTTGTCCAGCTCAAAACCAGCTCAGTTTTCTAAAAAATGTTTTGGTTTCCAATCTAGTTCCGGGTTCTGACACAATGGCAGCTCAATTTCAGTCCAACTCAGCTCAGCTTTGAAAATCATTTTTTTAGTTCAAATTCAATTGCAAGCGAGTTGGGTCCAAACTGGCTCAACATTTAATCATTGATTTTGACCCCAAAAAAAAATTGATTTTATTTCTTAAGAATATTGTCGGTATAAATGCAAAAAACTATGCTAGGAAATATTAAGAATAAATTGAAATAAAATAAGAATTGTCCAATTTTTATCTGGATCATGCAAAGTAAGAAAAAAAATTCGTATTTTATCCACATCTTTAAAATGAGGATGAAATTTAAATAACAAAATATCAGATTTATTCCATTATTCATTTCTTCCTCCTTCATTTAGTTTTATTTGAAGTACATAATCTTGGTTTTGATTTGACTCAAAAAGTGACAAGCGTAGGTCTAAGTGAAGGTGCATTGTGTATGTATTCATTGTAGCATAAGAAGAGAAAGCCAAATTTGAAGTTTCTTCTATCATTCAATTAGTGTTGAGCATCATGGGTTAACCCACTTGCTACATCTAATTGTTAATTTAAATATGATTATTGTCATATCTAATTTAAAGTGGTAATTCTCTCAGTCATTTTTTTTTTTTGTCCATAAAGTTTGAATACAATATTTTACTTAAAGAAGGGTATATTGAGCCTTTTTGGTTCAAATTAATAATGTTTTCCTGGGTGTTTGTAGTTTGTGGGCTTTTTTTAGTATTTTATTATTAAATATAGTTATGTTTACCAGTAAAAGTGCATATTTAGTCATTCAACTTTAGACAAGGTTTCATTTTAATTCTTTAATTTTATAAATTGTCTTTTTTTTCCTTTAAACCTGGTCATTAATAAAAATTGATACTCCATATGTCCTTATATATAAAATATATTTTTTTATATTAGGTTTGACCCTTTTTATAAAATCCTTTTTGAGTTTGTCTTAATAATAAATAGACTTTAACCTATTTTGCCTTCAATTACTCTCTCATCACTTATTATCTATATATTATTACCTTTCATCATTTTTTTCAATTATTTCGCTCTCTTACTCATTCATAAATAGTACTCCATCGGGTCCTAATTATTGAACACTTTTGTAGTGTAAAATGTCCTATAATTAGAACCGGAGGAAGCATTATTTTTCAAAAACAACTTGTGTTTTCTACATATTTATTAGTTTTTAACTAATTTTAGCTGTTTTTTAGAATCTCGCAATTCAATTGAAATAATTTTATATATAGGGATGGAGGGAGTAATTTTTAATCTTTAAATGTTGACAAAACATTCTCAAACCTAACATATAAAGTTTAATTTTCAAAACAAGATTACCATTGAAAAAAAAAAAAAAAAAAATCATTATTTGAGACTAACCAACTGAATAAAAGTTAAAGGCCAAAGGTGCTATTCCACTGACATTTACGAGTAAAAAGAATTAAGTTTTCATAACTTGGTGAACTAAAATTTGAACACGTGCCTAATAAGATAAGTTCACAGTCCATGAGGTCGAACAGAATGCATGTATATGCATACCAGGGATCTTTATCACCACCTCCAGACAAAACTGAAAAGAGAATTGAAAAGTCAATGCTTCATTTTGGATCAAAAATGGTGTCCAGATTCAAAAGTTTCTGTTGCCCCACATGTATCACAAATCCTAGGATTCAAATAATAACGCATCACATGGGGGTGGACGGTTTGGACGAAAATAAAGATTAAACAAACCTGAATTTTTCATTGTCGGATGTCTATTATTATCTAACTCCGAATATATAATAGGGTTAAGATGTAAAAATATATATGTGACTTTTTCAAAAGTGTACCCAACATCAAGTGTGTTTTTCGTGCAAAGTGACTATGTAATTATAAAAGTGAAGCAAAAATATCCATTAACCGTTCGTTAGTTTGACTTTTTTTGTATTTTTAAAGCTATAATGGATAATGGCTCGGGGCCTAAATTTTATCACAATTGGTAGTGAAAAACTGGAGAAGATTACAGAAAAGGGCCTAGATAGTTTTGAAAATTGCAGAAAGGTGGCAACAGCGGCAAGAAGGTGGAGATGGGCGGCCCAAAGAGTAAAATTGAGATTGAGAGAAGAGGAATTGGAGAGAGAAGGGATGAAGCGTAATTTCTAAAATATCGATACCATTTTTTTTAATTTTCTCCAGTTCTTATCGCCGGTTGGGATGAAATTTAGATGAGTCATCGTCCATTTCAACCTTGAAAATATAAAAAAAATCAAACTAACGGTAAACTAACTATGAATGGGTATTTTCGCCTCCACTTTTATAATCATATAATCCCTTTTGCACCCAAAAAAAAAAAAAAAAAAACTTGGTATTAGGTATACTTTTTAAAAAAACCATTTATGCATTTTTACACCTTACCTTATATAATATCATGTCTTTCACAACGTTATATATATTTTGACGGAAATAGTCAAAAGATACCCTGCAAATTCTATTTATAGCTAGCTTGCTTTAGATCAATCTTTTGATGAATATAATATCTTGTTATGAAAGCAACCTAGCTTGCATGCAATTCCTACATCGTTGATATATATATATATATATATATATACTCTCAGCTTCAATAACCAATATATATATATATATATATATGCAAGGAAAGGTTCCTAAGCAAATTGAACAATGTCATCTCAATACATATTACACACCTTATTCAAGCAATTCCCTCATTTTAATGTTTTTGTATTATTACTAGATGATGATTCGTTTCCCCCCATCTACTTTTAGCTTTTATCCTTCTCTAACAAACTATAACCTATAGTATAGTACGTAGTTTTTTAGGTTTAAATTATATAAATCCCCTGAACTTTATATCTTATGTAAAAAATTTACCTAATTTTTAAAACTTTACAATAAACACCCCTAAATTTTCAAGTATATACAAATAACCCTAAACTAACCAATTTTATACTCCTCTAAATCTTTTTTGTATGCATATAAGTATAAGACCCTTAAATTTTGAATTATATATATGCAGATAAACCCGTTAAACATTAAGCCATTTGCAGAAAATTAATTCCAAAATGCACATAACCCTTCTTAACTTTAAATCAATTGCGTATAAGCTTCATCAACTTTAAATTTTAAAAATCACGCCCTCAACTTTTAAATATTGAGCATTCTCCCTTATCGTTAAAATGACTATTAAATTTAATGAAATGTAAGGCACATCAGATTGTTTAAAATTACTTGGTAGATGACATGTAATTTTTTTTTTATATCTTATTTTTATCCTAAATTAGAATTAAGATCTTCATGAAAAGGACAACTTTGTATAAGGAAGCTAGGGGGTTTATCTGATATATGCAACTGAGTGTTAAAATTGTTCTTCGATATATAATGAGCAAAACAAATAGTATGAGAGTTATTTTCATAAAGGTGATAGTTTGGAAACATTTATGGTGAGGCTTCAAAGGTTAGAGAAGTTAATATATATATATATATATATATATATGGGTTTATTGTTTGTCATGTCACTTGACGAAGGTTATGTTAAAGTCACCCAAAAACTACGTCATTTTGGGGTTAGAGGAATTAATGAACTCAAAACGACGTAGTTTTGGGATTAAGGGAATTAATGAAGGATCTTTTAGTAAAATGCATATAATAAATACAAAAACAAAAATAGAAAAACACCCTTTATTAAATCTATTAACTCCCAAAACAACGTAGTTTTAGGGTAACTTGACCTAACCTTATGTTAAGTGACATGACAAACGATAAACATTATATATATATATATATATATTGGAATTTTATGAGAAAATCCCATGAGTTATGAATAAGAAGAAGGATGGAAAAGAAGAGGAAAAATGAAGAAGGAATATGTGTGAGAGAATAGTCCCACATTGCTTAGTTGGAGAGAAGTTGGAGGGTATATAAGCCCCAACTTGGCTCCTACTAATTGGGCCCTTGGGCCAACCCACTTTTGTGGAGGGTGAGGACTTAGGTGACCCTTGGTCCACCACGTACGTAGCGCGCCCGCCCGGTCCGGTCGCGCGTGTGAAATAAAACATTAATTTTTTATTAAATTATTTTTTGAATTTCCGAACGTTTAGATACTTCTGTTGTGCCTCTCCGGGTTTTTCCAACCAGCAGCTGCGTTTTGTGATCCGTTCGGATCGTTCGTCGTGAACAGACGCGGGTCGCCTCTGTTCGCCCCGTTTTGGTGCGTCTGTTCGTGAGACACACCGGTTCGCCGTGAACAGACGCGCGGGTCGCCCGTTCGTTCCGTTCCGGGGTGCGTCTCCGTTTGCACAACGCACGGTTCAGCAGCAGACAACAAAATGCGATCGTGTTTTTTCGAGTCTATAAATAGGGCGCCCTAGTCACGGATTAGTGAACGTTTCCTCTCGCACTCTCTCTCTCGCATTCCGCATATACATTCTATGCGTTTGGCACTCGTTGGATTCGCTTGGGCTTCGAGACGAGCCATCTTTCGGAGACGAACAATCCGCTCTATCCTGGGAGACAATTGCTCAGACAACCTTCGGCGTCCGTATTGAGGGAGCAAAATTGTCTTAAGAACACAACGAAAGTTGGGCCCAGATTTCTACATTGTTCATTCGAAAATTGGAAGTCTTGTGAGTTCATTTACAGTTTTTCTATGTTATACAGATTTCTTTTGTGCTCACTGTATGTGCTAGTTTAATAATACAAATTCTTCTTTTACTATTCTGTCTATTTTATATTTAAATCTTTACCTACTCAATACACTAGTAACAACAATATATATCATAAAATTGGAGAATTTTGTAAAATTTAGCATTTTTTCTATCAAAATACGCTATTTTGTTTTTCCCCTAGAAAAAGTGTTTGCGAAATTAGTGGGGGATAATTAAGGGGATCTCTCGCATATATGAATTATAACATTTGACTTGTGCAATTTTTATAAATATACTTTACAAGTATAAGATCATGCATAACATAGATAACATCTGGTCAAAATAAAAAAGGTATAGATAAATATAGCTAACATGATAATTTTTTTAATAAAAAAAATTGTATGCAACATTCCTTTTCAAGCCTTGTGCCTGCCCACTGAATGATAATTAATGAGTAATTAATTAAAAGTCCACTAATCCTTGCTTAACAAGCTTTCCGAGTCTCTCTTGCGTGTACCAAATGACGTGCAAGTCTATGCTTTTCTTTTGTATAGTCACATTCAATGCATCAATTGAAGCCAGTGTTTGTTATAATTAAACTTTGATAAAATAATAATATAAAAAGTAATATACTATAGGACAGATCGGTGATGATTTACCGGTCAGAATGATAAAGAAAGGGAAAATCCTAAAAAAATTATTACCTCTCGTCCTAATTATAGGATTGGAGGAATTATTATTTAAATTTTAAAATCTTAAATAGATGATTTTCTTATAAAATGAATTGTCAATTTCTTTATTATTCTTGTTAATCCTATTACTATTGTTGTCAATAGGATTTTGAAATTTATGTGTTTTTCTGTCATTTTTTCTTAAAGAAACTATCCATTATATCTTAAATATAAGAAAGAGTTGACTTTTCTGAAGATATTAAGAAAGTTGATTTAATTATTTTAAAATATTTATGTTTGTCATTTTTTTATACAAATTATTTTACCTAACTTATAAATTGATATATAATCTAATGATACACAACATATGATATAATTAACTTATTTAGCTTCTTTAATCTCTAAAAAAAAGTTAACTATATCTTATATTTATGACTAAAAGAAGTAATAAATTACTTTAAAATTTATATATATTTATTATTTTTAAGACTAATTTGCCTAATTTATAAACATATATATAAATATTAATGATATACATGAGTATTTCAAAAAAAAATTATATTAATTAAGTAATTTATTTAGCTACTATAATCTCTCAAAATTTATTAAATATGTTTTATATTAAGGATCAAATATAGTGTACAACTATGTTATATTTTTCTCACAATAAAATTCTCAAAACATAGTACTTTAAGACATGTGATATATTTATATATCTTAACTTTATATATATATATAAAATAACACGTTAGTGTTCTCCATTTAGTGGACTATGATGACTAATAACATTTTTGGCAAATTTTATATATTCTTAAATTTAATATTTTAAATTTAAGTTTGGTAGGATATAGCTGATTAGATTTTGCATTTTAAAATTAATGGTGTTAGAATTATATAAGACATTAAAATGTGGTGTTTATAAACTTGAACAAAATGGTTAAACGTATATATATAACTATGTCCACCACTATCTTTTAGATTATGTGTTAAATATGGTGTTTATGCTTATAAAATTGAATAATGCTAAACTTGAACAAAACGGTTGCGTGTGATTTCTCTCTTCTTGTAATGCAAAGTAAGGTATCAAGAGAACAAACTCAACTAATCATGTGGTTTCATATGAAGAACATGCATGTTTGGCACACTTTGCTTGTCTTATTTTCTTTCTTTTAGTAACATCTAACTCATTTATTCATTAATTTGCATTTGAACATGCATGTTTGGCGCACAGATTGGTTCAGTAATTGCATATTTGCTTCAAAATTTTTTTTCTAATTTCTCATTTTTTTCTTTTTTTAGCTTGAATAAAGTTTTGATTAGCTTTATTTTTCCATTTTATGTTTACCATTTTTAAGTACATTAACTTTTTAATACTAAATACATCATTTTTTACAAAAATTAGATGATGAAATTAAAATTATGTATCGTCATTTTACTTTTGTACTTAATAATACTAAATATTGTTTTATAAAAATTAGAGGATGAAATTAAAATTATAAAATAATGTATCATCACATTAATTAAGTAATCAAATTAAGCTAAATGAAAACAATAAAACTCTAAATTAAACAGATCATATGAAAATTAAAATGGATTAAAATTAAATATATATTTTTCATTTTTAAAATTAAAAGAAGCTAAATGAAAAAAAAAGTGTTTAAAAGGCCATGAAAAATTAACAAAAGTATCCCTCTATTATATATCTCCATATTCACCACAAGTAATGAATGAAGAATTTTTTGCCCCTGATTTTACAATTTTGATGTAAAGACGAAAATGGGTCTCAATGTTCACGCGGATAATCTTAATCACAGAGGCCAGCCTTTTTTTCAAAAAAAAAAAAAAAAAAGGTGACGAAACGTGGCGGCTATCACGTACGCCGCACAAACTATTCCCTAACCTACAACCGCCACCTAAACGGCGACGTTTCTACCCGAGCTTCAACAGGCGAAAACGCTAATAACATGAGCGCGGCCAATATCCCCACCGGAAAGAAGAGAAGCACCAACGGCGGCGGAGGAAGAGGAGGTAGCATCAACGGCAACACCACCATCGACGCCGTTAGAGCTACCAGAATCAAAATAGACCCTAAGCCATAACACCTTTCCATGCTCTTACTTTCAGAAATCACCGAAGATATCTTCTATTGTATTTTGATCTGATCCGCATCAATATCTCTCAGCCCTCTCTTTTAAGAAACCGTTCCTCTTCTCCGCCGAAGATGGTGTTCGTAGGCGTAGCTAATCAGGCGACGGTGACGGCGATTACGTAACCACGAATCAGAACCAAAGAATGAAACGTGTTGCTATAAAAGGAGTTAGAGGACCATGAGGGAGAGTACTTATTTATAGTATAGATCGGAGACGCCTTGTGGGCCCCAGACTATGTGGGACCCACAAGGTTAATTTTTAAAAATAAAAAAATAATTTGGTCGGAAAATCTGTTACAGTGAACTGATCCGGATCTGCCGATCTGCCGAATCACAAGCAGAAGATACAGTATCTTGTATCTGCCACATCATGTACTCATCTTAATTTAAATTAGTCAAAATATTTTTTTTTTTGTATATTTTTAATATTAAGAATTGAGAACCTTTTATCTTTGATAGTTTTTTCTTTAAAAAACTATGACATAAAAATTAATAAATAAGGAATTTTTTTTTAACCAATAATGAAGAATTTGTGTTGATTATTTTTATAATATTTTTAATTTATATAATAATTAAATTGGTGAAAAATTATTGAAATTTATAAACAATCTAGAAATAGATTTTGAGTAATAAAACATGCGTATTGAAAGAAATTATGACAGGCGTCTAAACAAAATGCAACGCCCAACGATGAAGATTCGATGCCAGAATCAAATCAAGATTGGTGGATTTGTGAAAAGGTGATAAGATTCCTTCAAGCAAGTACCCAAAGATAATCTTGATGCATTGAAGTTAAAACATAATTTCGTTTTAATTATTTAACATGCAGAATAATGTCATAATATTATACCACAGTTAATAGTAAATTACAGAAGTTCTATAATAAATTCTCCTCTCCTTCAAATTCTTGGTAGTATATGGGAAAAATAAAATTAAATTAATAATTTTAAGTAAAAAATTATTCACATTAATGATGATAGTAGAATAGTACAAGTAATTAAATATTTTTATTTATTTATTTATGAAATAGTATAAGTAAAGATCTTTTTTACACCGGAAAATAATAGTATGTGTAAAAGATACTGACAACATAAAATTCAAATTGCTTAGTCATGGTCTGCAGCAAGAGAAGAAAAGAAAGAAAAAATCATTTTAAAACGAAGAGAATTTCTCTAATTGTGTTAATACCAAAAAATATGAGAGAATTAGAAAAAAATTTCCCCATTAAGATTTTATTGGTAAAAAGAACTTAATATATTCTTATAAATAGAAAGTATCGGTTTTCTTCAAATTTCATGACTATAGAGTATTGGATTTTTTATTTAGGTCATTCTTATCAATAATTTTTTTAATGGGGGACTTTTTCCCAATTTTTCCTAAAATTATTTACGAAAATGACATTTTGAGATCTTGCAAAAATAATTTTTTTTTTTTTTTTTTGCGATATAGACAATAAGTAAACTGATACAATAGAATTTTTAAGACAAATGTCTTTTATATACACCAATAAAAATAATTCTGAATAATTATTATTAAATAATAATGTGAATATAAAGAATAATACTTATTCAATCTCAAATAATAATATAAATTAAATTACTTATCATAGAGTTTTGTTAATCCAAAATATTACTCATTTTCTGCCTTTTTTGGATCATCAATGGCTTTTTCATAAAAATCCCTCATTAATTGTTCAACAAAAAAGAAACAATTTTTATGGATGGAAGCAAACCATTCAATTAGGGGGAATCTGAAAAATAATTGTATTTACAAATTCACTTAGTTGAATTACCTAGAAAGATATTGTTAATTTATGGTATATTTTGCTATTTTATATGGGGAGTCTCACTCTCACTAACCCAAAATATAAGTCATATATAATTATATTTAAATTATTATTATAGAATTATGGGTTTGATTTTCTTACCAAATTTAAGATTCTACTCACTTCAATCAAAGGTTATAGTTAAAAATAGTTTTTACAAAAAAAAACATTAAGAAAGTTATTATTTTTTAATACTACCCTCCAAATAAAATTAGTTTGTCTTAATTACTGTTATAAACTCGCATATTGGGCCCGGTTGTTATGAGGCCCAACAAGGACACTTTATGATAGAATCCTTCCATAATAAGGTAAAATGCTAATTACCCTCTAATCATGCCTATAATTGTGGAACATGCAGGTAATGCGGTTGAATAACAAGCCTGGAGGCGCACAAAGCTTAAGGACCAAAACCCTAAAGGTAATATCTATAAATAAGAGGTTAACTTAAAAGGTACATATTCTCTATTCATCTCATTTACCGTTCATTCTCATTGTGCACACACCCCACCCCTTTTTGGCTGAACGCCATACACTTGTGTTGCACGGTAATCCATTGATATTCTTCGGTGTCTTCCTAATAGGCATCCTAGAACAATCATCCTCTCCTCGGTATCTACGCATAGATATCCTAGAGAGAACCACTGATCCCATATAAACAACCTACTAGTCCTTTGAGGCTAGACATCTTTTCCGGCATCTTTATTGGCATGGGCTCCATGAACCCCATAGAAATAAAAGAAAACTGGGACGGTGCAAGCTAGTTTTCTGGCTTTGCAAAAGTTCTCGAAGGTAATGGTGAATGCCCAACCAAGCATTAGGATGAAGTTGGGAAGGAGCAAGATGCAAGTGGTTTAGAAAGTTAATCTAGAACTCGGTGAACGGAAAGCGAACACCGAGCCGAGAAATGCAATCTCGATAGAAGAAAAAGAAGTGGGGGTCATTGTTCCTAGCCCGGCAACCGAATATTGACTCATGGGGCATGGGCAAGTAGATGGAATAGTCTTCTCCATTACAGAGACTTGTCCCGATGAGTTCTTCGGCGGTCATTGTGTTCTTGATGCGTAACACATCCTTGAAACTCAGGGGTCTAGGAACTTTGAAGTTTTTGAAGGAATGGTGGAACTTGACTCTCTAATCGCAAATAGATCAGCATGGCGCGAGGAGAACCCATCTATACCTATAAGTAAAAAGATAAAAGTCAGAAACAAGAAATATACCTGAGCAAAAAGAGCTAACGTGTGGTAAATTGAAAGGTTCCATGCCGGGTTGAGCTCGGCTGCCAGAGGCCAAGATGGTTATGGGAGTGAGCTTATGACGGCATGAGGCTAACATCGACTCAACCTTTGCATCACAGCTGCTGTTGACAAGTTCAATACTAAAAAAGAGGCTTCATCACATAGGTTGACAACGCCCATTGCATGGGACCCCGGTTTAGCTAGGGATACTTTTTTTGTTGGGCAAGGAAGGAAGCTAGGGTAGATGTGTTACGGATTGGAAGTCTAGGAGGATTAAGACGGAATCCCGGATTAGAGATGTTTGAGTCTCGATTATCTTGCAGTGGTGTTTGAAAACTCCTCCTACTCCCACTACCCTGAGGTTTGTGAAGTAGTGCTTCTTTTTTCTCTTCCTCAGTGCGAGGTATGGACCAAAACCAATATTTTGTTCCAGAAGAAAGTATTTTAACCACCTCCCTATCTTCTTCTGGAATTGGTTTACCATACATGTCTAAAGGCAGAGGATCCATGAAGGTTCTAGAGAAAAGAATGAAAGCTCATAGTATTGGAATGACTCAAACCAGATATTTTAGCCTTGTTAGCTCATTGAGGAATTGCCTATTAGGTCATCATTGTCATTCAAAACTAATACATTCAATTCAAAATTCCAGAGACTGAATGTTTGGTGAAACCCAGAGATCTTAAAAGCTTACCCAAAAACCTAGAAAACCCAGAAACCCTAAGTGTTTTACCTAGAAAACCAAGAAATATGGTCTTCGAGAACTAGAGAAGATGAAACAATGCGAAAGCAAAAGAAGAAAGGGAAACAATGAGAATACCTGATTCAGGAAAAAGTTGATGAGAATTAGGAAATGATAGATCGAGTATCGCGAATAGAGAGCTTGGAGGAGAAGAGAGAGTTTTCAGTGAGAAGGCAAAGAAGGTGTTAAGTGTAAGTATTGAGAAGAGGCATAGAATTTGAATATATAGACGTTTTGAATTCGATGAGTTAGGACCAATTAGGTTAATTTCCGTTGAAAAGCAGATTTCCCCTCGAAAAGTGCAATGATGACTGATGCAAAACAACGTGGGCATTAAATGTGCACAACTATCAAAGGTTGCAGAGGTGGCCATTGCGCATGAAAAGGCAATTACACGCTATGACGAGTGGTAAGCATGAGGCAAAACAAAATCCCGATTATCATGAAAGTAAGAGAATGGACAAAGCAAATTAACTCGGCATGCATATGGCGATACTTTTACATGATATCCCAAATTGGGGGCAGTCCATAGTCGGAATATGGAAACTCGGCTACTTGAGTTACATGCAGGTAGTGCGGTTGAATAACGATCCTGGAGGCGCACAAAGCTCAAGAACCAAAACCCTAAAGGTAATCTCTATAAATAAGAGGTTAACCTAAAAGGTACACATTCTCTATTCATCTCATTTATCATTCAGCCTCACTGTGCACACATCTCATCACTTTTTGGCTAAACGCCAAACAGTTGTGTTGCACAGTGATCCATTGATATTCTTCAGTGTCTTCCTAATAGGCATCATAGAACAATCATCCTCTCCTTGGTATCTGTGCATAGATATCCTAGAGAAAACCGTTGATCCTATATAAACAACCTACTAGTTCATTGAGGCTAGACATCTATGTTCTTCTACAAAACAATTACTATTAATTTATTTCTTACATTATCTCTCAGTACAATAAATTATTGAAGACATTTGAGGAAAAAAGAATTTAATACTATTAATTTTTTATAAAGTAACTTATATTTAAAAACTAAAAACCTTCTAGAAGATATATTATATGAAGCACGAAAGTAGTATTATTTTTTTTGAAGAAAAAAAAATATCATTTGAACTTACAAAAATTGAAAAAATTTGTTAAGACATGGAAAGGATAAATAGATCCTAATGAGGAATAAGAAATTTTGAAATTTTGTGCTCTTATCAAAATACCTATAACCTGTTTTTTTTTTTTTTTTTTTTTTTTTTGTTAAAAAAGGGCGAACCCCCCTCATTGGTTGAAGCTCTATCAGCCGCTGCGGGTAGGCATGGAAATAGGCCAGGCCAGGCCAGGCTTTGGCTAAATAGGTCTGAGCCTGTAATGGGGTTAAGAGGCCTGAACCTGGGCCTGAGCCTAAACACAGGCTTTTTTGTAGGCTCAGACCTGAGCTTTCATAAGGCCTGGTCAAGCCTGAAGCCTTTTTAAAGGCCTACTTACAATGTAGGCCTTTAGAAAGGCCTCATATTGCAGGCATTGAAGGCCATAAGTAGGCTTAAAACACTTTGAGTCTATCAAAATCTATATAAATATAAGAATGAAAAAAATAAATGTTTTCTTATTATATAATATAAATATAAATGTATTTATTTAATGTGTAAATAGGTCGCCCGAAGGCTTACGCACTGGCCTTAACAAAATAGGCATGACCTATTTACACATGTAGGCCTTTAAATAGGCCTTGCCCTGGCCTTTTTAACATACGTGCCAGCCTAACCAGGCCCTAACTAGGCCAGGCTGTAGGCCACCTGATAGGGACCTGACCTATTCCCACCCCTAGCTGCGAGATGTTTATTGACCAAGTTTTTTGTGTGGCTAAATTATTCCTAATGTGTTGGAGGGAGGGTCCTTCAATAACTTCAGTGTTGACAACACCACAATACATTTTTACTATACTTACAATATGTTTGATAACATTAATAATTATAAAAATAAATGACAAATAATTAAACTTTTATTCTAGTTTGTAGACATATTTCTCATAATAGTTCTATTTTTAGAATTATAAAATAATTAATTCAATTTAGAGTAAATACCCTTTTGGGTCCCTGACAAAAAATGCAATCCTTATTTTGGTCCCTTAAAAAAAGATCCTTTTTAGTCCATAAAAAGGACGAATAAGGGTCTATAGGTTGACATTTTGATCACTCACAAATTTCGAAAGGTCATTTTTCGCCCCTTAAAAAGGACGAATAAGGGTCCATTTTTTTAAGGGACCAAAATGGAGTCCGTGTTTTTGTCGGGGATGAGAAAGGATATTTACTCTTCAATTTATTATATTACTTTTTTTAAAATTGATATACGCCTTTATTCATATAATTAATACATTTACTTTTAATCAATACCATTACTCATTTACGTAATACATTACATTTAGGCCTTTAGTCAATATCATTACTTATTTAGTTAATGTCATTACTCATTTAGTGAATTCATTTACGCATTTAATCAATATCATTACTCATTTAATCAACCATAATCATTTAATCTAAATCATTACTCATTCACTGAATACATTTAGGCCTTTAGTGAATATTAAATGACTAATGATATTGACTAAATTTGTAAATGAATTCACTAAATGAATAATAATATTAACTAAACAAGTAATGATATTGATTAAAGGTGTAAATATATTGACTAAATGAGTAGTATATTGACTAAAGGCTTTAAGGTTTTAACTAAATGAATAATAATATTAACTAAATGAGTTATGGTATTAACTAGAGTGTACACCACAATTCCATTCTAATAAAAAAAAAAAAAAAAATGTAATGTAATTAACCATACCTTATAATTAACATTGGAGGGAGTAATAAACTTGGTAAAAAATAAAATAAAAACCACAATTCCATTCTAATTAAAAAAAAAAATACAGGCAAACAAGGAACAAGAAAAGGGTTAAATACTCATTACTTAGATGTGTGACGCCGACTGACGAAGAGTGGAAGACACGTAACATTTATTTCATTTTGGCATGACATGTAACAACATATGGAAATATACATAGTACTAGCCACTAGGACAATGTATGAACGAAAACTCCACCGACCAGAAAGAAAAACGTTATTTTAAAGCAACGTAACGTTAGATTAAATGAATCATTACTGTAGCGGTCAAGTTATGAAAGAGAGTTAAATAGAAGTTTGGAAAAATGCATTTAAGGGCTTTTTTTACCGAAAAAATTATAAAAAAAGGTCCTAAGATTCTAAAAATTCTAAAAAAGGTCTAAGGGTCTTTTTTAGGATTTTCAGAATCTACGTGAGTTATTAATGGGGTTGATATTGTTGTTAATGTGACTGATTTAGTTGTTAAAATATTGTTGTTAATGCGACCGATTTAGTTGTTAATGGGTATTGATTTTGTTGTTAATGTGGCGACTTAGTTGTTAAAGTTTAATGAATTTATACCGTAAAAGACTTTGGACCTTTTTAAGATTTTTAGAATCTTGGGGTCTTTTTTAAGATTTTTCTGTAACAACTAACAAGGGCCCTTAAATACATTTTCCCTAGAAGGTTAACCCTTTAAATTTCTAATTGTGGTGAATGACTTAAATTATGATTTACATTATGGCGGGAAAAAATAGATGGAATAACTTGTGTTTTGAACAAGAGCAGCTGAGCATACTCTTCTTAATTATCCACAACCACAATACTGTTAGCTTTTTTTTTTTTTTTTTTTTTTTTTTAGCGATAAATACCAATTTTGTCACAAGAAGTATTGGTTAGGTAACATCTAGCACCTGGAAGTTTTCTTGGTATCATTTTTGCCCCAAAAGTTTACAAAAAGGAGCAAATAAGCCCTAAAGTTGTTTTTAGGAGCAAATTTTTGAAACTTCGGGGCAAAAATGATAGCAATCCAAAGGTCAAGATCAACGATAAGCAAGATTATGTTTGTAAACTTTCGGGGAAAAAATGGTACTAAAAATAATTCCGATGTTGAATGCTCCCTGACCAATACTTCGGTCGCAAAATTAGTATTTAACCTTTTTTTTTAATATCTAAGATAAAGTTTGGGTTGAAAATATCTATATTATACAGGGCTTGTGCTATTGTTTTAAGTTCCTAGAACAATTATGTAGAGTATTTTGTCAAAAGTAAATTTTTTAAACCATTATATTAAAAATCACATGTAAAATAGTGAATGTAAACAAATTATTCTTTTATATATACAGAATTTTTGACAAAAAAAATATTCTTTTAATGAAAATATTGATTTGTCTCCACCTGTTTTCTAATTGTGTAGGATATACGGTAGCAAAACATTGGTTTGGGTTATTTCATAATTATTTGTGTTTTTTTTTTAGAATGTTATTTCTACCCTTAAATTAAAAAATAGATTGTTCAGATATTAAAATTTATAAATTATTGTTTTAAGCACAAATAAATACATTTAAATTGTTAAAACTTGATATACACAATCCATAACTATAACATAAATAAAATGTTAAAAAATTAAATTACAAAATACTATAATAATAGTTTTTTAAAAATATTAAATCTAAACTATTCATTTTTTGAACTAAGGGTGGAGATGTTATTTTAAAAAGAAAATGAGGAAAATGATTCTGAGAGCATCCCTCTTCCCAAAACATCATTATATATATATATATATATATATATATATATATATATAGAAAAAATTTTAGTTTTTTCAGAACACAAAACCAAAAATATATTTCCAAACAAGTTTTTCTGTTTTTTCCTTTTTACAAAAAAAAAAAAAAAAAAAAAAAAAGTTCTAAAAATAGGAAACCAAACCTGCCCTTAATTTTTTCTATCTTATTTTTTCCTTATGGACAACTCATGAGTTATTTTACCAAAAACATGTCTTGAGTAATTAATGTAGTATTTGACTTTTTAATAAAATATTACTCCTCTAGTCCTAAATATAAAAGAGAATCCTAATTAAATCTATTTAAAATACTAAAATTTAAATTTAAGCCTACACCTACAATAAATTCCTAATCAAGTCAAGATAATTAATTAGGGATTTATGAACCTTGTAAATTTATCCCAATTCCCTTCAATATTTATTAACCCCTTTACTTTCTTCTCAACTAGGAATCCCTCTTTCTCCCAGTCATTTTCACTGGCTCTCCAATTATCCAGCACCTCCTTACCATCTAAAAGAATAAAAGTCCAAGAGCTTCAATGTCCTACCACATCTTCTAATTTTCCCCATTATTTAATGAAATAATGAATATTTATTCAAATTAATTTAAATTTTAAAGTCTTTATTAGTTAAATTAAATTAGTATGCAATATTTTTCCATATTTTTAATTAATAAAAATCTTTTTTGGGATATTTTGAATAACGTGTATGTCACTGTCATAAACTTTATTTGTGACGGCTATGATAGTTATTATTTCACACATGAATACATAAAATTCAAATTGAACCCGTCCTTGGTGGTTCAATGAATATTGGTAGAGCAAAAAGGTTATGTATTATGTTGTTGGCTTCCAGCAAGAACATTAAAGAGTAGGGAATAATAACAATAATTTCAAGGAAATTAAATTAATAAGTAATTTTAGATCCCATATAGTTATTCAATCATAGAATAACAATAATTTAAAATAAATAATATATGAAGGTTGGTATGTTTATTGAGTAATGTATGAAGGTAAAAAAATAAAACCTAAAATAAAGATAATTTTTTAACTAATAATTTTTTTAAAAAATGATTTTTTATTAAAAAATCAGCAGTTAAAAATAAAATAAAATTTGGATCATCCAGATCGCATCTGGACGGTCCAGATCCGATAGTGCAAAAGGATAGACACTGAAACATGAAACATGTTCCTATCCGTTAATTGTTACTCCCTCTGGTCCTTATTATAAGGCACCAACTAAATTTTCTTACAAATCAATAAAAGTAGTTAAAGTCAATAAAGTTATCATAGGATCTAAGTAATTTCCAATATTACCCATACTAATTGCCCTAAACTCTAATATTATCATATTAATTATTACTCTCACCAACTACCCTTATTAATTATGAGCAGACATGAAAAAAATAATTAATGTTAATTGGGAATCGACAAGTGCCTTATAAAAAGGACCAAGTGAACTTGTTAGTTGGTGCTTTATAATAAGAACCAAAAGGGAGTATTTCAAAATTTACGCCTCTTGTACATTATCATCCAATTATGGTTAGTTTGGATTGAGGGGAGGGGAGAGGAAAAATTTGAATGAGAGGAAAAATGATGTGGGCCCCACTACTCTAAAATTTGATCCCATTTTCTCCTCCCCTCCCCTCCCCTTAATCCAAACTAACCCTTAAAGTGTCATTTTCCCTTATACATAAAGTTGGCGTATCTTGTTTTCATTTGACACCAAACCTTTCAATTACAACTGTTGGCATTGAATAATTTGATTTAATTTTTTGGGTTAAAATTATTATTATTCTAAGCGGGTTCAATCAAAATAGATGAGTCGTCTAGGAAATCCTTCAAAGAATAACATAACTTTCATTGATGGATTTAACAATTCCAATAACACTTTTGTCGTGTAATAATCATTTCTTTTTTTAATTAACTTACATTTTAACATTTTTTATTTAATAAGTTGTAATATTAAAGTATATTTAAAACTATTGAGTAGAATATACATATATTATGAACTTTGATTAATCAAGTCCCCCCCCCCCCCCCCCCAAAAAAAAAAAAGAAAAAAAAAAAGAAAAGTCTCTTCAAGAATTAATATTTTAAAATTAATTTCGAAAAAAATGGGGGGAAAGTATCCCATTGAAAATTGTATTTTTGAGGAGCTGACTTTTTTTTTTTTTTTCAGAAAAAATATCGAGACTCTGATTTATAAATCGTAAGCAATATGCCTTAACTTAAACTTCATGTCAAAGCATAGGTTTACTGCTTAATTAATTACTTCCTCCAGTCCTCAATATTATATAAACTAAGGGGTTTAAACTTCTCATGTTGCATAAGAAGAAGAAGATTCCTACACATGGACCCACATTATATATATATACATATTATAATGTGGGTCCACCATTGTGTGATACTTGAGAATACATTTCTCCTATAACGGTGAGAAGTGTTTTTCCTATAAAATAATTAAGAGTTTACTTTCATCATAACTTAAGACCTCAATTCATTTTCTTCTCAAGTTTATAATTGACCAAACTCATTTAGAAAACCGACACACTATTTTTATAAACAATTAATTTAACTAATTTTTTAATTTTTACAAATTAGTTCTTTTAACTTACATATTTAGGACATGTGGGAGTAATATTATAAATAAACTTCATATTTTCTTTTGTAGAAGGAGAGTGCGTAATAAGCAACTTATGGACTTTCTAAAGAGATTCAAAGCAACCATTATAGTGAAATGGAATATTAAAAAAGTGGGTTGAATAGTCAATGGGACGACCAAACACGGCGTTTAATTAGCAAAGAGTATTACATCAGCCAGCCACCTCAATTGTATCCCACAAAAAGGTTTTGATTAATTATTCTCTCTCATTGTAAAACTGATTAAATTAAAAAAGTTAGTTATATTAATTAATATATCATATTTATTCTAAAACACCTTTATCATCTTTCTTAATTCTCTCCACCTTTCTCTTGATTATTATTTGGGAAGTATTAAAGGGTTAATTAAAAAAATATTGACAAATATAAAAAATAAAACTTATATTTTAAAACAAGATCAACTCCCGTTAGATCCTATATTAACAGTAGGAGGGAGTTTTGTTTTAATTTTGAAATAAGACTAATACTTCTCAAATAGTCTTCATTATCTTTTACTTGTCTGTTGGGTGTACGTGGTCAATCCAAAGAAGTAAATGCTGCAATTTCTTTCTTTGTTTTTTTTCAAAGCAGGCACTAATGACTTGAATTATAATAAGTGGGATTGAACCCGCGACCTCTCAGTAGTTAAAGAGTAGTGGCGGAACTGTGTTATGGGCCTTCTCTTATCTTTTATATATGTATGTATGTATGTATGTATGTATGTATGTATGTATGTATGTATGTATGTATGTATGTATGTACTATATAATATTTTATTTTGGCCAATAATTTGGCCCCAGCTAATATCTTATCTTCTCTACAATTACATTTCTTTTTTTATTACGATAATATTTGGTTCATTACTCATTGGGTTATAAAAGAAAAGTAATTAAAATTTTTATTTGAGATACCTACTGAAAATGTTAGTATTATCTTATATCTTATTTTGATTCTTATAAAAAAAATAATCGTGACCTATTAAAAAAAATGATAATAATAATTCAAAAGGGCTGTGGCCCTTTAACTTGAACGTGGAAGGGGGTATTAAATCAAATACACCTCATCTTCCTTTGTTATTTTCTTTGTGTGCATGAGATGACGGCCCAGAAGCATCAAACTTCTTCCACTTTCGGGTTTCTACGTTGTTCATTTTCATTTTATGGACTAAATAAGTACTCAAAATCACTTCTTTTCACCTCACTCCTTTTATGAAATTTATTGTACATATTTTTCTCTTTATAATGAGGGTAATATTGTGTTGATTAGTGAAATTTTTAAGGTTATAATTTTGGAAAAGTTTTGAGTTTCGACAATAGATGACTATAAATATGTAGATGATGATTAATGGCTAATTTTAATCTGTTTGAATTTATTATTTGGTTGTTTTATGATTTTATAATGAATTTCTCTTTTAAAAAATAGATTATAACAGGTTATTTACTTAGCTAAAATTGAATCAAATTTGTATATTTTTAAATCTTTTTTTGCTGTTCAATTATATTTCTTTTATTTTCTCAATCATTTTATTTTGAGGTAAGTCAAATACGTATTTAAGTGTTAGTTTTGTAGATTAAATAGTACTATAAGAATTCCAATTTAATGACAAAAGATACCACTTAACACTAAAAATTATTTATTTTTATTTTCAATGTTATGCTATATTATTTAATAAATAGTTCAATATATTTATTTTTTGGCCTAGGCTAAAAATATTTTTTGTTCCGCCATTGTTAAAAAGTATCCATACTAAGGTTACAAAGTCTTTGGTAAATGCTGGAATTTCTGAATTGTTGAAGGAGAATGATGGCCGTACGTGCTACCATGAGCTGTGTGTTTTGCCTCTTTTGACTACATTCACCAACCTCACCAACTTTTTTCTTTTGGACGACGACGTAGACCAATCCAATGGACAATTTAAAACTAAAATGGTTTTGGAGAATTCCAAATGATGAATGATATGTTGGAATTTTTGGATAAAATCCCATGGGTTATGAATAAGAAGAAGGATGGAAAAGAAGAGGAAAAAGGAAGAAGGAATGTATGTGAGAGAATAGTCCCACATTGCTTAGTTGGAGAGAAGTTGGAGGGTATATAAGCCCCAACTTGGCTCCTACTAATTGGGCTCGGGCCAACCCACTTTTGTGGAGGGGTGAGGACTTAGGTGACCCTTGGTCCACACACACGCTATGCTAGCGCCACGGGCCGGCCCGGCCCGTCGCGCGTGTGAAATAAAATATTAATAATTATTTTTCGGATTAAAAAAAAATAATTTTTTATTAAATAATTTTTTGAATTTCCGAACGTTTAGATCCTCCCGTTGTGCCTCTCCGACTTTTCCAAATGGCGGCCGCGTTTTGCGATCCGTTCGCTTCATTCGTGCGTGCGTGTCGTGAAGACACACCCAGCTCGCCGTGAACAGATCGCGGTCGCCTCCGTTCGCTTCGGTGTGACGAGTGTCGTCAAGACGCACCAATTCGTGAATGTACGCGGTCACCTCTGTTCGTTCCGTTCTGGTGCGTCTGTTTGCACAACGCACCGGCCAGCAGCAGACTTGTCCATCCGATCATGTTCTTTCGTAGTCTATAAATAGGGCGCCCTAGTCGAGTTTAGATACACAATTTTTCTCGCATACTCTCTCTCTCGCATTCCGCATAAACATTCTCGTGCGTTCGAAAAGCGAAAGGACTCATTGGCTTCGCTTGGGCTTCGGACGACAGACAGAGCCATCTTTCGAGACGAATAATCCGCTCTATCCCTGGGAGGCAATTGCTCGAAAACCTTCGGCATCCGTATTGAGGAGCAAAATTGTCTTAAGGACACAACGAAAGTTGGGCCCGGATTTCGCATTTTTCCATTCCATATCGCGAGTCTTGTGAGTTCGTTTTTACGTTTTTTATTTTATACGGACTAAGTGAATGTTCCCTGTATGCTTTATTTAATAATACGTATTCTTGTTTTGATAGTCTGTGTACTTTATATTCAATTTCTACCTACTCATTATATTAGAAACAACAATCTTAAGACAATTTTTTTATTGAAATCGTTTATGTTAATTTATTTGATTGTTGTTTTCATACGTTGGTAGAAGTATTGAATTGAACTCGTGATTAGGTTTTGTTAATATTATTATTATCTCGTTAGTGAATTAATTGTGTGATTAATTAGAATTTCGTTTTAACAACGAAATGGCAAGTGCAAGTACCAATCTGATTAACCCAAGTGGTCCTGTTCCAATGCATGGTGAAAACCGTAAAAGTTCAATGGCAATGATTTTAAAAGATGGCAACGAGAAAATGTTTTTCTATTTAACCACATTGAACTTGGCACGGTTTCTCACGAGGATGCTCCAAAATTGGAAGAAGGACAACAGTGACAAGGAAAAGGTTTCTTGCGATAGATGCTTGGAAGCATTCGATTTCCTTTGTAGAAACTACATTCTCAATGGTCTCGGACAACACACCGTATACTCTTGTATATAGTGCTTTGGATACAACTAAAGCATTATGGGAGAGTCTCGGACAAGAAGTACAAAGCTGAAGATGCTTGGTTTGAAGAAATTCATTGTTGCAGATTTTTGGACTTCAAGATGCTTGATTCTAAATGTGGTGAGTCAAGTTGAAGAACTTCAATTGGTTGTGCATGAGATTCATGCCGAAGGGATGTCTCTTAGCGAGTCTTTCCAAGTCGCTGCATTTATTGAAAAATTGCCACCGTCTTGGAAAGACTTCAAGAATTACCTCAAGCACAAGCGTAAGGAGATGTCACTTGAAGATTTGATCGTAAGATCGAGAATAGAAGAAGACAACAAGGTTTCGAAAAGAAACTTGGCAAAAGAACCCTATAGTTTCGAAGGCTAACATTGTGGAAGATGGAACGAAGCCCAAGAAACGCAAACGCTCTAATGAGGGATCATTTAAACAAGGCCATAACAAAGGCCCTAGCAAAGGCCGAAATTCAAAGGCAAGTGTTATAATTGCGGGAAGACCGGTCACCGTGCTAAGGAGTGCAAGAAGCCAAAGAATTTCAAGAAGAAGAACACCGAAGCCAATATGGTTGACAATACCACCGATATGATGGATAGTATGAGTCTTTCGGCAGTTGTAATGCAATGCGACTTGGTTGGAAATACCAAGGAGTGGTGGGTGGACACCGGTGCCACCGGCATGTATGTGCAAACAAATGGATGTTTTCTTCTTACACTCCTGAAGCAAGATGAACAACTTTATATGGGAAATTCTTCGTTTCAAAGGTTGAAGGTTGGGAAAGTCGTCTTGAAGATGACTTCTCGGAAAAGTCGTGACACTTAAGGATGTGCTTCATGTGCCCGATATTCGCAAGAATCGATATCCGGATCCCTCTTAAGCAAGAATGGTTTTAAGCTTGTATTTGTTTCGATAAGTTTATACTCTCTAGGAATGATATGTATGTTGGAAAAGGTTACCTTAGTGAGGGCCTTTTCAAAGTTAATGTAATGATTTGTCACCAATAACTGGTGCTATTAATAATAATATTGGTTCTATCTATATGCTTGAGTCCTCTAATTTATGGCATCAAAGATTAGGACATGTTAATTATAAATCAATTAAAAATTTAATTCATTTAGAATTATTGCCTAAAGTTGATTGTTCAAATAAAGATAAATGTCAAGTATGCATTGAATCAAAATTTTCTAAGTTGCCTTTTCTTCGTTGAAAGATCAACCGAGTTGTTAGATTTAATACATACCGATATATGTGATATGAAATCAGTACCATCTAAGGGTAATAAGAAATATTTTATTACATTTATTGATGATTGCAGTAGATATTGTTATGTGTATTTGCTTAATAGTAAAGATGAGGCTATTATAGCTTTTAAACAATATAAACCTGAAGTTGAAAATCAACTTAACAAGAAAATTAAAATAGTAAGGAGTGATCGTGGGGAGAATTTGATGGCCCCTTCGAAGAATTCTGTATAGAATCGGTATTATACACCGCACTACTGACTCCTTATGCTCCTCAATCAAATGGGATTGCGAGAGAGGAAAAATCGGACATTGAAAGAAATGATGAATGCATTATTAATTGAGTCCGGTTTACCACAAAATATGTGGGGAGAAGCCATTCGACGGCTAACTTTCTAATCAACAGTGCCTCATAAAACGATAAAAAACATACCATACGAAATATGGAAAGGAAAGAAACCTTCCTTGAATTATTTGAAAGTGTGGGGTGTTTGGCAAAGGTTGAGATTCCCAAGCCTAAACGGTTAAGAATCGGACCTAAGACAAAGTGATCGTGTGTTTATTGGCTATGCTCATAATAGTAGTGCATATCGCTTCCTAGTTTATAAGTCCGATGTATCAGATATCCATGTGAACACGGTTATTGAGTCAAGGAATGCAAGGTTCTTTGAAAACGTATTTCCGTACAATAAAATAATGATAATAACAACACCGTGATATCTCCGGATACAATAACTAATGATAACCTTGAACAAGAGGAACCTAGACGTAGCACTAGGCAAAGGACTTTAACATCCTTTGGTCCCGATTTTATGACTTATCTACTAGAAAATGAGCCTCGAACATTTGGAGAGGCTATGGGTTCCCCGAAGCGCCATTTTGGGAAGAGGCTATCAATAGTGAAGTAGAATCCATTATGTCAAACCACACTTGGGAGTTGGTTGACCTTCCTCCCGGCAATAAGCCTCTAGGAACTAAATGGATCTTCAAAAAGAAGATGAAAGCAGATGGCACTATTGATAAATACAAAGCTAGGCTAGTAGTAAAAGGCTATAGACAACGGAAGGCCTAGACTACTTTGATACCTATTCACTGTTACAAGAATTACATCCATTCGGATGCTAATCGCATTAGCGCATTGAATGGACCTGGAGTTACATCAAATGGATGTAAAGACAGCCTTCTTGAATGGTGAATTAGAGGAAGAAATTTATCTAGAACAACCTGAGGGATTTGTTGTCTCAGGACAAGAACGGAAAGTTTGTCGCTTAATAAAGTCCCTTTATGGACTTAAACAAGCCCCAAAACAATGGCATGCGAAATTTGATGAAGTTATGTTATCAAATGGTTTTAGTATTAACGAATGTGACAAGTGTGTATACATTCGAAATACGAAAAATGGGTTTGCCATAGTTTGTCTTTATGTAGATGACATGTTGATAACGGGTAGTAATAATCAAATGATTAAAGCTACTAAGCAATTGCTTACCAAGTAAGTTCGACATGAAAGATATGGGTCTAACGAGATGTTATTTTAGGAATAAAAATCCATAGAACATCGAAGGGTTAGCTTTATCCCAAACACACTATGTTTCTAAAATTCTTGAGAAATTCAAGAGTTTAAACATAGCTCCCGTATCGACTCCTATAGAAACTAGTATTCGACTATTAAAAAATACGGTGAAGCTATTAAACAAAAAGAGTATGCTCAAGTGCTAGGCAAGTCTTATGTATGTTATGAACCGCACTAGACCCGATATTGCTTATGCAAGAAGCATGTTGAGTCGCTTTACAAGTAATCCAAATGAGCTTCATTGGAGAGCTATGATAAGAGTTTTGGGTTACTTAAAGCAAACTCAAAACTTTGCCTTGCATTATGAAAAGTACCCTGCAGTATTAGAAGGGTATTGTGATGTTAAGTGGATAACCGGCTCCTAATGACACAAGATCCACAAGTGGATATGTGTTCACCCTCAGGGGGGTCTTGTGTCTTGAAGTCATCTAAGCAGACTTGCATTGCAAGATCAACTATGGAAGCGAGAATTCATTGCATTAGATAAAGTCGGGTGAGGAAGCCGAGTGGCTTCGTAACTTTCTTGAAGACATTCCTAATTGGCCGAAACCGGTACAAAGCAGTGTGTATACATTGTGATAGTCAAGCGCCTATTGGTAGAGCCAAGAATGTCATGTACAACGGCAAGTCTAGACATATACGTCGTAGACATGATACCGTTAGACAACTACTTTCTAATGGAATCATCTCAATTGATTATGTGAAATCAAAAGAGAATATAGCGGATCCGTTGACTAAAGGGATTCCTAGAAAGTTAGTTAGAAAATTGTCCAAAGGAATGGGTTTAAGGCCGATACATTGTTGATTATCGCGGTAACTCTACCTAGTAGAGTGGAGATCCCACGAACTAGGTTCAAAGAGACAACTAAGTCTTAATCGATCTAACACCGTGGAGTTTTAAACTCATACTCATTCCTAGACAAACAAGGTGCATATATATAAAGGGTAAGCTTCTAAGCTTTTAATGGTTTCTTAGTCGATGTGTTCGGATGATGTATGATGACATACATCACAAGGAATCACCTATGTGAGTGTGAAGTGCGGGCCGCTTCTATGAGAATTTAAAACGGCCGATTCTCTAGAACACTTGAGAACAGGGCGGTGTCCGGGGCCAAAATGGACACAAAAGATGAGAACCAATGATGCTAGAGGAGCAACTATGTAACTCCTATTGTCTTGGTATACACTAAAAGGTCAACGGTTCAAGACAGTCGCGTCACCGATTGACCAAGATATCCGATAGGTTTTTACTAGAGAAGGTTCAAAGGTAACCCCTACCTTTCTCGATGCGCTTGTTTCTCGTAGAGGAACCGTACTTTGCATACATGATCATTTGCATTTGGTCATGATGGACTAACTTATCCATGTGGGGGATTGTTGGAATTTTTGGATAAAATCCCATGGGTTATGAATAAGAAGAAGGATGGAAAAGAAGAGGAAAAAGGAAGAAGGAATGTATGTGAGAGAATAGTCCCACATTGCTTAGTTGGAGAGAAGTTGGAGGGTATATAAGCCCCAACTTGGCTCCTACTAATTGGGCCCTTGGGCCAACCCACTTTTGTGGAGGGGTGAGGACTTAGGTGACCCTTGGTCCACCACACACACACGCGCGCGCCGCCGCCGGCTTCGGGTTGGTTCGGTCGCCGCCGGTCCGGTCCGGTCCGCGCGTGTGAAATAAAATATTAATAATTATTTTTCGGATTAAAAAAATAATTTTTATTAAATAATTTTTTGAATTTCCGAACGTTTAGATCCTCCCGTTGTGCCTCTCCGACTTTTCCAAATGGCGGCCGCGTTTTTGCGATCCGTTCGCTTCATTCCGGTACGTCTACATTCGTGAAGACACACCGCTCGCCGTGAACAGATGCGTCGCCTCCGTTCGCTTCGTTCGTGTGACTGTTCGTCAAGACGCACCAATTGCTGTGAAGCAGTGACGCGGTCACCTCGTTCGTTCCGTTCGTGCGTCTGTTTGCACAACGCACCCGCCGGGCAGCATAGAGCAGCAGACTTGTCCATCCGATCATGTTCTTTCGAGTCTATAAATAGGGCGCCCCTAGTCGAGTTTAGATACACAATTTTCTCTCGCATACTCTCTCTCTCGCATTCCGCATAAACATTACGTGCGTCCGAAAGCGGACTCATTGGCTTCGCTTGGGCTTCGGGCATGACGAGCCATCTTTCTCGGAGACGAATAATCCGCTCTATCCGGGAGGCAATTGCTCGAGAAAACCTTCGGCATCCGTATTGAGGAGCAAAATTGTCTTAAGGACACAACGAAAGTTAGCCCGGATTTACGCATTTTTCCATTCCATATCTAGTCTTGTGAGTTCGTTTTACGGTTTTTATTTTATACGACTAAGTGAATGTTCCCCGTATGCTTTATTTAATAATACTGATTCTTGTTTTGATAGTCTCGTGTACTTTATATTCAATTTCTACCTACTCATTATATTAGAAACAATATGATATAATTCTTGACTAAAATAAAGAGTACCCTTCTCCAATTTATAAAACTCGACCCACTAATTTTTACCCATTTTAGTGTTAAATATTCGAGTTAGATAATTAATATACATATATTAAAATTTTAGTAAGGTAAATTATTTGTACTACCCAATTTAATAATTTATATATAGAAACTACTCCATTAAATTCTCACCAATGCAAAAAAAGTTTTTTTATAGGAACATATATTTTCTTATGAGAGGAAATCATTATCGAAGCACGGCTGAACAATGAATATGAGCACATTTCCTTTAAAATAAGCTTTCCAGTTTTAAAACTAGTTTAGATAAAGGCAATCTAGAAAATTATGGAATTTGTAAACCAGTTGTACAAACAATTAATAAAACATTTTTAGGCAATTTGTCATTGGAAATATGTCTTAAAGTACTCTTTATATACACACACACACACAATTAAAGTACTCCTTTTGGTCGTTAATATATGATATAATTATGAGAGTAGATATTAGTCCTAAAAATAATACATATTTTTAAAATTTGTCAATATTTTATTAATTTACTCATATTAATGCTCATTTACCAATAATCAAGTAAGAGAGGTATGAAGGTAAAGCCAGAAAATTGGGCCAAGCCCGTTGGGCCAAATAAACCTGTTTAAGCCCCGACTCTTCAAGAGCTGAGCTTATAAAATATAACCTTCAAATGAAGTCAAGCTTTAAAAGGCCAGCCCTACATGGCTGAGGGCTTAAAAGGGCCAAATTTCGTTATTATTATTATTATTAACTTGCTCGGTTGACAATTATCTACTTGCCCCGTTGACCAAATCTGACCGTAAAGGAAGCTATTTTGTTTTTGTTATAGAGCTATTTCTCTATTTAATTACAAATATATATAACTATACTCTAATTTTTATGATTTAGTTTATTATTTGTTGCAGATAAAGATTATAGATGTATTCATGATGCGGGAATTTTTTTGTTGTTGATATTTTTACCCATAACCAGAGCTTATTACACAAATGAAACACAATCAAATGTCTTTGAAATTGATGATAGTGACAAGAAGATGAAATTATAGTCATCATACTCATGTTGTTTAGTGGCAAGATTTTTATGCTTTGTGTGAATTATTGGTAAACAATAGCTTACTTTTTACTATGAATTGTGATTTGTGTTTGTTAGAGAGAAGACGTGATTTCGGAGGCAATTAGAAGGTTTGTTGCGAACAGAGGAGTCGGAGCAGCAATACAGACAAAGAGGAGGAAGATGCGAAGAGGAAGATGAACAAGTCTCTTGGAATTTCTAGAATATGGGACTCTGAAATTTCTTTCTCTCTTCCATTATTTCTCTCATCTCCTCGGGTGTCAAATAAATTAGGGGTAGTTGGATGTGGAAATCTCTGGAAATAATAGATCAAAAGAGTCTAAAAAGGGCGTGATGTTGTGACAAATAAATCATCGCTTGCAAAAAAAAAAAATGATGATGATGTGGTAAAACATGTGCCACGCATAAGTAAAATTGAGTCAAATAAATCATGTTCTTGATAGAATCAGAGATCAACTTTTTTAGGGTAGGTGATCTAATAAATAACATACTATTATTTACTATCAACATGTTCATGTACATTTGTATGCATTCTAATTATTTACTATTATTTTTTTAATTTTTAATAATAATTTAATTTTTTTATCAAATTTAAATTTATTTTTTTATCTTCAATTATCACAATATATACTAATACACACACATATAGTATTCAATAAGATTCATGTCCTTTTCAGTCATTTTCAATCTCAATTGACTTTTCAAATAATAATCCAAACACATTTGAGTTTTGAAAAAAATCACTTCTACCATCATCAATCTAAATATAAATCTCATTTAAAATTTGATTTTTTCCTATCTTACTTCTATAAAAATCAAATAAAAAAAAGTCACTTCTCCTCCGCTAGATATTTGGAGTCATTTTCACAAGTACCAAACCCAACGTAATACCAATAAGAACTCCACATGATTAAATATGATCGTATACATAATTACAAATACTAACCACACCATCACCAATTTATCCGTAGGCTCCTATATAAATCATTACATAGAATTTCATCGCTACATCTTAATGCAACTTGTGGAAAACCCCATACATATATATCTATAAAGCTTCTTGCATCTGTTCCTACAAATTTCGATGCACATCTATGAAAGGAAAATTAGAGTAGTCTCAACCATTTCATCTATATGACTATATATATATATCCAAATTCCACTACAAAAAAAAAAAAAAAAAAAAACCACTATTTGTCGTGGTTAACCTGTAGCGGTCATAAGTAACCGCTACAAAATCATGAATATGTAGCAGTTTAACCCAACACCGCAACCAATTAGCAACGGTAGCATTGATGCCAAACCGCAGTTTGGTTTGCAACGGTATTTGTAGCGGTTAGTGTAAAATAAACTGCTACAAATTTGGCGCTAGTAATTGGCGCGTAATGATGCAAACTTTGTCACGATTAATTTAGAGACATGACAAAGAACCGCTGCAAAAAACCGAAACGACACAGTTTTATCGTGGTCAAAGTAAAGTCACGCTTTGACCACGTCAAATCCTATAATTTTGTAGCGGTTCTTAGAAATTACTAAATTTGCATTGTGGTGAATGGACTTTCTCGGCTTGGTAGTTGAAGACATGCGATATCCGCATCTCTAATCTCTTATCTCGGGAGATCAAAGTTGCGTATATTTGCCTATCGATCCTTGAAGTTGAGGGAGTTTCTTCAGTTACAATCCATATTTAATGACTCCTTTGACGTGAAGACTTCTACTTTTTTAAGATAGTCCAACATTGCGACCGAAGATTGGGTTCCAATATAACCACATTTGTGTCATGAAAATATCTAAGATCAAAATGAGTCAGTGAGGTTTTCGTGGGAGATCGGTGGCTATACTGAATCCGAATCTTTACGGGCATGTTGGACTATTTTTAGTAAACTTATTATTCTTAATTTACTACTCTTGACTTTTTTGGAAAAATTAAAAAAATTAATTAAATTACCGAGAGATTTTTTTCACTAAACTAATTAGTTTGGAATTTTTTTGCCAAATAATTAAATTTGTAGTGGTTGGTCCCAAAAACCGCTACAAAATCTCAAAGGCCAATCATTTCATAGCGGTTGGTCACAATAACCGCTGAGAATCTCAAAAGTCAATCATTTTGTAGCGGTTAAATAACCGCTACAAAATATCACAACGAACGAGAACCGCAATAATGTACTGAACTTTGTAGCGGTTATCGTTGAGAACCACTACAAAATGACGCGGTTTTTAACCACTCTCCCCTCATTTTGAATTATGCGCGCAAGGTTTTGATTTTTTGCCTTTTAACTTTTCAACTTGTAGCGGTAAAACTTATACACTATGGTTTCTAAGGATAAGGGAAAAGGGAAACATGTTCCTAGGGGTAGAGTAGGCATAAGGGGTGGTAGTAGTAGAGGGGGCCGTACGAGAGGGCATGGGGCTCTAAATATCCCTATGCCCCCTCAGGCAGGGAGCGAGTTTGATAACCTCTTCTCCAATTTATAGAACTCGAGGCGCGAATTTTTAACCATTTTAGTGTTAAATATTGGAGTTAGATGATTAATATATACATATGTTAAAATTTTAGTAAGGTAAATTATTTGTACAACCCAATTTAATAATTTATATATATAGAAACTACTCCATTAAACTCTCACCAATACAAAAAGTTCTTTTTATAGGCACATATTTTCTTATGAGAGCAAATCATTATCGAAGCACGACTAACTAGGGATGTCCAAGAAACCCGATGGTCCAGGTAGTCCGACCCGACCCGGTCCGACCGAGAAAAAAATGGTCTCGAGACAATATGTTAAGACCGCACCGACCATTATACTCGGTCGGGACCGGACCTCGGGCCGTGGTCCCGCGACCATTTTGTAGCCCGCCCTGGCCCGATATTTTTATATATATTAAAAAAAAAAACTTAACCTAAGTGGCTAAGTCTGTCTCTATCTCAACTCCGCCTCACTCAACCCTCGGTCCCTCACGGCTCATGCTCGCGCGACTCTCAGTCTCTCAACTCTCCCGTGTCTGTACGTCGAGGTGCTTGGCCTTCGCCGACTCACCGTCTCGACCTCGGGTCTCCATCTCCGTCACTCAGTTCGTCTCGCCGGCGCATCCTCATCCTCGTCTTCCGTCTCCGTCTCTCGTCGCTCGACCTGCAGAGTAAGTTTTTGTTGTTTGATTTAAATCTTAGAAACCCTAAGTCTCTCGCCGGCGCATCCTCATTTTGCCTTGTGCCTTGCTTCGATTTTTTGGATTTAGTGGACTTTTTTAGGGTAGAGAAGTGAGATATGATCTGTGTTCAGCGAGATACCATCATGGGCTAAACATTCTCTAAAATCCTTTTCCTCTTCGATATACCAAGTGCGGAAGGAACATAGCAATATGAGAATATTTTGGCTATGATGAGTGACTAAGTTGAGCCTCGTTGGTCTTTCCGTTGTTATTCTTACCTCGCTAATTTTGGCATTTTTCCTTCACCTCCGCTGAACAGAGGCGTCGTAGGGAAGTGCCAATTCCATCTTGTTGGACAGTAGTAGAGTTTTCTAATGTATTTTTTGCTTAAGCTTAGGCCTGTTTGTTTATGATTATGAGGGATCACCGTTCATTACTTCGAGAAATGTATGGGAAAGGAAAAGGTTGGTGCGCAGAAATTTATTGAACTAGGATCAAATCGAGAGCTTTTAATTGAATATTGAACTAGGATCAAATCGAGAGTTTTTAATGGGAGAGCATCTTCAAGTTCCGTGTTTTTAAGGTTCCCCTGTTCCCTCAATTTTGATTTTTCCTTCTTGGGCTCAAGTTTCGTCTCATATGGTTCCAAACCTAGATGATTATGGTCTCCTGTTTCGTGTGGCTGCATGATCTGCTCTCTTTATGCTAGTCTATTTATTGGCAAAAAAGCCGTAGTGGTGGATTATCTTTATGTTTGTAATCTGAACAATGGAAAAATAATACATACTTTAACATTTCATTCAATTGAAAAATAATATAGGTTTTGGTAAAGTGGGATTCCCTTATGATCTCGCTTTCTCTTTATTCCCCGTAAAGATTTTATATACCCATCTTCTTTATGTTTATTACAAGCGCGTAGTGGATTATCTTTATTTCGTTAAGGACTTTTATTTGGTGCCTTGGCCTCTTAGTCGTAATTGAGTACAATTCTTTATTTAGTTTGGTCCTTAATCATAGTTCTCTTTTCATTTTTTTCTAGTCATGGAAAAAGAGCAAACTTCAAGTGTTGATCTGTCCAAGTCTTCTAATATTGGCGACAATGAGAGTTGTGGTGGACCATCTTCTACCCCTTCCAATTCCAATAGTGTTGTCCAACCTCCAACCACCGAGAATGTCCTCCTCCTAATCCTTCAACTTCTACCTGGAGATGAAACCACAAAAGGTAGTAAGAAGAGAAAAGCACCTGAGAACAAAAAATCAGAAGTGTGGGATCACTACATTAAGTTACCATTGGAGGATACAGATGGAGAGCTTAGAGCAAAATGCAAGTACTGCACTAAAGATTATGCTTGTGATCCAGTTAAATGTGGTACAACTTCTTTGAAGAGACACTTCAACAAATGTCAAAGCAATCCACATAGGGCCACTGCAATATCGAAGCAGTCTATGTTGAATTATGTTTCACAAAGTAGGGAAGGTGGAACTGGAAGCTTACAACCTCACATGTTCAATCAAAAGCGTTGTCGGCGGGCTTTAGCAGAGTTCATCATATGTGATGAGATGCCATTTATATTGGTTGAGAAGCCTGGTTTCAAAGCATTTGTGAAAGAGTTAGAGCCACGGTTTCATATCCCTTCAAGACAAACTATTGCTAGGGATTGTTGGCAATTATATACGGGTGAGATGAACATATTGAAGAATCAATTGAAGCAATGTACTAGTCGTATTTGCCTTACGACAGATTGTTGGACGTCAGTTCAAAACTTCAACTACTTATGTCTCACAAACTCATTTTATTGACAAAGATTGGAAACTGCATAAAAGGATTTTAAACTTTACTTTGATTGAGAATCATAAGGGAGATACCATTGGAAAGACTATTGAGAAGTGCATATCAGAATGGGGCATACAAAATGTGTTCACCATCACGGTTGATAATGCAACATCCAATGACACGGCGTTGTCTTATTTGAAAAAAAGACTCATCAATTGGAAGGGTCTTGTTTGTGGTGGCGATTTTCTTCAACTACGTTGTTCTGCACATATTCTCAATCTGATTGTATCCGATGGATTGAAGGAATTGAAAGATGCCTTTGATTCAATTCGAATCTTTGTAAGGTATGTCCGTTCCTCCCATTTCGGCTCAAAAAATTTAAAGATGTATGTGCATTGGAATTCTTAGATGCCAACAATACGTGTGTCTTAGATGTGAGCACTAGATGGAATTCTACATATTTAATGTTGGATGTCGCTTTAAAATTCCAAAGTGCATTTGAAAGAATGAGGGACGAAGATAGAGATTATGTGGCATATTTTAAAAAATGTCAAAGCGTGATAACACACATGTGGATGCTTGCTCAACCGAAGATTTTGATGACAACTTGGATGCTCCTAATGGCCCACCTAGCAAACAAGCTTGGGATAAGGCAAATGTGTTTCTTAGGTTTTTAAAAGTGTTTTATGATGTGACCTTACAATTTTCTAGCTCGCTGCTGATTCGCAAACACATGTTTCCATCAAATTGCATTGATTCAAGAGTTGATAAATGAGACTATTGTGTCCGAGGACCCTCTTCTTAGGGAGATGTCATCAAGCATGAAGATGAAATTTGATAAATATTGGGGAGCAGCAGAAAATATGAATCCTTTGTTGATTATTGCTGTGATTTTAGATCCTCGATACAAGCTTGCCTACATCAATGATGTATTTGACCAACTCTTTGTTGATTATCAACTTTGTATGTTTATGAAAAACAAGGCAAGGAACACTTTGTATCGCATGTTTGAAGAGTGTTCTGCAAAAATTGGTGTTCAAACCGGCGTGTCAAATAGTGCAAGCTCTTTGAACTCTTCTGTCAGTAGCAACACTTCAAACTCTTCTGGGTATGCCATCACTTCCACTGCAAATGCTAGTAAAAAAGACCCTGGTCGTAGATGGTTGGCATCCCAAAAAGAAAAGATCTCATCAATAGATCCTCAATCTGAATTGGATAGATACCTTTCGGCGAATGCGGTGAAGACACTCCTATTGATGATGATGATTTTGACATATTGACATGGTGGAAGGTTAATTCAACGAAATACGAGTACTTGCGATGATAGCACGTGATTTATTGGCTATGCCAAGTATCTACGATTGCATCCGCGACTTTTAGCACTGGAGGATGTATTGTTGATGATTATAGGAGTAATCTATCTCCTAAAATGACTGAAGCCCTCATTTGTGCCCAAAATTGGCTACTGGCTACACAATCTATCTCAAATTTAGCTACTATGTTCAGTGAATATGACAACTTTCAAGAGACTGATGAAGTTGTTAATGTTTCAGGTAATATTTTCAATTTTATGCTTTCCAGTTTTGAAACTAGTTTAGATAAAGGCAATCTAGAAAATTATGGAATTTTTAAACCAGTTGTACAAACAATTAATAAAACATTTTTAGGCAAGCTGTCATTGGAAATATGTCTTAAAGTACTCTTTATATAATATACACACAATTAAAGTACTCCTTTTGGTCCTATGTATGATATAATTGGAGAGTTGATATTAATACTAAAAATAATACCTATTTTTAAAATTTGTTAAAATTTTCTTAATTTACTCATATTGATGCTCCTCTACCAATAATCAAGTAAGAGAGGTATGAAGGTAAAGTCGGAAAATTAGGCCAAGCCCGTCGGGTCAAACTGTTTAAGCCCTGACCCTTCAAGAGCTGGGCTTATAAAATAAAACCTTCAAATGAAGTCAGGCCTAAAAAAGCCAGCCCTACATGGCTGAGAGCTTAAAAGGGCCGACCCGTTAGGCCCGTTATTATTATTATTATTAACTTGCTCAATTGGCAATTGCCTACTTGCCCTGCTGACCAAATCTGACCGTGAAGGAAGCTATTTTGTTTTTGTTATAGAGCTATTTATCCATTTAATTACAAATATATATAACTATACTCTAATTTTTATGATTTAGTTTATTATTTGTTGCAAATAAAGATTATAGATGTATTCATGATGTGAGAAAAGAAATTTTTGATGTTTTTACCTATAACCAAAGCTTATTACATGAATGAAGCACAATCAAATGTCTTTAAAATTGATGATAGTGGCAAGAAAATGAAATTATAGTCATCATACTCATATTGTTTAGTGGTAAGATTCTTATGCTTTGTGTAAATTATTGATGGACAATAGCTTACTTTTACTATGAATTGTGACTGGGTTTGTTAGAGAGAAGACGCAACTGGAGGCAATTAGAAGGTTTGTTGGGAACAGAGGAGTCAGAGCAGCAATGCAGAGGAAAGAGGAGGAAGATGCGTAGAGGAAGATGAACAAGTCTCTTGGAATTTCTAGAATATGCTTCCTTTATTTCTCTCATCCCCTCGGGTGTCAAATAAATTAGGGGTAGTTGGATGTGGAAATCTCAGAAAATAATAGATAAAAAGAGTCTACAGAGGGCATGATGTTGTGACAAATAAATCATCACTTCAAAAAAAAAAAAAAAAAAAAAAAAAAAAAAGATGATGATGTGGTAAAACATACGCACATGAGTAAAATTGAGTCAAATAATAAATCATGTTTGTGATAGAATCGAGATCAACTTTTTTAAGATAGGTGATCTAATAAATAACATACTATTATTTACTATCAACATGTTCATGTACATTTGTATGCATTCTAATTATTTACTATTATTTTTTTAATTTTTAATAATAATTTAATTTAATTTTCAAATTTAAATTTATTTTTTATCTTCAATTATCAAAATGTATACTAATACCCACACATATAGTATTCAATAAGATTCATATCTTTTTTAGTCATTTTCAATCTCAATTGACTTTTCAAATAATAATCTAAACACGTTTGAGTTTTGAAAAAAATCATTTCTACCACCGTCAATCTAAATACAAATCACATTTAAAATTTGATTTTTTTTTAATCTTACTTCTATAAAAGTTAAATAAAATAAAAAAATCACTTCTCCACCGCTAACACATACTAGCATGTTTGGAGTCATTTTCACAAGTATCAAACTCAACATAATACCAATAAGAACTCAACATTATTACTTTTGCTTTTTGTTGAAATATGATCTTAAGGGCGGACCACATGGGGATGAGGGGTGGCCCCCGCCCCCTATTTTTTTTTTTTTTTTTTTTAATATATAAAACATTTTCTGAGCAATAACAATTATATCCGTGGATAGCATACTTTGGATTGATCAAAATTGTGAAGATAAAGTGACGTCTCTACCGCAAAACAAATAAATAAATAAGTAGTAATAATAATAATAATAATATTTTTTTAAAAAATAGATATAAGTCATTTAATAGTGATGATATTTGCAAACTTGTTGATAAATTTTATTATAGAGATTTCACAAAATAGGAAAAATTACATTTGAAGATGGAGTTACAACATTTTCAGTCTGATATTCCTAAGCATCCAAATTTCATTAATTTATCAACCACATCGAATTATGTCAAGGATTAACAAGAACTGGAAAATCCACCATTTACCTTCTTATTAATAGAATGATGAGACTTGTACTCACTCTTCCAGTTTCTATAGTAACTACTGAAAGATCTTTCTCTACTATGAAGATGATAAGAATAGGCTTCGAAATAGAATGGAAAACCAATTTCTTGATGATTCTCTGATTACATACATTGAAAAAGAAATTGTTTTGAGTTTTAGTACAGATTCAATTATAGATGAGTTTAACAATATGAAAACACGTAGAATAAGAGTTAAATGAAGTAATTTTAATTTCTATAATAGATTTTTTTTTTTCAATTTTTTTGTGTATTAGATCTGTATCATATTTCAAAGTACTTTTATTTATGATATAATATTTTTTAATTTTCCCCCGTCGGTAAAATTCCCGAGTCCACCCCTGGTTATACATAATTACAAAAATTAACCACACCGCCACCAATTTATCCGTAGGCTCCTATATAAATAATTACATAGAATTTCATCGCTACATCTTAATGCAACTTGTGGAAAACCCCATACATATCTATAAAGCTTTGATTTTTCGTTGTTTTACTTTGCGCAAGTTTATCTTCGATTGTATAAAATAATAATAATAATAATAAATAAAGCTTCTTGCATCTGTGCCTACAAATTACAATGCACATCTATGAAAGAAAATTAGAGTAGTCTCAACCATTTCATCTATATGACTATATATATACCCAAATTCCACTAAAAAAAAAAAAAAAACCACTATTTGTCGTGGTTAATCTGTAGCGGTCATAAATAACCACTACAAAATCATGAATTTGTAGCGGTTTAACCCAACGCCGCAACAAATTATCAGCGGTAGCATTGACGCCAAAGCGCAGGCTGTAGGTTTGCAACGGTATTGGTAGCGGTTAGTGTAAAATAAACCGTTACAAATTTGGCGCCAGTAAATGGCGCGAAATGACGCAAACTTTGTCACAATTAATTTACAGCGGTTACATGACAAAGAACCGCTACAAAAAAGCAAAACGACACAGTTTTGTCGTGGTCAAAGTAAATTTGCATTGTGGCTGAGTGAACTTTCTCGGCTTGGTAGTCGAAGACATGCAAATATCCACATCTCTAATCTCTTATCTCGGGAGATCAAAGTTGCAGATATTCGCCTATCTCATCCTTGAAGTCGAGGGATTTTCTTCAGTGACAATCCAGATTTAATGATTCCTTTAACTTGAAGACTTCTACACTTCGAAGATAGTCCAACATGCGATCGAAAATTGAGTTCCAATATAGCCACCTTTGTCTCATGAAAATATCTAAGATCAAAATGAGTCAGTGAGGTTTTCGTGGGAGATTGGTGGTTATACTGAATCCGAATCTTTATAGGCATGTTGGACTATTTTTAGTAAACTTATTATTCTTAATTTATTACTCCCGACTTTTTTGGAAAAATTAAAAAAAATGATTAAATTACTTGAGAGTTTTTTTTCCCACTAAACTAATTAGTTTGGAATTTTTTTCGCCAAATAATTAAATTTGTAGCGGTTGGTCCCAAAAACCGCTACGAGAATCTCAAAGGCCAATCATTTCTTTACGATTGGTCACAATAACCGCTAGTAATCTTAAAAGTCAATCATTTCTTGGTGGGATACAGTTGAGGAATAATAGGGTTATCTGAGAATTTCCTACTTGGGAAGATTGGTTCCCACAAAAAAATATTGGAAAGCAGACTTCCCATAGATGATGGAGGAATTTAGCGCCCGTTTGGTATAAAAAATCGGTGGGAAGGGAAAGGAAAATTAGAGATTTCCCTCGTTTGGTACGCATTTTGGACCAATCTTCCCTCATATGTGGGAAGATCAAATCCTTCCAAAATTGGTGGGATTTCAACTTCTCACGTCACTATTCACACTTTTTGACAAATTTATACCTCAAATTCAAATTTGACGGGACGTTCGAACTTAGAGGGAACATTCGAATTTAAGTTCGAACTTGGCGGGAATGTTTTTTACAAAAGTTCAAACTTGATATATATTTTTTAATCATCTTGGCTTGATTAAGAATTTGTTAAAAGTGTAGGCCTAAATATAGATTTCAGTATTTCAACTAGATTTACTTGAAATTGTCCCTAAATACAATGTCATTTTAAGTATTAACGAATTCTTATATAATTTAAAAATGTAGTTTAAATGATCATTTGAATATAATGGATGCAGAAAATTTGTAACACTTTGTAAAAATATATTTATTATTAATGATTAAATTTGATGTGCAGAGATGAAAATATATAACCCAATAAATAAGGATACCATTAATATAGAAGTTGTCTTATAATGAAAACCAGAGGATAAAATTGGACCTATATTATACTCCATATTGTTAAACTCATGAGTCTAAACAAACTCTTGATAGTGACGTAAACTCCTATTGTAAACTCATGAGAGTTTATTTTTATTATTAAAAAGGTATTATTAGTGTATAATTAAGTAATTAAAATATAAAAATGACATCAATTTGATTTAAATATATTTTAAATCCAAATAATTGAAATTAAATCCATCAACATTAATCATTTATCATATTTAACAAAAACAAATTCTACAAAATTTATATATAAAGTTCCGAGCATGATCAAATCCAGAAAGTTAACACGAGTTCAAGAGTAAGTTAACACGGTTTTGTAAGCTAGAAATGTAAAAACGATCAACTCGTGAGTTTAATCAAGTTTACAACTAGCACGAGTTTACCACTAACTCGACTTATTTTTGTAATCTAGAAATGTAAAAATAGTAAACTCGTAAAATTTAATTCGCGAGTTTGACAACAATGATTATACTATGAACCATAAAAAAATATAGAGGCGTTTGAATTTTTTTGCAATTTAAGAAAAACGATAGCCAAATATCACTAATTACGACATCTTACAATACTATATAAAAAGGCTTCATTTCAAGTTTGCAACAATAACTATCTATGTTGGCTTATATGATCACTGTCTATATTCTATAGCGAAGTTAAATTTTACCCGGAATAAAAAAATTAAATTAAATCCAAGAACCCGAATGAGATACTGGAATGATCTTTGAGTTTGAAGGAATAAATATAGAAAAGTATATATAGCGCTTTACTATAAACTTTATTTGTGACGGCCATGATAATTATTATTTCACACATGAATACATAAAATTCAAATTGAACACGTTCTTGATGGTTCAATGAATATTGGTAGAGCAAAAAGGTTATGTATTATATGTTGCTGGCTTCCAGCGAGAACATTAAAGAGTAGGAAATAATAACAGTAATTTCAAGGAAATTAAATTAATTAGTAATCCTTAGATCCCATATAGTTATTCAAACAAAGAATAACCATAATTTAAAAGAAATTATATATGAAGGTTGATATATTTATTGAGTAATGTATGAAGGTAAAAAAAACGAAAGAGTGGGTTCATTTTTTACTACAAAAAAATGCCAGATCAAGGACTGAATTACTAACAGAAAAACGTTCTTCAGAAATTACCGATGGAATTCCGTTGGTTATTTATTTGCCACGGAAATTGCCGACGAATTCCATTGATAATATCTTTTGCCACGGTGTTTTCTTTGACGGGCTCTTCTTGTCAGAAATCCATTGCAAATTCAATTATTGACAGAATTCTGTCTGTAATTTCCATATGTAATTTTCTCTCTAATACGATGATTTTTTGTAGTGTTTTTTGTTTTGGTCTTTTTACCTGAAAAGAGTACATTTGTTCAAATCTTATAATAATGTTATTTTTTGAGGAAGCATACGTTGTTTGAGTTATTGGGATGCTAGTGCGCCCGTGTGTGTGTATGGCAAAAGTAATCTACCTATTTTTATCAAGATTTTGGTTTTTTCCATTAATTTTATAAAATATCTTTTTAATCTTCTAGCATGATATTATTAGTCTCAAATGATAATTTTTGCGTCAATCATTATTATTTTAAGAAAAAAATAAACTTAATGTGTAAATATTTAAGGATGATGTGTAAATAATTATATACAGATAGCTTGGTTCGTGGAATGAGTGAGAATGTAATGGGACTTATATGAGTTTGGTTGGTATGATATTTAAGAATATGATAATCAATTTTGTTATTTATATTTGATTAAATTAACATAACATTAAAAGACACAAAAACACTCTTAACAAAAATTCACCATGTGGTTAATTTCCTTACTCTCCTCCCATGTAACTATATCTGGATGGAAAGAAAATTAGGGAGAGTGAAGAAAACTAGGAGTGAAAACTATAAAAATAATAATTTTTTTAAAAATTTTTGAAAAAATTTCTTTATAGAATCCCCTCACCTTATTTTCTCCTCACTTTTTTCTCCGTTCAAACATTAGGTTAAATCCAAGTCAATTTATACTAGAAGTACATGTTATTCCCTCTCATAAAATCGAATCATTTAAAATTTTAATGTTAGTTTTTTTTTTTTTTTTTTTTTTTTTTTTTTTTGTGAATAAAATTTACAATATTAGAGTTAAGGGACTTCAAAAACACTTTGGATAATTAAGAAACCAAATATAACCCTGTGTAAAGTTATATCAACAAGCTTGCATACTTTTGTATAGTTTTGTTGATATATTTTATAGTGGCCTTGAATTGATCGTAGGAATTAACGCCATTATTTATAAGTCAAATAATCTAATTTATTTTAAATTATATATATTGAATAACTAGATTTTTATATAACTTTTAAGAACTGAAAGCTCAATGGCAGCAAAATTTTCGTTATTTTAAACTATTTTCAATTGTATATTCGGAAAACTACAGATGAAAGCTTGATGGTAAATTATCTGAAACTCAAATTTGAGAAAGTAGTTTAAAAATTTAGTAAATTATTTTTTATATTTTCAACTAGTCATAGGGACATTTTAATCCCTTATATTTGGTTTTGTAAAAAGAAAAAGATCAGTAAAAGACCTTATTCCTTAAGGAAGCGTTTCGGTGCCTATCCCACCCGTTGCATTTGAACCATTTAGATGCGATTAGGACAAGCAGATTTTATTTTTTTAAAAAAAATGATTTTAATGGATATAGAATCCAAATTAAAGATAATTTCTTAACTAATATTTTTTAAAAAAATTATTTTTTATTAAAAAATCAGCAATTAAAAAAGTAAAATCTGGACGTTCCAGATTCAACAGGTGCAAAAGGATAGACCCTGAAACGTGTTCCTATTCGTCAATTGTTATTTCAAAATTTAAGCCTCTTGTATATCATTATCATCCAAAGTGTCATTTTCCCTTATACATAAAGTTGGCGTATCTTGTTTTCATTTGACACCAAACCTTTTAATTACAACTGCTGACATTGAATAATTTGATTTAATTTTTGGGTTAAAGTTATTATTCTTCTAAGCGTGTTCAATCAAAATAGATCAGTCGTCTAGGAAATCCTTCAAAGCATAACATAATCTTTCATTGATGGATTTAACAATTCCAAGAACACTTTTGTCGTGTAATAATCAATTTTTTTAATTAACTTAAATTTTAACATTTTTTATTTAATAAGTTGTAATATTGAAGTATATTTAAAATTATTGATTAGAATATACATATATTGTGAACTTTGATTAATTAAGTCCCCCTTCATCCGAAAAAAAAAAAAAAATCTCTTCAAGAATTAATATTTTAAAATTAATTCGAAAAAAAATGGGGGAAAGTATCCCATTGAAAATTGTATTTTTGAGGAGCTGATTTTTTTTTTTTCAGAAAAAATATCGAGACTCTGATTTATAAATCGTAAGCAATATGGCTTATACCTTAAACCTTATGTCAAAGCCTAGGTTTACTGCTTAATTAATTACTCCCTCCAGTCTTAAATATTATATAAACTAATTAAGAGTTTACTTTGATCATAACTTAAGACCTCAATTCATTTTCTTCTCAATTTTATAATTAACCAAACTCATTTAGAAAACAGACATACGTATTTTTATAAACAACTAATTTAACTAATTTTTTAATTTTTACAGATTAGTTCTTTTAACTTACATATTTAGGACATGTGGGAGTAATATTATAAATAAAATTTTAATATTTTCTTTTGTAGGAGAGAGTGTAATAAGCAACTTATGGACTTTATAAAGAGATTCAAAGCAACCATTATAGTGAAATGGAATATAGAAAAAAGTGGGTTGAATAGTCAATGGGACGACCAAACACGGCGTTTAATTAGCAAAGAGTATTACATCAGCCAGCCACCTCAATTGTATCCCACAAAAAGGTTTTGATTAATTATTCTCTCTCATTGTAAAACCTATTCATCTAATAATAAGATTAAAAAAGTTAGTTATATTAATTAATATACTATATTTATTCTAAAACACCCTTATTATCTTTCTTAATTCTCTCCACCTTTCTCTTGATTATTATTTAGGGAGTATTAAAGGATTAATTAGAAAAAATATTGACAAATATAAAAAATAAAACTTATATTTTGAAACAAGATCAACTCTCATTAGATCCTATATTAACAGTAGGAGGGAGTTTTGTTTTAATTTTGAAATAAGACTAATGCTTCTCAAATAGTCTTCATTATCTTTTACTTGTCTGTTGGGTGTACGTGGATGGTCAATCCAAAGAAGTAAATCCTGACATTTCTTTCTTTCTTTTTCTTTTTTTCCCCTAAAGCACGCACTAATGACCTGAATTATAATAAGTGAAATTAAACCTACGACCTCTTAGTAGTTGAAGAGTAGTGGCGGAATTGGGCCTTCTCTTATCTTATATATATATATATGGGGGTTTACTTTTTTTATGTTACATGAGAAGAATAAATTTCACACACACATGAAATGATGGGACCCACATATATATATAATGCTAATTGTATATATATGTGGGTCCCACCATTTCATGTGTGTTACATGAGAATACACTTCTCCTACAATATGAGAAGTGTTTTTCCCATATATATGTGTGTGTGTGTGTGTGTGTGTGTATTATATAATATTTTATTTTGACTAATAATTTGGCCCCATCTAATATCTTATCTTCTCTATAATTACATTTTTTTTATTAGGATAATGTTTGGTTCATTACTCATTGGGCTGTGAAAGAAAAGTAATTAAAATTCTTATTTGAGATACCTACTGAAAATATTAGTATTATCTTATATTTTATTTTGATTTTTATAAAAAAAATAACCGTGACCTATTAAAAAAATGATAATAATAATTCAAGGGGCCTGTGGCCCTTTAGTTTGAATGTGGAAGGGGGTATTAAATCAAATACACCCAATCTTCCTTTGTTATTTTCTTTGTGTGCCTAAGATGATCCAAAAGTATCAAACTTCTTCCACTTTCGGGTTTCTGTGCTATTCATTTTTCATTTTATGAACTAAATAGGTACTTAAAATCACTTTTTTTCATCTCACTCCTTTTATGAAATTTATTCTACATATTTTTCTCTTTATAATGAGGGTAATATTGTGTTGATTAATGAAAATTTTATGGTTATGATTTTGGAAAAGTGTTGAGTTTTGACAATAGATAACTATATATATGTAGATGATGATCAATGGCTAATTTTAATCGGTTTGGATTTATTATTTGGTTGTCTTATGATTTTATAATGAATTTCTCTTTTGAAAAATAGATTATAACGAGGTTATTTACTTATTTGAAATTGAATCGATTTGTATATTTTTTAAGTATTTTTTTGTGGTTCAATTATATTTCTTTTATTTTCTCCGATCATTTTGTTTTGAGGTAGGTGGAATACGTATTTAAGTGTTAGTTTTGTGGATTGAATAGTACTTATAAAAATTCGGGTTCAATAACAAAAGATACCACTTAACACTAAAAATTATTTATTTGTATTTTTAATGTTATACTATATTATTAATAAATAGTTCAATATATTTATTTTTGGTCCAGACTAAAAATATTTTTTGATTCCACCACTGTTAAAAAGTACCTATTCTACTAGGTTACAAAGTCTTTTGATAGAGGCTGGAATTTCTGAATTGTTGAAGGAGAATGATGGCCGTACGTGCTACGATGAGCTGTGTGTTTTGCCTCTTTTGACTACATCCACCAACCTCACCAACTTTTTTCTTTTGGACTACGCAGACCAATCCAATTGACAATTTAAAACTAAAATGGTTTTGGAGAATTCCAAATGATGAATGATATAATTCTTGACTAAAATAAAGAGTACCCTTCTCCAATTTATAAAACTCGACCCACGAATTTTTAACCATTTTAGTGTTAAACATTGGAGTTAGATAATTAATATACATATATTAAAATTTTAGTAAGGTAAATTATTGGGAAAATTCCATTTAAATACCAGATGAATTTGTAAAACCCCCAGAAGTCCTCCGAATTTGTAAAAAGACTCTTAGGTGACTTGGACCTTTCGGGGTTTTGCAAATTGGTGACAAAAGACCACACTACCCCTTACTAACTTCTCTTTATTTCATTCTCAATCACAATCGACACTTCACTCGATTCCCTTTCGAAGATTTGCTTGCCCTAAGCGTCGTTATTCTTGAACAGTCTGTCTGTCATTGTCATTGAACCATCGCTGTCGCTGTCATTGTCGCTGTCGTCGCCGTGTACGCCGTGCTCGCCACCGCCGTCAGGTATCTTCCTCATCTCATTAGTTTTGAGCCCTCATTCTTTGCTCTGTTTTTGCTGTGTTGCTGTGTAGATGGATTCATATATATACCAAAAATGGCTCCTTGAAAACTGTTGTGTTCTTCAACTACCCCACCGAAATAATGATGGCATTATAGATAATCAACCTTCACTGCTTTGTTGACCCCAAAAAACCTTCATTGCTTCATTGCCTTTAATTACGCGTAATATCATATGAAGTTTGAAAAATTCACGTATATATATATGCCCAAATTAAATTAATAAGTTTGAAGGGGAAAACATTTTTATTACCATTGACTGGATTATATATTGGTTAGAAATCTTCTTTGGGTCAACAAATACGAAGTATTCAAAAAACGTGTTTTAAATAATAGCGAGTTAAAGATTTTCTTGTTGAAATATATATGTTGCTCTTTTTGGTGATTAATTAACTCGATTCCATTGCCTTTCCTTACCAAAAAAATGACTACTAGGTTGTCCTCCAAATTGTTTGTTCCTTGTTCAAAATTTTGATATTTCAGATTACTTAGTGTAGCACGGTCTACTTGGAGCGATTGCGGTAATTTATTTGGAATGTTTGCGAGGAAGGAGCATGCTTTGAAATGTTTTCGTGTTCACTTATTTTGCTTATCTGAACATTGGTTGAATAATCACTTCTAGGATTGTCAAATGTTATAATCCATGAAATCTTGAAGGCATTCTTGCATCTGTTCATGCTAGTGCCTTGTGAACTATTCTTTTTGTAATCGCTTAATTTGGAGGACTATTCTAACATTCCTTTAAAAGATTTAGAATAAGGAAGATGTTAATTCTGTTCAATTTGAATTCATATTTCTACTATTATTGCCATCCCCTCCAACAATTTGGTGACGATTACTATTGTTTGGTTAAACCGCATATAATTGGGGATTTCAAACCTATGTTGAGATAAACTTTTCTTCCAAGTTTACTTGGTTATGGCTTGACTCTGTTGCTAATTACCTCCTTCTTTTAACCATTTCACAAACTTTGGCATGTATCCTGCAAGTGTACATATTGCATACTCTAGGAGAATGATGTGTATTACTTTTCTTACTCATTACTACTTTAAGTATATCAAAGGACAAATCACCTACTTTTGCAACAAGCTGTGCATTTGATTTACATGCTCTTAGAATATTACTTTGTCTTTTATTCTTTATTTAGATACACTCGAGAAATTGGTTGCATTTCATTTGAACCACCTTTAGTGTAGTATAAATATATGACTCTATTCTTACAGTTCCATTTCTTTGAAATATCGAAAAATATCCTCTATACTTGTCAAAACCATCATTATGCTTTTTCATTATTATATCATCATAACTTTCTCAACCCCAAAGTAATTGTTTTTTTGTGTGCTCACAATAAACTTATAGCCTTCAAGATACTTGGTTTATACAAATATTTTGTTATATGTGGTGCATGAACTCTCATAATTTTGTGTACGATCCACATTGACGTAATGTTTCCGTGTCATTCCCATGCAAGAACATATTCTCAGTGCCATTTCAGAAAATTACATATTCGGTGATCCTATAAGTATTATAGCCCTTCTACCCAAAAAGATGTAAAGGGATCCAAGTCATTGTATATATACCAAAAGATGACTTGTACAATATTTACCCCACGACCCCAACGATCGGCAAGTTAAGTTGGGTTTGGATTTTTACGGGTTCTTCTTGTGTGTCCTTCTTCGTGGCAGGAGCTGCAATGGTAAATCTTCTTGTTGCGAAATTGTGACTCTATCCTTTCAACTCTTGGCCTTCCAGGTGGACGGCTAGTCTTGGGAGGTGCCAGGAACACTTGACTTCCTAAGTCATATAGGCGGAAGTCATTTGGATTTGACATGTCTATTGTGACAACAAGAGTCATGGTACGGCTATAAATCTTTTTTTGGGCTGTTAACGTAAGGCATTCATCAACATAATTGTACACATTACCATAAACACCCTTGATGGCCGCACACGCATGGGGACAAGGAATACGACATTTGCCATGCTTTACATGTGCACGCGCGCAAGTTCGCTCAACCTTTAGTGCCCACTTGTCTTTGTACGGACTGCGCACCCTTCCTCCTCCATATACCGAACATTCATGTATTCAGCCCGTGCCACATTTTCCAAGCACTTGCTGTTCGATGTTCGGGCCAACACCATTTTTCCACTTACTCATTGCCATGCTTCCGCATACATCTTCTTTGCAACTTTGTCACGGTGCTCATGTATAAGCCGCGCAACATTATGATGTCTCTCCTTCACCATCCAAGCATTGAAGGACTCGGCCCAGTTTGTGGTAATTTTATCCCACAAGTTGAAATGGGAACTTGCTCATTGCCCATCTGTCAATATCACCATGATGTATCGCCCACTCAAATGCTTCGTTATTGAAAAGCCTCATTTGTTCCATCGCAGATTCGAAGTCACAATCAAGTCTCGCATATGCAATTGCATCAAGTAATTGAAGTGTTTGTTTGTCTTTGTTGCCCACATATCTTCCTCTTTCCTTTATTCAATTTAATCATTTGGGCGCTAAAGTTCTCCTTAATGTGCCTATAACGGTATGCATGCCTCTCGGACCCGAAAACTCCGCGAACGTTAGCCGATGATTGCATTGTGTCGGTCGGACACAATTGTAATCTGCAACCCTCCAAGTGTCCTCCTCACCATTTCAAGGAACCATGTCCAGTCCTCAATTGTCTCTCCATGGACAATAGCAAGGGCAAACGGCAACAACTCATTGTCTACATCGAATGCAGAAGCTGACAGGAGAGTCCCCCTATATGGTCCACTTAAGTGGCTTCCATCGATGTATAAAACAGTCCGGCACCAAAGCAATGAACCCCTCTATACAACAACCATACGCTATAAATACACGTTCAAAGGTGTTGCTCCCACTAGCCACCCATTCAGCCACAGTCTTGTCATCAGTTTCCTTCAATCTATCACATATCCATGGTATCAACATGTATGTCTATTCAGGTCTACCATGAATTTCCTCCATGGCCTTCTCCTTTGCCCGATATGCTTGCTTATATGTCAAGTGCACACCGAACTCTCTTGCCAAATTGTTCTTTATATCATTCGGACGCTTGTCGTGTGATTTCTAACCTCTTCAATAATAATTGTACTTGTCAAGGCAAAGACTTCGAGCATGTGTCACCTGAAGATTGTCTTGAGCTGTATGATCATGGTATTCGGTGTATCTTCTCACACGTAAGAAATCATTGCTCTTCCCAATTGCCCTTGCAGTTATCCTCCATGGACAATCTTCAACCTTGCATTTAACATACACACAATCCCTTGTGTTCTTCACATATGTGTACTCAAATTTGTGGCCAATGCGAACTTGTGCAAAGACCTTCTTGAACTCATCGAATTTGCAAATGTCGATTCACTCCTATGACCAAGTCCTTCCACTTGTTAGAGTTCATCTCGGCATCGGTGTTGGTGCGCTTTGACTTGCACACGGAAGGCTCAAAAGAGGTATTCCACGCCCTCGTTGTTTGCATAATCATCACTCGCTCCATATGACATTGGCTCCTCAATGTAAGCCATTTGCTCTATAAGATCCACGAATTGATGAACCCTACATAGATAATGACAACTTTTATCAAGATATTACCAACAACCCTATATGAGATTATTGTTGTTCTAAATAAACTTACTAGGACATACCTTTCTTGATCATCCATCCCCCTTTGCCGCAATATGAGTACCTTTACATCCTACATACACATGTGCACTTCTTTCATTATAAGTAAACAGATTATCCATTTCATAATCATCAACCATGTCTACTAAAATCTTTTCATCAAAGCTTAAAGTGTATTTAATGTCACACACATTACCATCTAAACCAAACCATTCTCCTATCATTACCCTCAATTCTTCAACTTTCATCCCCTCCTTTATCGATTTTACCCTCACACTCCCACCATTATATTTAACTTCACCTTCACCATTGGCTACAAACTCCCCCCAACATGGAAAAAACAAATTAGTGACTTTGAAGAAGGTGTTGCCGCCATATTTGTTGTCATCTTGCATTCCAACCCGCAACAAACAACGAAGAGAAGGAAGTAAAGTTGATTGAAGGATATGGGATTAACACAAAATATATTATTTACAACATACTTTGTATTGGCATTTACAAGTGCTTCAAGGGATTTTACAAGTGCCTTTAAGTGCATTTACAAGTGCTTCAAGGATTTTAAGTCATTTCCATTACCATTACACATATGAAGTGAGAATTACCATTTCAGAAGTTAAAATTACCATTGTGAAGTCTAGGGTTCACTTTTTTTACATGAAGCATGTTTTGTAAAAACATAAAAAAAATGGACTTTTACAAAACCTCAAGTGATAATTACCATTCGTGAAGTGAAAATTACCATTTCAGAAGTGACAATTACCATTGTGAAGTCCAGGGTTCACTTTTTTTACATGAAGCATGTTTTGTAAAAACATTAAAAAAAAAGACTTTTACAAAACCTGAAGTGAGAATTACCATTTCAGAAGTGAAAATTACCATTTCAGAAGTGAGTGAATATTACCATTGTGAAGTCCAGGGTTCACTTTTTCACTTCTTCAAGCATGTTTTGTAAAACCCACAAAAAATGAACTTTCACAAAATCCATATAAAAAGTTATGCAGCATTTATGCATATGGAGACAAGTTATGCGGCAATTATGCATATGGAGACAAGTTATGCAAGTAATTATGCATATGGAGACAATGATAAAAAAGGTTCCAACAAAGTGAAAGCAAAAACCTAAATGCGAGAGAAATGCGTAAATGTGTTCCAGCGAGGAGCAAATAATTACAATGAATGCACAAAGTTTAATTAATTTTAGTTGGTGCGTTGAATGCTGAACTTGTGCAGCAGCCTTTATGATGCACTGTACACAAAAACAGATGCTTATTTCTGTTTTTTTTTTTAAATACAAATCAAACCAATGCCTCTCAAAGCTTTATTTCATACCTAAGAGACAAAGGTGGGGCTTATACAATTCATGACCATTAATCAATTTTTTAGAAAAAAAAATTTTGGGAACACAGACCTAAGCATAAAAACGAGAGGGAGAAACCAAATGACTCCCCTTTAGCAATTTAAAACCCAGTTTTAATGATGTCAAACTTAAATTCATTCACACTCGGTTTCCATTTGATATTGCGGCTCTGTCATAAATGATTGCACACTTACAAATCAAAGGGAAGTTATTAAATTGGGAACAAAGAGCTCCACGTGCCTCTTGTTCTTTCACGTCCTCTAGTTTTGTGCTTCAACGGCGGTGGGTGGGTGGTCCACGGCGGAGCCAACGGCGGTGGATGGGCGGTCGACGGTGGCGCGTCCAGACGACGCAACGAGCTCCAGCAGTGGGGGTCAATTTTCTTGTCTGCCTTCGAATTGAAACTGTACTGCCAATCACTTTTAATATCCTATCTCCTAACATATTAAGGGCAAGGGCAGTGTGGTCTTTTGTCACCAATTTGTAAAACCCTGAAAAGTCCATATCACCTAAGAGTCTTTTTACAAATTCGGAGGACTTCTGGGGGTTTTACAAATTCATCTGGTATTTAAATGGAATTTTCCCTAAATTATTTGTACAACCCAATTTAATAATTTATATATAGAAACCACTCCATTAAACTCTCACCAATACAAAAAGTTCTTTTTATAGCCACATATTTTCTTATGAGAGCAAATCATTATCGAAGCACGACTGAACACTGAATATAGGCACATTTCCTTTAAAATATGCTTTCCAGTTTTGAAACTAGTTTAGATAAAGGCAATCTAGGAAATTATGGAATTTTTAAACCGGTTGTACAAACAATTAATAAAACATTTTTAGACGAGCTGTCATTGGAATATGTCCTAAAGTGTCATTGGAAATCTATCTTAAAGTACTCCTTTTGGTCCCTAATATATAATATAATTAGAGAGTTGATGTTGGTCCTAAAAATAAAACATATTTTTAAAATTTGTCAAAATTTTCTTAATTTACTCCTATTTATGCTCATTTACCAATAATACCTATGTATGTATGTAGGTATGCATATATTATAAGGAAAATCATACTATGGTCCCAATTAAAAAAAGAAATAATATCGTAAAATCCAACAACTTGTTAATGACAAGTGAAAGAGTTATTATTGATAAGTTATAAGAGTTTTTTGATATTATATTTCTTAATTGGAACCTTGGCATCATTCCCCCTATATTCTATGATCCTGTCCCCTTTTTGACCCCTAAAAAGAAAACCAATAGTCTTAAAATATTCATTCTAATTGCAATTTAATATTCTCAACAATTCAATGTACAATATAAACTACAGGTAAAACAAGAAACAACATAAACTACTAGTCCAATTCTAACAATTACAATTGTAAAGGCAACTGGCCTAGAATTTTAGACCATTCAATTCATTATACTCATTTGAAATTTATAATTTACCGTCCTTTTAGTTTTAATCATAAATTAAGGTGCAAATTGACCAATGAATTATTACTCTAGGAGCACACCAACACAAAAAAACTTTTAAGTGGGCCAAAAATACCAAAAAACTTTTAAAAATGTAAAATCAGCACATCGTCGTTAAAAGAAACCAACGTCTAATTAAAATGTCAAACTTTTAAGGGTTAAGGTACGGATTAGCCAACGAACTTTTACTTCAGGAGTGCTCAACACCAAAAAGTTTTACTTCATGAGCGTCTAGAACAAAAAAGTCCATGTGTAATCCACCCAAAGTCTGACTTTTGCAAATCCTTGTCCGAACCCCCAACCATATGCATTGGGGTTAGGAAAAGTGAATGCAACAAAAAATCACAAATGTAACGAGTAGATTTCATTTTGAGTAAGGGTGGTAAGTTTTCAAACGTGCTTGGGTAAGTCCATGTGCAATCCACCAAAAATTCGATTGTTGCAAATCCTTGCCTAAACCCCTATGCAACAAAAAATCATAAATATAACGAGTAGATTTCATTTTGAGTAAGGGTAATAAGTTTTCAAACTTTTCCGGTGTAGGTGCAGATTGTGACTTTTAAGTGGACCTAAAATATCTACTAGTTACATTTGTGATTTTTTGTTGTTGCATTCACTCTTTTTAACCTCAATGCACATGGTTAGGGGGGTCTGGGCAAGGATTTGTAACAGTCGGATTTTGAGTGAATTGCACATGGACTTGCCCCGCACGTTCAAAAACTTATCACCCTCACTCAAAATGAAATCTACTCATTAAATTTGTGATTTTTTTATTGCATCCACTTTTCCTAAACCCAATGCACATGTTGGGGGTTCGGACAAGGATTTGCAACAGTCATATTTTGGATAGATTACACATGGACTTTTTTGTACTAGGCGCTATTGGAGCAAAAGTTCATTGGCCAATTTGCACCTTAACCCTTAAAAAGTTGACATTTTAACGGACATTGGTTTTTTTTCTAACGGCATTGTGCTGACTTTAGATTTTTAAAATTTTTTTGGTATTTTTCGTCAACTTAAAAGTTTTTTGTGCTCAGTATTCCTAGAGTAATAGTTCTTTGGTCAATCTACACCTTAACCTTTTAATCATTACAATTTTAAATCATAGGTTTTGCTTGTCAAAGGGAAAAATGATCCAAGTTTTTACTAAAATATTGGGACTAAAGTTTTAGACGAAAATAAATTTGAGGGATTGAAATCTATGGCTTGAAACTATAGAAACCAAAATAAAATGAGAGTAAATTATAGAGCCTAAGCATTTTGGTGCTTATTTGGAACTTATAATAATTACTTTTATGTAAGTTGAAACAAAATTCTTCTAACATATTTATCTTATATATCATAAACCATGATAAAAAAAAAAAAAATTTACTTTTAAGTGATCCAATCGACATTCCAAACATATCGTGTTAACTCTCTTATGAAATATTTGTATTAAGAAAACCTTTGTCTCTTTTACTTGAGTTTTATTTCAGATAATGGTTTTTTACCCCTCTTTCCACCCAATTTTTTAGGCGAACTCTTTGTCCCCCTAATTTACTGTTTGAATCAAAGGAAAATTTTGGAAAGTTGTTACATTTTTTTTTTTACATTTAACTAATTTTAATTAATTATTTACCGTCAGTTTTTGGCCAAAATTATTTAATCTCATGAAAGTAATTAAGATGGAATTGACGGGGAAAAAAACAAAGATGGAATTTTTTTAAAAAAATACAGGAGATAACACTAAATTTCATAGATGAGAGAGTAAAAAAAAAAATTATTATTCTAATCTTAATTTATTTTCAAAAACTTTAAAAACATGCCAAAAATTATTTTCCCTTTAATATTAACTTTTACCATGACATGTTTGGAGACATTTTTATAAGTATCAAACTCAACGGACTAGCATGTTTGAAGTTATTTTCATAAGTATCAAACTCAATGTGATACCAATAAGGATTGATACTAGTTGAAAGGACTAATTTTCAAAGATGTAGCAAATCAAAGTTTGAATTCCTGCTAAAAAGTCCCCGTGTTTAATGCCTGACAGTGTCTTGTATATGATTGTCTTTTTATAAGTATCAAACTCAACGGACTAACATGTTTTGAGTCATTTTCATAAGTGTCATTCTCAACGTGATACCAACAAGGGTATGGACGTACCCAGCAATTATAATTAGGAGGGGCTAAAATTACAGAAACGACCCCAAATTTTTAGAAAATTACATTTTAATCTCATAAAAATTTCAATATTTTCAATATAGTCCCTCTATGAAACATTAAGGGGGAGTAAAGTGAAAATATTGAAATTTTTATGAGGCTGAAATGTGATTTTCTAAAAATTTGGGTCTTTTTGTAATTATAGGGTGGGCACTCCTAGCTCCCCCTAATTCCGTCCCTGAACAAGGGTTAGATCTAACAAAAAGGACTAACCCCTCACGTGGCAAACCAAAGTTCAAATCCCTATTAAGAGATGGCCACACTTAGTACCATATTCGATATCTGATAGTACCTCGTACATAATTACCTCCAGTAAAAAGATACATGTACTTTTAAAAAAAAAAAAAACCCTCAACGTGATTATTTTTGCTTTTGCTGAAATATGATCGTATACCTGTATATTTGGGAAAGCATCCAAAGAGTGTCCAGACAAAAAAATCCTAGTGGGGTAATTTAGGCCGTTTGGGAAAACGTTTTGTGCACTAAGCTTTTAACCCAAAAGTAGCTTCTAACAAGAAGCCCAAAAAAGTGGCTTCTCATAGCAGTGGAGCAGTGGACTGTGGAACTTATGAAAATTTCCCTTCATGTCCTTCTGATCTCTTCGACCATGTCTCTCTTCACCCTTCATCTTCTCACATAATAACATCTTGGCCATGGTACTCATAGACAGATGCTGTCGGTGGTTCGTTGGATCGTCTTCATCACCGAATTGGAGAAGAGAAGACGCGACTGGAGGCGATTGGAAGGATTGTTGGGATCAGAGGATTCGGCGATTGTTGGGACCAAAGAAATTGGAGCAGCATCGAAGAGAAAGAGGAGGAAGATGAAGAAGTCTCTTGGAATTTCTAAAATATGGGATTCTAAAATTTTTCTCTCTTCCTTTATTTCTTTCATCACCTGGGTGTCCAATAAATTAGGGGTAGTTGGATGTGGAAATCTTTGGAAATAATAGATCAGAAGAGTCTATAGAGGGCGTGATGTTGTGGCAAATAAATCATCACTTTAAAAAAATGATGATGATGTGGTAAAACATGTGCCACCCATATAAGTAAAATTGAGTCAAATAAATCATATTCGTGATAGAATCAGAAACCAACTTTTTTAGGATAGGTAATCTAATAAACAATATTCTATTTACTATCAATACATTTATGTACATTTGTATGCATTCCAATTACTTACTATTATTGTTTTTAAATTTTTTAATAATAATTTAATTTTTTACCTTCAATTATTACAATATATATATATATATATATATATATATAATATTCAATAAGATTCATGTATTTTTCAGCAATTTTCCATCTCAAACGACTTTTCAAATAATAATCCAATCATATTTCAGTTTGGAAAAAAAAAAAAAAAAAGAAGGAAAAATTGGAGAGAATGACCTATATAGAAAAATATTTATTGAGGAGGACCTTAAAAATTGTTATTACTTAAAAGGACCAAGAACTGAAAAATAAATATAATAATACTAAGTTGCCCCCATATCTCCCATTGCTGTATAGCTATGAAGCACCAATATGCCTAAAAAAAATCTCTAACATATCAAACACGTGTATTGGGAAGGCCGTGTCGGAATCAAGCATCAATATTATTTGAAGTAACGTATCGACATTGCATATCGAGAACATATTGAAAACGCTGTGTTAGAATTGGTGCTTCAAAAAATCAAACTCAGTTTCGTCCTTTCCAAATCAAACTCTTCCATAAAATCTCAAATCCACCCCACCCCGCTTGTCCTAAATATAACTTTTGGCAGCTCTCCACTCCCCCCCCCCCAAAACACAAAAAATCAAACTCAGTTTCGTGCTTTCCAAATCAAACTCTTCCATAAAATCTCAAATCCAAAAAAAAAAAAAAAAAAAAAAAGAGAGAGAGAGTAAGGGCAACCTCTGTGTGGCTCCAAATAGTGCTAATCTAAGACCCAAAAACACAATCTCATGAATCTAACTCTATCCAAGCAAAAGTAACAGGGCTTACAACTTGGTACTTCTCGTTGCACCACACAACACAAAAAGTCACGTGCACCTCTGTCTTTCCCTTATATTCTTAAATACCATCTTAACGATTTTCACCGTTATTCCCACCAAAGATGACGGTCTATCATGAGCACCTACTAGACAGATCTGGTTTACCCTGCATTGATCAAATGTTGGGGGTGCTTCGCAATGCATACGGCTACGTGAGATAAGGGGGCAATTTAGTATTATTACATTTATATTTCAGTTTTTGATCCTTTTAAGCAATAACAATTTTTAAGGTCCTCCTCAATAAATATTTTTCAATATAGGTCCTTCCTCATAATTTTTCCCCAAAAAAAATCACTTCTACTACCGTCAATCTAAACACAAATCACATTTAAAATCTGACTTTTTTCTTATCTTACTTCTATAAAAACCAAATATAAAATAAGTCACTCCTCAACTGCTAATCCAAACAGATTTACATAATGTGGAGTCAACGGACTAGCATGTTTGGAGTCATTTTCATAAGTATCAAACTCAATGTAATACCTACAGGAACTCAACATGTTTGCTTTTGCTTTTGCTGAAATATGATCCTTATACATAATTACAAATATTAACCACACCGTCACCAATTTATCCATAGGCTCTATATAAATAATTACATAGAACTTCATCACTACATCTTAATGCAAATTGTGGAAAACCCCATACATATCTATAAAGCTTCTTGCATCTGTGCTTACAAATTACAATGCACATCTATGAAAGGAAAATTAGAGTAGTCTCAACCATTTCATCTATATATATACCCAAGTATCAAAATTCGAACAAATTGCGTTATTTATAGCTTCTCTATATTTAAAAGGTAGTTCATTGCGTTTACTCTGTATCCTCTCCAAACAAAATGTGCTCCAATTAATTGGGAGGAGTGACCCTCTTCCTAACCAACATTTTAACTGTAGGACACTTTCTCTTGCACCCCCTCCCCTTGGCCTTGACCTGAATTGTTCATCAGATTCTTCAAAATCCCCCTGCAGCGAGGCAAATCATAAACTTTCTTCCAATCAATATGTACTCAATAATTTGTCAAAATTAGAATGGCTAGTTATTGATAACAACTTACATGTGTATAAACATGTAACCCAGTTTTTTCATGATTGTCCCTCACATGTTTGTAGGAAAATCTCATGCCGCAATCAGGAAAGCCACATACAAATGACTTCTCTTTGAAGTGTACAGCCTTTCAATGCTTTTCAAGATTGGATTTCTGTCCATGCAAACCGAAATAAGGTAAATTAGAAGCAAGTAAATTTTTTGAACTCGAGGGAAAAAACTGGATTTCTGTCAAAGTAAATGAACAGCACGTCACCAATATTTAACTTCGAATCAATATCTTCAGCTAAATGCAAGTCATAGAATCTAACAAGTAGAAATGTCTTACAGTAGTGAATGTGCTGCTACATTCCTTGTGTTCACATTCAAATGCCTCTGAGGAAGAACTAGTTTCATGCGACCGCAGGTGCCGCTTGATATTTTTTTCAGTTCTTTTATCCCACTAGTCTCACAGGTCACAAATTGATGACAGTTTTTAACAGGGGCTTTAAGGCACTGGACATTAGTCAAAAGCTTCATACAACCAGGATCCAAGCAGACTACCTCTACTGACTCCAGCTTAACCGCAGAATACTGATAGACTTTAGAATTGCGATCGACTTTCCTCAAGATCAAGAAACTTTCCAGAAACGACCAATTAACAGACATCTGACTAAAAATAGCAAATTGATCAAGAAATTCAGAAGGAACGAAACTTGCCATGACAACTTTCATGCTTTTGTAGCTTTGAAGCAAATTTGAAAACCTATCCACAGCCGATTTCTGGGCATTCATACTGCTTCTGAGTTTCCACTCTAGCCGGGGAGAATTCCCATAATGAAATGCTTTGACGTGCCTGGTCACATTCACTTGGAGAGCGAAGGCACGATTGCAATCCTTGATTGGACATTTAGAAGTTTTCCCTTTATGCTGCAGAAGGTGGCGAGTCAAGTGATCCTTTCTTCGGTAACTTGCTTGACAGTCATCAATAGAACACACGTATATATGGTCTCTGAATCATTAAATAATTGTCAAATTTTTAACATCAAAACTAAAATGTCATTTCAGCTCTAATAAAAACAACACAAGTAAATCAACAGCCAACCTCTTTAAAGAGCGTGACTGAGGCATCCTTGATGGAGCTTCTCAAGAGGTCTCCCTTCTTGATACTGATCCATCAAGTCAATAACATCTGCCTCATGCATTTTGGAGTTCTCAGTTGGGGATTATGCTTCACGCTACAGTATCCATAAATTTCTGATAGCATAAATATCTTTCCTGGAAAATGTGTATATTCAGTTTATGGTGACAAGTGATGAAACCTGATTGTTGATTTAGGGAGCTACAGATTACAAGACTGGTAACAAATCTTTTTTCAAATCTCTTATGTACTGCAATGAGGATCTTATAGTGGAAGTGGCTATTGGAACTTTCTGGGGATATTCTTCAGTGTATCCATAAATTTCTGATAGCATAAATATCTTTCCTGCAAAATATGTATATTCAGTTTATGGTGACAAGTGATGAACATGGGCTGGTTATATTGGAACAGTTAACTGTCTGAACACCTTGATATGAAGAATATATTTTTTCCTGACTTGAAGCGTAATTTATTGTTAGAGTACATTCAGAAAAAGTTGAATGCGTAGACTGATATTTGATGATATCGGGTTTAGTTTTCAGGATTTGTCATCAAGTGGGATGATTGGCAGCACAGAAAATTGGGATGAACTCTATTACTTCGAAGGGGCAAGCATGGAAATACAGTCATTGGAAAGGCTTTACTTAGTTCTGAACCAATTGTTTTCTGAATTCTCTTTATCCACAAGCTTAAACAAAACTCCAGAACCACTAATACAAGGTAGTCCAAAATTGCATTCTTGATGATAAAATTTAGAACATTAGCTGTTAAGCGTAATGGAAATGTCGCCAAATACCTCAAGAGAAAGGCTTCGCATGTGCTGCACCAAATATGCTGGTTTTTTGAAACTAGCACCACATTCCTTGCAAGTATTGGATTTTGTGACCATGACTTCATCATCTTTATCCACTTTGATTCTTTCCAACTCCTCCTAAGAGACATAAAAAGATCACAATATAATTATGGTTTTAATGTATACAGATGACCAGATAATTAAAACATGTCCCAGGGAAACATAGCATATCACTCCAGTAAAATAATATAAAACTCAAGTTCCCAGAATTACTTTCTCTCATGATTAATCTCTCCTATGTTGATAGGTAAAATAATACAAACTTATCAATGACTGCCATGCATAGTATAATAGTTTTAAAATTTAAAAACAGAAGATTTCTCCTAATTCCTTCAAAGGAATCATTCAAGCACATCATGTCTACAACATTATAACTAAGCATTCTCATGGCACTAGGAAATCAAAACATGAGAAGAGAAGTACCTTGTGGCAAGAAATGATATGAGAGGTTATCGGGGTCTTTTTGGATCGACGGATGTCACAGTGGTCACAGTAATAGCGTCTAATATCTCTCAAAATAGGCCTCTCTCCAAGTTCCCCCAGTTCATCCCTCTTTATCTCAGACATTTAGCCTTATGAGGTGTCAATCCTATCAAGAAGACAACAAATATAAACTAAGAACAAGAAATTAACCAAGTAATCAAAAGCCACAGAAAGGATAAAACCCACAGGAAATTATCAATCTTTCTGTTTTTTCTATCTGTTGTGCGTAGCGATCTTGTGGGGAGGGAGGGATTTCCTTCACTATTAAAGTCTTGCAACATACAAGATTATCCATTAAAAGATGAAACTGCAGAGGAACTTGATCTCATAAACGTTTTCAGCAGGAAAATCATTTTTACACCCGGTATGCACAGCCAACAAATTTAATTAATCTAGCAAGCTGAACTGGCGTTTTGCTCACGTTGAGCAAGCATGCAAATCAAAAGCCTCAAGCAAACACCCAAAGCCGAACCCATCACTAGGAAACATTAGAAAAGATGGCACGAAAAAACTAGCGCTCTACCTAACTGAGCTATAGCCCTTGTGCTTTTTTTTATACATATTTTATCATATTATGTAGAGAATTTATTGTCAAGATGAATAAGACCTCAATTATTCTGTCTGATATAACTTCAATTACTTTGTCTGATCTATAAAGTACAGCTATTCAAGGAATATCTGGCGTTCTGTATAATTCTAGATTGTGTCTCGTCTTTTATGAAAGTGCGTTGCTGTTGCTAAATCTATTTTGAATGAATTCTCACCTGTTGATTTATTGTGCTTTCATGTGTCAGGGAAAAAAGTTGGCAGGACAACTGAACTTCTGAAACCAGAAGAGGTAATTGAGCAGGTGGGCATCAGAACAATAGCTGCATCACCATTTGAATATGATGTGAAGCTAGAAGATAAAGAAGCATTCTTTGGTCAATCTGCTAATGTTATAACAGCATCTAGATTACTTAGATTATTACACTCAAGCAATAAAAATATTCCTTCAGCTTATCATGATTTCCTACCAGTTATGACTAATGACTAGCTTTTGCATATCCTGATTTTCTGCATTATGGCGCCTGTTCAGCTGTGATGCCATTTTTTTATCTCAATCTTAAAAGTGCTGTGACAAAGAAGCAGTTTAGTATTTGGCCAAATCTTGGCAAATTCCTGTGTCTATAGTGCTATAGTAATGCTGAAGCCTCAATTATTTATTCTTGAATCTATTATTTTCAGGTAAACAAGAAGGAGAAGGAAAAGGGCGTTAGAAAAGAAGAAGAAAAAAAAAAAAGTTTGTTAAACAAAGAATTTTTTAATCAAAAGAAGAAGCATAAGCAAAAGGAGAATGAGAAGAGGAAGGGTAAGGGGGAAAGGACAACCGGACATCTCCTTAAGACTATAGGGTTTGATAAATTGTTCAATATTTGTTGCCGACAAGTCAAGTGTGCCTTATATGCAGAGTTTGTGTTGTTTTGACCTTCCAACCAACCATACATACCGATTATAGCTCAGATTACTTGTGAAGTCGGATTTCCTACATACTGTTTATATTAACCACTTTTGTTTTGGCAACTTTATTTGTGTCCAGGGTTATTGTATTGAAATGACAATGTTTTTGTAATTATTACATAAACATTTATTGTAGCTACTTTATATTAGTTTTTCAGTTTGATTATGCAAAATTTTCATGTCTCATTGCACTTTGGCCTGTTATATATTGATAGGTATACAAATATGTTTTCATAAGTACATGTCCATTTGTTAACAAGTCCATGTCCAAGTTTTGAAAAGTCCAAATCCATTTTCTGGCAAGTCCATGTCCAGTTTTTGATAATTCCATGTCTAGTTTTTTACAAGTCCATCTCTATGTTTTGACAATTCCATCTCCACTTTTTGACAATTCCATCTTCACGTTTTGACAAGTCCAGGTCCAGTATTTTACAAGTCAATGTCCAGTTTTTTACAAGTCCGTCTCTATGTTTTGACAATTCCATCTCCATGTTTTGACAAGTTCATCATTTTTTTACAAGTCAATGTCCATTTTTTTACAAGTCCATCTCCATGTTTGGACAATTCCTTATCTAGGTTTTGACAATTTTATCTCTGTTTTAACAAATCTATGTCCAGTTTTTTACAAGTCAATGTCCAATTTTTGACAAGTATATCTCCATATTTGGACAATTCCATGTCCACATTATACTACAACAATTCCATGTCCATATTTTTTATAATTCCATGTCCACGTTTTGGCAAGTCCAATAGTTACAGGACTCATTATTGTTAAAACACACTATGTTAGCAATTCATGCTTTGTGGACAAGCAGAAATGTAGGCTTGCACAATGGAAAAAAGACCTCAACAAAGATGATTATACAAGAAATCAAGGGACTGTCTGCCACCATGGGCTATGCTGAACAGGTTGCTAGTAGCAGTATGGTCAAAAGAAATTCACGGTCTTCAACATCCATTGATATTGGCCTAGTGATTGATCAATGGAACATAATTCTGTTCACCATAGTATTACTCAGAGAGAGAGAATGGTTGCGTCAAGGGGTCCGCGAACCTCAGCTGGCAGAGGAAGTGGCGGAAGCAGAGAGCAAACCTTGCCGCTTACGGCCTCAAAAAAATCACGAAGAAGGTGTTACTGGCGAAGGCGAGGATCTTTCAAGAAGCGAAAGAAAGGGTCCAAGAATGCTTGTCGAAGTTCGCCACCGTCATCGCCGAAAGAGCCGCCAAGGAGTGCAAGAACGACAGACGCTCTGAGATCGACGGCAGCAACATCATTTTGGCATGTCCAACCTCGGACTCCATGATTACGTCAATCAACTCCAGAATTACCAGCGCCAATATAGGAACATTGATGAGACGAAGTCGGAGATGAGTACTGGCCCTACCTCGAAATGTCGTCTCCTCCGAATCCGCAACTACGGCGACAATGTGAATGGGATTCTTGCGGTTGGGACTGCTGAGAGTTTTCAACATTTGCCCGCTCTCATTTTGCGCAAGATTTATTGAAGGGAAAATCACAAGCAGAGATTTTGGGCAATGCAGAGATGGGAAGAGGGCAAAATGGTCATTTCACAAGTAGAATTAATATCACCAATATCCCTTAAGACTTCAGTGTAATTTGGTGATTTCAAATACCCTAATTGTGTTTATTTCTCTTACTTGGTACTGCTTGTGATTTTCCCTGATGACTTTAATCTCAATGGAAGGAATATTTGACCACTTAAAAACAATGTTTGAAGTTCCAATATGTGTGAATGCCAAAAAAACATATTTTTAGGAGACCTACCCAATTTAATCAAACAATGCTTAAGTTTGGCAATACCCATATAATAAAGACACAATAATTAGCATATCTTTTAAAAAATTGGAAAAAATTAGGGAAAAATTATATAGAATGGGCTTAAGGCCCACACATAAAGCTACCAATAACGGAAAGCAAACATTAATTTGCATCTCTTGTTAATTTTCACAAAAGGCTTATAAATGGAAGTAATCAAGAAAACATTTGACATGGGTTTATGGGGATGAAAAATTCTTGTGTGAACCTAGTTTGTAACATTATTTGTAATCTAACCCGTTAAAATATAATAACTCAGCTAACATTAATCTTAATTAGCTACTTATATTTTTTTTTCTTTTACAAAAATAAATCCTCTAATTAAGATTTTATAAGTAATAAAAAAGTGAATCTTGTGAAATCTTTTATTTTTGTTAAAATACCAAATAATATTTAGGAGGTGCTGAACAACCTTATGGGTTGTTGTCTTTTAATTAGTTAGACAATAAATGACATGGCAAACCAGATTCATAGAAAAATTTCTCTTAGGCTCACATCTAAAGATACCAATAATGGGAAAAAAAAAAAAAAAAAAAGAAAGAAAGAGAAGAAGAAAATAATTTCCACCCAAAAAAAAAAAAAAAAAAAAAAAAAAAAAAAAAAAAAAAAAGAACCATACATAATTTGCATCTTTTTTAAAACAAAGGGTTTATTTATCGATGGAGTTAATAAGGAAACATTATTTAGAATGGGCTTAAGGCTCTCACCCCTAAAACCACAAATAATTGAAACTTAGTTTTTTTGCCATCGAAAACAAAACATATAGAAGGGCCAAACTTGAAGTTACAAATAATTGAAAACAAACTCATTAAAATTAAGAACTCTAATCAATCTTTAGCCCAAAAAAAAAAAAAAAAGGGAACTCTAATCAATAAGGAAATGTGGTAATATGGGCTACATTTGTGTACCCAACTCATAAAAAAGGAAAATTACCAACCAACCAAAAAAATTAATATCAGAAAAGTTTCATGGTTTATCAATAATAAATAAAAGAGCCACAATTAACATGTGAATAAACACTCATTGATAAGTTATAGAACTTTTTTAATATCATTTTTTAAGATGGAACTTTAGTATGATTTTTCCTAAAAACTATGCAAATTGAGGTGATAAGATGTCAACTCATTTTATAAGTGGAGTTTTTTCAGCTTGTCTTGTCAACATCAAGCATGTTAGTCGGCTAGTGGCATGGTTGCTTTTACTCCCTTTTAAGCAAGAGATTGTAAGTTTGATCCTGTTTGTAACCTTATACTATTAATATTAACTCCTTTAATTTAAGGAAAAATAAATGTTAGCCCATTTTGAAGTGGACTTTTTTCAACTTGTGGATGGAATCGTCATGAAGATTGTTCATTGGCCCATTTATATGAACTTTTATTTTAATTTTATTAAAAGAAGTTATTGTTTTGTACTAAATTTAAACATAGGTTTAAGATGTAAATTTGTTGAAACTTTTTTTAAGGAGTAATGTCACTTGATAATTTTTTTAGGTTTAATACTGCTTTGAAAGAGTTAAATGTTCTCATTTTCTTATTAAAAAGTCAAAGGTCAACGGATGGCGGAAAGGGAAATTTTTTTTAGCCGGGCCAAAAAATAAACATATTGAGCTATTTACTAAATAGTATGACTTAACATTGAAAATATAAATAAATAATAACCGACAATTATAAATTAAAACAAAATATATAATGATACCAAACATAAATTCTTATACTACTACTTAATCCATAAACCTAACATTTAAATTCTTATATACCATTCAAACACAAAATAAGAGTTATTCAAAATTAAACCAGCCCAAAAATTCATCACCAATCCACAAAACTACTACAAAATCCATTAATTGAATCCATTAAATTCAGAAATTCATCACCAATCCGGCCAACATTTTTATCACCCAAACATACAACAAAATTGAAATAAATTGAATGAACACAAAGCACATCACAGAAGACAGAACAAAGAGGTCAAAGCTTCCCACACATCGAGTAGCCAAGTTATTCATATGCAACATTATTGAGAACCCCATGTTCAATACCCAAACTGAATTAGCCAGGAACTCTGTTCAACTATGTCGATAAATCTAGCACATCCCACCCCTCAGTAACTATCTGTATAGGCAAATACTAATAACAGGTAAAACGAAAACAAGGAAAGGAAAGTACACATTGTTCATAATCTCACTTAACAGTTATGATTTGCAAAAATTGAATCTCAACACCGTTGATTTGCATCACCAATTCAACGCTTTTTTGATTTACATAAATTGAATCTCAACTAGAAATCGAATGAACATTATATTAACTAATTTGATTTCACCAATCACCACGCTGTCCACGCACGTCAGAGACTGAGGATGGAGATTGGAGAGCAGAGTGCAGTCCGGCCGTGTGGACGTCGGACGTCATCGGAGCCTTGGAGGCTTGCCGACTCGGAGGAAGAGGGAGACTGACGGTGGACTGGACGGTTGAGTCGTGCTGTCGTGGAGAGCCGTGAGCTGAGAGGAGTCAGAGCAGAGGCGACGTGTGAGAAGAATGGCAGACTCAGTATGCGTGTGGAGGAAGCCAGGGAAAATAGAAAAAAGAAAAAGGAAAGAAAAGAAAAGAAAAGAGGGAGAAAGTGAAATTATAGAGAAGATAAGAGATTAAATAGGCTAAATTATTGATCATAATAAAATATTATATAATAAACACTTATATTTTAAAATATTTTAAAAGGTAAGTTGGGACCTTAATAAGAGATTAATGCAAAATAAATTAGTGGCCAAAATAAAATATCATATAATATATACATATATTTTTAAAAAATTTAGAAGATTTTAGAAGACCAGCTGGGGCCAAGGCCCCAGCTGGCCATTAAATACTTCCGCCACTAAAAGTTAATATTAGTTTTTTTAATTAAATAAAATAATATTATTACATTTTAAAACTTCCAATGTAACACTAAACTTAAAAAACTTTCCAAGACAACATTTTTCATCACTGAAAACTTCCGAAATGTACCATAACCTTTTAAACATAACATCTTTTTATGTTAGGAATTTGATTTTACGTTGGAACTTATATCTTGTTTATTGATGCATATTTTTATATTAATAATTGAATAATAATATAAAATAGAGTAATGTTAAACAAACACAAAAAGAGGTGGCAGGAGTTGGCAAAATAGTAGCCTGTTTTGAGGCAAGCTTTTTCCGATATGCCTTGCCAACCTGCGGATTGGCACGCATCCTCATCAGTCACCACCATCAAAAAGCTGGATGGACGGGCTACCAATAATATATAATTGAAGGATTAAAAAAGTGTGAATAGGACAATGTACTCTCAATAAAGGAACATGATTTTTACTAACTTGTCAACATGAGTTGATGATGGAATACGTTTTTTGGTTTTAAATAATCTCACTTTGTGAACATTAAGAGTAAAGCCTCTCTTATACAAATATTAAATTTAATACATGCATTCATATGGATACATACATATGGGTTAATCGACTATTTTGTATTAAAAGTGTCAAATCTGGAATAATTTTGTTATAATCGTTATCCTAATTGATTTTAACCGTTATTTGACTAAATATGCTAAGTTTAAAGTCTACATATCGTCCACATCATTTTTTATTTGGATTTATGTGCAAATTTATCTCGGATGTTTTTACTATATTGCCCTATAAATTTCGAAGTTGTAACAATTCATACTGGCTGTTATTCAAGTTAAATTTACCCGTTAGTTGACCATATATGGTTATTTGGCAAGTCCATGTGTCATCCATTTCATTTGTTTCAAAGTTATATTTATAAATAAGAATTTAAAAAAAAAATGCATCACATCTGAAGGATTAGAGATAATTAAAAATGTGAAAACATCTTATATGATGAAGAGAAAATCAAAGAGGCGTTTGCCTATCACAGCATTATTGGGGAATGGTGGCAAGGAGTTTTGGATGGCCTTGTTCTCAGCAATCTTTCTTAATCTGTTATGTATCTAATGATTGAATCTTTTTTTTTATTACTTTCTAGTGAATGTGAGCTCCTCCTCCATATCAACTTCTTCTTCAACGTTGTTCACACTACTAGCTCAACATATTTAGTTAACTAATAATCAAACTTACACTTGATAACTGTTAGGGTGACATTGTTAAAATTTGGAAACTTTTGGGACACATTGCTCTTAAGTAAAAACTTTCAAAGTAAATTTACGCCTTAACAAAAATAACATGGACGACACGTGAACTATCGGTTCAAAGTATTTTAGTCAAATAATGGTCAAACTTAATTTGAATAATTGATAGGTAAAATTGCTTTGGATTTAACACTTCTAGAACAAATTATCCCCCAAAAACTTTAATGGTAAAATTATCCCTCCACAACTTTTAGAACAAAATAGTTATTTAACCCTATATACATAGTATATTATAACTTTGATACAAACCCATGCTATTTATAATTTATGAAAAACGCAACTTACCATTTATATCAATGACAAAGCCCATGGTTCACTTTAAATTATATTTGAAAAGAAAATAATTTTGTAATATGTCATGAAATCTCAATGCAACTCTTCCATGTGTGCTAGATATTTGGATTATCGTTAAGGGCATTTATACAGACTGATCTAAAGAAGAATAAAATGTCTAAAAATATATACTTGTTTGAATTAGTAATAGAAACTATTTTTCTGACGTGATTTATAAAGATACAATGTAAGTATGTGAAAAATACTTTGTTTTGACTTACGTAACATTGTTTTCGAATGCCAACTCAAATAGGCTCTAGATAAAGAAAAGTAATATCTCACATCTTAAGGATGCAATACCATAAACAATAAAGTGCTACCTTCAATCCTTAATTTTTTGATGTAGTTGGTATTGTAAATTGAATTATAAATTAAATATTATATTACGGATTGGTGGTATATCATTTAACTACCTTGAGGAAAATGAAAAAAGAATAACTCTTTAAGTACCAAATAAAACACTTAGTGTTTGCTTGGTATAAAGGGAGGGAAGGAAAAATTTTAATAACAAAAATATATAAAAACTAAAAGGTAAGAAAAATTAACTAAAACCCCACTTCTCCAATTTTGATTTAATAAATGTCATAAAAAATCCATGATGTTTAATAAATATTCTTTTTTACAAAGATAATCATGTATAGTTAATTAATGAATAAAACTAAATAGCAGGAGAGTTATCTATAAAAATAGAAGAGTTTATGGAGGTTTTCTATTAGGTTACAAAGATGAAGATGATTATTTGTCCATGATATAAAGTTTAAGGGAGTTACATAAATTTTAGTTTTATATTTTTATTTTATTAAATAAAATAATAAGGCCATCCACAAAAGTATTTGGCTTTTAGCTTTTTGGAAAGTGACACGTGGGATAAAGTTGACAAAACAAAACATAAAAACTATAATGAGCATCTTTTTTCTTGGTGGTCGGCAGATAAAAGCTCACAATATCATGTCACATTCTCTTCATCCAATGCCCTCATTAAAATATTTAATTCAATTTAATTATTTCCTAACACAGAGTAGGCTGGAAAAGTTGTCAATAAAAAAAATACTTAATAAAATTACCACTGTTATTATAGTAATGGACCGACCAAGCAATTGGATTTAAAATTTATTGTCTTTTTGTCCTAAATTTTGGACCCTAGTGAACTTATGAACTTGTAAACAATTATGATAATTTTGAACATTAAGAAAAAAAAAATCATCATCATGGCAAGTCAATTTTTAATTTTATGATATCATCATACATCTTTTTGTTTTTCAATAATAGATTAGGTTGCTAAGTCTTATTCAAGTTCATAAAATTAGCTTTAATTTGGACATTTGATGTGAGACCTTGAGTCTGTGGCAAGATATTAAAAACATTTATTACTTTTTTTCCCAAAAAATAAAATAATTACTACTAGTTCATATTTTTAAAGTTTATAAATATATAAAAAAAATTGTTTAAGGATCTAAATACAACCATTCTTAAAGCAGATGCAACTATTCTTCATTTATGTATAAAGATGTGTTGCATCCAACTAAAGAAAAATTGCATTTGTTTAAGAACGCGTTGAGACCATAAATTTTGTAATGAAAGATTTTCCAGCGATTTTCTTAAAAAATACTTCTTCTCTAAATAAAAGGTTAAGGTGTAAAATTACATATGTGGTTTTTTTTTTTTTTTTTCAAAAGTACACCCAATAACAAGTTTTTTTTTTTGTTTTGTTTGTTTGTTTGTAAAAGTGACTACCACTTATTTATTTATAAGTCCTTTTGACCAAAAAAATTTGGTTATATTTATAAGTCCTTTTTGACCAAATAAATGAGATTGTGACAATTTTGCCCATATTATTGTACTAATGAAAATAGAGAGAGAATAAAAAGTTAAAAGATACCCAATCATAAATGAGGGTAAAGTTGAAATTTTACCCTATTTCATTGAGCTACCTACCTCTCCTTGGTATGTGTGATTTAGTCAAAATGGAACTTATAAAACAAAGTGGTATATGGTTACAAAAAGCGGAGCAAAAATACTTATTACTTTTAGTTTGACTTTTTTGTATTTTCAAGTCGACATTAACAATGACTCGCCTAAATTTTATGTGTCATAAAAAAGAACCGGAGAAAATTACAGAAAATAACATAGATATTTTAGAAATTACAATTCATCCCTTCTCTCTTCAATTCCCCTTCTCTCTCGCAATCTCAATTTTACCCATCCGACTGTCCATCTCCACCTTCTCGCCGTTGTTGCCGCCTTTTTGTAATTTTCAAAACTATCTAGCCCTTTTTTGTAATTTTCTTCCGTTTTATACTGCTATTTAAGATGAAATTTAGATGAGTCATCATACATGTCAGTCTTAAAAATACAAAGAAAAGTCAAAGTAACGATCAATAGGTGTTTTTACTTCATTTTGTAACCACATAGTCACTTTTGTAGTAAAAAAAGCACTTCAGGTAAAATTAGTAAGGTCTAAATCCTGATATTACTAATCACTTTTGAGGAGGGGAAGAAGGAAAAATATAATTAAAAAAAAAAATAGAAAATATTAGTGGTGATACAAGGTATCAAGTCCAATATCAGCAAAGGAGCATCCCGTTTAATGAACCAAGGACAAGTCGTTGGAGTACATCGAATTAAAAGCAGGAAAACATTCACTTCCACATCAATCTCCAGAAACATCTTGTGAGGACTTTGCCAATCTAACACGTCAGCCAAAATGGCCATTGGGAATTACTAGAATCTTCCTTGCATAAGCAAGAAGATGAATAATGCCTCTAATAGATGTTCTCCGATCCACAATATCAGTTCTTTTCTCTTAGTTTTAAGTTTTGTTTGATCCGAAATATAAGCCTATTTAATCATATTTATACCATTTGATTTTTTTTTTAACATGTTTTACCTTTCTGTAAAATTAATTATTATAAGTATTTATTCTCACTGGATTTAAATATAATTAAGCAAATTTTAACTCTTTTTTTTTCAACAAAAATTTTTAACCCCAAACTGCAGAGTAAAAACAATACAGTCAAAATAAACCCCAGTTAAGATGCATTTAAGATAAATTTACAATTTTTTTTTTTACTATCTCACATATAGTTTTAAAAGAATTGTTTACCTTAATAATTATGTCGTAAATTTAAGTTTTTTAGAATAAGATAGCCTTGAGAATAATTCTTAACTTTATTCCTAACTTAGTGATGCTCATTTAATAAAGGGTTGTTAGTAAGGAGAAATTTTGAAAATATCTCTTAAATGCATCTAAAATTTGGTTGCTTTTGCAGTTTTGCTTATAAGAAAACAAGGAATCATGATTAAGATTTTCTTATAATAAAAAAAATATGGAGTAATTTATTATAATTAATGCAGTCCTGACTTTAAATAAGAGTAAATTTGAAAAATTATACAATTTTATTTATTTATTTTGAACCACATAACTTTTGTTAACTACCAGTTTTTTAATGTTTGTTTAATACTTACTAGACAAGATTTCTCAGCGAATCAAATTTCTAAGGAGTTTTTTTTTTTTTTTTTTTTTTTTTTTTTTTTTTTTTTTTTTTAATGAAAATTTTAAGAAAGGGGTTGGGTTTATCCATGATCCAAGTATAAGCGAAATCTTCCTTCTTCCTAGATAATATTAATGTTGAATGAGCAAACCGTCTATTACCTTGAGACATTTATTTAGACACCTAGATGTCTCCCACAACATCTTAACTAATTTCGGGATCAAACCCCTTCCTTTGGTGAGAGTGTCCGACCTCTTTACTAGTTAAACCCAAGGACGAGGGGTTAAGGAGTTAAGTATTGATAGAGTCGGACGAGGTGTTAAGGAGTTAAGTATTGATAGAGCCGGCAAAAATAACATGTGATCCATAAAGCTATTATTACTCCGATCTTTAATATAAGACATATTTATTTAATTTTATTTAATTAAAGAAGTTAGTTAACATAACATGTATTTTCTAAAATGCCCTGGTCATCTTCTTTAATTCCCTCATTCCATCTTTTTATTGATTATTGTTGAGAGAACATCAATAGAAGTAAATTAGGAAAAAATTGACAAATATAAAAACTGATTTATATTTGAAACTAAAATTAACTTTCTAAATATGTTTTCCAAAAAGGAGTATCATCTACTAATAAGCTACATTAATAAGGCAATCATAATATTAGAGCCTGTTTGGGGGTTTAAAAATAAATAAATTTTAATAATAATAATAATAATAAAATAAGTTTTTAAATTATTTTTTTTGCTTTTAGCTTTCTCTATCAAGCTCATGGGTCCCACTATCACTGCAAAAACCCCAAAATACGAATGTTTTTCTTTCTTTATAAAAATACAATGGACAAGTTAATGCTTCTATTTTCCAATTCAGAATGAATTTCTATTAGTAGAAGAACATTGCAATGTCTGACCATTTTTAAGATATTAGCTAGCTTTTAAGTGATTTTGTTGCCTTTTCGAATGTATTTTAGGTAATATTTTATCATGTTACATAATTTATTAATTAGAAATTTATTTTTCTAACAATTTTTTTATGTAATTTTTGGTATTTATTATTAAATATAATGTTTATAATATTTAAAAACCACTTTATCCTTTAAATGAAATTATACAAAAAATCTTATATTATTTTTTGTGCATTTGACAAAGCTATTATGATAAAAACATTTCCAAATACTATCATTTTTTTTTCCAAAATCATTTTCCATAAATATTCTGGATAACTTAGGCCCCTACTAATAAGCTACATGAATAAGGCAACTCATAACTCACTTAGTATTCTCTAAATTGACAATTTAAAAACCAATAGGAACCAATAATAAAATAAAAGAAACATCAACCCACTGAGGAATGTAAAGTCTGAAACTCTTCAAGTGAGAACAGGAAGGTACAAAAGAAACCCATTCTCATTATAAATTGTGAATGGACAATGGCCAGTGTCTACAAATCCCTCCATGGGACTAAATATTTACATACACTGCTAAAAGGAGAAACACTCTCCACTCTGTGAAATTACAATAACACACAGACACAAACCCAAACTTTCAATTTTGGCTGAGCTGAATCCCATCAGCTCATAAAATAACTTCAAAAAAAAAAAAAAAAAACACACACACACACACACACACACACAACACAAATTCAAAGAGAATTTGAATCACAGGCCTTAGGACTCAAACTCATATCATTCATTACCAAGAAACCATGAACTCCTCTGCTGATTATTTATCTTTCAGCAACCAAAATTCATGCTAAGCTATGAAGAAACTAACACTTAAACTGATATATGATAGACACATGAACACCACCAATATGATCCTCTTTTCGGAAACCAAACTGACCTCTCCTGTATGAAATTTTGACCTGTTGGCTTCATCTAATGGCTAAGAGAGGGACTTAACCCAGAAATTGGGCGGGTCATTACATGCATTAGCCGTTGAATCAAGCCAATCTCTTTGTTTGGATCTAGCAAACAGACTAGAATTCAGACAGTAGCGGTTAGCAAGCAGCAGTTGGAAATTAAAAGATCCAAATCTGACATTCCATGTGTTCAGTGTCATATTCTGATAGAAAGTGAGGTCAAGAACCACAATCTGGACAACGAATCAGTCCATTCTCATTGCATTCCAAGCATCTCTTGAGAATCCCTTCATCTTCATCAAATATTTTCCTGCTACCACTGCAATTCAAGCAAGGAATAAACCTCACATCTCCACAACTCTCACACACAAACCCGGGTTTCCTCTTCGGGAATCCTTCAAGAATCTTGGCCAATTCACCGATTTCAAAGAGATTGTTTATCACATCAGCACCTCCCATATACTTCCCTCTGATGAACACTTGTGGCAGAGTCACATTCTTCTCTCCCAACACTCTCTGCAACTCCTTCCTGTAAGCTGAATCCATTGATATGTCTCTCTCATCCACCCACACTCCGAATCCCCTAAAGATTGTTTGAACCGAATAGCAATCCTCATAAGTCCTTCGAATTCCTCGCAGACTAGTGAAGTATATCACAATTCGATCCTCAGTACCGGGTAGTCTAATACCAGAGCTATTGCTGAAATTTGAGGAAAGCCCAGAATCAGAATATATTGATTTTGAGGGTTTTAGCTTACTGGGTGATGGAAGAGAAGCTTCATCATAGCTTTTTGATGTATCTTTCCTAGATTCAAAGAAACTACATAGTTTCTTCACTTTCCCTTTCAGAGAATTTCCTGCAGACTTCACTGATTCCATGGAACTGTAAAATTTGGTACCAGAGCCAGAACGATCAAGAGTGGGTTCAAGATAGGGTTTCTGAAATGACTCTGTTGGGTTTGAGTTTGAATTTATCGTTTGCGAACGATTGAACAACGAAAACCTCGTCTTCCCCGAGGAGAATCCAACGTTGTTTTGGAGTTCAGCCATCGACCCTGATCACAACGAAGAATACAAAATTTTCCATTTATTCAACATAATTCCCACTTCTAACATGAAAAACTACAACGAACCTCAATTCAGAGGAAGCAAAAAGAAAAATTATCAGAAACTCGTCAAAATACGACAGCTCCCTCTGGCCTCTACTAACTATACATGTTAGAAGTAAGGGTTTCTCTCTTACCTGTGAAAAGAAAACCTTGTCTTCAAGAATCAAGATATAAGAACCCTCAAATGGAGATGAAAGGCGACGACGGCAACGGCGGCGGCTACGCGGAGGTGGGGATGGTGGAAAAAGTAGCTAAAAATCAGGTTTTTGGGGTCTGAGAGAAATTGTAGCCGATTTTGGAAGCGTTAAGTTCTTGGATTGAGGTATGATGAGGAAATTGTGGATGAAAATGGAGGAAGAAACTGGGTTTTGGATGCTTTTGTTGGCCTCGGGTAGAGACGTAGAAACAAAGGCAGGGATTTTTCACTTTTGAGGGAAAGAGAGAGAGACTAAAAGACGAAATGGAAATTTATTGCTCTTCGGACATTAGAGAGATAAAAAATGTGTGTGTGTGTGTGTCTGTGTGTGTGTGAGATTGTAGTGGGAAGGTGGGTGAAAGGTTCGGCCCACCCCATGCGTTTGAAAATTTGGACGCGGTCAAGCTACTATACAGTACTATACACGCACAATAAATACAAGTATTTAAATATTCCCTCAATGGTCAATAGTCATACAAGAAAAAGAAAAAAAGTTCATATAATTTTTTATTCTTCAGTGCCTTAAATTTTAGGGTAAAGGAGAAAAAAATACACATATGTTTTATTTTTGGAGTGTTAGCACTATATATTTTTTTCAAGAGTAAAAATACACATATGGTTATATTTTAGGAGCAAAAATCACACCACCGTTAAAATCTAACTTAACGGTATATTTGCAATAGAAAATGCCATATTTACAACAGAAAATGTCATATTTACAACAACATTTAAGCACTTGGATTTTGAACATAGAAATGTCATTTACAATAGAAAAATGCTATATTTACAACTGGAAGTCTTTGTATTTACAACAAAATTTAAAATCCGGATATTTACAACATGCTAGATTTTAAGGATGGTGTGACTTTTGCTCCTAAAATGTAACCACATGTGTATTTTTGCTCCCAAAAAAAAGCATATGATCTTTGGCGCCCGAGGATAAAGCACATGTATATTTTTGCTCTTAAACCCTAAATTTTAAATAATAGGTTTTGATTCTTCAATTTTTGTTTTGTTGAAAACATTTGTCTACAATAACTCAATAAAAATCAAGATAAATTTTATCTTTTCAAAGATCAAAACATATGATTTGAAATTTGAGAGACCAAAATCAAAATGGAGACAAACTTAAGATACTAAAGATGATATTAACCCAAAAAAAATATGAATGATGAACCATCCTGTTTGCGCAAAATGAATTGTTATTAAAATTAGTTAAAAGTGATAAATATATAAGAAATGTAATTTTTGTGTGAAGATGACGAGGGTAAGAGAGAATGAGTGTGAAAAATATTACTTCCTTATGTTCTTTTTATAAACAACTACTATCAAAATTAGGCAAAAATGAACTGGTGTTTGAAATTGGCTAAACATAATAAATGCGTCTAGAAATGTAATTTTTTTTTTTTTAAAAATAAATATATCTGTATTTACAAAAAAAGCATATGGGATAGAATGAGTAAAAATATAAGAGGAAATTTGTAATAAATAATTAAATAAAAGATAATTAGTGGAGTAGAATTCTTGGTGAGTGTGGATAATTAATATAAAGATATCTATTTGTTGGCAAAATATATATATATATATATATATATATATATTTAATATGGGTAAAAATGAAAAAAGTAGTTGAAATTTCTAGGCACAAAATGAATGTTTCTTATATTAAGAATGTCATTATGAGAAAGAAAGTTGCTTGAAAATAGGATCAAAGGAGCATTTTAGTTAGAAAAATACTATTTTAGTGAGTTGTTCTTGTCCCACTAAAAGAGTAGTATTTATTATGATGATGAGGTGAAAGAGAATGAGTGGGAATGATGAGTGAAAAAATATATAAAGAGTCATGTCATATTGTCATTAATCGAGCTATTTTTTTTTTTAAAAAAAAAAGTGCATTAAATCTTTAGATAAAGCCAAATTACTGTTCATACTCCCTGAGTTCCTTTTAATTTAATGAATTATGTGGTTTGAAAAAATAATTAAACTTATAAAAGTAATAAATATGTAAGAGAGAGATTGGATAGTAATAAGAGAAAGCATAAAAGAGAATGTGTGATATGAAAAAGATGAGTACAGATAATATAATTAATTAGAGAAAAAATGATGGAAAAAAAAAACATAAATTGTTCAAATAACCCCAAGTGGTATCTTATAAAAAGGATTAAGACAACTTAAATTTTAATTAAAAAAAAAGGTGGAAGGGACTATATAGGATAAAGTGAAAGAATATTGCTTATAAATAGGACTATAGTGAGTAATAAATAAATAGGTATAAAAAAATTTAGTTTATAATACCATAAATTATCTAGAAAGTTATTAACTATCAATTTTTAAATTTTCGTGACAGATTTGAATCCGGGTATAATTAATATATTTTTAATTTAAAACTGATTATATGAGTTAATCACTTTTTTTAAAAAATATCCACTAAAGTATTTCAAATTCAGAATCACTTTTATTTTGAACAGTACGAAGGGCATAAAAGTAACAGAAAATATACTTCTTTCAGTTCTATTTATAATGAACTCTAAGAACTCAACATCAACTAATAAAACTAGTTGAAATTAATAACTAAAAGTTAAAAATTATTTTCTATAAAATTTATTAATGAGACAATTTTATTTAATTAATTTGAAAATAGAAATGAAAAAATTAGTTATTAATATGAAATTGATAAAAATAGACACTTTTATTCAATTGAAATTCTATAGTTAGTAAGAATATTAAATGAAAAAATTACTAATTTAGATAAATTATATTATATTATAAAATATGCTAAAGGTTTTTTTAAAAAATAAATAAATAGACATGAAAAGGTAGTAAAAATTTTATTTGAAAAATTTACCAATTTTTTGTGGAAAAAAACTATTTAGTGAGTTGTTCTTGAGAGTCTACTAAAGCCAAGACATGCTTCACAAGTTTTTTTTTTCCTAAAAAAAAAAATAGTATAACTTCTTATCGTTGCATTGAGAAATACTTTAAAACCATAAATATAATAAAATTATATATTTTATATTCTTAATGTAATTTTTTTTTTTTTAGTCCTAAATATAATATTACGATATATTTGCTTTTTCAAATTTATATTGTTTTTCTTAATCCCTGTTATTGTTAAAGGTTTCTATTAGTTTTTAATAAAAACGATTAAAGATATATTTCAAAAATTGATATACATTTTTTTATTTATAAATAGCTAATTTAATTAATTTTTGTAATATTCATAAATTAATTATTGAAAAATCTCAAGAAAATACCACTTGAATTTCAAAATCTTAAATAAGTGATTTTGTAATAAAATAAATTGTCAATTACTTTACTATTCTTATTAATCTCATGACTGTTGTTGTCTACAAGATTTTAAAGTTCAAGTAATTTTTTTTATCATTTTCTAATTAATTATCTAACTCCTATATTTAGGAGAAAAGGAACGGAGTAAGTACTATTTTATTATTGACAATATAAGCTTAGTCTTAGGTCGTTTTATTATTATTTGTTAAGTATATATCTTCTCCTTCTATCAAAATGGTTTTATGGTGGGTTGTGAAATACATAAACATTAATGATTAAAGGACAAGTAAAGTAATAACTCTTTAAATGTTATATATATATATATATATATATATGAAATATTGAGACCAAGCCCCTCAAAATTATCAAATTGCAGAGTAGTCCTAAGAAATTTGTATGGTATTAATTTCAAACATGAAAGTACAATTATGGTTAATTGCATGTTGATTTTATTATTTATGCTGTTGTTTCATTGAGTATGTGGGAGGGTATGAATTTCTGTTATGGAGATTGTGCTATGTTTTCGTGTGTTTTGACAATGATAAATGAAAAGGAAGAAGCTTTATGTATTTTATAACCCTTGTTATGCAATTTTAAAACATGTCATTAATACAGAGCTCTAAAGTTGTTAATGCTGCTCATGTAGTTGTTAATAACAACTTTATTTTGTAGGGTAACAGAAAAGATGGTAAGTACGGCTTAAAAGCATATATTATGTTTGTTGCATATAGGGGAGACAATTTTTAAAAGGATGAGAAGATGATTTGCAATATGTGAGGCTAGCATTAGAACAAAAACCATAAAGGATTACACTACATATGAGGAGTTGAAAACAATTGTAGCATCAATTGTTAGAAAAGAAAGTAATAGAATTTCCATGAAATTCATGTTGACCTTTGATGCAAGAACTTTTGTGAACCTTGTAGATAACAAAGGAGTAGAAAATTTTATTAAATTCAATAGAGAAAGTGGTTACATGTATGTAGGAAGGAATACAGGTGACAATACACAGCAGATAAGAGATGATACTAGAGAAGAAGAATATGTGTAAGTTGTATTTGCCTTTTAAACTAATATTTTTTTATAGTTATTGTTGTCGTGTAATTTGTCATTAGCTGCTGTAAACTTATCATTACTAAAAAAGAGGCCAATTATAGCACCTCCCTTAAGATTTTATTGCAATTTGGTGATTTTGAGGACCTGATTGCAATTAAATTTATTAATTGGGGTCTGGCTACAATTTTTCTTAGTTAATACTTCAATTTACTAATAAATCAACTTCTTAAAAAAAATTATCTTATAACCATAATTCGCTATTTTGTGAAATATTTCGTGCTTAAATTTACACACACAAAGATAAACTTTGAATTATTTTTTATCTGAGTTATTGTTTGATATGATGTATAGAGAATAAAAATAATTTTGTATGCCTATTTTTTTAAAAAATATAAATTTCTTGCCTTTGCCTATATAACACATGGCATAGGGAAAAGTTGCCAATTCAAACACTAAGTGGTGCGTAAATGTGGGACCCGGATTGCCTCAGAAGAAGGCACCTCAGAATCCCTCAGTATCCTTCCATCTCGTCCGTCCAATTTTTTATCCAACCACGTAGAGAGAGACACGTCATACATTTCAAAAATTTCATATTTACTGCATGCGGTATTTTAAAAAGTATGATGTGTCCCTTTCTATATGGTTGGATCAAGTATTGGACGACCAAGATTAAGAGATACTGAAAGATGAGGAGGGAGGAGATACTGAGAGTATCTGCTCCCGTAAATGTGTGGGTGTGGATAAAGATTATGTGTGTTCCTTTATATATACAAGTAACGGCTAGGATAAGTGCATAAAAAAAAAGTATAAATTAATGATTGAAAATCAAAATAAATATTATTAATTAAAAAATATTGAGGTAATTTCCTCAGTTTCTTTGGCATACAAGACAGGTAGTACCGTAGTAGCATCCTGTATATGTAATTGCGCTGCATTTTTTGACCATAACTATTATAACTATAATGATTGTTAAATGTAATATCCTAACTTTATTTTTAGGATTTAATTGTAATTATAAAATAATTATATGTGATTATTTTAAATAAATTGTAATAGTAAAAATAATAATAATTAATATTAAAATTAACTTGGGGCTCTTGTGGTAATTTCATCTTTTTGTTTTTTTTTTTTTTTTTTTTTTTTTTTGAAAAAGGGCTACGTGGTGTCTGGCGGAAGGGGAAAAAATAGAGATTAATTCCACCGCCATAAACATTTAATGCGGTGATGATTCATCACCTTTGGCAATTATACATATATGTGCATCATGTGTGTGTGTATTAGGCGGTGAAAAACTAAGCAGAGAGTCCGGAAGAGTGAGGAGAAGAGAAGAGAAGAGAAGCAGTTTGGTATAATATTTGAGTATTTTGAGGTATCTCATTTATCTTATTGGATCATTTTGATAATTAATTAACTTTTTTTCATTAAACTTTCTTTATGAAAGTTGTTATATATATTTTCTCTTTCTAATGAATATAATTATGTTAGTTAGTGAAAATTTTGAGGTTATGATTTTGTAACAGTTTTGAGTTTTTATAATAGATGATTGTATATATGTATAAAATGATTAATAACTAATTTTAATCAGTTCAGAATTTTTGATTGATTATTGTAGGAATTTAAATGGATTTTTCTACTCAAGAAATTCAAGATTTATATCCTACTGAATATTTTTACCAATTAAAAGTTGTATAACTTTTGTTTTGAGTTAATAGAGGAATTACGAGAGATTTTAATCGGTTAGTTTTGAAATTTGAAGGATTAAAATATTATTTTTAGTTTTTGTTACGATAATATATATATATATATTTAAATATTTAAATTTGTGTAATTTAAGGTATATGAAATTATAATTGTGATGATGTAGAGTTTATTTGTGACCGGTGATTGTTCGCGTGTTACTCCTCGGACAAGGTTTAGCTTGGAATTGAGCTAACCGGTGTTAATTTATTTTATATATTTGTTTTGGATTGTAAGGTGTTTTGTAAATTTTACTCTCACATAAATTGGCATATGTTTTGAAAAATTTGTGTACGTATCGAATATGAAATTATTTCGGTGAAGTTAAAGTATATTTTCTAGTATATTTATGTATATAAGTAATATTGTTATTGGGATTGTGTTTGTGATGATAGTTATGATATTTGTTATGAAATGTTGTATATGGAATAACAAATTTTGTTAGATATTGCTATTATGATGTTTGTTATGGAATATTGTATATGAAATAATATTTTGTACAATGTTTGCAGGTAATTGTGGTGTCGTATTGTTTATCTGTTATGGATGTGCTGGGTTGTGTGGAAGATATTTATGGTGAAATTGTGTCCACCGGCTCTCTCTTTCTTAGCCCGGAATTTGAGCTGAGTGTTTTGGGTGGACACCTCCTTGTTACGGTATATTGGTGGTAGCACGGGAGGGAACAGTATTCTTGAAGTGACTAACTAACCTTGGCCAGGTATACTAGCATTGATAGGTTGTACCACATTCAGACGATATAAGAAGGAGCAAGATGGGTGAGCGGGGATGGTTCTACTTATTGTTAACTATTATGGATTAATTATCTATTTGTTGTTGATTTTATAAATGTGTTAGTAAACCTGCTTCTCTGACTTGCAATCTTTTCCTACATATTTGATAAATTAATTTCGATTACTGGGACTTTATGTCTCATCCCGTCATTATCAATATTTTTCAGGCAATACCTCTAATATTAGTAGCAAGGGAAGCGACCCGGAGGCACAATAGTTGTGAACTTTGTAAGCCTCTTTTGGTATTGATGTTGTATGGATTTATATATTATCATTTTAGGGCCCACATGTTTTGAGAATACTATTTATTTATTGTTAAACCAAGGGTTTTATTTTATACGATATAATATTTTAGTGGATCCACAATTAAAACTTGTGTGGAAATGTTTTGGTATAAATCCTTTGTTGTGGATTTGGTGTTATAAAATTCGTGGATTTGTGTATTCTTACGTTTGACAATTGTGCCTAGAGTTTTGGATTTTGTGTGGTGAGTTTGTGGGCGAAATTTGTGCCCTGAACTCCAATGTACTTATTTTTGTAAAGAAAATAGTTTTCCTTAATTTCTTGTTAATCCGGTTTAATAAAAATATTATGGATAAATGTTGTTTAGTAAGGAAAGGTCTTTTCATTAAACTTATGAGTTTATATAAATTTGTGACGAGTAACATATAATCGTATCTTGGACTCAAATTGTAAATGTATAATATTTTATTTTTATCAATTAATAAGTAATTGTGGTGTATAATTAAATAATTAAGATATAAAATGATAAGAATTTGATTTAAATATATTTTAAATCTAAATAATTGAAATTAAATCTACCAAACATACATGATTTAACCTAATTTATCATAGTTAACAAAAAAAAAATTCTATACAATTTATATACAAAGCCATTGAACATGATCAAATTGAAAAAAAAATTAAAACGAGTTTAAGAGTGAGTTAATAGATAATTATAGTGCGTAAGCTCATGAGTTTAATTGAATTTACAACTAATACGAGTTTAAATATAACTCAACATGATTTTGTAACTTTAGAGTGTAAAGACGGTAAATTTGGAAATTCAACTCGCAAGATTAAAAACAATGATAACTATCAGTACCACAAATGTTTTTTACCCCAAAACATTTGACTTCAATGTTTTTAAAATTATAAATTTTACTTTTTTTAAAAAAGAGATAAAGTTCTAAAATTTATTACTCTCCCCATTTCATATCATAAGCATTTTTTTTTTTTTTTGTGCCAGATGAGACTCGCTTAAAATGCTTTTGAGATGAAAAAGATATAAGTGTATATTTATTATTTGACTTTTGTAATATTTCAGTTTTATCCCTTATTTATATAAAGTATCATTTTATTTCTTTAAGCCAACAATTTTAGTATCAAATGATGTTTTTTGCACTAATTAATATTATTTCTAAAAATTATATTTTTTTTTTTATAAAAATGAAACTTAATATATCAAAAATTTGATAATTTTTTAAAATATTTAAAATTTTAAAGTCAACTTTTTCTTAACAACATGAGGGTTAGAAGTTTGAAAAGACAATTTGTAAAGTTAAGGGAAAAAAACTTTTTGTATAAATTAAACAACCACGGGATAGAATATTGTTACCTACCAATTAGTATTATTACCAGTTTGTTTCACCGTTAAATTAGAATATCAATAGGGGAGAAAAATGATAGAGGTGAATAAGATTATAATCTAACGGTGAAAAAAACTGAAAGTGACATTGATAGTAATACTAATTGATAGCAACAATATCATATTCCAATAACTACATGCACTCTTTTATCTAGAAGAAAATAAAATTAGACTTCACCCATATAGACTAGCACTTTAATTAATTTCCATAAAGCCGTCGAAATCCCATCCTCCCCAACGTTTACTGACTTCCTCTCTTTCACCAATCACTAGTGTAAAAAAGAGTTTTAAGACCGCCTCATTTAGACTGGATTATAGAGATCCGGTTTAAAAAGTTTGATCGGTGGTAGTTTCGTAAATATAAAGAATTTTTTGGACCGAATTATAAAGGATCCGGTCTTAAAAGTATGACCGGTAGCAATTTCGTAAATATATAGAACACTTTTAAGACCGGATTATAAAGGATACAGTCTTAAAAGTATAACTGATGGCAATTTCATAAATATATATAACACTTTTAAGACTGGTTTATAAAGGATCCGGTCCTAAAAATATACTTTTAAGACCGATTGTTTCAAACAACCCGTCTTAACAGTGTTTTAAAAAACGTATGACCGATGACAATTTTGTAAATATATAGAACACTTTTAAGACCGGTTGTTTCAAAAAACAGGTTTTAAAAGTACACTTTTAAGATCGATTATTTCCAAAAATCGGTCTTAAAAGTGTAAAAAGAAAAAAAGTATGACCAAAGTGGCAATTTCGTAAATATATAAAACACTTTTAATACCATTTGTTTTCAAAAAAACGGTTCTTAAAAGTATACTTTTAAGACCGGTTATTTCAAAAACCCGGTCTTAAAAGTGTAAAAAAAGAAGAAGCTAAATTCGCTAAACTTGTTAAGTCCGTGAGTCTGCTTTGTCTTCTTGGTGATATAACATTTGCTTAGTTATAGATTTAACGAGTGTCCCAAGAGCCTCACGGGTCAAATCCTCAGCAAGAATGACATCCTCTTCCTCTAACCTACTCGAAATCTTCATAAGTCATCCCAAGAGCCACACGATCAAATCCTTAGCAACGTTGGCGGTGAGATGCTTTGAGGGTTTTGCGATGGCGTCGACTCCAATCCTTAGCAACGGTGAAAGCATACTACTTTGAGGATTTTGGACAACGGCGGCTCCTTCCTCTTTGATCTATGGCTCCTCCCACGCCGCCTTCGCACAGATCCAGCTTAAAAACAAACCCAGATCTCTTCTTGCTTAAGTTTGTTTATTCCTACCTTGACCGCTCCTGCTCAGATCTGGACTTTGATTTTGGTTGCTTGAAGCTTTGCTAGCACCGATAAGAGGATCATGATTAGATTTAGTTGTTTTAAGCTTGTGATTTTTTTGTAGATCTGGACTTCAATTTTACCTCTGATTTTATATTGATTCAAATTCGATTTCCAAGGGGAATGATTTATGTTTCTTGTTATTTTTTCTTATTTTTGGACTTTGTAATCATCTTTTTTGTTTTTCTTATTATTGTTGCTTCCAATCTTCTCTTGGTTCTTCGTCGCTGATGATGAAGGGACATTCAAAATGTTGCCCGATCTAGTGATTTGGGACCAATTGTTTCATTTGGGTTTTTTATTTTTTTTTTTTTTTTATATTTTGAAACACTTTTAAGATCAGATATTCCAAAAGTTCGGTCTAGAAACGATTTTTTTTAAGACCGGTCGTTCATTCGGTATTAAAAGTAACATATTTTTAAGACCGCCTAGAACGAGAACGGTTCTAGATCCGGTCTTACGAGGCGTTTTTTGTCCGGTCTTAAAAGGCTTTTTTGTACTAGTGAATCGAACCATTCTTTCCTTAACCCCCTTTCAGCTGATACATTAAGGGCCTGGCTTAGTTCCTTTGCGAACCTTACGTCCGTTGTGCAAAATGACTTTCACACACATGATCCTTTTTTTCAAAAAAAAAAAAAAAATTCATGGCACTGCCGGATAATAAAAAGTAATTTAGAATACTAAAACAATTCTTTATGGAATTGTATCATTACAGCCCTTAACAGATTTAACAAAATAAAAAACTTAAACACCCAAAAGAAACACCCCTTAATTGGATGTCCACCTCCCCTCCGGCGCATAGATATGTCTGCCACTAGGTCTTGTTTGTTACATTGAAGATTCTCCCGCCGCCGTTTGGATGCTCCATCTTCCCGGAATCTATCATCTAGTGGCGGTCCATCTTCTTTCATTTATGGGAAGACTGCTTTCCTTCATTTTCAGTGGGAACTGATCTTCCCTCGGAAGGAAATTCCCTAATAACCCTCTTCTTCTTCAATCCATCTGTGTCTTCCTTGCCGTTGTCGCTGACGCCGACACCACCTCCTCCTCCTTTTGCAATTCCCATCGCCTCTCCTTCTGCAAATCCCGCCTCTCCTTCTACAAATCCTGCTGTCCCTTCTGCAAATCTTGTGTGTCTGTGTCGTAACAAATAATTGGGAGATCTATGATTTTGGCATGTGGATCTGATTGGTGAGGGTATTGATTTTACCAGAACCAAAGGGGATGAACAATCTGATTCTTTGATTTTGGCCCTAGCTTGGCAATGAATAGCTGATGAGAACGAGGGTGGATTTTTTGAGGGGGGGGGGGGGGGGGGGTGGTTTATTTTAGACATTGCAAATATTATATTTTAATTTTTTTAAAATTATCATCTTCCATCCCTATTTCATGTCTATCAAACAGAATACCCTTTTAAATTCCCTTCTAATATTTTTTTCCTTTCCATTCACTTCACTTCCTTCTTTTCTTTTCACTCTTTAAACTTTCAGGTGCACATTCCATGCCCATTCTTATGTGCCCAATTATGTGCTCATACCTCTATTAAAGGTATGAGCATATTTTTTTTTTAATTTTTTTTATATATTGTATTTATTTAGATTTAAATTATATGCTTCTTTCTGGGATTTTTTTTGTACCCAGTATCTCAAATTAATTAGTTTCCATGATACTGGTGTTACAAGATAAATGCGGGATTAGAAACTAATTAATTTGAGATCTTGGGTGTAAAAAAATTCCAAAAAATAGCATATAATTTAAATCTAAATAAATATAATATTTAAAAAAATTAAAAAAAATATGCTCATACCTCTAATAGAGGTATGATCACATAATTGGGCACATAAAAATAGGCATAGAATGTGGACTCTAAACTTTTCCTATATCAAATAGGGCCTAAGAGAAAGAGAGAACTCTCACACAGAAAGAAGCAGCCTCCACCTCGGAGAGAGAAAGGGAGAATGCCCTTTCAGCTGCTACATTAAGCGATATTCTTGCATGTGGACATTAAATAAGCTTAACCTATTTTCCTAATTTATATCACGTGGTTAAAAACGACTTATATTATAGTAGTAATATGAAGCGTAAGGACGATGGAGTATATTAATTAATAATAATATATTATGATCCATGAATATGATCACTCAAAAGAAATAAGGATCAAATTAATATTAATGATTAAATGAATTCACACTATTTAAGACATGACCCATAATGTGGGGCCTAGTCGTGATTGTGGTTTCCATTATCTACAGGATCTTAAACACTGTTTCACACCTAATTAACAATCAAATTATTATTTTTAATGACACAAAGTGAGAATAAAAAAATCATGACAATAATTATGTCCCTAAAGTAATTGTGATCCATGATGAGTTGTACTTAAAAGAAATCATATTTTAATTAACATATCCAAGCTCCTCCACAAAGGCAATATTTTAATTTTTTTGATTTCTTTATACTCTCCCTTATCTTTATTATAAAGCACCAACTAATATTTCTCATAAACTAATAAAAACAGTTAAAGTTATTAAATTTGTCTTAAAATTTAAGTAATTTCTAATATTACCTTTATTAATTACACTAAATTCTAATATTATATTAATTATTACTTTTACTCACTACCATTATCAGTTATAGACATACATGAAAAAAAAAATATTTAATACTTTTCGAAAACAAGCAAATGCCTTATAAAAATTATGAAATATACTTATTAGTTGATGTCTTATAATAAAGATCAGAGGAGTAAATTCTCACATGTGCCATGTAAATAGACATATTTGACTTGTGAGCTCTATTTATTCTTTCTTTCTTTCAGTAGGGTTCTTTTTGTCTATTCCTTCCATAAAATTCAACCCAACGAACACCTCTAAAATTCTTAACTAACTGGGAATTTGGTTCACCAGTTCACAGCTTTCACCTATGAGTTGAGTCTTTTTAGTACTATGATTTATATAATTTTCGTTTTTAACAAAACTTTCATTTAGAAGAAATAACCACTTTAACTGATGCATTGTAATGGATGATTCCCAATTTAATTTAAATAATGAGATGGAAAATAATGTTAATTAAGAGACATTTTGATTTCTGATTCAGTTTTTTTTCCAGCAAAAATATTTTTAATGCACACAAGACAAAAACAAAAATAAACAATTCAATGCCATATCTTCCCTTACTTTTCCCTCATTAGAGTGAAATTCATTATTTGTTGAGTGTTTTTATGAAGCATTTTACATGTCTTTCATATAATTTCCCTTTTTATCAATAATCATTCATGTTTACCAATTAATCCATGTTTAAGTATTGTTGAGTCTCTATAGAGTGGCTATAGCTTTTTTTTTTTTTTTTTTTTTTTTTTTTTTTTTTTTGATAGAAGGCTATAGCTTTTTTATACTCATTAGTTTCATATGCCATACCTAAATTTTTATTAGTTCAACTAATTTTTTCTAATCCTAAACCATATGGGAAACAAACTTTACTTTTTAAAATAATATAAATTGTATATATTGTTAAAATATAAAGGTTTTAACTTTAGACATTTATCGATACCCCCAACAGCCTTTATCACCCAACTTTTTTGACTGGAAGGATAATTTCATGAGATTAAAATCCAACAAGGATATACTCAAGAAAACTAGTCAAATCTCTCTAATTTAAACCCGTTTTAATTGAAAGCCGGACTTGACATTGAGAGGGTGTAAAGAATATTTGGGTTTAGTCAATGCCCTTTTAATCTCATTGCATTGAATTAGTTTTTGGAGAATATTTTTTACAATTTATGTTGTAAGCAAGTGAGAAGAGTTTTGTCTCGATTTACGAAAAATGGCCTATGAAACCATGGTTTCAAAGTTATCAAAACATTGTGTTTGGATTAGTTTTTGAAGAATAACTTATAGAGAAAAATAAATAAAGTGATTTCGAGAGAATAGATTTTGGAGAATAGCTTCTAAAAATATATTTTTTTTAAAAATAGCTTGGAAAAATCATGGTTTCCTGGCAAAAAATAGATTCTAGAGAGAAATAGGGTGTTTGACCGGCTTACAACAAAACCATGGGTTTTGAGAAATAAATGCTTCTAGCTTTTTATCAAGTGTTTGGATTATTTTTTTACCAAACCATGGTTTTGGCCCCAAAAGTGCTTTTTCTATGTTAGCCAAAGTGGAAGATTGCGAGTTGGATTATAATCTTAAGTCATTATTGTTTGTCACTTCAATTCTAAAAAGGAAGAATATTTGGGTCTAAACGGGCTAACCCTAGTTGGATCCAAAACAAACAAGCACTCCCTTCTTTTAATAAATGCTGAAATTCATTAATCATAATTTAAATATGAAGCAACTCAAAGTTTAACTTCCTTTAACTATCAATGGGTTGTGTCTAGCAGAAGAGACTTATCCCTTATAACTTCGTTGACTAAGATTCAAATTCCTATTATAAAAGGTGTTCCCATTTAGTGTCTAATAGTACCTAAAAATTGAACAAGAGAATCATTAATAATGTCTTTAAAAGGATGAGAACTATTGCATCCCCTGCTAATAAAATAAATGACATCCATATGGGGTTTGTTTGAGTTTACATTGAAAAAGAACGTTTTCAAAAGTCAAGATAAAACTCATCTCATAAATTTATCTCATACATGTTAAAAAAGTGGTTTTTACCTCTAATCTAAACATGCACACATTCACTAAATCGAGGCCATGTATAACCCTCTACCAATTCAGCAATAGTTGGAGGAACATTTGCCAGTTTACTGCTGAAACCACAGATCCAACGGTTTTCACTATCTTTGATAACATCCCATCATTTAGTGTTCCAATTATGAAGAGCCATCCACCTCAAGTTCGACGGAAGATGATTCTTTTCTCATCTTTTTTCTCCATATCCCTCATCAACAAGTTTGACATTAGATCCCTAAAGCGTATTTAGAATCGAATCCCGTCCTTCCGTTTTGTACAATCAAACCATTTTTTATTTTTTTTAAAATTTATGCACAATGTTCGTAAAATAATTTTATATTTTGGTTCTTGGAGAAAAACGATGCATCAAATTAACCATGGCTTACGAATGAAGATGGTATCCGTCCTATTCACTTTAGGCAATATGATCATCTCATGCAATATATTTTTTATTGCCTCCCAAATTACTAGCAATTGCATGACCTTTTTTCGATGGCAAAAAAAAAAAAAAAAATCATGAACGAAATATATTACATTTTAAAATAAAATCCTGAATTGAGATAAAGCACCTGTTTCATGTACTAAAATTTCAATTCAACCATTTATATAGGCTTAAAAGTGCCAAGCGCAAAAACAAGCCGAACTAGAAATACACACCCATCAAAGAAAGAGAACAATTCAAAATAAAAAACACACACTAAGAAAAAGGTACACAATAAAAATATAAGAATACTCTCTTAGTTAATGGTGAAAATGGTTCAAAACCAAACTACAATACAATCCCTTCATATGCCTACCAATAATGTCCATCCATAAATTACAGCTCAGTCTCTAAAATAGGACTGAAAAAATGCCAACTTGAATCGTGAAAAGCATTAAAATAATCATCAGAAATTGTTTCTATTCTAAACTCACTTGTAAATTTTCGAGCAGCCAAAATATGACCCATTGAATTCAAAACAGGTGAGTTAAACTCTGAAACTTGCTTGTATGTTTCAAAGCTGTTTCCAAACAAAACCATGTTACCTAATAGATTCAGTTTCCAATTAGCTTGCAAGAGGTTGTTGTATAACTCAGCCTCACAATGTGGCATGAAGAACACGGTTGGCTTTAAAGCTTGCCTCCTTCCATGTTCATTGAATGGTAAGACAGAACAACCCATAGTTTCCAAAATCCGAGATTCAGTTGCAGAAAGAACAGGATCAAATACCTCAATGTCTCCAATCCAACTAAAATCTCTTTTCATTAATATTGCAAGACTAAGCTGCAATCTAGGAGGCTCATATAATTCAAGGCTGCCAATGCCATAAATTACCATTTGCATCTTTGATTCTGATCCCAAAACTTTGTACAAGTGTTCAGAAATGGGTGGAATTTGTAATTGATCTTGGAAACTATGATAGAATTGAGAGCTCTCAACTTTAGCGATGCTTCTTTCAATTTTTTGCATCAATGCTTTTTCAGTGGAGGGATCAATTTGTATATCTGTTGGAGTCCATGGTTCTTGTGTTTCTTTCAAAATCTCGACTCTCTGAGGTTTTTTCCTTTGTCTTCCACGGCGGGGTAAAACAACAGTCCAGCCTCCATTCGAAGCATGATCATCAACTGCAAGAGTTTCTGTTGATGCTTCCATTTAATGATAGTTATTACTCCAATTTGTTTTAGTTGATTCTGATACACTTCTATTTCAACACTTCAGGACGAGATGGAAAATTCTGAATAAAAGAACAAAGTGTAAGTGATGGGGCACGTGCCATGTCATTAGAAACAATCAGTTGCATTTGACCTCATTTCAGAAAAACAGTAAATCCATTTGTAAATAACGAAGGTTCTAGATTATACTATTATTCATTATGTAGTACAATCCTAAGGGTAAAATTCCTAGAAACTTGGTGGTTAAGGGAATGTCAATATAAAAACAAAATCAGAGCATATAAATCCAATCTAGTCAGGCGTATGAATCTGAATCTGATCAGAAACGCACAAACCCACCCTAGCGCACTTGAAATTCAAGCATGACAAGAGATCACAAGAATGAGAATATTGTAAGTCACCATGCCCCTCAGTTTATTTACCCCCATCAGCAATTTAGCCGCTAAGATCCAAGGGATGCAAATCTCTGCCTCACAGCAGAAGCTATTTGCCACTCACCAATACTGGCCAAACCTTCAATTATCTTAAGCCTGACCTTGATATATGGTATAAAACCTCTTTCTGTCATCCTCATTGCAACCTTTCCAGCCAAAACATACTCAGCTTTCTCCAAGCACCCTTCGATCACCATCTCGTAACTCTCAAATCCGATAGTGTAACCATGACTCTCCAGGAACTCAATCATCTCAACTGCTTTCCATATCTCCCTATTTGCCCGTAATGCCACGAACAATTTCATTAGTGTTCCCTGTCCTGGTGTTAGTCCGCATTTACCCACCATGTGCTTCATCAAGTCCCGTGCCTCGGCAGTCCTTCTTACTCTGCACATTGCTCCAATCACAATGGCGTAACTCTCATGATCAGGAAAGCATCCTGCTCCACTCATGCCTTTCAGGACTTTAACTGCCTCCATCCACTGATCAACAGCACATAGTGATGATAGTAGATAATTACAAGCCTTGCAATCGGGTTGATATCCGATTGACTGCATCTCAAGCAAAATGTCAGAAACAGAATGACATTGCTGTCGTTTGTTCAACCAAGCAGATGTGAGGAAAACATGGGTTTGAGGAACAGGAATGCAACCAGAACGAAGAGTCCCTTGTAGAATGGCAAGAGCAAGAGGGAGGGGATTGGAGCTTTCAAGAGTATAGGAAAGGAGATATGAATAGGCTATCTGAGGCTTAGAGCGAGGTCTAAGAGGTATGAATGATTGCAACATTTCATCAATAATTTGCACTCTCGTGTTTGGGGGAAATGAAGAAAAGAAAGAAAAAGGGTTTGGATTTGGACAGGACTCTGAGGAAGTGAGAAGGTCAGGAATTTTCTCATAGTTTTTAGATTCTACTTCAGCTCTAACAAACTGCTCAAGCTTTTGTGATGATGACGCTGAGGGAATTGAATGACTTTGTTTCAGAAGAGGACTAAAATGAAAAAATAGTTTACAGTGCTTTGTTTTTCCAATCACCATTCCTGATAGACTTATATAGTATTGAAGCAGCCTGTGCCATCACAAAGACAAAAACTTCAGAATACTGTCAGAGAAATACTTGTGGCGGTGGATATGGGGAAGAGTGTGCATGGATAACCATGGCATACAAAAAGAGACAATATAGCTTGACTCTTATCTTGCAATCCTAATAAAGCTTAAAGAACATCTCTCTTGTACATAAGGAACTTCCAAGTCATATAAATTAAAGTCAAATTAAGGTTATACTTATAACGGCTGGCTATCTATTTCAATTATGGTTCTCCTTTTCTTTTAAGCATTTCATCAAACACATCGCGTACACTTAGTAACATCGATGAATATATAGGCACCCACATATTCAAGCCTTTTCCCTAACTAACATGCAAGCATGAATCAAGGTACAAAAGGCCATCAAAGCAACAAATTCACCAAATGACAATCAAATTCAATCCCCTATTTCAAACTCACAGAAAGTGTTGGAGAAAAATACGTAGTAAAGCAAGTCTTGTGACCCCTCAGTTTCAGACAACACCATGCTCCACTCTCCTCCCCTGTTTTGAGTTTGAAAATGGTGAAGAAATCATCGCAAAGAGGTCATTTGATAGCATCAATCAAAAGGGAGGGAATTGTTAAGTGGCGCAAGATTGTAGTAAATAAGAAAAGTGAAGGCATGAGAAGCAGACTATAGGGATAAATAGACGGCAAGCTTGCAGATGCATTGTATCGGATCAGCTCTGCCACTGTTCCTCCACCTGGTTTGTCCTTATTGGCCAGATTCTTCTCTCCCTCGACTCTCTCCGTTCACTTCCATGATATAATGAAAATCATCTGCCCAATTTTGTGTCTACACATGCGGTCATTGGCACCAGTGTGGCTCCGTCACTGCCATGCTGTTTTTCATCTAACATCTTTCTGTATGCTTGTATTCTAGGTATAAGTCAAGAAGGCTCTCATTTCAACCAGAGAAAAAGGGAGGGGAAAAAGTAAGCTCCCATGCCTAGTCATCGATACGAGAAATATTTACAGGACACGATAAATCAATTACAAAGTAACTTTTAAAAGATCTAAAGTCTAGACTGGTGAACATAATTCATCTAGGACATAATCCTATAGGTTGCAGAAGCTACAAGAACAACTATACACATAAATAGGCCATTGTGTTTAGGGGGCATTCACAAATGAGGCATCTTTTACTTATTTCTCGGACCAATTTTGACTAGCTGATAAACATTGAGGTCCCAGATGTATATACCAGACCACCCTTTGACATAAGCATTCAATGACTAAATCGCATGATCAAAGTTTTCAACTTGTGTTAAATTACATCAAATTCGCCTGATGTAGAAGCCAAAGGTGCTATCAGCGGATAATAATGCAATCAGGTTGAATACCTTAAAGCATATAAGTATCCAAATTCCGAACACCAATGTCTTTGAGACCAAGCAGAAATCCACAGTCTACAGCCAAGAGCAGAATTTTATTGGAGGCTTTCTTTTCATGTAGTGGGACAAAACCAAACCCAGGAAAACTATTATGTGTTTCTAATACAGTTTACAGGGTTCAAAGAGCAGTCTTCAATATTAAACTCTAGAGAACATGAAAAATGGACCAAATGACTAAATGTCACAAATCAAATCCCTTTCCAATTTATGTTTTGGCTTGTCAAAATGTAAACCCATCAAAGTGGGACAAAGCAGTGTATTTTGTTTTAATGAATGGTGATATGGCAAAAACTTTTGCCTTGATTGAAGCAATGACTGAGATGAAGAATGAAATTCCCTGGCACTATAAGTCTAAAACACAGCATCTAAAGCTAATTTCTGATCGATATGTTCCTCACCTGATGGAGGTTTTCAGTGTCCTATCCCTGTTTAAGTCACCACTTGTACGTTTATCTTTATTTTTTGTTGATACACAAGATCTTGCTGTCTCTACAATGACTAGATTATTGTGTAAAATTCCCCATGCACCAATCCTCACTGAACGCCCAAAGGTCTGTGCATTTCATAAAGTAATGCTCCTTTGCACAGCCTCCTCAAGAGATCCATAACTACAAGATGAAACTCTTGTGCTAAAGTAGGCCAGAATGGGGGGATATGGGAATGTCAAAATCCTTTTTCGTTATTGTAAGCTACAAATAATCCATAAATATGGTTGTCAATATCACGTTTTGGCTACATTATTGTCCTCTGATTTTTCCATCCTTCCCTTCTCCCTTCGTTTCTCGTATTCTAGTTATTTGCAACCATGGAAGCAAATTACAAGTTGCTAATTTCGCTCTATCCTACCCAAAATGTTACCTTAAACCATTTTACATATGCCAACAATATTCCCCAACCAGTTTAGGAGATTTTTCCAATATAACCATTTACCAGATACAATAAAACAGATTTTTTTCAGGACTGAAAACACAGAAATGATGCTATTGCAAAAAGTTCATATAAGGAGAATCAAAACTGATTTTAACAATCAGAGCTCGAAATTTAAAAACTCATAGCAGAGAATAAAACCTCATAATACCCATCACAGAATTAATATTGTTGCCATATCATGCATGTGATTGAAATTCAGCAATTGGCATCACAACCCCATTCTCAAAATTACAGCATTGCTTCAACCATAAATATTATTACGATAATAGAAGGAAGGGAAAACCAGTTAAAAAATAATAATAATAATAAAAAATCAGTGGCTGCGTTTTGAATCCCTCTATCTTCAGAGCCCAAAAAAAAAAAAATCCCTCAAGAAGAAAGCATGATATGAAAAGTTAATGAGCAATAACTTGACTGGAGAAATCCATCAGATTTTATATTTCTATAATTCAACCCAGGTCCTAGATTTCCTGAGAGATTCTTTGAAAATAGAAGTATTTTCAGACGTTTTACTCACCCAAATCCTGTGCGACAAAATCGATGTTCCTCTTCTCCGTCGAACTGAAGAACGGCTAAGTACAGAAGCTTCCCCTCGCCGGTCTCTCAATTGTCGGTGTTTGGGTGAAGGTGAGGATGAGCCGGCGGCCAACTAGCTCGGCTTTGTTGGTTCAAAGGAGAGGGAAGAGGAGGCTATAGGCTTTGTTTGGTTGGAGGAAGGGGAAGTAAGCCAAACATACCCTCGTTTCTTTATCTATTTAGATTCAATTCTTTTATAAGGTATCAACTAACGTTTTCACAAACTAATAAAAGTAGTTAAAGTCATTGAAGTTGTCAGGATCTAAATAATTTCCAATATTACCCCTATTAATTACCTTAAACCCTAATATCATATTAATTATTATTTTTACCAATTACCCTTATTAATTATGGGCAGACATGAAAAAAAAAAGAGTAAATACCCTTTCGGTCCCTTCCCTGACAAAAAACATGGACCCCATTTTGGTCTCTTACAAAAAAGTCGATTCTTATTCGTCCTTTTTAAGGGATTAAAAAGGATCTTTTGGAAATTTGTGAGAGATCAAAATGTCAACCAATCAACCCTTATTCGTCCTTTTTATGGACTAAAAATGACCCTTTTTTAAGGGACCAAAATGAGGATCACGTTTTTTGTTAGGGACCAAAAAGGGTATTTACTCAAAAAAAATAATTAATGCTTTCGTTGGAAATCAGCAAGTGCCTTATAAAAAAAGACCAAATAAAATTGCTAGTTAGTGGCTTATAATAAGGAGCAGAGGGAGTACCTCACTTACATATGATATTATATACATTTTGGATAGTTTTTAAATTTTGACATATTATGCTGAAAATTATAGAATATGATAAAAATGTATCAATGTATTTTATTAATTTTTAATTATAAGATGTATTTAAATTTATAAAAAATATACATACAATAATTTTTTTTAAAAAAAAAAACATATGTGCAGTTGATTAAATGGGTAATGTGTATATATATAAATCCACAAAGGACAAAACTTATATAAACTTCTATATGTCCGTTATGTCAACTTCCCTAATAACACATTGTCATGTATGTGTCTATAATATATGACCATTTATGATTGAAAATTTTCACATAATAGATATAAAAAACTTCACTTAACTATTGTCAATATGTAAAAATATATAAATTGTTATGGATATGAACATCAGTTGATGATGAACGTAATGTTGTTGAAAACAAGGAAGAAGCAAGATGATAAACTTGAAATATTAAGAAAATAAATGGGTAACTTAGTCACATCATAGCACAAAGTTTGTCACTCCTCCAAAAGGTTAAAATTTTAAAATATCTCCTATAGTTCCTTGGACTTAGGATCAAGGAAATTAAGAAGAAACCTTTTAGAATCAGAATATGAAGTTTTAGATTAACATAAAGTAAGTTTTCTGAATAATACTTCACATATCCATAATTTGTGTCATACATGAGAATATAAATAAAAAAGGGAACATAACTGACAACACCAGGGATATAGACAATTGAAACACAGCCAACAATAACCACCCTAAAAGAGGATGCAATATCCTAACATTACCTTCCCCTTAAAAATAAGCTTTGTACTCAAGGCGAAAGGAAGGAAACTGAGAAGCAATGATGTCATAGGATTCCCAGCTAGACTCCTTTGGAGGACGATTCTTCCATTGAATCAACAGCTGCACCTTGGAAGTGCCATTCACATCAATGATATGTGAATCGAGAACCTTGTTAGGTTCCAAAAGTATTTCTCGGTCAGAATTAATTGGAAGAAGGGCTAATGGAGCAGGGTTATCATAACCGTGAGCAGCCTTGAGAAGTGATACATGGAATCTAGGATGCACATAAGATTCAGGAGGAAGTTGAAGTTCATATGCCACAGAAACCAACTTTTTGAAGAACTGGATAGGGGCCAAAGTAATAGGGTGATAAATTTTCAAACTTGCGTTAAGAGAGCGCTTTTTGTCTATATGCATGGTTGAATCTTGAGGAACACCATATCACCAAGAGCAAAAGTAACATCCCTTCAGTGAGAATCTGCCTAGATCTTCATTTAAGTTTCTGCAAAACTCAAATAATCTTTGATGTTTTTGAGGATAGCGTCACATCTTCAAAAAAACTCTGCCAAATCATGAATGTGAGTGTCAGTGTGTCACCTTTAATAAATGCAGAAAGGGCAAAGAATCCTTTCTATAGACCACTTTAAAAGGGGTGTAACCAGAAGAAGAGTGACAACCAGTATTGTAAGAGAATTCCGCCCAATGAATGGAAAGACTCCATTATTTAGGGTGATCTTGACAAAAACACTGTAGGTAAGTCTCCAAACGCTGGTTGACTACTTCAGTTAGTTTGCCTATCCGTTTGAGGATGGTAGGAAGTGCTTATTTTCAAAGTTGTACCACTCAAGCGAAATAATTCATGCCAAGAAGCATTATTTTGAATTACCACCCCCTTTTCCTTCCCATTGGAAAACCCCAACCAAACAAGGTTCGGTGGACGCGGAGACTGGAGATTGGGTTGAAGGGACTAAGGAGTTGCATCATTTTTTTTTCGACTAATAAAGCTAACATGTTTTACCTGTTGGGTTAATGTACTCTTTAGTCACTTAAGCCCAATAAGGCTTAATTGAAACTACAACCCAAGAACTCTATGGCCCATGTGGTTTAGGGTTAGGTCTTGGGTGTAGTAGCATATAAACCTACTTTCACCTCTTGTGACGGTAAGACGCACGCATAAGGAGGCTCTCATCAGAAACAAACTTAGAGGCAGACGTTCATCATCTGAACGGTTGCCCACACAACCATCTCATTCCCCTCGAGAGATAGTCTGGAAGATCGATCATAGAGCGGACGACGACTGTTCGTGGAGAGGCTTTCGATCGCCGCATCTTTCCGTGTAATCAAAACGATGAAGGTTTTAACTTTTCCTATATCGCGTGGTACAATACGCTTCCGCGTTTCTGATTAGATTCCTACAATTGGCATCAGAGCCAATAACGATGAGGAAAAGAATCGAGTTTTGATATTAATTTATATTTCATGTGATTCTTTTCAAAAATTCTTTTTGAAAATATGGCATCTTTTTCTATATTTGTTATTTATTTCATAGTAGTTATTCGTTTGTAATTCATATTTGATATTAGTTTTAATTTTAATCGGTTAATCGCTTTAATCCATGGTTAGATTCTCTCGTGTTTTTCTTGATTTGTAACAAGGAGGCTAATCCCATATGATTAGGTTTCCTCCCTTTTTTTTTTTTTTTTTTGGAATTTCTATGTATTTTTTCGAATTTCTGTAAAAGTTGGAGATCAAGAAACTGCGAAGAAGATGACTTCGGCTGATGGCGTGGCAGAAGTGGTGGCTAGGGTTCCTCTTTTGTGTCCTAGGGTTTCTAGTCAAGGATTGGGTTTTTGGGCTTTTGGGCCCATAGATACCCTAAAGGGGCTTGAGGCATGTATACTATGGGTCGGACTAAAGAGAAATTCCAAAGTTGTAAATTTTAATTTTAAAATTTTATAGGAAAGCCATGGATTAAAGTTATTTGTTTAATTATTTAATGCTTTTATTGAATTATATGAATTATATTTACGATTAACATGATGTTTGTAATAACATGCCATATAGAATAGGAAGATGCTATATTGTTGCATAATCACATGTCATAATAGCATAATAACTATTATGTTTTCAATCGACGAGTATGATAGTTATTATGCGAGATTATTTAGATTGTCCACTACATTAATTATCATTTATTATGATTTTGAAATCTAGAATAATAATTGGATTAATTAATTGTGGAATTAAAATCTCTACATTAATTATCATTTATTATGATTTTGAAATCTAGAATAATAATTGGATTAATTAATTGTGGAATTAAAATCTCTACATTAATTATCATTTATTATGATTTTGAAATCTAGAATAATAATTGGATTAATTAATTGTGAAATTAAAATCTCTACATTAATTATCATTTATTATGATTTTGAAATCTAGAATAATAATTGGATTAATTAATTGTGGAATTAAAATCTTTACATTAATTATCATTTATTATGATTTTGAAATCTAGAATAATAATTGGATTAATTAATTGTGGAATTAAAATCTAGACAATTAATTATCATTTATTATGATTTTGAAATCTAGAATAATAATTGGATTAATTAATTGTGGAATTAGAATCTCTACATTAATTATCATTTATTATGATTTTGAAATCTAGAATAATAATTGGATTAATTAATTGTGGAATTAAAATCTAGACATTAATTATCAATTATTATGATTTTAAATTAAAATCTAGAATAATAATTGTGGAATTAAGATCTAGACAAATAATCCAGGAAATTTCCTAAGAGAATTGTACCTTTTAGAGTAATTTGTGGGTTATTTAAAATGGTCATGTGACGCATACACTCTGCCAATCATGACTAGATTTTAGATACCTAATAATTTACTCTAAATTGAACAAATTCTTGGAAATTGAAAATTCTAAATTTAAAATATTGAATGGGTGAAGGTTTTAAATTAAGCATTTAATTTTAAAACCTACGGGCCCCAATTGTGAGTTTATTAGTGAAATGGTTATCACTTTGAAGCCCCATCGGATAAGGATAATCGGATTTCGCTAGATTAAACCCTAATATTTTCAAAATTTTAGTAAAGTCTTGTACGGCCCATCGTCGGCAACACTTAGACACTAAAGATAATTTTGAAAGTAAACAATGGTTAAATACATTCAACTTTAGTAAAATTGTTAACCCTCCCATCGAGGCTCGGCAATGGAATCGAAGGCCCAAATTAACAATATTAGTTTTACAAGAATCTTGCCCATCGTAAGCCTTGTAAAGATAACTAATGGATTGTTAAACAATAAACGAATAGTAGTTATTAGAATCTACTAGCGAAATATCTCGTTTGTTGTTAATTATAAGTTTGTAATGAGTGTGTTTTTTCTTTTTCCTTATTTTCAGAAAAATGTCTTCATTCAATCCTTTAGCTACAATCTTGAGCCAAAAACCTATGGATGGCACAAACTACAAACAATGGAGAACTAATTTGGATATTGTTCTTCAATATGAAAAGCTCAACTTTGTTCTCACTACCCCTATGCCGCACTACCCGCCGCGAGATGCGTCTCGATGCAATTCGGACTCGATTTCAACGAGGAGAAGGAAAGATGGGAGAAGGCGAATGTGTCGGTTTTGTCTGCTACATTTTGGCCGTCTCGTCAATCACCACCTTCGGAGCTAGTGAGCATGATTGAGAGTGGAGCAACATTGCTCCAAACTCTTGATGGCATGTTTGCTACGCCTAGCGACTCCGCTAGGCAAAATGCTATGGGTAATTTAAATGTGATTGAGGCTTGTTTAGTGGAGAATCACGATGATAAATGGATCATTGATTCAGGAGCCACTAACCATGTTTGTTACTCTTTGCAGTGGTTCAAACATAGCTTGCCTGTAAGTAAAGGACAAAGAGATTTGAAGCTTGGAACTGGGGAGTTTGCGTCTGCACTAGCAGTGGGACAAGTTATTTTATCTTTTGATAATTACAGAACTTTGATTTTAGAAGACTGTTTATTTATTCCAGATTTTAAAAGGAATTTAATTTGTTAGTTGTTTGGATAAACATGGTTTGACAAGTTCAGTTTAATTCCTCGTTTCAATAAGAAGTTCATCTTCTTTTATTTGTTCGGTGTAAGTATAATGGTCTTTATTTCCTTAGTCCTGTTCCCTGTGAAGTTAATCATGTTGAATTAAAAGATGTTGAGCATATTAATTCATCAAAGAAAAGAAAAGTTTCCAATGAAACTTATCTTTGGCATTTAAGATTGGGCCATATTAACTATAACAGGATACAATGTTTGGTCAAAAGTGGGATTTTAAAATCCCTGAACTTTGAACCGATACCGCATGTGAATCCTGTTTAGAGGGTAAAATGACCAAGAGATCTTTCAAGGCCAAGGGAAAACGTGCCACACTTCATTTGGAATTGGTAGATACCGATGTATGTGGACCGATAAATATCCAAGCCGAGGTGGGTATCGTATTTCATCACATTTTCGATGATTACTCTAGATTTGGACATGTGTACTTGATGCGTCACAAGTCCGAAGCTTTTGGAAAATTCTAAGAGTTCAAGGCTGAGGCGTAAAAACATCTTGGTGTTCAAATTAAGACTCTTCGATCCGATCGAGGGGTGAATACCTATCTGGAGAGTTCAGGTCTTACCCGACCAAAGAGGGGATAGTTTCACGCTTATCTTCTCCAAGGACACCCCAACAGAATGGAGTTCGAAAGGAGAAATAGAACCCTTTTAGAAATGACGAGATCTATGCTCGCTTATTCATCTCTTTCTCGATTCATTTTGGGGATATGCCTTAGAAAATGGCTATGTATCTATTGAACTTAGCTCCGTCCAAGTCGGTTTCAAAGACACCAATAGAATTATGGAAAGGATCCCATAATGAACCATATTCGGTTTTTGGGTGCTCCGGCACATGTCTTGAAACAGAAACCAGATAAGATGGACTTGCATACTGAAGTATGCATGTTTGTAGGCTATCCTAAAGGAACCAGATGTTGGTTGTTTTATAGTCCAAAAGAAAAGAAGGTCATAGTGAGCACTCACGCGACTTTCTTAGAGGAGGACTATATGGTAAATTATAAGCCTAGGAGTAAGGTTATTCTTGATGAGCTAGTCTCAGATCAAGTTTCACCACAACCTCAAGCGGTTCCAGCTTTTATTCCTGTGGTTGTTCAAAGAGGGGAAAATGTACCTGAACATACACAGGAACCAAAGACAGAACCAGAAGTTCAGCATGATGATGAACTTAATGAAGAACAAAATCATGAATTGGTTGATCCACTTAATGAGGGTCCCCATCTAGAAATAGTTACGTTAACCCACAAAATGTGGACCCCCGTAGATGCACAACATTAAGTGCGACAAAGTCGTAATGGGAGATTGATTCGTAAACCGCAAGATATCTCTTGTTGGGTGAGTCAAATCAGGATGACATCATTGCGAGAAGATGGTGATCCCACGAGTTATGACGAAGCACTAGGAGATGTTGATGCTCAGGAATGGCTTGAGGCTATGAATCGTGAAATGGATTCTATGTATTCCAACTCAGTTTGGTCTCTTGTAGATGCACCTAAAGGGGTAAGACCCATTGGGTGTAAGTGGATTTACAAGAGAAAGAGAGGATCGGACGGAAAGGTTGAAACCTTCAAAGCTAGATTGGTGGCGAAAGGGTACTCCCAAAAAGAAGGTGTGGATTATGATGAAACTTTTTTGCCGGTTGCCATGCTCAAGTCCATCCGGATTCTCTTAGTCAAAAGCAAATATTGATTATGAGATTTGGCAAATGGATGTCAAAACTTCTTTTCTAAATGGAAATTTGGAAGAGGAAATCTATATGCAAAAGCAACCAAAAGGGTTTATAGCCAAAGGGCAAGAAGAAATGGTATGCAAGTTGCAAAGGTCCATTTATGGACTTAAGCAAGCGTCAGATCACGGAACATCGATTTGATCAAGCCATTGAATCTTATGGCTTTGAGAAAAGTCCTGATGAGCCGTGTGTGTATAAAAGGATCCAAGGTAATGCGGTATCTTTTCTGGTACTTTATGTGGATGATATACTCCTTATCGGAAATGATACAGAGGTATTGTTAGGCATAAAAACATGGTTGAGCAAGCATTTTGATATGAAGGATCTGGGGGAAGCCAATTATATTCTTGGTATTAAACTCTTGCGAGACCGGAAGAATAGGGTTTTGGCATTATCCCAGGCTAAATACATTGACAAAATACTTGCCAGGTTTAGCATGGAGAATTCCAAGAGGGGAATTATACCCTTCAGGCATGGGATTCATCTCTCTAAAAAGCAATCTCCTAAAACTCCTGAGCAGAGAGAACGCGTGAGTAGGATACCTTATGCTTCAAAGCAAAGAGGTAGTCTCATGTATGCTATGCTATGTACCGGACAGATATCTCGCTATGCGGTGGGAGTAGTAAGCCGGTACCAATCGATCCCGAGAGAAACACTGGGTAGCGGTTAAACATATACTCAAGTACCTACGGAGAACGAGAGATTATATGTTGGTCTACTCAAGTGGGAGTGTTGAAACCATTGGTTATACGGACTCAGATCTAAGGAGATATTGACTCAAGAAAGTCCACCTCGGGATATGTGTACCCTTAATGGCGGTGCCATTTGTTGGAGAAGTGTAAAACAATCATGTGTGACTGACTCTGCCACAGAGGCTGAGTATGTAGCTGCTTCTGAGGCCGCAAAGGAAGCCGCATGGTTAAAGAAGTTCCTAATGACCTTCAAGTGATACCAGTGTTAATTGTCCTATCACACTTTATCGTGACAACAAGTGGGGCGGTAGTACGTCTAAGGAACCAAGGTGTCACAAGAGACAAAAACACATAGAGAGGAAGTACCACTTGATCCGAGCAATAATTAAAAGAGGAGATACATTGGTAGCAAAGATAGCATCGACGAGAACCTTGTCGACCCTTTTACTAAGAGTTTGCCCGAACGTGTGTTCGAGAGGCATGTTTCATCTATGGGTCTTAGGAGGATTCCATTTGCTATAGCTTTAGGTAGTTGTTATTTCACTTTGTTATTTTGTGCCTTTTGAGCAAGACATTATGACACTGCATTTTTTTTTTCTGAATGTTAACAAATGAGGTGTCTTTCATTTATTTCGCACACTATTTACAAACTCTAAGGTCCGGATCAATTGTGGAGTATATGATCATATGAATACGTTCATAGAGGACATGGTCATAGGTTCTCACAATTGATGAATTGGTTCACGACTATTAAATTAAGTTGGGCACTTTATTTAGGCCGCAATATTTTATGAAATGGTTTTGTCCGAATCATTATAAAATATTGGTGTGAGTTAATACTTACATTGAATGGATCAAGGAGAAATTTGATTAAGGTTGTTCTTTCGTCATAAGGAATCAAATCTCCGAGATAACTATAGTCATGTAGTTGCTCTTAATCCTGAGTTTATTTTAAATAGGTAGTCGAATAGTTTTCATTCTTTGATTTAACAACGGGTGAGGTTTGATCTATATGACGGCCAACAACTCGGTATTTTGGGCTTGAGACTGTTTGGTTATCGGTGTTTATGAGATAAACAACATGGAATTTATAGGAAATGTCCCCTTGATATGTTTCGGTACCTGGATATTAAAGACACGCCGTTGCATGTAATCCATTAGAGAAACTATTAAAGTCAAGGGAATAAATAATTGATTGGGTTACTAAAAAAACTAGTCAATCAAATTATAGACATTCTATAAAGGGGTAATGCATATTCCCGTTATAAGTATCATTATTCTTGGAGATCACGTTCGGGCTTTTAGTGGAGTAGCACCGAACTAGATAATCTTCGTAGATTATCATGAGCCTTGATGAATGACAAATGGTAGATCCCCTGTGCTAGCTCGAGACAAGGGATGGGATATATTATCAGATGATGATGGCTTATGGACTACATGGTCTTGGGTTTACGAACTCAAGTTTGTATCTTAAAGAGCAAGTAGGAGATTGTTGGGTTAATGTGTTCTTTAGTCACTTAAGCCCAATAAGGCTTAGTTGAGACTACAGCCCAAGAACTCTATGGCCCATGTGGTTTAGGGTTAGGTCTTGGGTGTAGTAGCATATAAACCTACTTTCACCTCTTGTGACTCGTAAGACGCACGCATAAGGAGGCTCTCATCGAAACAAACTTAGAGTGCGACGTTCATCATCCGAACGGTTGCCCACACAACCATCTCATTCCCCTCGAGAGATAGTCTGGAAGATCGATCATAGAGCGGACGACGCTTTCAGATTGCTGCATCTTTCCAAGTAATCAAAACGATGAAGGTTTTAACTTTTCCTATATGGCGTGGTACGATACGCTTCCGCATTTCTGATTAGATTCCTACATTACCGCCGGCTCTATTAATATATGAGACTAGTAAGGACTGACAATTGAAATGACTAAATTTTCCTTAGTGATTTTAGCTAGTATATACAACAGATTATTGCATATAACTAAAGCTTTCTGCACACAATTGAATATATATTGTACCCATGGAATAAGACTTGGATATGTTATTTTAGCTCATATCTTTTTTTTTTTTTAAAAAGGGAGTGGGGGGGAGAACTACATATGGCTAAAGCTTTCGGCACACACGGTTGTTCAAAACATATTCCACATGTGGAATAAAACCTGCAAATTAACGTTTTCCATATTGACAAGCCTTCAACTTTTGTCCCTTACATATATATATCGCGTGTGCAAGTTTTCTTCAACTAATGTGTGTGTGTGTGTGATCTTTTAATCTGATGACCAGAAATCTTCAGTCATGCACAATAGTCTTCTATGCACTAATTAAAATTATGTGTACGTGCAAGTTTTAAAACTTAAGTCATGTGCAATAGTACGTAGTAGTCTTCCATTAGTGCAATAAATTTTTAATCGTATGCAGAAAGTTTTAGTCATGTGGAATAGTGCCTTCCATGGACACTAACCATAATCATGTGTTCGAGTTCTTTTAAAAGCGCAATATGTCTTTAACCACAGGAAAATAGGAATTTTTGTTTTTGCCAACTAAAAAGTTTAAAATTGAAACTTACTCATAAAATAGAAGTCCCAATTGGTAAGACAGAAGACATTCACAAATAACCAAGATATTTTGCATACAACTGAAAAAATGTTACACATGCTGAAGATGAATCTTATTTACTGAAGGATGTGTCCTTTGATATCTTTGGATGTTAAATTTTGCAATGACGATTTTTCAGCAATTTTCCATTAACTAATGAACTTTCTAGAGTCACCCCCATATGTTGTGTGTGTGTGTGTGGTAATTATTTTTTTTTTTTTTTAACTAATCATAAGGAATCGTCTTCATCAGGTTAAAGGAATAAACCATTTTCGATCATCATCACGATGCGCATTAATCTGGCTTGAAAGTTTGTTTTATATTTTTAGTAAATTATTTATTTTATTCGGTATTTAAAATTTAAAAATCAATTTTTTGATGACCCATATCTCACTGACTCACTGGTATAGTATCGATTTCACTGTGACGAGTATTAAAACCAGACCCATGGTTAAAGATATCGCAGGAAGAGGAAAAACACAACCAGATTTAAATTAACAGAAAAACAGATATAATGAAAAACGTTGTGCATGTAGCAGAAAATTAGAGAGTTTATTGCATAGTTTCTCAATATTTACAAAGGAAAAAAAAGGCCTAGACTACATAGAATAATAAACAGTAGTTAAACCCTAAACCATAGAGATCTCCAAAATATGGCTGATCTAGAAATTACGAGCAATGGCAGAAGCCAGCGAAAAGCAGAAAGCGACCCATACTGAGAGAACAAGCCAACAATTGTGTGCGAAGCGAAGAGCCATTTTCGATCTCATCTCCTTCTTCTTCTTCCTCTCTGTGTACTTTTAACATTCAAGTGTGACTGTGTGAGCAAATTTTGATCCTTTTATAGTCAATGAGGAGTTTTAATTCAGTAAATAATAAATTAATTAGGGAAAATATCAAGGTATTAATGATGGCAATCTCTTTTTTAGTTGGATTGGATGTACTGTACATTGAATTGTGAATATTTATAATTGATAATTTCAATCAGGAGATAATTAAGATGAGTATCCCATATATATATATATTCATGATTCGTCCCTATTATTATTATTTTTTTTTACATCTCACTATCTCTTTTTGAAAATATATGTCCCGGAATTTATTATTGACATTTATATTTTAAAATTAAGAAAATAATTAGTATTATCTTTTAAGATGATATATGTTAGAAAAATTAGTTTAAATTTTGTGTCTTATTGCTTTTATTATAAAAAATAATCATTAATTTATGCTGACATATATAATTGAGACTTGAGAGAATACTCTAATTTCTTAAATAAGTGATTTGATTTTTAATCTTCACAGGATACTCCTATATCTCACCAAAATAAAATAAATATCAAATTATATAGGGTTAATACTATCTTTAGTCATTATAGTTTAAAGTCATTTTGATTTTAAGTGGTTTTGGTATTTCAAACCTATTCCATTTTAAATCGTTAGTTCCTAAAGTTTCAGAAGGAGTTGGAGTCGGAGTTAACACTGTTAATTGATCTTATATGGGAACTGGGAAGGCTTGGAGCTAGAATTAACACCGTTATCCCATGGTCCATTTCTTTTACCTCTGTTATCAAGTTTAAATGATAATATGAACATCTTGAAGATGTAAATCTTGTAGATCTCAATGCTCTTCTTCGGCTTCTTCTTTTTCTTATCGGCACCGCCTTCCTTGGCTATGTTCTTCTCCCCTGTGGGTTTCTTCGGCAGCCAGAGACGCATAATTAAGAAGAGGATATATATATATATATATATATATATATGTAACAGCTTTTAAATATAAAAGTTTAGAATTCATTTTTCTACCTCAAATTGCCTAGTTAGCATCCACATATCCACATAAGCATATTTAACAGTGCTTGTGCCGCGTAAGCTTAATTAACTGTGTTAACTCTGGCTCTAAGTCATTTTAAAAGTTCAAGGATTAATAGTTTGAAATGGAGTAAATTTGAGGGACTAAAACCACATGTTTAAAACTTTATGGACCAAATAAACATATATATCCCAATTAATGTTCATACATTATTGTCAAATTCGTGAATTGACTCTCGAGTTTACCTTTTTAACGTTTCTATCTTATTAAATCAAATCAAGCTACTGGTAAACTCATGTCAGCTGTAAATTTGGTTAAACTCACGAGTTTACATATCGAGTTTACTGTTTTTACGTTTGTAGCTTACAAAATCGTGTTAAGTCACTTTTAAACCCATGTCAACTTTTTCAATTTGTCATCCTCAACGGCTTTATATATGAATTTTATATAAATTTCTTTGTTAAATATAATAAATTATGAATGTTGATATATTTAATTTTAATTATTTGGATATAAAATATATTTAAATTAAATTTTCATCATTTTTATATTTTAATTATTTAATTATACATTGTTAATACTTTTTTAATTATAAAAGTAAACTCTTACAAATTTACAATTTGAATTCACGATATGAGTTTACGTCATTATTACGAATTTGCTTAAACTCGTGCGTTTTTGGCAACCTTATTCATGATTTACCAACAATTATATTAAAGTGCGAGCAAATTTTGATCCTTTTATAGTCAATGGTCAGGAATTTTAATTCAGTAAATAATAATTAAGGGAAAATATCAAGGTATTAATGATGGCAATCTCTTTTTTAGTTGGGGTTTTATCTTTGTGGATATGAATTGGATGTACTATACGTTGAATAATGGTCAGGAATTCTCGGGTGCACGGCCAGTAATATTTTGAGTGCTCAAATGTTTGGGAGAATCCTTCTGGAGGCTCACATTATCAAAAGAAGTCTAAAAAAGGCCCGAGGAATTTGCAAATCCTAGAAAAGGCCCCAGGGCCTTTATAGACATACATTGTCTGAGGGAAATGACGGAAAAACCCACTACTTGCTCTGAAAAAAGAAAGGGCAATTTCAAAATCATTAATTCCATCTCTCTCTCCGTCTCTCGCTCGACTCTCATCACTTTGCTCTCTTCTCTGTGCTCAACGGCCGACGCTCACTCTCGACTCTGACGCCATTTGCGCTCGTGTGGGAAAGGTGAAATCGTCAGCCACCGTCAACCCTCTGAAGCTCGTGTGTGTTGCCGTCGCTGATTCGCCTATGGCAGTTGTCCGTAAAAAGAAAGGTAGGAAACAATTTGGATATTAGGTTTTTTCCGTCCCTATCTTTCTTTTGCTTGATGATTGATGGTTTCTATTCTTCCTTTGATTTGATTTTCTGGTACGTCCTCTTGCAAATATTTGTGGCTGTAATTGCTTATCTGTTCACAGGAAGCTAAGGAGAAGTTTTAGCAATTGCAAAATGTGATCTCAATTCTCGGTGAAGAGAAGCGGGATCTTTATGATCAGTTGATGATGCTGTGAGTATCTAGGCATAAATAGTTTCCAATAAATAATAAATCATTGAACCATGACATAATAGGCTTGTAATGGCATTCTCTTGGGACAAAAATAATTAAATTATGTCTGGCACATTGCAAAGCTTATTTGTCTTGTTTGATAATCAGGACCTTGCAGGGGAAGTTGTTCAGAATCTTCATGAGTATTTCAGAGCTGTGTACAAGAAGGTATTTTATTTTATGTGTTTGCTGAGTTTATTAAAATGATTTGTGGCGTAGTATTATTTTGACCGAAGAATTATAGGTCACTGAAGCTGATATTGAGGAATTTGAAGCAAACTATAGGGGATCAGACTCTAAGAGAAATGATTTAATTGATCTGTACAAAAAGTACAAGGGTAATATGAATAGGTAAAAGATTATTATGATAAACTCCCTTTATTTATAGGTTTTTTGGTTGGGTTTTAGCCTTAAAAATACAGGTTGTTAGTTTGATATTATAAATAACTTCCCTTTTCAGGCTCTTGTGTTCAATGCTTTGTTCATATCCTAAACTTGACTCACATCGTTTCAAAGATATTCTTGATGAGGTTATAGCTGCTGGTAAGAATAGTCCTAGCAATGTTTCATTCTGATGGATATATTAAATCTGAGTTCTCTTATCAAACTCTTAATAGCAGAACTAGAGGCCATTTGCTTCTCTTGGTACACTATAATGAAATGGGAACAAAATAGAATGAAAATATTTTTATTCCTGTAGAAAAAAGGTGATAAATTGATATAGTTATTTTTGAGTAATGATACTAAGGACATGGTCTATTGTATACAAAAAATTAAGGACATAATATATGTGCAGTCTAGATTATTGTACATTTTGGCAAAGAGTTACATGGTGAAAGGCAGTTCTGCAGAGTTCATTGCTTCTTAAGTTCGAATATAGCATTTCCCTTAGTTTCCTTTTTTCCTTGGTCTGTTATGGTTTAAAATATACCAGTTCTACTTTGATGGAGTTTTCCTTTCTGTATTGTAGTTGCGTTAACATGGAAACAGTAACTCTTGAATTTTGAACGATTAAAGCAATTCTCTTGTTGAAGGATACATGTGCCGTTGTTCAAGTTACAGATGATGAATAGTTTGTTTAGTTTGCATTATAATGTAACTTTTACTGTTGTGAACCATGAGTTTTTATTTTTTATTAGAGATTGTGATTTGATGCTTAAGTTTTGTGAGTAGTATTTGTCTACCATTCTGATTTTGGATTCAAAACTTTTATGCTGAACTTTTGTCTACCATTCTGATTTTGGATTCAAAACTTCAATTTCAAACTTGTTCTTCATCAGCTAAATATAGCAATTGGGGAATTCTTCAAGTCACTGATCCTCATGGTTTTAGAAGTTTGTGCTATGCTTGTAGTTTAATGTTATGTTTGAACTTTGAAATGCATTTTATGTTTTTAACTGATCTCAATTGTTGTTGTCTAAAAGTTTTTCCATTATAAATGATTCATGTGTTTTAAGTTTAGTAAATCTCACATTTTTTTTTTTTTTGTCAAAAAGGTTAATGTTGAATTATAGGATTGTTGGCTCTGTATCAGTCGTTTTTCTTAAGAATGCAGCTGAGCTATTCAAGAAAAGTGTCGCTGAATCGAAGGTTGATAATCCTGACATATGGATATTGAGTTTTGTTATATTTGATGGTTTCATCAAGGAGTACTACAAGCGGAAGATGAGACAGTAGGCAGCAAACTTGTTAGGTAGATAGGCTGACTTGTTATAGGCGAAAATATAATGTTGATTGTATTTAGGACACAGTTGTGAAGAAATCCTTTTATGTACACAAGCTGACTAGTTTTTAAGTGTATCTAAATTTTAGTGGTTGTATGATATTTTTATTACAACAATTGTGTAGAACACTTGAGTTTGTATTTAGGACAAAGTTTTGTAAATTTTCTGATGTAGGTGACATGACATTTTAATATGAATGAGAGCGACAAATGTTTCTTGCATCTCTGGTCATTGTTAGTTGTGTGTGCAAAAGCAGGAAAATGAGATATAATAAGGTACCCGTTTATCAACAATATCAACCCTCTTTAACAACTACATCAATCTCATTAACAATTACATCAGCCTTTATTAACAACCATATCAACCCTCATTAACAACTACATCAGCCCATATTACCAACTACATCAGCCCTCATTAACAACTACATCAGCCTTCATTAACAACCATATCAGCCCCCAATAACAACCATATCAGGCCTCATTAACAACCACATCAGCCCTCATTAACAACTACATCAGCTCCCTTTAACAACTACATCAGCCCTCATTAACAACCATATCAGCCCCCAATAACAACCATATCAGTCCCTATTAACAACTACATCAGCCCTCATTAAAAACCATATCAGCCCCCATTAAAAACTACATCAGCCCTCATTAACAACCATATCAGCCCTCATTAACAACTACATCAGCCCTTATTAACAACTACATCAGCTCCCTTTAACAACTACATCAGCCCTCATTAACAACCATATCAGCCCTCATCAACAACTACATCAGCTCCCCTTTAACAACTACATCAGCCCTCATTAACAACCATATCAGCCCTCATTAACAACTATATCAGCCCCCAATAACAACCATATCAGCCTTTATTAACAACTACATCAGCCCTCATTAACAACCATATCAGGCCTCATTAACAACCACATTAGCCCCCATGAACAACTACATCAGCCCCCATTAACAACTACATTAGCTGCCAATAACAACCATATCAGCCCCTATTAACAACTACATCAGTCCTCATTAACAACCATATCAGCCCTCATTAACAACTACATCAGTCCTCATTAACAACTACATCAGCCCTCATTAACAACCATATCAACCCTCATTAACAACTACATTATGCCTCATTAACAACCATATCAGCCCTCATTAACAACTACATCAGCCCCCATTAACAACTACATCAGCCCTCATTAACAACTACATCGCCCCATTAAAACCCATATTTCCCCATTAATAACTACATCAGCCCTCATTAAAAACCATATCAGGCCTCATTAACAACCATATTAGCCCCCATCAACAACTACATCGCCCCATTAACAACTACATTAGTCGCAATAACAACCATATCATATTTATTAACAACTATATCAGTCCTCATTAACAACTACATCAGCCCTCATTAACAACCATATCAGCCCTCATTAACAACTACATCATGCCTCATTAACAACCATATTAGCCCCCATTAACAACTACATCAGGCCTCATTAACAACTACATCAGCCCCCTTTAACAACTACATCACTCCCCCCCCCCCTCATCAACAACCATATCAGCCCTCATTAACAACTATATCAGCCCCCAATAACAACCATATCAGCCCCTATTAAAGACTACATCAGCCCTCATTAAAAACCATATCAGCCCCCATTAACAACTACATCAGCCCTCATTAACAACTACATCAGCCCTTATTAACAACTACATCAGCTCCCTTTAACAACTACATCAGCCCTCATTAACAACCATATCAGCCCTCATTAACAACTACATCAGCCCCCTTTAACAACTACATCAGCCCTCATTAACAACCATATCAGCCCCCAATAACAACCATATCAGCTCCTATTAACAACTACATCAGCCCTCATTAACAACCATATCAGGCCTCATTAACAACCATATTAGCTCCCATTAACAACTACATCAGCCCGCATTAACAACTACATTAGCTGCCAATAACAACTATATCAGCCCCTATTAACAACTACATCAGTCCTCATTAACAACTACATCATGCCCCATTAACAACCATATCAGCCCTCATTAACAACTACATCAGCCCCCATTAACAACTACATCAGCCCTCATTAACAACTACATCAGGCCTCATTAACAACCATATTAGCCCTCATTAACAACTACATCAGGCCTTATTAACAACTATATCAGGCCTCATTAACAACCATATCAGCCGCCATTAATAATTACATCAACCTCATTAACAACTACATCAACCCCTTTTAACAAAAATATTAGCAAAAAAAAAAAAAAAAAAACTAAATCAGATCCCTTTAACATCAATATCAGCAAAAGTCATGCCTAACACAAAGTGCATTTGTTCATCCCCACTTTCAGATTATTCATTTGTTGAATCTTCATCATCAATTTCAAATTCTTCATTTGTTGAATCTTCACTTTCAGATTCTTGTTCATTTCCTAACTCTTCCTCCTCACCATCATATTCTTTAATTAGTGACCCTTCCTCCTCACTCTCAGCTTCTTCATCTACTAAATCTTCTTCCTCATCTAAAGTTCTTCATTTAATGAAACTGTCAAACAGACAAAAATAATTTTAATATAATGGATAAAAAAAACCAGATAAAAATGCTCAAAAATATGATATGCGTCACAATATACTCTAAGTTTCTCTAGGAGCTCATTTTCTAGAGTATTGGGAACTTGCTACACACGTGAATTTGAAAAATAGCTTTAGAAGGTAATCCAACTAAGTAATTGTTTAAAAAATAAGCCACAAAAGGAAAATCAACATTCCAAAGGTGTGAAAAAAAAAAACTCAGAAAACTAAAATCCGCCCAGCTGCACAAAAAGTTAGTAGGGGCTGATGTTGTTGTTAGTAGGGGCTGATATAGTTGTTAGTGGGGGGTGATGTTCTTGTTAGTGAGGCTTGATATAGTTGTTAATAGGGGCTGATGTTGTTGTTAGTGGGGGCTGATATAGTTGTTAGTGGGGCATGATATAGTTGTTAGTGGGGGTTGATGTTGTTGTTATTCTTTTGCTGATGTAGTTGTCAGATTTTACTAATATGATTGTTAATGGGGACTGATATTGTTGTTAGTAGGGGCTGATGTTGTTGTTAGTGTTTACTGATATAGTTGTTAATTGGGGCTAATAATGTTGATAAACGAGTACCTTATTATATCCCATTTTCCTGCTTCTGCACACACAACTAACAATGACTAGAGATGCAAGAAACAATTGTCGTTTTCATTCATATTAAAATGTCATGTCACTTACATCATAAAATTTACAAAACTTTGTCCTAAATATGAACTTAAGTGTTACGCACAATTCCGTAATATAATCTGTCATACAACCACTGAAATTTAGATACACTTAAAAACAAGTCACCTATGTACATAAAAAGATTACTTCCTAAAGACTCATCTTTGCAAAATCACAAATCAGTTAACAACTGTGGCATCAATGAATATTGACGTTTACAAAAAATCTGATGGACAAAACATGTGTCCTAAATACAATCAGTATGTTGGCGGATATAACAAGTCATCCTATTAACTCGTTGGCTCGTTGCAATTTTTCAGCCTGAGATCTTATAATGTCATCAACCATTTGTATGTATCTGGAGAGTGATTTTGCACTGCTGTTAGGAACAAGACTTGCAAACATTTTCTCTTTACTTGCATCCAACACTTTACTCAATGACATTGGCTTCACCACAGACCCCAAAAGCATCTTATAATTAGAGTGTACCTTAGGGTTAGAGTTTGAATTTATGAGCCTCTGTGCCTCCAAGCCCAAGTGATGTATCATCATATCTGCGCCATGTGAATTGCCCCTTGTTGGGCCACACCTTGAATATAGGCCTTATATAGGTCCATAACAACTAGGATCATGTGTTTCACATCCACACACAAGTACTCTATATGGTTTTTTCTATCATCGATGAGTATAGACTATATATTTACTTAATTAAAGTAACTAGCATAAGAAGTTCCACAAGTTAGAGTAATATTAAAAAACATGAGAGATACTCCGCCATGGCCAATTCTAAAGCAGGATTTAGTTAGGGGGTTTATTTTGATCCTTTAAATGCAATACCTCAATTCACTATATCTTTCAAGTTTATAATTTTTTCCTAAAAAGATTCTTATTAATTGCATATTAAGGAGGTACTTCCAATGCAAATGATTAATGATAATATTTTAAGGAAACAAACCACATCTTTTTATGAATAACTAACTTAATATTTTTCTTAATATTTGCAAAATAATTATCTATCTCCTACATCGAGAACTAGAAGAAGTATATACTTTAAGGTAAGGTAAATTGTAATTATCTAAGTAGCTTAAGCACAAATCTTACATACAAATATCACTTATTTAGCATATATGTAAGTTGAAGTATAATCACATGAAAAACTAAATCTCAAAAAGAGGAACAAAATGATACTTGCAAGAGGCTTTGATACCACATTTTAACACAAGTTTTTTAAATAAAAAAAAAAAAAGAAGAGGCTTACAAGCCTTTTAACTTGCATATTTTTTATTAGGGTTAAGGTGAAAAAATACATATATATGAGATTTTCTTATTAATGCGCCCAAGACCAAATGCTTTTTAGAGGGGTAAAAGTAAATATGAACTTCCACACATTGACCGTTTGTTTAACTTTTTTAAGGATTGAGGTACAAAAATAAACATGAGATTTACCTAAAAGTTACAAATGTTTTTTTTTTTTTTTTCTCTGGGGGCAAAAATAACTAAGAACTTTCAAAATAGGTTTAAACTTCATATTGAGCATTAGTTAGTTGTTTGAATTTTTTGACTAAGTATCTTTTTTAGTACCGAGTTTTACCCTGAAATATTTTTAAAACATCCTAAAATAATTTTTCAGGATCATAAAGTATTTACTTAGTACTGGTTAGTATCTTAAAGTATCTCTTTAATACCTATCGATACCCTGAAATATTTTTTTTCTTAAAAAAAGAAGAAGCAATAGCTCACTATTTTTGTGCCAAAACGGCACAGTTTTATGGAAAAGGACGCAGCCGACGCAGACAGGCATTTGAGGAAAGCCAGGTCCGTAAGTGACTTGGTATATTATGGGTTGAGACCAAAATTTGGTAGAAAGGTTATATTTAAAGAAGAAAAGAGTATAATGTATCAAAAAGAAAAAGAAAGAAAGAAAGAAGAAAAGAGTATATATAAAATGTTGAGTGTGAACTTTTTTACCCTCGATAACTATTTCAGCTTTGTATACGTGGTCGGGTCGTTCAGGGAGTTCCAAACTCTCTCTTTTTTCTACACAACATTTAGGTGAATTTTGGTGTTTGGGATAGTTTTTATGTTTGATGGGCTTGTCTTAAAAGCACAGTAGAAAAAGCTCAGTGGTAGAAGACATTATTTTCAGCTCTTGGGTTCTGGCCTCAGACAAAAAAAAACACAGTGCATAGTGCTAAGAGCTCTTATTGGTAAGGGATGGTCGCAAATCTCAGCACAAAGAAGCTCAGAATCACGTCGTGAGGAAGGACAAAGAATCAGACCACCATCACCTCCCCCCTTATCGCCTCACCTCTGGAAAGCTCAGGGGACGCTGAAAAAGCAAGGGAGCTTCGTGGGCAATCGAGAGTGATAGAGTCGCAGCAGGGGTGGAGTTCAAAACCACCATCACCTCCCTTCTTCACCGCCATCGCACCTAGCCATACCCACCACCACCTTCATCCTCTCCTCTATCCACCTCCACCATGCCGGTTCTTCCTGTTTTGCACAAACCGTTATCGGCAAGATTCACTGGTCTTGTCACCAAAATTTGAGTGGTGGTTCCTTTATCGTCCTCTCCTCACCATCAGATAAGCCGTCTTCTTTGGTCTTCCATTATTTCAAACACACCTCTCTCTCCATTAGTAGTAGAGAAAGTGGCCAGAGCTTCAATGTGTTATTGCATTTAATTTTTTATTGGTGCACTTGGACACACACACAGTGGCGGACCTGGGTTAAGACCCCAGCTGGCTTTGTAAAATCTTCTAAAATTTGTTAAAAATATGTATTTATTATATAATATTTTATTTTGGCTAATAATTTGGCTTAATTAATTTCTTTTCTTCTCTACAATGTGATGAAGAGATGTCACATTTCAAAAAAGCCTGGAAAAATCTATCGGATAAAGCATAAGTGTTGCAAGGAAGTATCCATGGGAAAAACCATGGAAAAATCCATCGGATAAAGCACCTAATTACATTGGATAAAGAATACATGTTGCAGGGAAGTATCCATCAGATAAAGCATGCAAATTTCCATGGGATAAAACCATGTCACCTTTCAAATTATTATTATTATTTTTTTAAAGACAAACATGTTAAAGGATTTTTTATGAGAAAAATTTGGTCTTGTTTTGACATCCGTCTAAATCATCCTAATTATATATAAATATTAAAATATAAATAAAATTTGAAGAAAGAGAGTTGAAGTTGGCTCATTGTAATATTATATATATATATGCAAAATTATTTTTGTTAGTTAATAAGATATCTTTATTATTAAAGGGAATTATTTTTTTTATAATTTCATATTAATAATATGAAATCTTCACTTTTTCACCGGTTTGACCACAGTTTAGCTCTGGTTTAATTTCGGTTAGACCCACTAACTCTTGACCGGGACCGGTCGGTTTTAATAACCTTGATAATTACACTCTCTTTTTTTAATTACTTTTTCCCTCTTTTTTCCATTTTTTTTTTCATTTTTCTATATAATCTGTCCCAAGAAAAATGAATTGTTTGCTCCGTTTAGAAAAATGAAGCATACCACATTAGTAACTTGAATAGAAAAATGAATAGTAATAAATAATGAACTCAACAAAATGTTTTTTTTTCTTGATTAGTTAGATTACTTTTGTACCATCAAAACGTTTTTTTTTTCTTTTTTCAGGCTAGAAATATTTCCTGGTTCCACCACTACACACACATATATAGTATTCAATAAAATCTATGTCATTTTCGACCATTTTCGATCTCAACTGATTTTTTAAATAATAATCCAAGCAAGATCCTAATTAGAAAAAAATCACTTCTGCCATCACTATCTCAAACACAAATCACATTTATAATATGAATTTACAAAATCATATTAGAAATAAGTAAATTTTGTCAATGTTATCCAAACGGGAAGAATCCTATATTAGGGAGAATTACACACAGGTCCCAGGAGTATAGATAATTACAATTAGGTCCCTTGAAATCATGAAATTACTCTGAAGTCCCAAGGGACTTCTGTGTAATTATTTCATATGAGTAAAAGACCTTATTGCCCATTCTCCTTCTTCCTTCTCTTCTCTCTCATCTCCGGACCTTCGATCTTTCCTTCTCACGTTTCAGCTCCCACTCGCCGGCGGTTTCCTCCTCCACCACTACCGCGGTGAACTTCCCTTCACCTCCGCCGTCGCCCAAGATCACTCTCGCGGTGGTGAGAACTAAAGACTGGACTGATCCGGAACGCACAGAACCTCCCTCCTTCAACGTGGTGGTGGAGAGATTTTCCGATCCTGGGCTAGAGTTCCGGTGGAAGATCGTCCCAATTGGCTCTCGCATCCATGGCCTCTCTCTCATCCATGAGTTGCAGATGAGCTGCAGATGCATCCATGGCCTCCCAATTCGGCACGTCCAAGTCTTCAAGGTCTATAGTAGAACTCTGCTCCGTTGCTCCTCTCTAGTGTCCACCCCTTTGATGGACAATGGCGGGAAATAGGTAGAGAAAAGAGAGCATTTGTTGTTGTAAATAGAGGTTGGGGAATCTGCAAAAGTATGTAAAATTTGTTGTAAATATATGCATTTTCTGTTGTTATTACATGCATTTGTTGTTGTAAATAGCCTCTAGAAGTGATAGGCGAAAAAATCCAGGTTTTGAAAAATTGTTGTAAATATATGCATTTTCTGTTATTATTACATGCATTTGTTGTTGTAAATAGCCTCTGGAAGTGATAGGCGAAAAAATCCAGGTTTTGAAAAGTTGTTGTAAATATATGCATTTTCTGTTGTTATTACATGCATTTGTTGTTGTAAATAGCCTCTGGAAGTGATAGGTGAAAAAATCTAGGTTTTGAAAAGTTGTTGTTATTATATGTATTTTCTGTTGTTATTACATGCATTTATTATTGTAAATAGCCTCTGGAAGTGATAGGTGAAAAAATCTAGGTTTTGAAAAGTTGTTGTTAAAATATGCATTTTTTACATTGTTATTACATGCATTTATTGTTGTAAATAGCCTCGAAAGTGATAGACGAAAAAAATCGAGGTTTTCAAAGGTTATTTAGGTTCGAACGGGTAGTTTAAATTCGAACGGTAATTTAAGTTCGAACGGGTAATTTAAGTTCGAACAGGTAGGAAAAGCATATTTTTACAACAACCTTTGAAAACTTGGATTTTTTTCATTTCTCACGTTTAGAGGCTATTTACAACAACAAATGCTATATTAACAACAGAAAAAGCATATATTTACAATAACCTTTGAAAACTTAGATTTTTTTCATTTCTCACGTCCAGAGGCTATTTACAATAACAAATGCTATATTAACAACAGAAAAAGGATATATTTACAACACCCTTTGAAAACTTGGATTTTTTCACCTATCACCCTTGTAAAAGGATATATTAACAACAGAAAAAGGATATATTTACAGCACCTATCAACCTCGATTTTTTTCGCCTATCACTTCCAAAGGCTATTTACAACAACAAATGCATGTAATAACAACAGAAAATGCATATATTTACAACAACTTTTACATACTTTTGCGCATTCCCCAACCTCTATTTACAACAACAAATGCTCTCTTTTCTCTACCCATTTCCGCCATTCTCCATTAAAGGGTGGACACCGGAGAGGAGCAACGGAGTAGAGTTCTACTATGGACCTTGAAGACTTGGACGTGCCGGGTGGGAGGCCATGGATGCGTCTACAGCTCATCTGCAACTCATGGATGAGATAGAGGCCATGGATGCGAGAGCCAATTGGGACGATCTTCCACCGGAACTCTGGCCCAGGATCAAAAAATCTCTCCACCACCATGTTGAAGGAGGGAGGTTCTGCGCGTTCCAGATCAGGTCCAGGTGTTGGTTCTCACCACCGGTGAGAGTGATGGTGGTTGACAGCGGAGGTGAAGGGAAGCTCACCGGCGGTATTGGTGGAGGAGGAAACCACTGGCGAGTGGGAGCTGAAACGCGAGAAGGAAAGATCGAAGGTCCAGAGAGAAGAGAGAGAAGATAAGGAAGAAGGAGAATGGGCAATAAAGTCTTTTACTCATATGAAATAATTACACAGAAGTCCTTTGGGACTTCAGAGTAATTTCATGATTTTAAGGGACCTAATTGTAATTATCTCTGCTCCTTGGGACCTGTGTGTAATTCTCCCTTTATATTATTGAATCCCCATAACCCCATGGTCTTTGGGCTTGGATATCCTCAGAAGCTTTTTCCTCAGCGTCCCTTAGCGTCTTTGATCTCATCCGTCCGATTGATCTAACAGCTCAGACCAAAACACGTGTAGCATTAAAAAAATCCCTCATCTTTGCCACCTCCTCAGCAGTCTCGGCTCTCGTACTTGCGGTCTTCAGCGTCCTTCACAGTCCTACAGTACTTGGATGTTCTGAGAAGTGGGTAAATAGCAAACCATATTCTCATAAGCTCCATCATTTGAAAGGCATATTAATTCCAGCTTCCCTGCTTCTTCCTGAAAGACTCCAAGTTACCAAATCGTCATAACTATGAATATTGATTTGCATAAAAAGGCACGTTGAATAGTTTAAACAACGAGAAAGAAAAACAAAGAGGAAAGGTCTGAAATAAGCAGATTAGGCACAATCAAAACACTTGTCACATATGCAGCAAGTTACTTCCTACAGAGTAATTGACCGACAGAAAATACAAAATTTAATCCAGAAACAGGGACGAAAAGCTAATGCTAATATTAGAATGCGCATGATATTGACTTAAGAAGTTTGCTTCTCTTATAGCCTTTCTCAAACGCATTGGAAAGTTTGCTTCTATTCATGGGCGAAGAAGTACTGTACCTCTCTCTTTAGATTCTCTTCCCTAGCTGAGTAAGCCCCACTCTTCTGCAAATTATCAGTAAAAATCTTTGTTGCGTTTCCTTAACCATAATGCCCGAAACTGAGGTCGAGGTGGGAATGGTTCCCACCGTAGCAGGGCCTGCGGGTGACAGCATCTTTGAAACCATCCGAATTCTCTATCTTGACCGTCGCATGATCCTTTTGGAGCTTGGTATTCCGCGGAGCAGGCGGGTTTTCAAGCCTAGTTGTAGTGAAGGTAAGCATGGAGGAGTCATTGTCGTAGTCTTCCTCCTCCTCGTCAACAACGGCATCCTCCGACTCATCGTCGGAATCAGAATCAGCGTCGCGGGCAGAGATGCTCTCGCGATCATCAACGGTATCCGTACGCCTTTTTAATTTCATCATATGAGGACTAGTGATTCTTACACATTTGCTGCATTGTTTCCGGTACCGTTCAATCGTTGAACAAGATGGATGAAAAAATATTGAATATTGAAGCCCCCTTTTGCTCGTGGAAGAGAAGGAAAGGAAACTTCTTCTGGGAAGAAAACGTTGGAGCCTAACGGAAAAGTGCACGTCGTTGTATAACGCTTCTGATCAAGTGGGAAAAACTTAGAGAGGGCTGTGAAGGACGCCGTAGACGCCAGTGCGAGAGCCGAGACCGCTGAGGAGTTGGCAGAGATGAGGGATTTTTTTAAGTTCTACGTGTTTTGTTCTGAGCAGTTAGATCAATCGGACGGATGATATCAAAGACGCTGAGAGAAAAGCCTCTGAGGATATCCAAACCCCATGGTCTTTTCTCACGAAGACGCGCGCTTAAAGTAGCTCATTTATATTATTGAATCCCCATGACCCCGAGTTCACATTCCATGCTAAGAGTTATGTGCTTGTTATGTGCTTATATCTCTAATTAGAGATATGAGCATATTTTTTTTAATTTTTTTAATTTTTTTATATATTGTATTTATTTAGATTTAAATTATAGGCGCTTTCGAGATTTTTTTTACCCAAAAGTATCTCAAATTAATTAATTTCCAGTTCTACATTTTTTCGTAACACTAGTATTATGAAAATTAATTAATTTGAGATACTGGATGCAAAAAAAATCTCAGAAAGCAGTATATAATTTAAATCTAAATAAATACAATATGTAAAAAAAATTAAAAAAATTAAAAAAATGCTTATATCTCTAATTAGAGATATAAGCACATAACTCTTATCATGGAATGTGAACTCCCATGACCCCATTGTCTTTTTTCACTGAAAACGGGGGAGTTCAAATTATATGCTTATAGTTACATGCTTATTAGGTGCTTATACCTCTAATTAGAGGTATAAGCATATTTTTTTTTAATTTTTTTAATTTTTTTATATATTGCATTTATTTAGATTTAAATTATATGCTATTTTTTGATATTTTTTTTGCACCCAAAAGTATCTCAAATTAATTAATTTTCGATTCGATTTATGCGTAATACCAGGTATTATGGAAATTAATTTATTTGAGATCTTGGGCGCAAAAAAATATCAAAAAATAGCATATAATTTAAATCTAAATAAATGCAATATATAAAAAATTAAAAAAAAATATGCTTATACCTCTAATTAGAGATATAAGCACCTAATAAGCATGTAAGCATAAGCATGTAATGTGGACCCGAAAACGGGGCGCTTAAAGTAGCTCATCAGTGGCGCTCCGATTCTCTGCTTCGCTCCTCTCCTCCCCCAGCAGCGGCGGCGGCGGCGCCTGCTCCTCCAGCTTACTGCCACCTTCATTCATGTAACAACTAAAACCCCTTTGATTCTTGTTCTTCCACTTATGGCTTCATTCGATGCTTCTTGTGTGTACTGAGAATCTTGGAGTTTTTTGTGGTCTATCTAAGCTTATTGGTCTATTCGTGCTCCTTATTTCATTCACCACTCCCTATTTCGTTCATTGTTCAAAGGAACGTTGTGACTCCCCAAAGTTCCTATTTTCTTCTTCTACCCTGTTTCAACTGCAAGTTCCATGGCTACCACCCATCTTCTTCTGTATCCCTCACAATACAAAACTCGCTGCCTTTTATAAAAAGAAAAGAACTTGGATATACCCTTATGCCAATAATGAATTTTTATAGAAGCTAAACGTACAGGAAAATGTTTTCTCTGCTAAGGATAAGCTGTTATAGTTTCTTGTCAACTTCATTAGCATGTCTTACTTTTTCTATGCCACGTGTACATGAAAGTCTATGATTTTTTAAAGCACTTCTTTCCAGTTGAGGTAAATGTGGGCAAAATGTTTAAAATATGGAATTGTCCCCTTCAGTCCATGTTTCCGAATGAATTGGGGAAAAAGAAGAGGGGGTGTTGAGCCAATATACAGAAGATCTTTATTGCAACTGGTCTGGGCCTCTTTATCATTTGGTATCTGGGTGAGGTTTGAATAATATTCGTTTGAAGTGAATGCTTATTTTCTAGTCTGCCAAACTGCACATGAGACCAGAATATTTTTTTCATTGTTGTTTAGATGTGAAGTTTTCTTATATTTTAATTGGTTCATGTTTAATTTGTTGCCTATAGGGCCTCTCTTTTGGGCTATTGAGTATTGATTTTGATAATGATGTAAGTTAATATGCAGAACATGTAATTAGTCCTAGTCATTCAGGTTAAAAAAAAGTCCTGACTGGAATTATTATTCAGACTCTGGATTTTTGATAACGATGTAAGTTGATATACAGAATATGTAATCTATTGATGATTATTAAACTCATTGAATTGGGTGGTTATTAATGATTTTATTATTTATTTAGACTTTTTTCCTGACTGGAATTTTATTATTCAGACTTTTTAACCAGAAAGACTTCATCTTCTGTTTTCTTTGTATGGTCGATGGATTTTGGTTTAGAGGAAAAGGTTACTTTATTTAGAGAATGTTGGAGAAGAAAGAAATCAAATACATGAACCCTGCAAAGCTTCTTCGATATTGGAATTTGGTGGATGAAAGTATTTTCTATTTTCTATTTGGTGGAATTTGGTCCTAACTTTGGTTCCCATTAATATCTAATCTTTGTCCTCTTGTATGGGGTATCATTCGGGCTGTTAATGTTTTGTAGGTTTATTAAATCTGTTCCTCTTCGGCTTTTGATAATGGCTGAGTTAGAATTCTATTTATAAATTAAGAAATAATAATTCTGACATAAAAATTGTATAAGAAGGAAAATATATAGATAAAGAGAAAAGGGCATATTTGTCGACTTATAATTAGCTTCCCTCACCTACCCAAAACCGCCCCTCTCCTCTCCTTCAAACAAAAAAGCTCATAACCTTTCCTCACGTACCCCACCTGACTTTAATGAACCTCACCTATCCTCCCCTTTGTTGAACCAAACACACCCTTAAGCGATGGGGCAGACATTTGGCCATTAGTTGTGTGATGAGTGTGCTATGTTCTGTACCAAATTCAAGCAGGAGAATCCATGATGAGAGAGTATTGAGGTGGCAGTGGAAAGCAGGGTAGCTGTACGAATACACATAGTTCAGCCTAGGTACACTAATCAACAGAGAGATATAAATATATCATCTTCTTGTTTAATTTTTCATTTAAGACTATAACAGTGGGCTAAGTTGTTTTACCATATATTTTTCCTTTCTGATGTGGAAATGGTATAGTTGGACATCAATATCTGAAGTTTGTTATCATTAATCATTAGATGTTAGAAGAAAATAATCCTCAAATAACACTATATCCCATTCCTGAATTGCAGAAAACTTTAAGTTTGATGATGATGACAAACTTTAAGAATCATCATGATCCATTCTGATAGTTTGACGATGAAAGCGCCAATCCTGTTTTGGTGACAGTGGTGAGATTGGACCTTCCGCTGCGGGACTTCTACTCATGGTTGAGAGTTAGTTGTGATTGTTGTAGCAGTGCTTGACCACATTTTATCTCTGAATCACCGAAATTTCCTTTTCCCAAATTGTAATTGCTTCTTAGATATTTTGTTATGGTTTTTCTTCAAAATCCTTACCAGTTCATCCTAAGCCTATGCGCAATCGTTGTAAAGGGTCGTTGGAGTAATATGTTGAAGCTGGGGAAGGCTTCTGCTCTCACTTCTTCCACCATTCATCTGGTACTTCTGCAACTATCTTTCCATGGCTCTGCTCCATCTTATTCCTTCTCATTCTTCAAATGGGTCGAGACAATTCCAAATTATAAGCACTCTTTGCAATGTTCATGGTCCATGCTTCATATCCTCGTAAAGCATAAGCATTTTAGAACTGCACAAGAGATGCTTGAGAAAATTGCCCACAGGGATTTTCTTTCGTCGCCATCAGGTTTGAGAACTGTGATTGAAATTCAACATGAGCCTGAAGTGAATTCACATCTATTGAGCTGGCTTGTAATACATTATGCCAAATCAAAGATGACTGATGATGCCATTCAGGTTTTCGAGCAGATGAGGCTATATAATTTGAACCCTCATTTGCATGCCTGTACTGTGCTTCTGAATTCTTTGGTTAAGGATGGGGTTACTAACATGGTATGGAAGGTTTACAAACAAATGGTAAAAGCTAGTGTTTTTCCTAATATGCATATCTATAATGTTTTAATCCATGCTTGTTCCAAATCAGGAGATGTAGAGAGGGCAGAAAATATACTGAATGAGATGGAAGTGAAGGGTGTATATCCTGATATTTTCACTTACAATACTTTGATATCATTATGTAGAATGGAAAGAGAAGGAATAAATCTTGACATTGTTAGTTACAATTCTCTTATTTATGGATTTTGTAGAGAGGGTAGGATGAGAGAAGCCATGAGGATATTCAGCAACATCAAAGGTGCAATTCCGAATACTGTTACATACACTACATTAATTGATGGATATTGTAAATCAAATGACCTGAAGCAAGCTCTGAAAATGTGTGAGATGATGCAGGCTAAAGGATTGTACCCTGGAGTTGTTACTTATAATTCAATTTTGCGTAAGCTGTGTCAGGATGGAAGAATAAGAGAGGCGAATAAACTCTTGACTGAGATGAGTGAAAGAAAAATTCAGCCTGATAATGTCACATGTAACACATTGATTAATGCTTATTGCAAGATAGGAGATATGAAATCTGCATTGAAATTTAAGAACAAGATGTTAGAGGCTGGATTGAAAGCTGACCCATTTACGTATAAAGCATTGATTCATGGGTTCTGCAAGAAAAAAGAGCTGGCAAAAGCCAAGGAGATGTTGTTTTCCATGCTTGATGCTGGTTTTTTGCCCAGTTATTACACATATTCATGGATCGTAGACGGTTACTGCAATAAAGACAATGAAGATGCAATTGTTACACTCCCTGATGAGTTTCTTAGAAGAGGTCTTTGTATTGATGTTTCAATATACAGGGCTTTAATAAGAAGGTTATGTAAGTTAGAAAGTATCCCATGTGCTTTGAAGTTATTTAATCTTATGGAAGGGAGGGGTATATCAGGTGACAGCGTTGTCTACACAAGTCTTGCTTGTTGGAAATTAGGGAATACAAAGTTTGCATCTAATATATTAGAAGAGATGACCAGAAAGAGGTTGATGATAACAAGCAAAATCTATAAATGTTTTGGCAATCCTCTTCGTAGTGAAAATGATGCTTCATGTTCATTCTGGAATCATGTAGTGGAAAGGGGCCTTTTGTCAAGAAATACAATGAATAAAATAAAGCAAATGGAATTATGATGATTAACCATAGTTCACTATAATACTCAACTAGATTTTCAAGCTTTCATGCTGGAAAATTAATTATTGGTCATGATTGCATTTATAGCCTTTCTTCATATGTACTAGAGGAAAGAAGTAATTGGAATTGAATAGAGTTTGACCGTCTATTAACTGAGTCTGGGGAAATATCTTTATAGGCTTATGGATTAAATTTACTATATCATGTTGAGGCATTCCTACTTTTCTCTGTAAATTGGGATGCAAAGCTAGCTGGTTTCTTAACATTCTTATATACTTAAAATAGATCTTGAATATCCAAGTCATTTTTCATGCTTCCTTGTGTTGTGGCCACTGTATACTGCTGCCTGCTCTTTATTATTTTGCGAGTATTTTGTGTTATTCAAGTCCGATATAGCTGTGGCTGCAGTACCATATAGGTGGAAGAGACAATTGCATTACCCTCATCTGTATTACTGCTGAACTATGCAAAGTTAATATTTGTTGATGAATCTCATGGCATTAACTAACCTCATTGCTGGAGTATAAATGGAATAGATCTTGTAAGTTGTTTCCTTATTGGCCATGAATAAAATATGTAGCCAAAACTAGAATTCTTCTGATGCACAATTTGATAGCAGAAAATCATATAAAACTATTTGCTATTTATCCCCCAAAATTGAAAGAAAATCTGTCTTCTGTCAATTTACATTATATCAGTGACCTATTCTGCACCATCTATCCACTCCTTCTTATTCCTAAGCTGAGACAGAGTAGAGTAAAATGTCCTAGACTCTGTGTCTTCAATTTTATTTTAAAACACCTCTAACTGCTATATTTTTGCTCCGGTTCCATCTGGTGAATGGGTTTCTTCTTCCTTGTCCTTCCTTTTGTTATTGGTGAATTGGTCTTCCTCTTCCTTTTCCTTAACTTTTGATTTCATCAAATGTGGCTTGAGCTTGTTTACATCTGACTGTTGAACAGGTTTCAGGAAAAATTCTTGAGCTCCTTCTTCTAAGCATCTGATACAAACAAAAATTGGGCCATGTCAGATCTAAGATTTAGGGCCCGTTTGGATGGGCTTTTTGGATAAAAAAAGCACTTTTTTAATGCAAAAAAAAAAGCCTTTTTAATTAATTTATGTGTTTAGATGATATTTTTTTAAAAAAGTAAAAGTCACAAAAAAAAAAGCTAAGATGCTATTTTTTTTAAAAGCTCCAATTTGAAGCTTAAAAAAAAAGCAATTTTTTTAAAAGCCCATCCAAACGGGCACTTAGTCAGTTATAGCCTCTAAATATGTATTTTTGAAATTCTTAGTTATCATCTAATCGTGATATTAGATTTGGGGTTACAATTTGCAGTTTCCCTCACCTGGTGATCCTTGATGGGACATTCTCTGAGGACATAATTACCACTGGTATGTTTTTGAGAGGTTCAGATTCCTGCAAAAGTAATGATATTCTATTATTATGTAGCCTCAAATAAATATAATAGAACTGCCAAAATTTGGTAGTTCTGCGATTCAGACTAAGTTTTTAGGCTTGGAGAAGAAAACTATCAAAATCTTGTGGAATTGAAATTAGATCATCTTATATATAAAAATAGGGCATAGGTTTTTTCCCACTTTCATTTATGGAAAACATCCCAAAGCTTACCTTGATTTTTCTCAGTAGATCATAGCCTGTCATTCCTGGCATACAGTAATCTGTTATGATCAGGTTCACCTCTAATTCCTTCATGAACAAGTAATAGGAATTAGCCCAAAATCCATAGATCTAACCCAGATTCATCCTCTGAGAATGCTAAACCATATATATGCCTGAAGATGGAAAACCAGTATGAACCTGATGGCTATTAGAATCAACAGAGACTCTGTCTGCTTTTGTCTGTCCATCTTCATTTAAACCAAGAAACTTCAAAGCCTTGTTTCCAGAATCCACTGCTGTAACTGGGATTACAAAAACACATCCCCATGAATCAGATATCAAATTAACTCAGCCATACAAAAACACAAGAACACACACACACAGATATATATGTATATATATAGTACCTTGGAAGGATGAGGTTTTGAGGAGCCTCTCAATCAACATTCTGTCAATGAGACTGTCATCAACAGCCAAAACATGAAACTGGGTCTCTGCAGCCATAGTATGGCCAAAAGCTTGATGAAGATGAAATGGTGCAACTGAGAGAGATGAAGAAGAAGATGAAGATGGTTAGGAATGAGAATGGGACATTTTAAAAGGGGGAGCCCATCATGGTCGAGAAGATACAAAATCGTCCAAGGAAATCTGACAGTTTGGAAAGCAAGATCCGACAGATTTCATCCAGAATCTCCAGGATCTTCTAGTTTGATTCCTAAATTGAAGAAGCAGAGAAGGTGCTGTTTTGCTTGCTTTATTTTTTATATAGAATCATTTCGTTTGACTCTTTTTGTTAATTTATGATTAGAAAGTCACTATTCTCTATGCCTTTTCAAGAGACGTGAAGGTCACTGTTCAATGTTGTCAGCATTCTATGCACGTGCATTTGCTTTGGCAAATTACATCTTGAATTTTTATTCTATTGAAAATATTACATTTTGTGCCCCCAACTTTACAAAAGTCATGCTGGAAGGTACTTGAAATTTATTATAATTAATCTGTAAGAAAGAAACACCATCAAATGTTAGTGATTTATAATAAAATATTTGGCAATTTTAAGTGACTTTGTCCTACGGTAAGTTCATAAAATTTTACTCTATAATATTCCTTCCGGTCCTAATTATTAGACAACATTTGAGAGTTGGTTTTGATTTTAATTATAGGATAATATTTTAATTTTTGTCAATTTCTTCGTAAAATAACTTTATTGATATTTTCTCAATAATAATTAAACACAATAATAATTTAATAATGCATCTATATATTCTATAAAGTAAGTAATATTTGCAATTCATTAATACCACATGCAACTTAATTCTACTTTTTTTTTAATAAAATAAATTTGAGCAATTTTTGTGATATTTTTTCCATACAAGTTTAGTAGTGGTGATTCTGAATTGATATATGAAGTACGTCATATATGTGATATATGAAATTATGAAGTTTAACTTCTATCCTTAATTTCTCCAAAATTAGTTAAATATGTTAAGATTAGAATTTGGAGGTAGTATCTTATCGTTTGGTAGATACCCATCCTCAAAAATAATATAATTTTTAGACCTTTTAGCATAATTTATATTGAATTCATGTCCTAAAATGTGATTTTTCCCCTTTTTCCGTAAATCAAATGGGTGTCCTTTGCGATACGAACACAAAAAGGGGTTTCCATTGACAAATTTGAAGGGCCAATATTTTCACCGACAAAATCTAAATTCAACTAATATTCGTTATAAAATATTTATTGAGTATGAGCATTTATGTATATAATTTTTATTCTTAATTAATAAAATAATTCCATATCAGACGTTATCTGGGACTGGATGGATCATATGAAAGTCAGCACAGTTCTGGCATCAGAATATATTTTCTAACTCTCCATTTGATTTCTTTTTAATTTTCTCGTTTTTTGTAATTATTTAAAAAGGAATGAATTGAGAACATGAGCATGTGAGCAATTGAATAATTGTTGGGATTTCGTTTTCTGAATTTTAGGAGCAAATCATTTGTCAGAATAATCTCTTTTTTGATATCATATCCCTCTTGATATTATAATTATAATAGAATCAATTCCGATGCGTATAGATTAATTTTGCCGAAGGATAAAACACGATTTTTTTTTTAAAAAAATTGCTGATTATAAAATAAATAAATAAATAATATAAATAATTTTCGATATTCACAGATCGTATCATTTGGACAAAATTAAAAAGGGAAAATTATAATAAAGGACCTAAGAAAAATAATATTTATTAAGAAGGACCATAAAAAGTGATAATTATTTTGAAGGACCAAAAACTAAAACATTAAAATAGAAAGATTAAATTGCCCTTAATTAGATTTTCTATATTATCTCTAATTGAATCAGAATCTGATTGTTTTTTTTTTTTTTTTTTTTTTTTTTTTTTTTTTGACATGTAGAATCTGATTGATTGAAAATAATAAATAGAAAGTTTCGGTATGAGTCTTCCTATGCCGCTGATTAATATGACCCTGTTACTCCTGTTTTGCCCTTATAAAATCCGCTTGCTGTTTACTCTTTTGGAATGGGATCCCCTTTTTTTTCAAAATTTTATCATTGAAATGGGTTTTCTTTTGAAAAAAAATGCTAATTATTTTTTTTTACCAGAGAAAAAAAATGATACATTTAAATAATTTTAAAAACAACAGTGTCACAACAAATCTTCCACAAACATGTCATGAATCCTTTAATTTTCACTCAAGAAGTTAAGAACTTGTGAAAAGGTATCGAGAAAGTAAATCTTACAGATAAGAATATTATCATGACTCTTAGAATATTCCAAATTTATATTAAAGTTACATTTTAATATTAAAAATAAAAATAAAAATTTAAATATAATAATTTTGAATTGAAAAATATGATATATTAAAAAAATTAATTTTAAAATAAATGAAATATTAAATAAATTTATATCATTGAGTATTGTGGGAGGTTTCATTCAATATATTGATACAATACTTAATGATATAAATTTATTTAATATTTCAACGGGAGTAACAGGGTCATATTGATCGCGCGGCATAGGAAGACCCATATTGAAACTTTCCATTTATTATTTTCAATCAATCAGATTCTACGTATCAAAAAAAAAAATCAATCAGATTCTGATTTAATTAGAGATAATATAGAAAATCGATTAAAGACAATTTAGTCTTTCTATTTTAATATGTTAATTTTTGGTCCTTCAAAATAATTACCACTTTTTATGGTCCTTCTTAATAAATATTATTTTTCTTAGGTCCTTTATTATAATTTTCCCAATTAAAAATGTCCTGAATCGTGATCTAAAAAAAAAAAAAAAAAAAAAATCAATCACAAGTTTTATTTGAAAAAAAGGAAAGAAAAGAAATTTATTTGATTAGCAAGCAATATTACCCTGAAATATATTTTTCAAGATCTTAAAATAAATTTTCGTGATCATCAAATAATATATTATCAAGTTGCCATATTTATATTATCAAGTATTAACGTTAATATCAATTAAGATCTTTTCATAAAAATAAAAACTAAACTCATTTAATGTTTTTTCAAGACATAATATATTTTTATTTTATTTTATTATCATTAAATGAATTTTTGCCCACATAAATTCTTCTAAAATAAAAATAAATCATATAAATTTTTTTTCGGTTTAACATATATAATAAATTACAAAATACCTTTATTTTTATTAAAATTATATAAATATTTTTAATTAATTTTTGTTGTTATTCTAACCAATTATCATTTTGACAAAATTAAAGAGTGTGTAATTTTTTCATAAATGTGAAAAATGAAAATTTGAGAAAGGCTTTTAATTTAGTGAAATTTAGAATTTTGTATTAGTTTTAAAAATAGAATATGAGAAAGAATGTAGTAGGGAATACAAAAGATTTCATTAGGGGTATTTTAATATGTTTAAGTTTATAATTTTGTATTTGATCATTCTAAATAATTACAATTTTTATGGTCTTCTTAAATAAATATTTTTTGTTCCAAGTCCTTCATTCCAATTTTCCCAAATTTTTTTCCCTTGCTCACTCTTTTTCTGAAGCGGAACTCGGGGCCCTAAAATTTAAAGGGAAAAGAAATATTCTGAAGCGGTTCGAGCTCACTGGACCCTCAATTGTCGACAACATTCCGAAGCAATATCCCGACTCCGATCTCTTCTTGCACAGTCCGCTCGACAAAGATGCTTTCAACTTGTCTCTCTTGAAGAATGCGCCCAGGGTTGCTTCTGTACGCATATTTCAGCATCAGCCCTTGTCGGAGACCGAATCTGAGGCTCGAGTTCTCACCGCGCTTAATTATCCCAACGCCTTACAGGTTCGTTTCAAACGATTCTTCTCTCTCTATCTCTGTCTCTGTTTCTATTTCTGAAATTCTTCACTGCAATCACTCATACATGTTTTGCATCTATTCCGTAATTTCTTAGAAACGGTTCTTGTTTAGTTGTTCCATATAGAATCTGGAAGTCCGAGGCTAGCGGATCTGTCTCAATCGTATTCCCCATCCTACGCAAGTTTTCATTTAATTTCTCATCGCCGAAATCTGAGAATAGTGCTCTGCTTGTTAACCGATTTCTTCAGGTTCTAATGAGAAGAGTATTTAATTTATTCCATCTCATTTCACACCAAATGTGATGTTTGCTGAAGTTCGGCGAAGGATAACTACTTTTATTCTTATACGCTACCACTTTAATTTAAATTTTGTTGAAAAATCAACAAGCAGGCCTCCTCTCTTTATTACTTTCTCCCTTTTGCTTTAATTTTAGTTTTGGATTTTCTTTTTGTTGGGATATTGAGGGCCGGTTTGGTATAAGGACTCAGTAGGAATGAGAAAGGAAAGGAAAATTAGAAAGTTACGCGTATTTTGGACCAAACTTTAGGTTTTGGGTTCACCAATCTTCCCTTACGTTAAGTGTGGGAAGATCAAATCCCTCCAAAATTGGTGGGATTTGAAGCTCCCTTTACTGTTCATTTTTTTTTTTGATAAATTTACGCTTTAAATTTGAACTTAGCTAGAAATTTTTTTACATAAGTTAGAATTTGATAAGAGCATATTTTTAACAATATATTTTAGCAAAAAAATTATTTTTCTTTTTTATTTTGAATTAATTACTTTTGAGGGTAAAATAAACATTTTTTGATTCTTTACTAACTACTACCTCTTTATTTTCTTCCTACCAAACAACTTATCTTCCCTTATCTTTCAAAATCTTTCTTTCTTTCCCTTTTCCTTTTTTTAAGTTCATTTCCTTCATAAAATTTTCTGCATACCAAACGGGCCCTGAAAGTGGCGTGATTGTGGTGGCCACTCGAATGGAATAACAACATGACAACAGCATGACGATTGGGATCAATGTTGTTAAAATTGAGTTTCTACATAGAAACGGAAGTGGGTAGTAGAGGCGTAAATCGAAGAAACGATACGAAACATAAAATTTCTACTATTTAAGATATATCTATATATATATATATATAAACAAAAATCACTACTCAAAATTTAATGAACAACTTCATATCTAAAAGATATAAGTTACATGACTATATAAAACATAAGTCGAAAAATGCAGAGTTTAACAACTCCTACAACCAAGTTCTAAAAACCAAAAGAATAAAATTTAACAATTTCTAAATTATATCAATTAATTCAAATCAAACACACATCAACTTGCATGTTTTGAACGTCTTCTTCTCTTGCTCTTATAACAAGTTTATTTGCAAAACTTAGAATGTCCAAATCATGACCATTCACATGTTTCCTTACTTTAACTTCAATAAAGCTTTTATCATTATGGACATCAACATCTAATCGTTTACATCTTCCCAATCTTCTTCATTTTCAACTATGCAATCATTATCAGATGGAAGATCATCAAAATTATATGTATGAGAGTTTTGAGCTTTCTCTTTCTTGTCCAATCTTAAATTAGCCATAACAAAAACAACTTTATTCATAGTCTTTTGATTTGGGTAGTGAAAATAGGGTTCTTTTTTTTCTTTTTCTTTTTTTAAGGTAAAAACGGTAAAAACTTAAATTTTTATAGTTTTTAAGTTTTTACATGGAGTTTTTACTAGTTTCTATTGATGACAGTTTTGACTTGTGTTTTAACATGTATCACTCCAATAAAAATGTAAAAACTATTTTTACATTTTTACACTAGTTTTTGACAACAATGGTTGGGATTCATTCACCGGTTTTGCTATTAATAATATATGAAATAATTCATGCCTTTGATGGTGATTATTATGGGGAGTCGTATCATTGATAATGATATGAAAACATGTAGAAAAGAGTCTAATGGAGTGATCTTAATTTAATTTTGTAATAGATTTTCTTCAATTTTTTATATATTGGTCTGTATTATATTTTAAGTATTTTTAATTATAATATAACATTTTTTATTTTCACCCCTCATTCAAATTACTGTGTCTGCCACTGATACCAAACAAGCCCTGAAGAAACTTGAGAGTATTTTTGTAAATTTTTGTAATTTACATGTAAATAAGTTTGTTATTTCAATATGTATTTTTTTTGGGTCAAAGGTTATGAAAATTGAAGCATGCTACTTGGGGTATCTCGAACAGGATTGAGATACCGGCGAGCAATAAAAAGAAAATTGAAACATTCTAAAAAAAATATATTATTATTTAATTTAATACTAAATTATCTAGTTCTATTGTTTTTATTTAATCAAAAAATGTTTTGCCTGCAAATTAAACTCACTTTAATCTGATCAATCTTGCGTCTTTATTAATTGCGTGTGTTTTTTTTATAAAACAAATTGCCTGTACATGCTTCCATAATTGTTTATGATGAATTCAAAAGTCAAAAGCAAACTTTTTTTTGGTTATCTTTTGAATATGATGCATCATGAAAGCCAACCACCCTTGCATCACTATAGGCTTCAAAAGTAATAATTTCCCATCATTTTTAATGATTTGAGTTGTTGAAATTTGAGAATTGTATCTGCACAACTTTTGATGTTTTGCTAATTTTATAACATGTAATAATCCCTTCTTTTAGAGTTTAAAGGTTGGTTTAGAATTTAGAGTTTGATTACAAACATCAGCATGAACAATCAGCGCCAATTTTGGCTGCTTTGAGGAGCACATGACATGGTTTGTTTGGTATGAGGGAAATGGAGGGAAGAAATTTGTTTAGTTATACTAAATATAAGAATCATTTAAGTAATTTAGAGTGATTAAAAAATTTAAATAAATTATTTAATTATAATAGATTGAAATACTTATATATATAATTGATTATATCAATTAATAAGTTAGGAAAATTAGTTTGAAGGAAAAAAAAAGGATAAATATATGAGATAAAATGAAAAAATGTCTTATGTGTAGGAAAAAAATTTTACTTATAAATTATTCCCTTTGTTTTTAAAATAAGAGTAAGTTGATTTTTGTTGAAGAGATTAAGAAAATTAAAAAAGTTAGATTAAAATATTTATATTTATCGTTTTTATCTAAACTAATTTTCCTAACTTATAACCTGGTATATAATCCAATAATACATTGTATATGCTATGATTAGTTACTTTATTTTCCTTCCTTAATCTCTCCCAAAAAAGTTAACTAACTTTTATATTATGGATTAAAGATAGTAGCTCTTATATTTAAGATCGAGGTAGTAAGTTATATATTATATATATATATATATAAAAAAAAAATTCTTTGGAGAAGTGAGATTTAAAGCTTTTAATTAATTTTTCTTAATCTTTAATCTTACATCTTATTCAAAAGCCTTAATTAATTCTTTGTAATATTTAATTTTACATATTTTTTATTAAAATTTTGTAATCTACTTCTCTATTTTCTTTAAAGGGAGCTCATTAAAATTTCCCACTATCTTCTCCCTCCCCTAATCCCTCCATGTCAAACAAACCACAAGGCCACTATTCATTGGATAAAAAATTCAGATCTTCATGAACCATCTCACCAACAGCAACTAAGCATAACTTGTGTCAACAAAGCTTTCCTAAGGATTCTCATGCAGCCTGCTCTTCCAAATAGCATTTCTTAGCAAGAAATTCTTGCTTACTGAACATATTTTTGTTGAAGCTTTATTTGAGTTATTCTTTCCTTTATTTTTGGTCATTTTATTATTCCGTATATATGTAGTGTTTGTTTTGGTCCTTGTAACTCGTAAGACATTTTTTTTAGTAATATATTCTTGTCCTTTACAGAAAACAGGCCATGAGGGTGTTGTCTTTGCATGATAATCATTTTTTTTTCGGGTACAAGTGAGGGCTGGAGCCCAATATTAACATAACTAGCTAAATAGAGGATCATATCCTAGACGCTTACCCTTTGTCCTTGGACTCAATTGATAAAGGGGTCGGACACTCTCACCAAAGGGAGGGGGTTCGATCCTGGAGTTGGTCAAGACGCTAGGGGAGGCATTCTAACTCCTAACTGCCTAGATAAACGTCTGAGGGTAATAGATAGTTCGCTTTGAGAGTAATAGATGGCTTGCCCTGTCTAACATCTATATGACTTAGGAGGAAGGGAGATTTCTCCCTATCCTTGGATCACGGTTGAACCCAACTCCTTTCCTAAAATTTTTATACAAAAAAAAAAAAAAAAAAAAAAAAAAAAAAAAAAAAAAAATCCTAGACGCTTGTTGCTGCACAGATTCTGCAAGTTTGCAGGGGCAGTGCTCATTATAGAAGATCCAGATAAGCCCATTTTGGCTAGAGAATCGGCTATCACATTTTTGTCAGCCGTGGATGTATCGAACCTCAACCACCCAGTTAAAAGGCAACATCTCTTTAAATTTTAATCTGAAGAAAGATAAGACTGAACGTTCGTGTCTTTCCTCTATTCAACAAGTCGATCAGAGTCTTAGAGTTAGATTCAATAATAATCTTCTTGAACCTAAAATCCCAAGCCAAGGAAAGACCCTTAAGAAAACCCCATTCCCCTTTAAAAAATCCCAAGCAACATCTGTTAGTTGCTATGTTATAAACTATGGGTTTCTTCCTATGTAAAAGGAAGCATCTCATAAACCTCTGTTTATGATAATCATATCTTGGTTCAGTAAAATGATGCATAGCAAAATGAGACTCCTATCAAGTAAAACAACCAAAAACCCAAATTAATAGTAACACATGATTGCTTCCACCTATATTTAGTGAAAAAAACAAAATAAAACCAACGACAAATAAGGGGAAGCCCACAGACAAGTAGAAAACTAACCAGCAAAGAGCCTCGGGACGTGCCTCTTTCACCAAGGTACATAGTCTACATTTGGATTAGGGATTGAAAACCATCTTCCACCAGGACGGTCAAGGAAGTATCAGATCATTTGTGTCAAGAAGCAATTCATTTCCAACAAGCCCCCATTTCATTGCTGATATGACCCCATTGAACAGGACATTGATGATCTTGCTACCACCATCACGAAGAAAAGAGTTCACTTTCACATTAGGATTTGATCAAGTGGACGTTTCTAACTACAAAGTTGGATGAGAAGTTCATTAGTTGCAGCCCCATCTCCAATGGCCCTGCCAATCACCAACCCGCTGTTTGAGATCAGAGCCGCCTTCAACCTCACTCCCACCGACACTGTTGTCGACGAAGACGAAGCCTCAGCCTCGCTTTGAACTTCCTATCGTTTTCTCTGAAGCCGTCGTCCTAGCTCGAGCCCGCCCGCATATGCCGTTTTGTTTTAAGAAAAATAGTTAACCTATTGGGTTTAAACTTCTCATGCTGTTGCATGAGAAGGAGGAGATTACTACACACATATGAAATGATGGGACTCACTATATATATATAATGAATTATATATATGTGGGTCCTACCATTTCATGTGTGTGTGACATGAGAATACACTTTTCCTACAACATAAGAAGTGTTTTTCCTATTAAATATTACAATAAAATGTTCTAACCTCTTTTCCCTTAATTACATAAACCTCCCATTTATTTTGAAAACGTACACTTAAGTCCAAACCGTTAACTCCGTTAAGAATATTCTAAAAAAATTCCAAAAATATATTTTTTAATTGAAATTTATATAAAAATAAAATTTATTTACTAAATTACCCTTAATGCTAAATCCCAAATTTTTAATCAACAATTTGTAAATAACACAAAATTTAGAAAATTTGAATAATTTTTTTTTTTAATATTTGCCAAAAAAAATATCAAAATTTAAATTACTTAATACAATCTCTCAAACATATATAGTTTTTTTTTTTTATAAATATTTTATAGATTTTTTTTTTTATATATATGTTTTTAGTCATTTAAGAAACTAAAAATGAAACCCCTTATCTTTGGGCTCAACGGCAAAGTCGGATCTCACCAAAGGGAGAGGTTTGATCTTGGAGTTGCTTAAGGCGTTGGGGGAGGTATTCTAGTTCCTTGTCTTTGAGGTTAACGTCACGAGGGTAATAGACGGCTCGCCTTGTTCAACATTGGTATACGTAGGAAGAAAGAGATTTCGCTCTACCTTGGGATCGTGAGTGAACCCAACCTTTTTTCAAAAAAATTTCTATATATAAAAAAAAAAACTAAAAATAAATAAATTTCAATAAATATGGTAAAAAACTAAAATTATAAATTTTATAATCTCAAAATTCATAAATTTTTAACATATTAGAATGTTAAAAAAATCCATTATTACGATAAAACTTTGGTGGTATAATTTTTTTTTTACTCACATACATATATATTTATTTAAATAATTCTGATGTTAAGGAAAGACATTTTGATAAAACAAAAGTTCAAAAATCAAACTTAACGATTAACTAATGGTTTTAGGGTGGATGAAAATAAAATCTTAAAATGTAAGAGGATTTGTGTAATATACATTTTAATTTTAAAGAATGGCTATATAGATTTTTTCAAAGTAAAGAAAGAAATTCGGTGTAATTAAAGTAAAATTTTAGAGGAATAGTTAGAGTATTTTACTCTAAATATTACATTATATTATTTTATTTCATTGACCTGAATGAAACGATATCGGAGATGGCTCGACGGTCTCTCTCTGCTCACTGCTCTACTTCTCATTCTTCACTCCCGAATCAACGATCAATGTCAAGCTTGCATGATGATGAAATCTCCTAAAAAACCTTGGTGACCTTCATTAAACGCAACCATCTCTTTGTGTTTTGCCGATTAGATTGTCTAACGAGTGATTTCCTTGCGTTCTTGGGTTATGTAGAGAGGAAGGCGGGGGGAAGGTGGTGCAGAGGATAAGAGAAGGAGTGGATGCTTGAATTGACGGTGATATTAGAGGAAACAGAGGGGGTGAATTGATGTTATAGCTACAAGGTAAATTTCTTCTCTCATTGTGTCAGGTCTTGGCTCTGTTTAGGGAGCCATATTGTGCCATTTTCTTTGTTGATTTTAGGCTATAATAAGTGCAGCAGATTGAAGGATTAGTGGTAGGAGAGAAGGTTTTAATAATGTAGCTAGTGGACTAAATGTAAACTCATTCTCATTCTTGCATCGTCTGCTCACGTTCCTCAGGGAGGTTTGAGGTCTATTATACTATGTAAATTATGTCTAAAAATCTGCTGCTGACTGATACAATTAGGGGTTTGACTGGGTGGTCAATATTCTAAATTTAAAAGATTGCACCATTTTGATAGATAATTGAGGGACTTGAAAATCTTTTTTTGGTGATTATTTCTTCGTTGTGAATTCTTCTGCGAGTTGGGTTATAAGGATGGAAAATTTGTGATCTCAATTGGAGGAAAAAATGATACCTATATAGCAAGTACCCGTACTCTCTCTTTTGAGAATGAAGTCAGTTAGAGTGGATTGTGGCATTTTGGGATGTAATTTGCTTGTGAATGATGATATTTGGTTTTGAAATTGCTGTAGAAATGAGTTGAAGTATGTTTTTTTTTTTTTTTTTTTTTTTTTAAGAGGTACTATTTGCAGAAAAGTGGACATAGGTATGGCATTTAAATCCTTATAAAATTCTGGTTAGTTTGAGGGTAAAATTGTGGTGTTCAAATGGAGTGTGCATTCGGTTATTTCTGAAACTGAAAGTGCTGCTGAATGTGATCTGGAAATTGTTAAATGTGATGGTTATATACGTATACAGTAGTGAAAGTGCTGCTGAATGAGGTCTAAAAATTTGCAATAAGTGAAATCAGTTGATTGATATAATGCTAAGCTTTCAATTGGCATGTATGAGGCTGAACCAGTAATGCAAATTAGGATTACAATTGAGCTTAACTTTTGAATCTGTTATTGAGTATAATTGGTGCTCTAGACTTTGTTTCTTTCAAGTTACCATATGAAGTATTTGACTAAGTGTGGTATATATTGGCTGTTCAGTTGGTGCAAGTTGTGATAGTATTGAACCTTAACTTTAGAGTAAGCAGTACCCAGCCTCAATCAATAAGTACTTTATGGTGTTTTTTTGTGATTTATATTAACCGTCCTATGGTTGGTTTTAATGACACACAATGGGGTTGGGTAAACATTTATATATGACCCTGCATATTCAAGGAACGTTTGATGATTGTGGAAATATAAGTCTTGGCTGAAATGTTTTACACTCTTCATTTTCCTACTGCCAAATTAATGATCAGATTAAATGGTGTATTTAATTGGTGCTGTTTGTCAGTACATATTAGTGCTTATCATATGGTGAAAATTAATTGCTATAATACCTGTTGCTCACCGTTGGTGTTCCTTGAGAAGCTAATGAATATTACCTCTTTTTGATTGGTATGAGCACAAACATGGATCACAAGAAGGTGGAATAAATAGAATATGTCCACTTGATTTTTCTCTATACTACTACCTGAACAACTTATATTTGACTGACAACATGCACACACAGACTGAAGAGTCTGTATGTAATTTATTGAATGCTTTAATTGTTTTTTAAAGCTTGTTAGATGGAACTTTAAAGTTTCCCTTGGCGCATAGGTTGTCAATTGACAAGCTGTGTTAGTAGTCTCTGCAAGTTCCAATTTGAGTTCTCATCGGGCAGCTACACTGGTTTTTCCTTTATTAAAGTCTGGTTATCCCATGAGCAATTAGCAACCTGAAATTAACAGCTAGTAAGTTTTGGTCCCACAACCTAAAGTTGGATTTCCTTCTTCTTCTTAAGTTTGGGTTTTATTGATTTCTCATTTTGTGCCCTTTGATATCATTTGATTGTACATGGATGATTGACTTAACATAGATTTCTTTCTATTTGTTTAGTTGACCTTGATGATGTCCAGAATTTCCTCTATAGTTAAGGTTTTTTAAATTCTGCAGCTAACAAGGTTTGGTATTTATTCTCTTTCAGCAATGCCAACCATAAATTTTGATTCATTGCTTGTATTCTCTGTCTTTTTCCGTGTGGCTTTAATTCTATACGGAGAATGGCAAGATACTCATTTAGAGGTTCGATACACTGATGTTGACTACCTTGTATTCTCTGATGCTGCATCTTATATGGCTGTGGGTGATTCCCCTTATAAGAGAACCACATATCGCTATTCCCCCTTACTCGCATTTCTTCTTATTCCAAATTCTTTCATCCATCGATCGTGGGGAAAGTTTCTCTTCTCAGCATCAGGTATGAACTCAACGTTTAGTTTCTTCATACAATTATGGTTGATCTATTGAATTGAAGTGGTTATTACCTTCGTGTCTTATATTTTTATTCTGTATTCCTAAGAATGTGTCAAATCCCTGTTTGAAAGTATTGACTTGTGGAGGAATTTATTTGATAATAGATCAATTGGATTTGTAATAACTATCATGCACACATTAGATGCCATTTGCTCATAAGCCCTGTGGTTTTTGCAACTTGTCTGACCTTTTATGGTTGGAAGGTTTACCTATGGCACAAAGTGAAATTGTAATCGTGAGACTAGTAATATTCAGTAACTGCCATTTTTGCAGATTTTATCCTGTACCTCTGCATCAAGTCCTAACCCCTATGTTTTTGTTGAGAAGGCCTGGCTGACGGTTTTTTTAATTGTTGGTTCATTACACCTAAGAACATCTTATTATGTTCAAAATTCAGATATACTTGTGGGATACTTCATACATTATATTTTGAAGAAGCGTAAGGTGCCTGAAAATCTAAGCAACTACTGTGTCATGATATGGCTCTTCAATCCATTTACCTTCACCATTGGGACACGTGGCAACTGTGAGCCCATTGTTTGTGCTTTGGTCTTGTGGATCATTATCTGTCTTATGAATGGTATGTTTTTACCTTCTATTAGCTTAAATTGATACTGTTGTGATATTAGATTCATGGGTATAGCTGATCAATCTTTTAATTTGTTATTGTCTATTCGGTTTAATAAGAGTTTATTAATTGTTGCTAACCATTATTTGGTTATATATATTTTTTCTAATATATTAGTGAGGGAAATTAGTTGAGTATTATGGTGGAAACCTGTAGTTCACTATCAAAACCTGTATTTGTGAGGATTATGCTGCATCTTATAAGAAGTCAAAAAGAATCTATGTGATAAATGCTGGTTTCATGTGTGTGAATGTCTGTGGGATTTTCTGTGTGTAGTTGGGGTAGTTTTGGGATTAGGTATGTGCTCTGTAATTTCTGTCATTGTAGTGGCATTGTGGTGTTAGTTGACTTTCAGGCAACAAACTTGGGCTCCATTTGGAAGCATGGTATAGGCATGTAAGTTTGTTCCATGTGGAACCAAATTTTGAGTAGACATTATCGGAGGCCTTCACTCCAATATTCATGCATGACGAGACTATCAAATTCTGGAATGAATATTGTTTGATAACTATTTGCTGTCTACCCTTGACAAATATCATCATCTCAAACATGGAAAGAAATTTTGAAACAAGTTGAATAGGCAATGTATTGATTTTGAAATATAAATTTTTTTTAACCGATTTCCCCATTTTTGGCTAGACAACAGGAGACAAAAATTATAACCTTTTCATTCCTTTCTAATAATCTGACCCCCTGTTCTCTTTTTCACCCCTCCTATGATGCATGGAAAAAAGTTCAGAAAGGTGTGGTATATAAATTAAAACATTGGTTGACCCAGGGAATAAACTTATAGACCGCCTTTCCCTTGGCTTTTGAATCATTTTCTTTCTTGCTATATATAGTTGAAAAGAAAGTTCAGATATATTGATTAATATGTTTATTGTTGGTTGATGCATCATGCACCAGATAAATCCCTGTTATAATTTGTTGATGGTGTAAAATTTAATCTTTGCATTCCTCTTTATGCTTTTCATTTTCGCTATTATTTCTAATGATGCCTTTTTTTTTGCTGTTTTCCGGCCTTGGTTTGCAGGTAATGTGGTACAGTCAGCATTCTGGTACGGACTAGTAGTCCATTTCAGGATTTACCCTATTATATATTCCATTCCTATATTGCTGGTTCTTGATCCGAGCTGCTTCCAATCTGGTCAGAAACCTGTCTTAAGGATCTGGAGTGCTGTTGAAGGAGATAAACCTAAGGATGGGGATAAATGTTGTTCTTTATATAATCTATTAAAAAGCATATTTACAAGGGATAGACTAACGTTTGGACTAATATCTGGAGGGGTTTTTCTCCTTTGTACTGGTCTGTTCTACCATTTATATGGGTGGCAATTCCTACATGAGGCACTGCTGTACCATCTTACTCGTACAGATCCAAGGCACAACTTCTCCATCTATTTCTATCACATATATCTTAACTACGGCAATAACACTTCAATGGTGGAGAGGCTGATCTCCTTTTTGCCACAATTTGTGGTGCAGCTAGTTCTTATATTCAGCCTCGCACAGGACTTGCCGTTTTGCCTTTTTGTGCAGACTGTGGCATTTGTAGCATTCAATAAGGTTTGTTCATTTATAACCTATAGGAAAATGAAATCCTGATTCAAATAGTTCTCCACAGTTATTTTTCACTTAAGTTAATAGAAATTCAGTGAAATTGAACGTAGTTGTTCCAAGCACAACTTCTATGTTGAATCCCTTTCTGGCTTGCATAACGATCATGCTTCTGGATTGTGGTCCTTTAAATTTCCCAAGGGTACTGCATTGTCATTTTTAGAGAAACAGATACTCCAAAGAAGTCTCTTGATTTGTTCTGTTATTATGTGGATCCGACAGGCATTTATTTTAACTGTTTGATTTCTATTTGGTTCCCACAAGATGCATATTATTTTACTTGACAAATGATCATATCTTAACAAGAGTAAAATTTCGAGGGACAAAAAGCATAATCTATCATAGAGGTTGCATTCTCCACAACTTCACTTGTTGATACATTTCTCTGAATTTTTCTCCTTAGGAAATACAGAGGATCCAAGTTTCAAGCTTCCATATATTTGAGTCATTCAATATACCCATCTGATTTCTTCACACTAATGCATAATTTTTGTTGCAGGTGATTACTGCACAGTACTTTGTTTGGTTCTTTTGCCTGTTGCCTCTAATACTTCCATGGAGTAAGATGAAACTCAAATGGCAGGGCTTATCATGCATTCTTTTGTGGATTGGAGGTCAGACCCATTGGTTATTGTGGGCTTACCTAGTTGAGTTCAAGGGTAAAAATGTCTTCTTACAACTTTGGGCAGCATGCTTGCTGTTTCTGGCAGCCAACGTTTTTGTTCTCGTCATGACTATTCGCCACCATAGATATGCTTCAATTTTCAGAAGTGTTGAGCATGCAAATTCTAAGAACATGGCTAAGCTTAAGTAAGTGAGCCACTGTGGAATAGAGTTCATCCTAGTTAGTCGTCATCATCTGCTACGATATGTGTGCTTCAGTTTTGGAAGATTTAACATATTGACAACTCTACAAATTATTTTGGGGCCCCATAATCCCCTTGATTTTTGAAGCTTAATGCCCTTTATTTTGTTTTGTTTTTTTTTTATATGCACTTGTATCCTTCTATCATAGACAATTATGTTTAAGATACTGTTAGATACTAAATGTAGATACTTTTGTCAGTAGAGATTCAAATTTTGATTCATCATGTTGTGAGGTACTGACCTCTTATGCGATGCATTTTTATGTTATTTGAATGTTGTTGATCGATATAATCTTAAGAATTTTCATAGTTCTGTACCCTCAGTTTTTTTGGCATCTGATCTGACTGTGTTGGCATCCTTCTCAACTTGAATCTAAAAAATCAGGAGCACATTAAGAATGTGCTTATCACCAATATTATTGTTAGATTGATTTTATACGGCTTAAATTTAATTAAATCTGTATATTTTAAATAAATTTTATTTTAATATATGTAAAATTTAAAATAAATATAATTTTATAACTATCACTTAAAATAAATTTATCATTTGTATAAAAAAATTATCATTTATAAAAGGGAAAAAATATTTCACGGTGATGGACACATTTTGAAAAAATATTTTAAAGTGTTAAATGCACCATAAAGTACTTCAAAAAAGGTTGTTGGATACATATCGACTTTTTAAAAGATAAAAACTTTAAAACTTTAAATTTGGACTGTTCAGATTGAATTTTAAAGCTTCTCTTACATATAAAAGATGAATTTTCAGTTCTTCAATAAAGCGAGTCTCGGTGTTCACGGTTTAGATCTCATTATGTAATAGGTTGCTTGTCACTGTGATTACTACTGTAAAACCTAAAAAAGTCCTTCAAATAACACCTTATCCCCTTCATGCCTTGTTTCAGATGAGCTTAACTCCAACCCCAGCAATATCAATGTTAAGATCAGGCTGAGACCGTATCCCATCACAGTAACTGCAATTATGAGTTAGAGTATAGGTAATGGCAATTCGATTCCTATCAACCACCATCTATGGTGGCCCCATGCAAAATGAGTCAGAGCATGAGAATCCTCCTCTCTATGTCTCTAACCTTTTTTAATAGTTGATTGGTAAAAAATTTTTTTTTTTTTTTTTTTGATCAAAAAAAAAAGTTTTGGAGGGTTAACCCTTTTAAAAACATCAAACGGTTTAGATCTCATTATGTAATAGGTTGCTTGTCACTGTGATTACTACTGTAAAACCTAAAAAAAGTCCTTCAAATAACACCTTATCCCCTTCATGACTTACGAGATGAGCTTAACTCCAACCCCAGCAATATCAATGTTAAGATCAGGCTGAGACCGTAGGGATCAAACCAATTATGAGTTAGAGTATAGGTAATGGCAATTCGATTCCTATCAACCACCATCTATGGTGGCCCATGCAAAATGAGTCAGAGCATGAGAATCCTCCTCTCTATGTCTCTAACTTAATACTGCATAATCAAGACAGTTGGTCTGCCCCCTTATGGAATCATCAGGTTTTATTTTCATTATATAACCACCAAGTGGCTTGCAGCATTATTTCCATTCCCCTCTCCTTCTCTGATCAGGAAGACCAATCAATTTGGTCTCAGAACAAGGTACCTATACAGCTAAGGATGAGTTTAATCTCTGCCTGAGGCAAATTGGATCAAGGCCGAAGGATAGATTTTGGAAATTTCTATGGTCAATTAGTCTACCAGCTAAATCTCTTATCCTACGGAAGCTATTACGAAGGTATCACACGAATGTGAATGGTTTATCTCCATTTGGATGCTCCCAAGAAGAAACACTGTTCCATCTCTTTTGTGAATGTGCTTTCTCTAAGGCTGTCTGGTCTCTTTATTTATCAATCAAATCTGACTCTTAGGATCCATCGGCATTTCAAGATTGGATTAAGAGTACTGTTCTTCAACTCTACAGAGAGAGGCACTTTAAACTCATTCTCATAAATCACAAGAGTGCCAAGATTGACCCTCGATCAAAAGCTATCTGGATCACTGTAGCTTGGCATTTCAACAACCTCTTCAAAAGGTAGTTAACTCAAACTACTTGTGTATGAATATTATATTATAATTCTTTTTTTATTTTCTCCTTGTTCCTCTCCTAAATTTTCTCCATAGGTTACTCCTTAATTTGTTTAGTTTTATCTCTCTATTTTGTATATAAGTAGGTATTAAATTACAACATTTTCTATGAAATGGGAATACAATTCTTCTCTCATAAATTCCATGGTTGGATCATGAATTTGGATACCAAGGGTAATCCTTGCAACATATTATGATAGAAGTCACTTTTTTTAAATATGGAGTGACTTTTTTTAGCTTCAGGAGAAAAATGTTGGGAATATGTGATCCAATAAATAATGTATTATTAAATATATATTTATATGCATTCTAATTTATCCATTAGAATATATTTAATTAATTACTTTAGAGTTTTTTATTTTTTTAATAATAATTTAATTTTTTAATCAAATTTAAATTTTTATCTTCAATTATCACAATATATACAACTAATATTTATGTTTGTAGTATTTAATAATATTTATGTCATGTTCATTCATTTTTCATCTCAAATAATTTTTTAAATGCTATTCCAAACAAGAGCCATTTGAAAAAAAGTCACTTCGCCACTATTATCACAAACACAAATTACATTTATATTCTAACTTTTATTCTATCTTCCATTTATAAGAGGCCGTCTAAAGAAAAGTTATTTCTGTCACCGTTATTCAAACGAGCACCAAGAAACCCCCAATTTCCAGTAATATTATTGATGAAATTTTTGTGTGGCTAATTTCTATGGTAAATTCCGACGAAAATTTTGTCTCTAAATTTCTTGTCACGAAATTTTTCGTCGCTAATCGAACTTCGTGGCTAACTTGTCTAATTTTATATTTATTTTAAATTGTAATCCTATAACAATTTGTATGATAACATAATTAATAATATAATGATTTGAATATATATTTTCAATTTGACATTTATTAACACAAAAAATTGAATTTATAAAAACGTATTAAACGGTTCATTGAAATCAGTTTTTCTTGATGACAACTAAACAATACTCCTCCGTCCTTATATATAAAAGATATATATATATATATATATATTTTTAATGGGCTTGTTTCTAAATGAAGATCTCTTTTGAATTTGTCTCAATAATAAATGCATTTTTTCTACTTTTTCCTTCAATTAATTATTACCTATGGGATTAAGATTTCTCTAGTGACTGGAGATAAGACTCTCTCCAGTAAGCCTTAAACTACACCGTTTCACACTAAACAAAATTAAAAACATCTAATTTGCTTACTGAATAGAGAGAACATAGCAAAGCTCCGCTACACTTTGAGAGCAGATCACTGATCAATCTTAATCTTCTAGCTTCTTACTTCTCACCCTTGCTTTATAGTTGATTGCGGCATGTGCTTCCAATTTCCATAGACTCGTTCAAGCCTAAAACTAAAATATAAATGAACAACACAGACGACTCTTTCAAACTCCAAACAAATTATAAATTACCTCCTTTGAAGTTCAAAACGGAAATTTCTGAGTCTTTGATCTAGACTCATCTCTACCCTAAAAATTGCGGCTTTTTTATGTTCAACAAATCTCACCTCATTTGTTCATATACTTCATACACATACAGCGTCGTACGTACAAACACATCCATCTATATAAATTCATCAACCCCATTCTTCCTCTTCATCATCATTCCTTTCTTTCTTCCTCATCGATCTCTTGGCACGATTTACATATAGTACTCTGATCATAAACTCAGGCCCGCTTTCGAAAACCTTAGACAAATGGGTTACCGATGACAAAAGAGCCGGAGAATGAAGGATGGCTTCCAATTGTTGGGGTTTAGGGTTACTTGGAAGCAAATTAGATATTTTTTTAGTGAAACGGTGTAGTTTGGGGCTTACTGGAGAGAGTCTTATCTCCAGTCGCTGGAGAAATCTTAATCCCTTATACTATATACATTCTTTTTTTATCATTTTCTCATTATTACTCTATCTCTCACCCATTTATAAATATGGGCATTTTTGAAATAAATAAATAAATTTCCTACATATTTATTACATTTAACCGTTTTTAATTTTTTTAAAATCTCATGATTCAGTTGAAATGATCTTATATATAGGTACGGAAGGATTACTTGCTTTGGTCCATAATATAGGGTGCTTATAGAAGAATAATTTTGTTTAAAATATAGGTTACTTATAAGATAATTGATACTTATTTTTCAGTTTTGTCCCTATAATTAAGGCTCATTTCTAATTTTGCCCAATCATTAAATTTTCAAACATATTTTCTAATAATGATAAAACTGGGAAAAAAACAATTAATGACATATTTCAGTTAAAACTCAGTTTGAAGTGGTAGCTTATTTGAATCCCAAAATTCCTAACTGACTTTATGAGTTCCTTTACTAATTGAATATAATTATATATTTTTAGCAGATGGAGCTGAAATCTTAAGAATCTACGATCCAAGTTCATTTGATTTTTAATAATGAATAATTAGATACATTTTTAATAGTTAATTTTTAATACTTTTTTTTTTTTTTTTTTTTTTTGCCAATTCCATGATTTCTAAGTACTATAAGGTTTAAAATTTAAAGTTATTGTATTTGTAATAAGTTTCATATTAAAAAAATATCTATAAAAATATGAATTTTGATGCAAATTGTAATACCTAATTTTCCCCATTCTCATAAACATTGTATTTTGGATAAATAATTAGAAAAATATAAAGGTGAATATGTGTCTCAAAGAAATATAATCTATTGATTATATTTCTATCCAAATTTCACTTTGGAATTAATTAACCAATGGCTAATTATGAGACTACATTTAGGGGATATTAAATGTGATATAAATAGCACCAAAAAAATAGAAATTTTAAATGCTCATGAGACAAGAAAAGGGAATAGGTAAACACTTAGTTTAATTGTTATCTATTAACAATTATCTTTTGGAAAATAAGCTTGCACTAATTGAGATTAGTGGCATAATTCTTCAATTTGATTATAGGAAAATTAAAAGCATCAAAAGGGATTGAATGAAATAAAAAATTTAAGGGCCTAAAAAGATGAAATTAAGTTTGTCTAATAAAGCACTAATTACCATGGTTAGCTAACAAATCAATTATATAATGACACATATAATTATTAGGCATATAAACACTTGATTAGGGAGTCAATTAAGTTTCATAAACCTACCCCAAAAGTCAACAATGGCAACTAAGCACATGGGACCATCCAACCATGAGATTTTGACACATGTATTACATTCCAATGTCCCAATTAATTACCGAATTAAGCCTAAATCCTCATACAATTAAGTTAGCCAATGGGAGACTAGAAGCCATAAGATGAGGAAACTTGTAAAGGCATCCAAGGGTGTAAGAACCGGCTGAACCCAAGAGGGGGGGTGAATTGGATGAAGTATAAAAATTTAGGAACTTTGAAAATCTTTTTACAACTCAGTAAAACCAGTTTGTATGACAATAAAGAGTTATAAAGCAATAGATAGTCATTCAAACATATATGCTGGAAACATAAGAGATAATGGAAGAGAATATGACTACTGAGATTTATCCTGGTTCAGTCTAATCTTTGACCTACGTCCAGTCCTCAAGCTCCACTTGAGATTTTCAATCCACTATCTTCTTTTAACTTGATTACGCGTTCTGTACTTGAAGTAATCCTCTCATTAGGATTCACTCCCTCTTACAAACTATAATCAATACATCCACTTGATTACACACTCTGTACTCGAAGTAATTCTCTCACTAGAACTTACTCCCCTTACAAGCTGTAATCAATACAATGAGTTTCACACTCAAGATCACCCAATCTTGAGTAACTCTCAGATAGAAGGATAGGATGATTACAATAAATCTTCTCTCTTAGAAGTGAACGAATAAACACTGAAGAACAATACAAATCACTTCACTATCTATGATAAGCTATCTAAACATGAAAAACAGAGAGTAAATGATGTGAAGATCAGAGTATTAGCATGTTGAAGATGTAAACTTGTGTCTCTGTGTTTTTCTGTTTGAATCTGTCCTCTTTTATAGGTAGAAATCAATTTATGACCGTTGTAATCTTCATTATAACCGTTGCCTTCATTAGACAAGGTTCTGGTTAAGCTTTTGGTCTTCTTCTCTCTCTAATCTCCACTTAATCCAGTATGCGAAGTTCAAAGTTGACTTCCGCAAATTAATCCGTTGGAGTAATAGCTGGATGTAGAAAAAATCTTTAATCCTTTGTTAGACGTGCAAACGGATTACCCAAAAGTATGCAACTTTCTGGGTTTTGCATTTAATGTGCTGACGTCACTTTTTGCTTTTGCTTTAAACCTTCAATAACATTCTCTAAAACATCTGAAACTCACTAACAAAGTGGTTAAACATAGCTAGGAATATGAGAGAATGATAATGGGAAGTATTAAGATCAAACAAGAAGGTTTTACAAATTTGTCAAATTTGAATTTCAGATCCAGCGATGAAAACTCGAGTTTTGGACTTTGGCATGTAAAATCGATTTAAGTCCAAAACATCAAAACTGGAGGTTTTCTTCCAAAACTGGAGGTTTTCAAATCATTAAAAACCGTAATGCTCTCGAGTTGGCCAAAACTGGAGGTTTTCTTCCAAAAATGGAGGTTTTCAAATCATTAAAATCATCAATGCTCTCGGGTTGGCCAAAACTGGAGGTTTTCTTCCAAAAAAGCGGTTTTAAAAATGTTGAAAATTATCAAACTCTCGACTTGGTCAAAACTCGAGTTTTCAAACCAAAACTCGAGTTTTCATTTAAATGTGAAAACTTGAAGAATTTGCGCCAAGTCAAAACTGGAGGTTTTCCTGGAAACTGGCAGTTTTCAAAATCTGAGAAAACATGAATGCTCTCTGCCAGGCCAAAACTCGAGTTTTGAAATCAAAACTCAAGTTTTCATTTTATCATGAAAACTTAGAGAAAAAAGCGTGTAAAAACCAAAACTGGAGGTTTTCTCTAAAACCGCGGTTTTGAAAACCGGTTAAAACATGAATCTCTCAATTCAAAACTTGAGTTTTCAATTCAAAACTCGAGTTTTCAATCAAAACTCGAGTTTTCACCAATCTTATGAAAACTCGAAAACCTGAAAACCGGCGGTTTTGAATAAAACGGAGGTTTTCAAAAGTTCAAAACTTTGGAGACTCTCGTATGACCAAAACGTTTCTAATTGAAAACTCGAGTTTTCCTAAAATATGGAAAACTTGGAAAATTCTTGGCCAATCTCAAATTCAAGTTTACGTGTCCAAGCTCGAGGTAAGAATCCAATGCAAGAAGAATCAGCTCCAAACTCATTGTATTATGTCCGTTATGATCCAATGAATGAAGGCTGTTCTTGACCAGCGTTTTTGCAATATCCTGAACGACTATCCTTTCAAAGGAACTGGTCTGAACTCCATTTTGGTCAATTCAAATCTTGATGGAAATCCTTTTTAGTCTACTTTCATATGCCACTGATTTCAACTCAATCCTAGTTGTAGTTTGTGAGTTGCACTCAAAACATCGAAGCTTGGTTTGCTGTGTGGTGCTGATTTCACTGTCAATTTCAATAATTCATAGATACTTTATCTGAACTCCTTTGGGCTTGAATTTTATATCAAAATGACGCATTGGGAGTCTAGTTTTATATGCCACTGGTTTCACCTCAATCGGATCTCTAGTTTGAGAGATATCATCGAATTACCCGACCTCACCCAAGCTGAACGTGAAAACAGAGTAGAACAGAGGATTGCGATCAGTGCTGAAAACTCAAGTTTTCACTTGGAAACTCGAGTTTTCTTAGTCCAGAGGCGCCAGAGATGCTGAAGACACTCAAAACTCGATTTTTTTAAGTCCTTAACTCGAGTTTGCTCGTCGTGAACATTATATTTTCTTGTTTTAACTCCAAATTGAACAATTCAAACTTCCATTTGATCGTGGAGACTTCTAGAACTTGAATAATGATATCTTCATTCCATTCAACAAGTTCTTCCTTCTTCAATCTCCCATCTTGTCATTCATCATAATCAAACTCTTTCTTTCTTCTCTTCTCTTGACCATTCTTTGTCATTCAACTTGGACTCATCATTCTTAGCAAGTTGTACCTTCTTCAATATCTCCTCTTCTTCTTGATTAATCTCTATAATTCAACTTGAACTAATCTACATTTAAATATAGTAGTTAGTTAATGTAGGAGATAAATGTAGTATGCAATCTTTTTGCTCTTAAAATGGCATCTATATAAGACATCATCAAAACTAATTATATCCAACAAAGGGTTGAAAAAGAGTCCATAAAAATGTCCAAGAGTGAATGGAGAGGATGTGATTTCATAAAGTGTATTTTGATCCAATGGTGAGGGTGAAAGATGAGGAAATTGATCACATTCAAAAGGATTCACATAAGCTTGGAAAATTTTCCTATAAATAGAGGCTTAACCCCTCTTCATTCTTCACACCAAATCAGCAAAACACATCTGAATTAGAGAGTGTGAATGGCGAAATACAAAGGAGGAAGAAGGAGTTCAAGAACATAAGGTAAGTTCTTGGTCTTATAGTTTTGGGTTTTTAGTAGAATTGTAGTTTAATCTATATAATTATAAAGTATTTTTTTTCTTCATTTTTTAAGGTCTCCATTTCTTTTAAAACACAGAATGGAATGGAAACATGTTAGAGAATAATTTTTAGAATCAATAGATCATTATGATGAAAGTTTGGAAAACTGTCAGTTTTAAATTCTAGGTGGTAGCGAATATTGTGAGCATTATCTTATGTATCAAATGATCTTTAAGAATCATGAAATTTTGTATGAATAAAGTATACATTCAATGATTTCTATTTATATAAAATGTGTAACGTTTTGAGCTCTGTATAAGGAGTTATGAATTTTTGAAGTTAGGCCTTGTTTCTAGAGTTAAAATCTGAACATTGTTTGAAAACATAAAACATGGAAATGATTCGTGATATTATGGCTTCTAGAAATATTTTTCCTTAAAAATAGACATGTCAAGGGTCATGTTTAGTTTTGAAGCACTCAAATTGGATTTTTTTAGAATTAATTATGATTTTTCAAAGTTGCTGAAAAATTTGCCGGAAAATCCAGAATTATGTTTTTAAGAAAAAGCAAGGGAAAATGGGAATAATTAATCCTCTATGGGTAAAAAGGTAAAAATGAGTGAAAATAGACCTTTAGGTATTATGATATTTATTTTAATATCATATAAGATATAGAAAAGGAAATAATTTGATGATAGCGTTATAGGATACCCGAGAAGTCCGGGGTTGGACACTACTAGAAAAAAACTAAACAGCGACGGAATTTTGAAATTTTTTCCGTCGCAAATTCACTAATTTGCGACGGAATACTATTCCGTGGAAAATTTCCAATTTGCGACGGATATAGCAATTTGTGACGGATAATATTCCGTCGCAAAATTCCAATTTCCGACAAAGTATTCCGTCGCAAATTTGAAATTTGCGACGGAATTTTGTATCCATCGCAAATTGCGACGGAATTTCGTTTTCCGTCGCAATTGTGGACATTTTTCGGAAATTCCTTCGCAAATACGTTTTTGCGACGGAATACCCTTTTTTGCGACGGATTTTTTCCGTCGCAAAAACGATTTTTTTGTAGTGGGATTCAAAGGTCGGACGTATTTACGGTGAAAGGTACATTCGCGTACTGTAACTTTAAACTCTCTAATGCATTTTATGTATTATATGATTGTTTGATTCATTATTGATTGAAGTCATGGGCAAGACTGGGTTTTGACCCATGCATTGTAACTAAGACTGGGTCTTAGGTCACATGTGTGTTTACATTCAATATAGGTGTGGATTATTGTTGTATATGATAATGTTGCATGCTTGTTTTCCTAGCGTTGAGGATACGTGTCTGGGACACGTAGGGCTGGTGAGTGCATTCGCCATTGATATACATTTGTTGTGTGCTATATATTGAGGTTGCTGAATGTAGATGTGAATATCTATCATATACTGTTTATATTTTGCATATGAGGTTAACTGTTATCTGAGATTTAATTCAATTAAATCTCAGACTTGACTAAATGTTCAGGAAAGGGGGCCTGGATCTGAGAAGGCGACGTGGATGGAGCCGTGAAGAGACATCGATCGAAAGAAGGATCTGAAGAAGTTTAATAGGGCTTAGTTTCTAGCAAGAATCCGATAAAGTTAGTTCATACTATTGGTGTTTAACTAAGAAAGAGTTGGCCTATGTGGTTACAATAATTAGTCATCATGAAAGATGGGGAGACTCCTACTAGACTAATACCGGCCTGACTAATATGTTTGATTGACTATGTTGGGTTCCAAGTCATAAATCTAGATAGACCAAGATTTTTATGTCTGTATAAATGTATCATACGAATATTCCTCCAGGATTTTCAATGTAACCGTATATGTTGGGCATCAGCATATGTCTAGGCATATGTTATCAGTTATACATTGACCAAACATTAATGCATGTTTTCTGTTCGCTTTACTCTAACCTATAGCACCGCCAACTCCGTTGATATTCCTAATACTGCGTGTCAACAGACACAATAAGTATGGAATTTGGGAAGTTACACAAATAGTCATATAAATATATAAAAATTATTATTCTATAATTATTGGTAAACTTATAATATATTATAGGTGAATTTTTCAATGATATGTTATGTATAAAATAAAAATTAAATAAATAATATAGGCTAAAATATATATTTAGTCCTCTAAGTTTACATCAAATTTTCTTTTAGTTCTTTATGTTTGAAAAGTGCATTTTTAGTCCTTAAACCTTAATAAAGTTAACATTTCTAAATTGCTGATAAAACAAATTTCAGATGGTGAGTCAACATTTAAATGAAGGCATATTAATCTGTAAATTGAAACATGTAAGTTAAAACAATTTAAAATAAAAGCTAATTAAAATATGTAGCACCAATTGCCATTAAATAACACTTCCGCTGATCAATCCTCTCCCCTTCTCCCATATACTTTCGGAGAATCTGCACACCCAACCTTAACATCAGTAGTGGGGATTCGATTGGTGAGGCCTGTTTGAATTGACGTTGGAAAATTATGTTTATGTAAGTCGAGATAAAACTTCTCTCACAAACTTACCTTGTATCTTGTAAATCACGTAGAAAAAGCAGCTTCTACCGATTAAAAAATTTAAAAGATTTACCCAAAAATCTGGATTCCCTGCTTGATATATCGTTCATCGTATCCAATTCGAAAGCATTTTGATTACCACAAATGTGCCATCCAGAAGCTGACCCTATATTCTTTCATATCAGCATTCAAGTTTTAAAATCGAAATTTGCAGGGCTCTTTCAATGCCCCAGTAATAAAAAAGAAAGAGTATAATTAACCTTTGTACACACCGCCAAAATTGCCTTCTCCAATCTTGTTTGAGGAATTGAAATTCCTAGTCGTAGATTTTAATTATCTATCCTCCTCCTTTTGTAAATATTTTTTCAATCCGTTGAGTGAATCTATTTTTGATCCAATTGCGTCAATCTTTTTAATGGCAAATGGTTTTACATATTTTAATTAAATTTTATTTTATATTGTTTTAATTTACTTATTTCAGATTAAAAATTAATATGTCTTCATTAAAATGCTCAATTATATCTTAAAATTGCTTTGTCAACATTTTTTATTAGTAATATTAACGGTGTTCAAGTTTAAGGACTAAAAATACACTTCTCAAACATAAAGGACTAAAAGGAAACTTGATGTAAACTTAAAAGAGTAAACGTATACTTTAGTCTATAATATAACCGCTACGCACACACACACACATATTATTAGTTATTAATTAAAAATAAAAATCAAATTTAAAAATTGGGTAAAACCAAATTTATAATAAAATTCATTTTAGATTAATTTTTTTAATTTGAAATTAATTTATATTAAAAATTATAAAATAAATGATAATATAAATATATGAAATTTTTTAAAGGGTTCCATTAAAATTAAAATTATCATTTAATTTGATTTTAGTTTTTAATAAAGTTATACACATTTAAATCGCTAAAGTATACATTTGGTCCTTTATGTTTGCTTGGTATCATTTTAGCCCCTTAAGTTTGTAAAGTGCATGTTTGATCCCTTAATGTTAACACCGTTAGTTTGACTTAACGGAAAATACTGACTCAACAGTTTTAAGCAATAGTCAGTGCAATTAAATGTTGGTATTTTGATAAATTAATATTTTAAATCCTATTAATTGAAAAAAAAATCTTTACTGATTGTTTTGTGGTTTTTCACAATTTGTGAAGATTAAATATATTCTTTTTTGTCGAAGAAAATTAAATATTTTTCAATTAATAGGATTTAAAATATTAATTTATTAAAATATTAACATATAAGCATGTTTAGTCAGCATTTAATTGCACAATCATCGCTTAAAATTGTTGAGTCGGTATTTTCCATTAAGTCAGACTAACGGTGTTAGCATTAAAGGGCCAAACGTGCACTTTACAAACTTAAGGGACTAAAATGATACCAGAGACAAATATAAAAGACCAAATGTATACTTTAGCCCATTTAAATTATACACACACACCATTAACTTTCACCAACGGAAAATGACAACTCAACATGCTGTTTAAATTTTAATTATTTAATATAATAATTTTTATATTGAAAAACTAAAATAAAGACAAAAAGACTGTGTTAATAGACTTAATAGTTAGCTATTACGTAGCTCACGTGTTTACTGTTAGTTAGTATTAGTGTGACGTGGCACACAAGTTGATATGTGGTGCATGTGTTCTGTTAGAATCCTTCTAGTCTGTTCTACGTGTAATACATTTTTTAGATCTGCTATATAATGCAGACTATCTCTCCATTATCAATAGATTGATTCTACTATTCTAAATCATATCTCATATTCAGATATATTGTCATGGTATCAGAGTCATAGAAACACCGGTGAAGCTTTGTTTTTTGGTGTAAAACCAGAAAACGAAACCTCAAGGCATTGGTGGTGATCAGTCTCCTCTCTTATGGATTGACAAATCACCAGAAACAATGTCTACAACTGCTTTTCTGGTGTCCGGCGATTCAAACCTGTCCAGTCGCAGTTTCACTAATAAGAAAATTACTGTGAAACTTGATGACTTGAATTATCTCATCTAGAAGCAGCAGGTGTATTTTATGGCAAAACAACACCGGTTGTTTTCTTACCTTGATGGATCAGTTCGTGTTCCTGCTCGAAGAGTTTGAAGTGTTGAGTCAGGTCTCGAAGTTGATAATCCAGACTTTGATGTGTATGAGCAACTCGATTAAGCTCTTGCATCGTGGCTTCTTGCGTCAGTCACGCCTTCTGTACTTCCTGATCTAGTTGGATTAGAAATGTCATCTCAGATTTGGCAAAAACTGAATCGTTTATATTCTGATAAATCTGACTCGAAGATTCTCCACTATAAGAATCTCTTAACTAATCAGCGAAAGGGTGAATTGAGTATGCGTGATTACCTTGCTAATTTGAAGTCTATCTGTGATCATCTTGCATTATTAGGAGAACTAGTACCATATGCAACTCAAATATCTCACATGCTAAATGGCCTCACTATGGAGTATGAATTAGTGATAGCTATTATCAATGCTACTAAGAAGAAATTTGATTTAGACACTGTTACCACTATGCTGCTGGATTTTGAAGCACGTCAGAAATCCTTTCTTGCAAATTCCTTGGCTCTAGCTCATTACACAAATACATAGCCTCAGTATCCAAAATATACACCAGATGATCACTTAGCATACACTGCTCAAGCTTATAATAATCCTCCAATGTCTGGATCAATGGGAAGAGGAGGTTTTCATAGTCAAAACTATCGTCCTCAGTATTTCAACTTCAGAGGAAGAGGTAGAGGCCATGGTTTCACACCTTAGAATAGGCCATCATGTCAGATCTGTCACAAGCTAGGCCATTTGGCCGACGTGTGTTACTTCAGGAATGAGTCCACTGCGCCTAATAAACCTCCAGCTCAAGTTCACTACACGAATTCAAGCCTTGCTGCTCATATTCCATCATGTGATCCTGAAAGCTATGGTTACTGGCCTTCTCAATACAATGAAGTTCCAGTGCCTACAACTCATCCTGTAGCTCCTAGCTATCACACTTCAGATTATCAGACTGTTCATCCAGCTACTCATGGTCATCCGAATGCTACACAAGTTCCTACTGTTTCTACTGAGTCAGCTGATAAACCTTCATCGGTCGGTAAGTCAATTGTTGCATCTGATTCTACTGCTATACCTCATGCTTTTGTAGCCTCCCCTAACATAATTGCTGATGAGGCCTGGTATCTTGACTCTGGAGCCACTCACCATATCACCAATTCAATCACTTCGCTCAAGTTTGCAACACCACCGACAGGTATAAGTAAGGTCATAGTTGGTGGAGGTACTAGCTTACCTGTCTCACACATTGGTCACACTTATTTAACAAGCTCTCTTTCAACATCTAAGTTGCATTTACATAAAGTTCTTTGTGTACCAACAATGCAAAAGAACCTAGTCTCTATTGCTCAAGTAACTAAAGAAAATGGTGTGTCAATTGAGTTTTTTCCTCACACATGTGTCATTAAGGACTTGCAGACAAGGACACCTCTCTTGACTGGGACTGAATCAGGAGGCATGTACTGCATAAATGGCACCACTAAGCCATCCTTGCTGAGAAACCGAGAACCTAAATATCAGCATCCACATGAGTCTCATTCTTTGTATTTACACTGCTGCGGTGACAACTTTGAATTGTGGCATAGAAGACTTGGGCATCCACATAAAGTCACTGTTAAACATGTACTCAAGACCCTCAATCTTGCTGTAACTAGATCTACTACAGATTTTTGTTGCACTGCTTGTAAAATGGGGAAGAGTCATAAACTTCCTTTTGTACCTTCTTCTACTATATACAATAAGCCACTTCAATTAGTGTTCATGGATTTATGGGGTCCTGCTCCATTTGCCTCAAATGGTTTTGCCTATTATATTGCATTTGTGGATGTATATAGCCGGTTTTCATGGATTTATCTCTTAACAAAAAAATCAGATGCTCTTGCTAAGTTCAAAGAGTTCAAAGCCTTAGTTGAAAATCGATTTTCAACTTACATACAACAAGTGCAGAGTGACAATGGGGGAGAGTTTTTGACTTTCACCCCTTTCCTTGCTCAATGTGGTATTCAACATCGATTCACATGTCCCTATACTTCTGAGAAAAATGGAATAGTTGAGAGAAAACATAGGTCTATCGTTGAGATTGGGTTGACTTTGCTTGCCACTTCTTCTCTTCCATTGTATTATTGGGGCGACGCCTTTATGTCTGCAGTTTTTCTCCTGAATTGATTACCCACAACTGCATTACAAGGCCTCACACCTTATGAGAAACTATTTCAGACTCCACTAGATTATTCATTGATGAGGGTGTTTGGATGTGAATGCTTTCCTCTCCTACGCCCTTACAACAAACACAAGATTGAGTTCAGGTCTGCATCTTGCTTGTTTCTAGGCTACAGCTCTTCTCATAAAGGGTACAAGTGTCTTCATAGAGCAACCGGTCGGTATATATCACAAGACATGTCCAATTCCATGAGTCTATCTTCCCTGCTAGTGCTCAATTTAATATCAAGCATTCTCTAAATCAGACCTCATCCACTCCTAGCTTTAAGCCACCTATTCCTACTTCACTCTCAAATAACCGTGACCCTACTTCTGGTGTATCAGAACCAACACCATCAATCACATCCTCCATTTTATCTTCTTCACCTACACAACCCTCTTTCTCACCTGCTCATCTATCACCTTCCCCAGAGTCTGATTCTACCTCACTCAGACCTTGTCCTACTTCTACTACTACTCATCGCATGACTACTCGGAGCAAGGCTGGAATTTTTAAACCAAAAATCTTCACGGTTTCTGAAGATGCTGTTGTTCCTAAGGCAATTGCAGAGGCTCTAGCTGATCCTAACTGGCATCAGGTAGTTCAAGAAGAGTTTGATGCTCTGGAATCATTTCAAACTTGGGATCTTGTGCCTTATCCTTCTGACAGGAAGGTTATTGGCTGCAGGTGGTTATGCAAATTGAAAACTCACGCCGATGGCTCAATTGCACGCTATAAAGGCAGGTTGGTGGCTAAAGGATATTCTTAGGAAGCAGGGGCTGATTATCGAGACACCTTCAGTCCTATTGTCAAAGCACCTACAATCTGTGCTTTGCTTACACTCGCTGTTACCAATTCATGGAAGCTGCATCAAATAGATTTCAACAACGCTTTTCTGAATGGTGACTTGACAGAGGAGGTTTTCATGGATCAGCCACCAGGATTTGTCAAATTTGGTTCAGATGGCAAGCCACTGGTGTGTAAACTCAAAAGAGCACTCTATGGGTTAAAGCAGGCACCAAGAGCTTGGTTTATGAAGTTGAGTAATTATCTAAAAACTCTGGGGTTCATTGCTGCAAAATCCGACTCCTGCCTGTTTGTTAACAAGGATAGGGATCATGTCACTTATCTGCTTATTTATGTGGATGACTTAGTAATCATTGGTTCTAATGAGGCTATCATTCAGTCTATAATTGCTCAGATGAGATCAGCCTTCTCCTTAAAGGATATCGGTGATCTATCTTATTTCCTAGGCATTGAGTTTCAACATTCATCACAGGGAATTCACCTCACACAGAAGAAATATATCCATCAACTTCTCTCCAAAACACACATGATTGGTGCTCATGCGTTTGGTTCTCTTATTGCTATCAACGTTCAGTTATTTGCTAATGATAGTATGCTATGCCCTGATCCTCAGTTATATAGAAGTATCATGGGCTCGCTTCAGTATCTGTGCTATACATGGGCTGATATTGCGTTCACTGTTAATAAATTGAGTCAATTCCTACAGGAACCGACTATCAAATAGTGGAATTGTGTTAAAAGACTCCTTCGGTACTTGAATGGCACGAGTACTCATGGTCTACTGATTAAACCAGCTCAGCAATTCTGTATTCAGGCTTATGCTGATTCTGATTGGGTTGGAATCACTTCAAAGAAAAACAAAGGAGATGATGATGTTCCTATGCTACCAGAGAACAAAAGGTCAACAAGTGGTTACAACATTTATCTTGGTGCAAATCCAATACTCTGGGTGTCTCGGAAACATCAAGTGGTGTCTCGATCAGCAACTGAGGCAGAATACCCTAGTGTAGCTGACACAATCACTGAGTTGATGTGGGTCTTATCCCTCTTAAAAGAAATGCACATAGATGTAGTTAAAACTGCATGCATCTAGTGTGACAATACAGGTACGGTGGCCCTAGCATCTAATCCTGTTCTACACTCAAAAACTAAACATGTGGAATTAGACGTCCACTTCATTCGAGAAAAAGTCGTAGCTGGGATTGTCACTGTTGGGTATGTTCAATCCTCTTATGAGGTTGCAGATATTTTCACAAAAGCAAAGTGTTTGGCATGTTTGCTTATTGTTGTGACAAGTTAAACATTGTCTCTCAAGATGAGGTTCACAATGGTCAGTCAAAATAAATTCAAGGTCAGAAGAAGATGAAGCTGGTCTTCAATAGGAAGAAGAATGTTAACAGACTTAATAGTTAGCTGATATACGTAGCTCATGTGTTTACTGCTAGTTAGTATTAGTGTGACGTGGCACACAAGTTGATATGTGATCCATGTGATCTGTTAGAATCCTTCTAGTCTATTCTACTTGTAATACGCTTTTCTGATCTGCTATATAATGCAGATTATCACTTCATCAATAGATTGGTTCTACTATTCTGAATCACTTCTCATACTTAGATATACTGTCAGACTGTCGTCTCTCACCATTGAGGGAGGATGAGGAAAGAAAGGATGAGGTGTTGAGTTAATGGTGATAATTTTTGAAAATCAAGCCCTAGGATCGCTGGAGCAAAGTAGCGATGATTTTTTTATAGAGAAACAAGCCAAGGTGAAAAACCAACGGGGGTTGGCACAAGTAGTAAGCGGCTTCTGTCGCTTAAGCAAGGTCTCGGGTTTGATCCTTGTAAATGTAAAAAACCTCCGCTGGGAGACTCTCCTACTATAGCTAGGTGCACGATGTGAGTTGGATCCGGATTAGTCAGGCCGAAGCTCTAATGAACCGGGTGAGCAACCAAAAAGAAAAAAAAAGCCAAGGTGATAACTTTTGGTGGTTATTATCCTTATCCCATTTAGGTTGAGGCAAGAGTATAGTCCGTTGATGATAATGTTCAGCCAAAAATTCACCTCCAACTCTTAATAATCCAGTACTAGACAAGCCTTGGATTTTTATACAGATCCAATTTTCACACGGCAATTGACAATTGGAAGGCATTCCTTGCCGTAAGATTTGTTGTTTTAGCCTTATGAAGACATCTAAAACAAGGGTTTTCCTTCCTTTGTTCACACCAACACCCAAATTCAATTTAAAAATGGGATCTTGGCTTAAATTGCTTAGTCAGCAGTTACATCGATCAGCATTGTATCAGTGGGGAGATGCAATTGTCAAACAAGGGAGGGAGGAGATAAGGAGAAGGCGCATCTTTTTGCCTCTATTTTAATTTTTATAAAATTAATTATATTAAATAATTAAATTTAAACATGCTTTAATTGTTGAGTCATCATTTTCCATTAGTGAGAGTTAACAAGTATTAGAATAAAAATGACTAAACTCATACTTTATAAACGTAAAGGACTAAATTGAAACCTAAAGTTAACTTAAAGGACTAAAATAATAATTTGTCCTATATATATTGTGTTTAGAGCATGCAGGTTTTTAATATCCCGATTTCCGCTTTACCAAAAACCCTGTATTTTGTGAATACTCAGTAAAATACAGAAGTGAATATCTATATTAGGATTAATAGGCTATTGATTATTTTTCAATTCAAATTTTCACTTCGAAACTAATTGACAATTGTTGAATATGTGACCACATTAATTGGATAAAAATGTGACATAAAAATCACATAAAATAATGGCTACTTCCAATCTAAAGGAGTCAAGTAAGGGAATAGAGCGCATAGGATTTAATAACTCTTGTGCCAAGTTAACATATGTCAAGCAAGGGATTAATATCTAACTCATTGATATCCAAATTGCACATGTGTTTTCAAGCTAGGAAATACAATCAAAACCTCCTTGAGGGGCCAATATTGTTGGCCAAACAAGGGCCAAAGAAGTTCAAATGAAGCTCGAAGAATAATACACGTGTGCACTTTGACAAGTCAACAAACCAACCATACATTGACACTTGTCATGAATGGACACCTAAGCCCTTGTTTGTGACATCAAATGACTTCATAAATTTTCCCAATAAGTTATGAATTGCGGCTAGCAAGGTGGAGTAAGGGAGAAGCTAAAATTTAAGATAAAATCACATGGATATTAAAAACTTCCAGAATTTTCTTAAACAATGGAAGGACTAAGACCATAGGGAGATGACACATGGCAAAGCAAATCCAAAATCCCTAAACAAGTCATAAATTTCGCCTAAGTGAAGAGGAGGAGAGAACAATGAGAAAACTGGGGGGGGGGGGGGGGAGAAAAAGAGATATTTTTTTGGGGGGCAATTTGGTCTTTTGACATGTGTGGTCCTCTTGTGGCTTGTCTTCCAATTATAAAACACCTAGACATCCTTCTTGCATGTCACCCTAAATCAAACACCCATTGTGACTTGGAGAGTGAGGTAGGGCTGAAAAGAGAAGCGGAAGGAAAGAGGCAAAAACTTAAGAACACAAGATAAGTTATTCTTGTTATTTGATAGTTTATCTTCTTATACTCTTCCCTTAACTTCTAACCTTGGTAAAAACACTTTCTCATTGTGATTCTAGCAAAGAGGTCGAAATTTTGGAGGAAAGAGAAGAGAGAAAAGTTGCCACAAAACACAAATTAAGATCTTGAAAGTTGGTAAAGATCCTTACTTTTCTTTGTGATATTTTATGTTGGCAGCTTAAAGTGGTTTTAATCATGTTGTCTTGGAATATGGAGGCATAGGACCCTAAGGAAACATGTTGACCAAGATCCTAAAAACAAGATCCAACATTATGAAGTCTAAGGTGCTAAGTATTAAAACAAACCTATGGCGAAAATCATGATTTTATGTGAAGTTGGTCAAAAGGGTGATTTTCCTTGTTTTTGCCAATGTTTTGGACTAAGAAAGAAAAGTATAAAGCAAAACGATTTTCATGATTTTAAGGTCAACAAAGGGTTTAAAATGAAAAATCCAGTGGAAACTTAGTGGAAAATGATTTTTGGAAACAAAAGATCAAAGTTGTACAAGTTGAGAAATCTGCAGATTTGTGTTTTTCTGGAGGCAGTCGACTTGTGAACAGTTTTTGACTGATTAAATGATATTTAAAAATCATGAGATTTTCCAAAAATAAAGTAGACACACATATATTTATTTGGATATATAATATGTAATTTTTGGAGTTCTGTGCAAGGAGAAAATAATTTTTGAAGATGGACCATGTCTCTGGAAGCTCGATTTGAACAGTGATGAAAAATAAATAAACTAGGAATGACTCAAATTTTTCAAGCTTCTGGAAATATTTTTTTTTCTTCATAAAAATAGACATTTCAAGGGTCATGTAGGTTTTAAAAGCACATCATTTTGATTTATGTGCATTTAATTATGATTTTTCAAAGTTACTGAAAAATTCTTGCAGAAAAGTGAGAAATATGAAATGAAGGAAAATAAAGTTAAAAGTTGGATCACTTGTCCACTAAGGATAAAAAGGTAAAAAGTGGTGAAAATAACCCTTTGAATATTATTATAAGTAATATGGTATTTATTACAGTATTGTATAAAATATGGAAAGATTAATAATGCGATCATAATATTATAGGATTTCAGAGAAGTCTAGGATTGTTTTTCAAAGGACAAGCATTTTACTAATTACACGAAGAAAGGTACGATAACGTACAATAACTTTAATTTCTTATGTCTTGTGTGCCTATATATACTTGTTTGAATCATGATTGTGGACTTGTGACCAAGACTGAGTCTTAGGTCATGCGTTTATTTACATTTAGCTGCTGTAGATTTATTACAACATTGTTATAATATGCATGCTTGTTTTTCCTCACGCTGAGGACTTGTATCTGCGGACATGCGTAATTAAGACTTGAAGCTAAGGTCTTTTCACAGTTAACTTTACATTTGATGTGTGCTATGTATACTGTTGCTGTGCGTTTGCTGAATGCTGTATTATTTTTTAAAATTGTGAATTTCTATCATATATTGTTTATACTTGCATATGAGGTTAACTTTTACTTTGAGATTCAATTTTATTGAAAATTGAATCTCAGACTTAACTAAGCCTTCAGGATCTGGATCTAGAGGAAAAGGTAAACAGCATGAGTGAAGCCGTAAGGAGACATGGAAGGAACAAAATATTTTGTTGGATTGTATAATACTAATTAATAACTATTTAGCTAAATAAAATTTTGGATGACTGTACCGTTATTATCCTAGAAAGGATTAACCTCGGGTAGTTTTCAAATTATAATAATGTATTATCAATTACTCATTCGCTCAAACCATTTCAAATTCTCTGTCGTTCCGTAAATCTGGTGATCGATAAACCTAATTATTACATGCTAATTGACATAATAAGTAGTACATATAGATTTAGGGGTGTTACAAGGTTTACTGATGTTCAACTGGCAAAGGCTTTTGAGCCAAGGAGAAGTCACATTTTCAGGTTTATTGGTGGCGACATGTGGCAGGTTAGGTGGTGACACCACATGGCAGATGGCAGCCAAGGGGCATGACACATGTTGGCAGTTGGTGGTGATGTGGTGGCCAGCAGAGGTGACATGTGACCTCTTTCAAGAGATTCCATACGTGGCATTTTGAACTTTTAAAAAGAATTGATTTAGCTACGGAATCCTTCCATAGATAATTAGGGTGTGCATGGTAACACTTCCGGAATTAGTTTTTTTTTTTTTTATTTTAAAAAAAAAATCTGTTCCTAGGAATAAAAAATTGATAGAAATAATGTTTGGTAAATTCGGTTTTTTTTTTTTTGGGTTCCCGGGATGAACTGGTTTATTTTTTGTGCTGGAGAATAAAAAAGAAGAAGCAAAAAGTTTCTGCTTTTCTATTCCAAGGCACAAAATAAGAATCATTTTTCTCTCAACAACCTATCTTTCTTTGTTTATATCTCGAGCAAACAAAATCCTAGCAAAGACCTTCCCTCTTCCTGATTCTCTCGAAATTTCAACCCAACGCTTTGATCCAAGCTTCGTTGTAGATCCAATAGTCTATGAGTTTTGGTTTATTTTTCCCCTTTCCTTGTTTTGCTTTCGACTTTGCGCCTTAATTATGGGAAAATGACGAAGTTACAAAAACACACAAAATTGTAAATGGGCAAAATCAAACACAGACTATTGGATCTAAAGGGAATAGAACAACCTTTACTTTCAGCAAGAAAGCATGAAAGAGCATTAAAGATGAATTTACAAAACAAACAGGGCTTGATTACACACTTCATCAATTGAAAAACAAGATGAATAAACTTAGAAAAATATTGCAAACCAATTAGTTAGAGACAATCAGTTGCCCCCAATATGATGTTGACAGATTATAAGAGACATATTTGAAATACATTGGAGACTTGTCATATTTTTTGTTCAATATACAACATCTATTATTTTTGCTTTAAATTCTGTTATGTAATTCTGATTCTCGGAATGAAAAAAAAAAAGTGTTAACAAACATAATTCTGATTCTCGGAGGAAAAATAAAATGAGTTAACAAACGTAATTCTGATTTTCAGAACTTTTTCAAGACACAGAATTAAAAAAAACTGTTTCATCTCGTAAAGCTTGATCTTTGGGCAATAGAATGGTTGCTATGCACACCCTTAATGACAAAGTTCCATCATTTATTCTGTCACTAATTAGTGACTGAACCAAAATTCCATCACGAATTCAATTTGCAATATAAGAATTAGTGATGGAACGAGTTCTATTTATAATTCAGTCTACACTTTCGTTGGTTATTATGAATTTTGTGGCTAATTCAATAGTTTTAGTAATATATGGAGACAATGCAGTTGAGGTATTACATCAAGCACTATCACAATGAAAGAATTTGAATTTCTGATAGAAAAAATAATTACTTTGCGACAAAATGAAAAATAATTCAAATTAAGAAGAGCTTAAAAAGGAGTCACTTAGTTGAGCGCGTAAATTTTTTAAATTATTTGTATGATGAGTAAAATTTTGTTTGAGTTAATTAATAACATGTATGTGTTTCTTAATTATTTGTTGTACTGGGATAACTTGTTAGTTGTAATTATTTTGGATCTTACTTTTGCTTTGTTGCTGGTTTATGTGAATGTGACTATTTTAAATGTAAGGTTGCCAGAAAAGCAGCCCTCTATTTTTTTAAAAAAATTTATTAGCCAACAATAGTTGACAGTTATAACATATAACTGTTAAATATTACCAGATAATTTGACAGTAACAACCGTCAACAATGTTAACTATATTTGACGGTTATATTGAAAAACCGTCTGATATTGACATCAAAATAAGTCATATGGCCTTATTAAAGTTTCAACACACATGACATTTTTTTTGGTCAAAATTGTCAAATATATGCAAAAATAACTGTCAAATATTAACAATCGTTAGTAGCAAATATATATATAATATTATATATATATATATATATATATATATATATAAAAGGGGAAAACTATTATTCAGGTACATATAATTACCTTCACTTTTTAATTCAATACCTGTGTGCTTTTCTCTATTAAATCTTTTAGTTTTATACTATCAACACAATTAACTGCTATACAGCTATACAGGAGCTACTAGTGCTAACATAGCAAAATTACATGTGCTAACAATACTAGAAGAATAAAATTAAAAGTTTTTATATGGGAAAAAAAACACACGGTACCAAATTAAAAATTAAAGGAAACTACAGGTAATTCAAGAATGGTTTTTCCTACAAAACTTGTTCATAATATTTTTGTAATAAAATATTGTACAGGATCTGTGTCTATTAATAACCAACCGAGATTATGTTACCGGAAGAGACTAATCCCTTACAATATGTAGCAAACTAAGGTTCGAATCCATGTTAGAAGAGGTATCCATATTTAGTGTGCAACAATATCTCAATTAGAATTGCCTCCATTAAGAGGATCCTTGTGCCTTAAAAAAAAAAAAAAATAAAATTGAAAAATAAATCAAATAAAAATAGGTAGGATATAACGATAATACTTTTTCTATATCACACATATATACATATCTTTTATAGCCAATAGCACGACAAAAGATATATATTGAGGGAAAAGTGTATTCCTCCCCAGTTACTACCTCCATTGTTATTTCAACTTTCAATGGCTTATATTCAATATTTTATAATAACATTATAATATTAGGGGTTTAATGAGAATTAACTACACACACATATTAATAAAAATATACATACAAATAAATTTAACACTAAAATGTGTCTAAAATGGGTTTTTCCCAATATTAAATATAAAAATACATAAAATAAATTTTTTTTTTGGGGGGGGGGGGGGGGGACCCTTTAGTTTTTACTACTACTCTAGTTTAATTTATAACTATTTTGAGTAACTTTTAAAGTAATAAATGAAAGTGTTACAATTTTTCCCTCATTAAAAGGTAAAAAGAGAAGAAAGAGGTGAAAAATACTCATTTATAAAAAATGGCAAAATTGGAAGAAAAAATATCCATTTATTTCATGTTTATTGAGTTAACTAATTTTCTTTGAATAGACAAGAATTAACTAATTTTGACTTATATATAAAAAATGGCACTCATGATGAATTGTAGTCATTTAGTTCAGATTGACTACAATACATCATGAGTGCATGTATTCTTGATTGAACTAGGACAGATGGTTATTGTACGTCTGTCCTAATTTAGTTTAAGTTAGCGTTCATTACAATGCGTGCGTGCCCGCACTCAATTGCATAATTTTACCCACATTCATTAAGTCAAATACTCACATCAGTGTCACTGTGATGAACACGGAACCTAAATTAGGAAATACGTAGTAACATTAATCACCTTTTTTCCGGTGCATGCAAACAACATATGAATACTATGCATAAAATGGGGCGCCACCTAGATTCAACTCCGGAAGATATGTGTGTTCATATGTGTGTGTTTTCATACTATTCATTTCATTCATAGTTTCATAGCTTTTGTGTCATTGTGATGAACACGGAACCTAAATTAGGAAATAATTAACATTAATCACCTGTCCCGTGCTTGCATGTAACACATTGATCATATTGCATAATATGGGGTGACAACTAGATTCAACTCTGGAAAATATTCCCCAGTCCTAAGTATAAGATAGGGTTGACTTTTTTTGGGTCTTAAATATAAGAAAAAAACACTTTTTTAGTTAACTTTTTTTTTGAGAAATTAAAGAAATTAAATAAAGTTACTTAATTATATATATTGTGTATCCTTAAATTATATACTCCCTCAGGTCCTAATTATAAGAGCTAGTTGATTTTTTTTGGAGAAATTAAGAAATCTAATTAAATTACTTTAAAATATTTTTATTTTTTCTTCAAACTTATTAGTTTGACTAATACACTAATACTATAAAATCTAAGAATATTTAACATATGAAATGATTAAGTAACTTATTTAGCTTCCTTAATCCCTCCAAAAAAAGTCAACTAACTCTTATAATTAGGACCAGAGGTAGTATAAGTTTATTAGTCAGACTAATTAGTTTAGAGAAAAAAATATAAATATAAATTCTCTAAAATAATTTAATTAGCTTCTTTAATCTTTTCAAAAAAGTTAATTTTATCTTATATTTAGGAAACAAATAAAGTTTGTCTGTATATATATGTGCGTGTGTTTTAATACTACTCATTTCATTCATAGTTTCATATCCTTTGTTTTGATTTGATCTGTCCCAACTTAGGAGTTTGAACTTGAATTGTCATCTATCCATGGCTTCCGGTTGCCACGTAGCCAACATCTCAAGCGTGAAATCCTTGTCGGAATCAAATGCCGCCGCTCTCATCCCTTCCAACTACCACACTCTCACTGATTCCGATGGTCATGATAATGTGGCACATGAGCTGGCTGCTCTCATCCCCGTCATTGACTTCTCCCTCCTCACCTCCGCCGATCCTCAAATCCACGCCGCCGCAGTTCGCCAACTCGGCCAAGCTTGCCAAGATTGGGGCTTCTTCATAGTAAATTCTCATCCTTCTTCCTTACTATGTCCCTACATCATGAAAACATATATAGTACTCTCCCTCCGATCTTAAATATGAGATAAAATTGATTTTTTCGGAGATATTAAGGAAACTTATTAAATTACTTTAAAGTATTTTTATTTTTATTTTTCTCCAAGCTAATTAATTTAACTAATAAACTGATATATAATTTAAAAATACTCAAACATATTATATGACTAAATAACTCATATAGCTTCCTTAATCTCCTAAAAAAAAGTCAATTATGCCTCATATTTAGACTGGAGGGAATATCTTACTGTGCTTCATTTATACATTTGACCCAAAGGCTATTCTTTGATTGTAAAGATGCAATTATTTTTATTTTTTTAATCTGGGTGTGTGATTTTTCAGGTTACAAATCATGGGGTTTCAGAGAATTTAATGAAAGATATTATGAAAAAGTGCTTAGAGTTTCATAATTTACCTCTGGAGGAAAAGAAGGAATTTTTTAGTGTTCACAACCCTCTCCCAGCCATAAAGTACACCACAAGTGCCCCTCCTCGAAGTATAGGAGAGAATGACCTTTATTGGATAGATTATCTCTCATTTTACAATTATCACAACCAATGCAATTTTCCCAATAAACCACCTGGTGTAAGGTACGTGTGTTCAACACTCATCATCAACACCCTCTCCCATTTTCTTTAGGGAGAATGACTTTTAGGTCACAACTAAAAGAAATAATATTAAAAAAATCTTCATTGACAAATGAATATGAAAGATTAATTAATAAGTGAATCAATTACTATTAACAACTTATAAGACTTGTCAATGCATTATTTCTCTTAGTTGGGACCTAAAAGTCATTCTTTATTTTATCTTATTTTTTTTTTTTTTTTCAAAATAGTCTTTTGCTTTTCAATTTGGAGTGTCGGTTGCCCCTTCTCTACCGTCCCTTCTACTGTGCCTTAGTTTTTCCCAACTTCCCAAATGCTTCTTTTTGTATTAGATTCTACATGAAATGAGTGACATTTTGATATCTTATAGACAAAAAATAGTACAGGTTTTTAAGTTTCTTTTAAAGTTTTTCAAATATTGCAGTTTTAAATTAAAAAATATTTTTCCCTTAGAAATATAGTATAAATGCACTATTTATTACTCATTTTATGTAGAATCTAATAATGAAAAAAAGCACCAGTTAAGGAAAATTAAGAGGCATTAGAGCGGGCAGCAGAGATGGGGCAACTGATACCTCAAATCCTTTGTTTGTTTTTACAGCGAGACGGCTATGGAGTATAGCAAGGAAATGAGAGGTGTGGCAAGGACTCTACTTGAAGGAATATCAGAGAGTTTAGGATTGAAACCTGATGACATTATTGAGCACTCTGGTTTTGATTATGGGTACCAGAAAATGCAATTCAACCTTTACCCTCCATGTCCTCAACCTGACCTTGTTCAGGGATTACCTCCTCATTGTGACAATGGCTTCTTGAATATCCTCATTCAAAATGGAATCAGTGGCCTTCAAGTCAAGCATGATGGCAAATGGGTTAATGTTAATCCTCTTCCTAATTCCTTAGTTGTCAACACTGGCGATGAACTTGAGGTCATTTTCTTCACTTTCACTTTTACGATTTTCCTCACTCCTATTTATAAGATCCTAGTTTTTTAATTGGTTTGCTCATTTTAATAAGATCCAGCTTTGGGTGATCATCACCAAACCTCATCAAATCTACACCATCCAGATAAGACCTAAACCATCCAGATAAGACCTAAATGGTCCAGATTTAACATTTTTGAATTGATGATTTTTAAATAATTTTTTGAAAAAAAATGATATTCAAAGATGTTCTCTTCATTTTAAATTTCATATTAATTAAAATAATTTGACAAAAAAAATTAAATAAGGATCATTCAAATCAAATCTGAATATGAAATTTAATTGCTTTGAACATTAAATGCATTTTATACCACCCAAAGTTTTTTCGATCCAATTTGGCGTAGTCATAACATTAAATACATTTTCACCGATTTTACCCTTACATATATTCTCTTTCATACTTTTTTCTCACTGCTACTTTTTACCAATTTATTAAACCATATAATTCAGTTAAAAAGATCTTATAAAAAGGACTGGAGAAAATGCTACTACTTTGCTGTTTTGTGTTGTCAATGGTTATATACAAATTCTCTTGAGGTTTAATTTTCAAGTTGTGTGTTTTTGTGATGAATATATATAGGTTTTGAGCAATGGGAAGTATAAGAGTATTTGGCACCGAGCAGTTGTGAATGAGAAAGAGACTAGACTTAGCGTTTTAGCAGTGCATGGACCAGAAGTGGATAAAGAAATAGGACCTGCACCTGGGCTCTTGGAGAAGGAGAAGCCATTGTTCAAGAGATATAAATACGGGGATTTTGTTCCATTTCAACTAAAGGTGATGAGTCCTGAGATGCCCAGACCCTTGGACGCTCTTCGAATTACTAATTAATTAAATGCTCCCGATTAAACTTTTTTATATATGTGTGTGTGACCATAAATGTTATGTCACCTAGACTGTTTTATGGAATGATAGAATAAATTGTTTAGATTTCTGCTGCTGTCTGTCTGGTTTTGAGGGACAAGTTTTTTTTTTTTTTTTTTTTTTTTTTTTTTTTTTTGGGGTGATTTGGATCTAGAATATCCAGATTTAATCTGAAGGAATAAATTTCTTTTTACATTTAAATCTATTATTTCAATGAAATTATTAAGCGAGATCTTAATCAATAATTTATATAAAGATTTGGTCGTTGATAGAGTATAACATTATGTGATCCATATAGCAGACTCTACATAATGGGATAAGTTGTTGTAGTATTGCTATTTTTTTTCATGAAAAAATAATGGGTAGAAAATTTAAAATAAAGATAAGCTTTAACTGTATGTTTTTTAAGAAAATATTTTTATTTAAAAATTTGGTTGAAAATTTTAAAACTAGATAATTAGAATTGTGTTTCTAGATGGTGCAAATATCACCACAACGATGACCACCATGGTGCTCATTATTTCAAAGAGCATCGAAACTAGTTCCGCTTTGATTGCGCAATCACACAAATGATCATATCTGGAACCAGTTTCAATGCTCACGCAATGGTGAGGATTGTGGGCTCTTCAGATTCGGATTCTCTCAAAATCGCTTCTTTCAGTATCCCTTAGTATCTTTTCATTTGAGCTGTCTGAAAATTGATTTAAGGGTCCAGAATCATTAATGTCAAAAAACTGCATACGGTAAAAACTACCGCATGCGGTAAATATAAAAATTTTAAAAGTCCATTTCTGAATGTTGGATTCATTTTTGGACGGCCCAGATCAAAAGATACTGAGGGATGAGGAGGGAAGGATTCTGAGATAATCTGCTTCCGAGCTCTTCATCATTGTAGACTGTTTATAGGTATGGAAATATGTCAGGCCAAGCTAAACAGGTATGAGCTTGTAATGGGGGCACAAGGCCTGAGTCTGAATTCAAGCTTTTTTTAGGCTCAGACCTGAGCCCTTCTAAGGCTTGATTGAGTTTGAAGCATTTTTAAAGGCTTACTTACAATGTAAACATTTAAAAATGCCTTTTATTGCAGCGTAAGAGGCCATAAATAGGTTTTGTACACTTTGAGCTTATCAAAAACTATATAAATATAACTTGAAGTTACAATATAAGAATTAAAAACAATAAATATTATGTTATTTATATGATATAAATATAATTATATCTATTTAATGTGTAAAAGGCAGACTGCAGGCTTACAAGCCTAGCCTATTTGCACATTTAGGTCTTTATATAGGCCTTGGACTTTTTAATAAACAGGCCAGGTCGGGCTATAGACAACCTAATAAGGCCCTAATCCCCTAATTGTTTAGATCTAATTTAGACGATTTAGATTGTTTTTTTTTTTTTTTACTTTTTTTTTTTTTTTTAACTTACACAAAATCTAATATGAAGATAATTTTTAAACCGTCATTTTTCAAAAACAAAATTATTTTTCAATTGAAAAATCATTTGTTGAAAATCTTAAATCTAGATTGTCGAAATTTTATTTGAACTCTGCGGATTTCACTATAGTGACGAATTCTCAGTGCTCATCACTGCGTTGAGCATTGGTTCTAATCATATTTGATATAAATTCTTCCATTGAGAGTTCAAGAAAATACAGACATAATAAACAGAAACAAATTAAACATTTAAAGATACCATTAAAATTACCATTTGATCCCAATGAAAATAATAATAGTACTTGCAAGTATGAATGTCCTGTACATGCCCTATAAAATATACTTCATCCGGTCCTAAATATAAGATAAAAATTGACATTTTTGGAGAGATTAACGAAGCAAATTAAACTATTTTAGAGTATTTATATTGTTAGTTTTTTCTCCGAACCAATTAGTTTGACTAATAAACTGATATATCATCTAATGATACACAATGTATGATATGATTAATAAGTAACTTATTTAGCTTCCTTAATCTCTCCACATAAAGTCAACTCTATCTTATATTTAGGATTAGAAAAAGTATTAAATATATATAGCAAAAAATTTCAGGCATCTTAAATCTTTAGTCTTCAGTCTTCACTAATTAACTACTATTCACAGCCACGTTTTAAATTTTGACACATAATTCCCTACAATATGCATTATTCTTTCGGTCATTCTGTACTTCCAAGTAGAGCCAAGAAATCTGGCCGAGCCCATCGTGACGAACCTTTTAAGCCCTGGCCCTTCAAGGGCCAGACTTATAAAATGAAACCTTTAAATGAAGTTGGGCTTAAAAGGGCCAGCTTTGTAGGGCCAAAGGCTCAAAAGGGCCAGCCCTGTTAGGCCCTTTTTTTTAACTTGCCCAGTTGGCAAATGCCCACTTGCCCTGTTGACCGAATCTAACCGTGAAGAAAGCTACTTGCTTGCCCTGTTGCCCAGTACTCACTTACTCAATCACTCTCACGGTATCACTCATTTCTGTCATTCACTTCATGCCTCTCACCTCGGTCTGAAATCTTGGCCTCATGCACACACAGTCATACATCAGTGCATCACCATCAGTGCTTCACTGCTTCAGCTTGCGAAGTCTGCCATTCTGTCGAGGCGCTGACGGTCGACAGATTGTTCCTTCGGCCTTCCGAGTTTTTCCAAAGATTCCTCATAGTCGCTGATCTTTCCTCAAACCCTTCCCTTCTGGCCTATTGAGCTTTTCTGACGATTTGGAAGAAATGTCTTGTGAATGTATTCATGACGTGGAAGAAGAAATTATTGATATTTTTACCCATGAAGCAGAGTCTACTACTCGAAATGAAGCACGATCAAATGTCTTTGAAATTGAAAATAGTGACAAAGAAGATGAAAATGATAATAATCATACTCATGTTATTTAGTGGTAAGCATCTTATATGTTTTGTATCAGTTATTAATGGATAATACACTACAAGAAAACTGGTAAATGGAGGCGGTTTTAGGAGCATTTAGAGGCGGTTCAAACCGCCTCTAATTGCACAAACAGGCGGTTGAAAAAACGTCGAAGTTACCACCGTCGGGAGCCAAACTGAGGCGGTTTGAAGGAACCGCTGGTACAACCGCCTCAAAATATAATTGAAAGGCGGTTTTCTGAACCGCCTCTGAAAATGAAAAAGGGATCTAAAAGGAAAAGGGAAGGTTCGAACCTAGCACCTCTAGGTGTGTTGGGCGGTAATGTAACCAACGATACTATTGAAACAAGTTGTAACAAGATTCGTTCTAAATATATATATTCTAAACTTTTTGTGAGTGTGGTTCCGCCACTGCGCCTCCCCAACCGCCTCTAAATGTAAATTAGAAGCGGTTTATAATAACAGCCTCGGAATGATTCAGATTTTTGGGCAAAAACGCCTCAGTAACCGCCTCTATATGTTCCATTTAAAGGCGGATTAAGATAACCGCCTCTGTTTTTTAATAATATTGAGGCGGTTTGTAATTCCGCCGGTAAAACCGCCTCTAAATGTGTTTTAGAGGCGGTTTTAGAGGCGGATTAAGATAATCGCCTCTGTCTTTTAATAATATTGAGGCGGTTTGTAATTCCATGGTAAAACCGCCTCTAAATGTGTTTTAGAGGCGGTGTACGTAAAACCGCCTCTAATAATCGGTCGGTATTTACCTTTTTTCTTGTAGTGATAGTTTACTTTTGATTATGAATTAGTAACTGTATTTGTTTGTTGCATGATACGTGTTATTTAGATCTTAATGTTGATAACATTTATTTGATAAATTAGAATTTTAATTGTTATAATTTACTAATTATATTTTCTTGGGGAAAAAAAGTTGGAAAAATATTTAAAATTTAGAAAAATAGCTTCTGACCCTATAGGACCGGCTCTGGCCTGCATGCTCTCAGATCGGGTTTTGAAAAACAAATGTTTTTCTTATCCCAGGCTTGGCCCTTTTAGGCCCTAGCCCTTCAATAGGGCCGAGCCACTCTAATTCGCAACTCTACTTCTAGGTATATAGGTTCATAAAGCATGTTTCCACCCAGAAAATGAGGTTTCTAAAGCTTTTTTTTTTTTTTTTTTTTTTTTTTTTTTTTTTTTTTTTGAACCACTACTTTAGAGTTAAATTGATTTAATTATGAATTTTTAAGTATTAAAAAATTATTTTATTCCGTACCCAAGCTTTAAGAATACATTGATACATGATTATTAGGGTATGTAAGGTCTCATAATTTTTGATATTACATGTTAAAATCAGATTGAGATTTGACATTGCAATTATGGTGCTTTATGGCAATGATGAGCATTATGCTTGTCATTGCGGTGACACCTGCATAGTCTTTAACGGCTTATATTTAAAATTTTCAATTATGTTGTAAAAATAAAAGACATGCTATAGGAAAGTAAGAGAAGAAGAAAAATTTGAGAGATAAAGGGGAATTATCAAATTTTCTCTTTTCCGAAGTCTTTTATTTTTACAACACTTCACGCATGTTATAATCTCGAGAAGTTCAAATTATATGATTTTTGGTAATTTATTTTCAAGACAAATAAAATTTGTATATGGCTTTTGATCATATAATAAGATAAAAGATGAAAAAGTACATAGATTCTGACCATATTAGATCAAAGTAAGAAATTTAAGTGATATGAATTCTAGTCATATATATAATTTTAGAATATGAAATCATATGTGTATGGCTTCTAGCCATAACAACATTAATAATATAGAAAAACTTGTGAATGAAATTAAAATAAGATATAAAAATAGTAGCAATCTCCAATCTTAATCATGGAATCTGATGTTTATAACAATTGGTCAAAACATCTCTTTAATTCCATATGGTGGCTCAAATTATCCTAGATAAATAAAATAAAATATAGTAAAAGAAGGTAAATAAAATAAAGATGGAGAAATTCTTATTCACTTGTGTTTCTTGTGTGCTACAATGTATGCACATTTATAGGCCTTTAAGAATCATCACCAAGAGTCATAAACAACGAATAGTATAATTAATACAAGGCGTGCACGCACTCAATCGCATAATGTCACCCAAATTCATAATGTCACCTACTCAACTCAGTGTCATTGTGATGAACACGGAACCTAAATTAGGAAATACGTAGTAACATTAATCACCTTTCCGGTGCATGCAAACAACATATGAATACTTTGCATAAAATGGGGTGCCACCTAGATTCAACTCCGGAAGATATGTGTGTGTTTTCATACTATTCATTTCATTCATAGTTGCATAGCCTTTGTGTCATTCTGATGAACACGGAACCTAAATTAGGAAATAATTAACATATGTGGTTGTCCCGTGCTTGCATATAACATATTGATCATACTTTGCATAAAATGGGGTGATACATAGATTCAACTCTAGAAAATATTCCCCCGGTCTTAAATATAAGACAATGTTGATTTTTTGGAAGAGATTAAAGAAGTTAAATAAGTTACTTAACATATCATATGTTATGTATCATTAAATGATATATCAGTTTATTAGTCAAACTAATTAGTTTAAAGAATAAATATAAATTTTTTTTTTGTAGCAAAAATATAAATTTTTTAAAGTAATTTAATTAGATTGTTTAATCTCTTTAAAAAAGCTAACTTTGTTTTATACTCCATATTTAGAAATGAAGGGAGTGTGTGTGTGTGTGTGTGTTTTTTTAATACTACTCATTTCATTCATAGTTTCACATCCTTTGTTTTGATTTGATATGTCCCAACTTAGGAGTTTGAACTTGAATCGTAATCGATAGCTACGACCACACTCTCACCGATTCCGACGGTCGTGATGATGTGGCACATGAGCTGGCTGCTAGTCATCCCCATAATTGACTTCTCCCTCCTCACGCCGCCGCAGTTCGCCAACTGGGTCAAGCTTGTCAAGATTGGGGCTTCTGCATAGTAAATTCTCATACTTCTTCCATACTATGCCCCTAGATCATGAAAACATATATAGTACTCCCTCTCCAATCCTAAATATAAAATAAAGTTGACTTTTTTTATAGAGATTAAGGAAACTAATTAAATTACTTTAGAGTATTTTTATTTTTTCCAAACCAATTTATTTAACTAATAAATTGATATATAATTTAAATATACACAACATATGATATGATTAAATAAATTATTTAGCTTCCTTAATTTTTCTAAAAAAATCAACTCTATCTTATATTTAGAACCAGAGGATAGTTTACTTGTGCTTCATTTATACATTTGTACCCAAAGCCTATTCTTTGATTGCAATTTTATTTTATTTTTTTAATCCGGGTATGTGATTTTTCAGGTCATCACAAATCATGGGGTTTCAGAGAATTTAATGAAAGATATTCTGAAAAGGTGCTTAGAGTTTCATAATTTACCTCTGGAGGAAAAGAAGGAATTTTCTAGTGTTTATGACCCTCTCGCAGCCATAGAGTAGTGCACAAGTGCCCCTCCTCGAAGTATAGGAGAGAATGGCCTCTATTGGATAGATTCTCTCAAATTTTACAATTATCACAACCAATGCAACTTTCCCAATAAACCAGCTGGTGTAAAGTACGTGTGTTCAACATCATCATCATCAACACCCTCCTCCATTTTGTCAGGGAGAATGATTTTTAGGTTACAACTAAAGAAAATAATATTAAAAAATTCCTCATTGACAAGTGAATATGAGGATTAATAAGTGAATCAATTACCATTGTAACTTATGGGACTTGTCAATGTATTATTATTTCCCTTTGTTGAGACATAAAAGTAATTCTTTTTTTTTTAATCTCATATTTTTTTTGTCGGTTGCCCCTTCTCTATCGCCCCTTCTGCTGTCACTTAGTTTTGCCTAACTTTCCAATTGCCTTTTTTTTTTTTTTTTTTTTTTTTTTACACTAAATTCTACATGAAATGAGTGACATTTAAATATTTTATGGACAAAAAATAATGCAGTTTTTTTTTTTTTTTTTTTTCAGTTTTTCAAATATTGCAGTTTTATATTAAAAATATTTTTCGACCTAAAAAGATCTTATAAATGCACTATTTATCACTCATATTATATAGAATCTAACAATGAAAAGAAACAAGTTAAGGAAAATTAAAAGGCATCAAAGAGGGCAGTAGAGATGGGGCAACAGATGCCCCAAATCCTTTGTTTGTTTTTACAGTGAGACTGCTATGGAGTGTGACAACGAAATGAGAGGTGTGGCAAGGACTCTACTTGAAGGAATATCAGAGAGTTTAGGATTGAAACCTGATGACTTTATTGAGCTCTCTGGTTTAGATTATGGGTACCAGAAAATGCAATTCAACCTTTACCCTCCATGTCCTCAACCTGACCTTGTTCAGGGATTACCTCCTCATTGTGACAATGGCATTCCTCCGTGCTAGCCCATAAAAATTGCCTATTACTTTGGTCCAAATTTGAACACATGCTAGCCGGGAGTAGAGACGTTTGCATGGTGTACCCTAGAATCGCCGAAGAAATAGACGAAATGAGGGTGGATCTCCCTAAATATGATAATGATTTTACCTTCCAAGAAGACAACCTTGTCTTTACCTTATCCACTAAGTAATTAAAGGACTCCTTAGTCACCCGCTTGTGATATAAGGGCACACCCAAATACTTACCTAAGTCACTAGTAATGGAGAACCCAAGCGACGCACACATTTCACTTCTTCTCACATGATTCACATTTTTTGAGAAAAACACTCGGGTTTTCTACTGGTTAATTTTCAAGCCCGAATTGTCATAGAAAGACTTAAGACACCTTTTAATCACTGAAATTTGATCCATTGAGGCTTTAGCAAACAACAGGATGTCATCTGCAAAGAATAAATGGGAGATAAGGGGCCCTATTCTAGTGAGCCAAATTGGTTTCCAATGACCATCATGAATAGATGCTTGGATAAGTCTCTCCATCCATAAGACAAATAGGTACGGTGATAGTGGATCACCTTGCCTCACTCCCCTAGAAGGTTGAAATACCTCAACTTTATCCCTGTTCCATAACAGCTGCATACTAGAAGTAGAGACGCACTTGCCAATGACCTCTACAAGTCGACTTGGGAGATTGATTTCCTGAAGGCGGTTCAATAGGAAGCTCCAGTTAACTCAATCATAAGCTTTCTCCAAATCAATCTTTATAGCCAAAAAGCCCCTCTTCTGTTTCATGGCTCGCATGGAGTGGATAACCTCTTGGACTACGATGATATTATCACTACTATGACGTCATGGCACAAAGCTACACTAATTGGGAGCAATCACCTGGGGAAGGATAGGCTTCAAACTATTCACAATGATTTTTTATAGAATTTTTTAGATGACATTGCAAAGACTTATCGGTCTTAGGTCCCCCATAGTCTTTGGATGCTCTTTCTTAGGGATGTAAAACAATCAAAGTGCCATTTATCTCCTTGATATCCTGCGGGTTAGCAAATAAATGTTTCACATAATTCACAAGAGATAAACATACCGTGCTCCATCGATTCTGATAAAAGAGGGCATTAACACCATCAGGCCCCGGGGATTTTAGAGCACCCACACTAAACAATGCTTCCTTAATTTCAGTCTCGGAGATCTTTCTATTACTCCATCGTAGTTTATCCTCCCCCACAGTGGGATATGACATGGGGAAAGTGAGGTTGGGTCTGAATAAAGAGTCTTCCGTGAGGAGATTAGAGAAAAACCCAGTAGCCATGCCCTTAATCAAGGATGTATCGTAGACCCACGCTCCCTCATCATCCTTAATAGCCTCAATGCGTTGGGATTTTCATCGACAATTGGCCCGAGCATGGAAATAGCGAGTGTTCCAATCCCCATACACCGACCATTCACTCTGGCTTTCTGCGACCAAATAAGAGATTCCTGGAGCAAGACATACTCAAGTTCCTTCCAAATATCTAGCTACAGGGCTTCATACTTTGGAACCAAGCCAACCCTCGCTACAGCCCTATTGATTCCATCAAGTCATCTCAGAAGCTATTTCTTCCTTGCTTCCGTATGCCTGAAAACTTCCTTATTCCACTTAGAGCAAGTATTGGTGAACTGGGAAGAATTCTGGATCCAAGGAATATCAGGGGTCCATGCATCACGTACAAATTCATCAAACTTCTCATGAAGGACCCAAGCAGCAATGAAGCGAAATGGTCGGTTAGGCACATTAATATCCCTGCCATGATCAAGACGAAGCAGCAACAGTCTATGATCTGATTTAAAGAAAGGCAGATGGGAAACTGAAGCATTGGGAAACAAAGTACACAATTGATCATTAGCCAGCATCCTGTCTAGCCGTGCCTTTGAATTACCTCTCTTCCATGTAAACTCCGGGCCAGCAAAGCCGACATCTCTCATGCCGTACATGTCAACCCATCGGATGAACTCACGATCAATGGAGGAGCAAAACGTGGCAAATGAGCGCCTTTCATAGTAAAGCAAGGTGCCATTAAAATCTCCTCCTAATAGCCATGCTCCCTGAATTGATGTAGCTAGACGGGAAAGATTGTCCCATAGGATAAGGCAGGAAGCACAAGAAGGGCCAGCATAAACCACGGTGATCATCCAAGTAATACCAGCTGCTCCGGCAACCTGTAAATGCATAAATTGATGGTGGTGTTCTAGGATAGAGACAGAAGTGATGCAATGGTCCTATAGACACCAAATACCACCACTATATCCCTCGCAGTCTATTAACTCCACATTCAGGAAACCCAATTTACTCGCTCTTCTTTGAGACATCTCCTTAGAGCACCTTGTCTCCAAAATTGCAATAAAATTCAATTGGTAATGGGCTTTGAGGTCACGAACAAGAGCCGGGAAAGATTTAGCTCCGGTGCCTCTAGAGTTCCAAATTAAAAAATTCATTAGGAAATAATAGGTGGGTAGTGGGGTGTGGCGCCCCTCCCCAAGGCCTTATTATATTCCCACAGGTTCTATAAAATCCCAAATTTTGGGATTTGTAAACTTCGAGTAATACATGGAGATTATTATGAAATATTGGCGTTAAATAATTATGTGAGTTAAGAATTTATTTTCCTTGTGATAATTTGGAAATAAAATCAAGGAAATAAATTGCAAGAGAAAACTTTGATATAAAACCCAATTAGAACCTAGGCCCAAATCATTTAATCTCATTTGGCCCTATGTATCAGATAACAACAAATAAAAGCCCAAACGATACCCCAATCCATTAAATCAAATAAACCCATTTGACTTGCACCAAAACGCAACAGCAGAGGCAAAGGTTATTAGATTTGTTTTTTTCCCCTTTTTCTTTACTTGCACACTTCAGCCTAATCACGTAAGAGACGCTGATTACAGTCAGTAAATCAGCCATCATGATTATCTCACTCTTGATTCACGCAAAAACTAGAGACGCCATATTTTTCCAGCGGATCATACGCTTACAGCAACAGACCCCCATGCCTCTTAATTATTGCCATTTTTCTTCATTTACATGAGACCCTTGGGTCCTTATATATAGTTCATTGGTTCTCATTTAGATCCAGCACCTTTCACCAAAAGAAAGAAAACAAGAACGAGAGAGAAAGAGAGAGTTTGATAGAGGGCGAGCAAGGAGAGAAAGAGAGAGTTCAAGCATTGGTTGCTATGTTCTTGCTCCAGAAACACAAGGGTTGTTGTGGCGTTGAGAAGCAACGATAACAAGGGAGTTTGAGCTTTACAAGAGGTAATCTTTCAACCTTGCTTTCATGGTTTAGTTGTTGCTTATGAGACTCTGTTCTTAGGAGTTTAAACAAGGAAGTTCTAGCATATTGAAAACAAAGCTTAATGTTTATATGACGTTAAGACGTTGGTCATATATATATGAAAGACCTGGCTATCACTCAAGAGGGGGTGAATTGGGTGTCTAATTAAAAACTTGATACTTTGACAATCTTTTACGTTTTCTAAATCAACAGTTAGATATTCAAATAAATATATACTAGAAATATAAGAGATAAGGGAAAATAATATGCAAACTGTGATTTATACTGGTTCGGCCCAATCCTTGACCTACATCCAGTCCCCAAGCTCCACTTGAGATTTTCAATCCACTATCTTCTTTCAACTTGATTACACGTTTTGTACTTGGAGTAATCCTCTCACTAGGATTCACTCCCCCTTACAAATTGTAATCAATACACCCACTTGATTACACACTATGTACTCGAAGTAATCCTCTCACTAGGATTCACTCTCCTTACAAGATGTAATCAATACAATGGGTTTCCCACTCAAGATCACCCAATCTTAAGTAACTCTGAAATAGAATGATAGGATGATTACAATGAATCTTCTCTCTCAGAAGTAAATGAATAAACATTGAAGTACATTGCAAATAATTTCACTCTCTATGATGAACTATGTAAGCATTGAAAACAGAGTATGTATGAGATAGATGTTGGATTTAGAATGTTGGCATCTTGACAGTGCAAGCTCTCTCTCGTCAACCTTGAATGCTTCTTCTTTTATAGGTAGAGATCAATATATGACCGTTGAGAAGATTCAATGACTGTTGGATAAAGAAATATAGCCGTTAGACTCATATGGAACTAGCCGTTAGAACTTCATTTTCTGAACCAGCTATGACATCAGCATTTACTTTTCCCTTGGTCTTCAGTTTTGTTAGACCTGGCTATCACCCAAGAGGGGGTGAATTGGGTGTCTGATAAAACTTTACAAACTTTGAAAATCTTTTCGTAATTTCTAAATCAACAGTTAGATATTCAAATAAACATATACTGGAAATATAGAGTTTAGGGAAGAGAATATGCAAACTGTGATTTATCCTGGTTCGGTCCAATCCACGATGACCTACGTCCAGTCCCCAGGCTCCTCCTGAGATTTCAATCCACTATCTCCTTGTTTAACCGGGCACAAGAGAAAAGCCTTTACAACCTCACAAGTTTAGTCGGGCACTTGTGCAACCTTTACGATCTCTTACTGAGATACTCCACCTTACACACTATAAGGATACACCGCTTGATCACACACTCTGTACTCGAAGTAATCCTCTCCCTAGGATTCACTCCCCTTACAAACTGTAATCAACACAATGTGTTTCCCACTCAAGATCACTCAATCTTGAATAACTCTCAGATAAAATGTTTACATATAAATCTTCTCTCTCTCAGAAGTGAATAAATAAACACTGAAGTACAATTCAAATCATTTCACTCTCTATGGAAAACTATATAAGCATTGAGAACAGAGAGTAAGTAAATATCAGAGTATTGGCATTTTGAAGATGTAAGCTCGTGTTTCTGCTATTTGCTGTCTATCTTTGAATGCTTCTCTATTTATAGACAATCATCTCTCGACCGTTGTGTAATATTTCCGTTGTGAATAGTAATCATTTTGAATATCGGTCCGTTGAGAATGGCTATTGGAGCGTCTGTGCTTCCTCTCTCTTTTGTCCGCCATTTAACTTCATTAAATGTCCGCTGTGCTGTTCATCCGTATAAAGAGATAGTCGTTGACGAATTTAAATGTTTTGTCATTTTTCTTGTTTCGTCAAGTGCTCCGCTTCGATTTTGGTTTCTTCTCATCTTCCTTGAATATCCGTTGTGAAGATTTGAATGTCTGCGCCTTCTGCTAACCACGTTTGAATGTTTGCTTGATTGAGTCTCTTTGCAGGTTGTCATTCACGTGGTCTCGGTCAAAGGATGACTCAAGACATTGGTTCGGCACTTTTACTCATAAGGGCCAGCCTTAATTGGGTTCATCGTGTCTGCTCTGTTTCTCGACACTCTTGTGCTTGACAGCTCATCAAAATTCAAATATGGAGTTAATGCATGTGTAGATCTTCTGTAACTCATTAACAAATTGGTTAAAAACAATTAGGAGTAGTAATGAGTGAAGATATGGAGAAATGAAATCATAAGCTTTGATTTGCAATTTACACAGACGGTGATTTCGAAGAGTTAACTTGATATATGTTAAATATCCAGAAAGTTAATTTGATATAAGAGGTTAACTTGATATTCCGTAACTTCAAGCTTTTCGGGTTTAAAGAGAAAGTTAACTTGATAATAGCTCTTCTTCAATGAATTTGTTTTCAGCCTTTATCTGACTCGAGGCACACTCATATCAACTCGAGGCAAAAGCTCTTCTAATTTTCTCTCTGCTTCTTCTTGACTTGAGGCAATGAACTTGAAGCCATAATTCATTTCAACATGAATTGTAGAATAACGTAAGCATATCATCAACACAAAGGACATTTCCAGTAAATGTAGTGTCCTTGATATAACTCCAAATTTGGCAAACCACTTATCCCCATATAGCTCTTTATTTCATATTTCCAAAGAAAAAATAATCAAGCTCAAACTAGTTGTATTTCGTCCATTAACATCAGATGAATGGAGGTTGTTCTTATCCAGCATTTTTGCTGCATCCAGAGCAGACTGTCAACTTCAAAACATCATAACTCCTTCAAGTGATCTTCGTTTTCTGTGTTCTTGATGTTTTTGAAAAGGTATTTGAGTCTAGTTTCCAATGGCACTGATTTCAGCTCATTTGGATTTGTCGATTGTAAGATACACTCAAAATACCGAAGCTTGGTCTGCTGTGTGATGTTGATTTCACTGTCATCTTCTAAAATTCATAACTCCTTCATTTGACTTCCTTTGGACTTGAATTTTATGTCAAAATGACGTCTTGGGAGTCTATTTTCATTCACAATTGGTTTCACCTCAATCCGATCTCTGGTTTGGGAGATATCATCGAATTACGCAGCTCACCCGTGCGTAACGTGAAACAGAGCTGAACAAAGTTGTTGTAATGCATTGTTAACTCGAGGCAGTTTAGAGTGGTACCTCGAGCCAAACAGGAATGGCTTCGATTGCCTAGAGTCATGGTGACTGACTGGAGGCAAAATGGGAAGTCAGCAAAATTACGATTTTGCCATTGAAACTGAATTTCAGCATAATTACGATTTTGCCATTCTAAGTGAATTTCAATATATTTACAACTTTGCCATTATATGTGAATTCTCCGGGAATGACTTGCATGACTTGAGGCAAAGGAGGAAGTTCAACGTAATTACGGTTTTACCATTGAAGAGGTTTTTCAGCAAGTTCTTCCATCTTTAATCTCTTTTCTTGATCATTCTCCATCATTAAAACTTCACATCTACATTAAATATAGGAATTAGTTAAAGTAGAAGATAAATGTAGTATGTAAGCTTTTTGCTCTTAAGAATGACATCTATATAAGACATCATCAAAATTAATCATATCCAACAAGTTTAACTACCTTTGATCATCTGAAACTCACTAACAAATTGATTAAACATAACTAGGAATAGTAATGAGTGATGATATAAAGTATACAAATCATTCATGAAGATTCCGCAAATTCAAAATTAGAGAGTTCAAAACAGGGCACTTCAAAACTGGAGTTTGCTCAAGAAAACTAGACTTTGTCACTGTGTATTAGAAGCTAAACTCGAGTTTCCTTCTTCCAAGAGGAATGTCACGATTTGAGCTTTGGAACATATTTTTGAATGGGAGCAAAACTTGAGTTTTCAATTACAAACTCGAGTTTTGGACTCTTGACATGAAAAATGAGTTTAAGTCCAAAAGCTCAAAACTAGAGTTTCCAATCTAAACTGGAGTTTTCAAAACATTGAAAAATAACATAGCTCTCTGCTTGGCCAAAACTCGAGTTTTCGTTTATATATGAAAACCTTTGAAAAATCTATGCCAAGTGAAAACTGGAGTTTCCACAAACTGAGTAAAACTTGAAAACTCTATCAAGCATAAACTCGAGTTTCCAATGTCAAACTCGAGTTTTCCCAAAATATGGAAAAATTGGAAAACTTTGGCCAATCTCAAACTCAAGTTTACATTTCCAAGCTCGAGGTAAGAATCCAATGCAAGAAGAATCAGCTCCAAACTCATTGTATTATATCCGTTATGATCCGATGAATGAAGGTTGTTCTTGACCAGTGTTTTTACAACGTTCTGAACTGACTGTCAACTTTCGAAGGTCATATCTCCCTGGTCTGAACTCTATTTTGGTCCTTTAAAATCTTGATGGAAATCCTTTTGAGTCTACTTTCATATGCCACCAATTTCAGTTCAATTGGATTTGTAGTTTGTGAGATACACTCAAAACATTGATGATTGGTTTGCTACGTAGCGTGAATTTTAGTGTCAACTTCCACAATTCATATATCTTTGATCTAAACTCCTTTGGGATTTAATTTTACATCCAAATGACGCATTGGGAGTCTAGTTTCATATGCCACTGATTTCACCTCAATCAGATTTCTGGTTTAGGAGATATCATCCAATTACCAGATGTCGCCCGTGTTGAACGTGAAACATAGTAGAACAGATGTGTTGATCAGCGCTGTAAACTCAAGTTTTCCTAGTACGAGAGATGCCGAGGTGTTGAAGGCACTACTAATTCGAGTTAGTTAGTGACAAACTCAATTTTTGAGTCCTAAACTCGAGTTTGGAGTTCTTAAGTCAAGTTTTCTTGTACCAGAGGAGCAAATCACTGTAGCGAAGTAGGAAACTTGAGTTTTGAGTTGTGAACTCGAGTTTTCTCATCCTGAAGCTGATTTTTGCTGACTTTAACTCTGAATTGAGTCATTCCAACTTCCATATGATCTTAGATACTTCTAGTATCGATCTAAAAACTTCAATAATGATATTCCATTCGGCAAGTTCTTCCTTCTTCAATCTCTCCTCTTCTTCTTGATTATCCCCAAAATCCTTTGATAACTTCTTGTTTCTTTGCAGATTCTTCTTTCTATAATCTCTTATTTCCTTCATGGTTATTCCCCATAATTGAACACTTTCTTCTCTTCTCTTCTCTTGATCATTCCCAAAATACTGTGATAACTTCTTGCTTCCTTGGCATTCTCTCATTATTGATTAATCTCTATAATCCAACTTGAACTAATCTACATTAAATATAGTAATTAGTCAATGTAGAAGATAAATGTAGTATGCAATCTTTTTACTTTTAAGATGGCATCTATATAAGACATCATGAAAACTAATTATATCCAACAATATATAATGGAGCAGTTAGCCATTCTTGAGTTAGTTATTTATTTATGTATAATCTCTGCATATAACGAAGAATGAATGGAGCTTATGGATTTTTGAAAGATATTTGTGGTTTATGTTTATAGGAAGAGAACCAGAAAACTTGCTCAGGAAATAGCAAACGTTGCTGTTACCCATATATATATATATATATAATCACATATGAAACTAAAACATGCCGAGATATATACGCATTGTTGTCATAGAAATATATAAGTATAGGGAAAGACTTAGCAACACCCTATCTCGGATTCTGATACCCTATCTCTGATTCCCACACCCTATCTCGGATTCTGAGACCCTATCTCGGATTCCAACACCCTATCTCGGATTCCAACACCCTATCTCAAATTCTGATACCCTATCTCATATTCCCACACCCTATCTCAGATTCTGATACCCTATCTAAGATTCCAACAGCCTATCTCGAATTCTGATACCTTATCTCAAATTCTGACACCCTATCTCGGATTCTGACACCCCATCTCAGATTCCATCACCCCCATCGTAGCATCCTATCCCAAAGCAACCCCAACTCGAAACCCCTTAACCCCCTTAACCCCCTCAACTAGGAGAAATAATTACAAAGAGAATAATAATAATAAATAAATAAATATTATTATTATTATTATTATTAGGAAAAGGAATAAATATTATTATTTATTAAAAATAATTCGTGTGGTTAGTTACTTTGGGACGCAAGAAGTGACTAATGACAATGATAAACGTTTATAGACATACCTTAACACCTCAACCGATCTCAACACCTCTGGGACAAAGTTAAGGATTCAAGCTTGAGGTGGATAACTGTTATCTTATTAGCTTGTATGTATGTATTTTATGTATGACTGATCATGGTTACTAGATAATTTTGCATGTGTGTATCCTAGCTATGGATTGAGGCTCTGTGTCTCATAGGTCTGCAGTCCTTGGCCGTTAACTGATTCTGATGTGACTTATTAATTGTAAATTACTCTATGCTTATACATGTGTTATACTGTCTTTTACATTTCATATTTTCATATAAAATTAACTGTTACCCCTGGGGTTCATTCCTTTGAACTCCAGACCGCATGAAAGAAACAAGTAGTGGATCAGGTTCAAGAGGAAAGACGCAGCTGTAAGGGACACAATAGAAGGGATGTTTTGGGTTAATATAAGTAGTTAGACTGTAATTATCGTTTATCATTTGTCTATTTTTGGATTATGTGTATTAAGTTCCATAGATTCGAATTGCAAAAAATGTATCCTCATGTTTTCAAACTAAGTTATTTTAGGAAAGTTCTTATTTCACAATTATGTCGTCCAAATTATTTCGATGCATGTGTGCTTAAACTCTGATAAATATAGGCATATTAAGCCAGGGCGTCACAGGTTCATTCGTATTAAGAGGTTGGACTACCCCATTGTCGTGTACTTGTGAATTATGCTCCATCAGGGCACCAGCATCCTCAACAATACCCAAAGAATTCCCAGGCACAGATCCAACGGCGTCACTGCTCCCCACATGTGAGCCTAATCCTTATTGTTCATCTTGTGGAACTAATCCTTCCATCCCTACATAATGTCGTCATCCTCAGAGTGCTTTACCAAGAACCCTGCGCACCCAGGGGAAAGAAGCTTATCCCAATAGGAGAGATTAGATGATCCACTCCGCACACTTGACGTGGTTCCCTTGGAACTCCCCACTCCATTCCTCCTTGTCTCCTCCCCTTGTCCAAAAGAAAACGCCTTCCCATCTCTACCATGGGTGGGGCCTTACCCGGCCTCCCCTTCGTCTCCTCCTCCTGAACCCTCCTTGCCGCCACTCTCCTTGCCTTTACCTCGCTCACGCTCTTGGACACTCATCGTTTTTTTTTTTTGGTACCCAAACCTTAAGAATACCTTGATACATGATTATTAGGGGAAGGTCTCATATTTTTTGGTATCCCATGTTAAAATCAGGTTGAGATTGGACATTGCAATTATGGTTGCTTTATGGCAATGATGAGCATCATGCTTGTCATTGCGGTAACACCTGCATAGTCTTTAACGGCTTAGATTTAAAATTTTCAATCATGTTGTAAAAATAAAAGACATGCTATAGAAAAGTAAGAGAAGACGAAAATTTGAGAGAGTAAGGGGAGTATCAAATTTTCTATTTCTCTTGCTCTCTAGTCTACGAAGTCTTTTATTTTTACAACACCTCAGGCACGTTAATCTCGAGAAGTTCAACTTACATGGTTTTTGTTAATTTATCTTCAGAATAAATAAAAGTTGTATATGACTTTTGACCCTATAATAAGATAGAAGATGAAAAATGTATATAGCTTCTGACAATATTATATCAAAGTAAGAAATTTCAGCAATATGAATTCTGGTCATATAATTTCACTATGAAATCAGATATGTATGGCTTCTAGTCATAACAACATTAATAATATAGAAAAACTTGTAAAGAAAATTAAAATAAGATATAAAAGTATTAACAATTTCCAATCTTAACCATTGAATCCGATATCGATAACAATTGGTAAAAATATCTTTTTAATTCCATATGGTGGCTCAAATTATTCTAGATAGATAAAATAAAATATAGTAAAAGAAGGTAGATGAAATTGTCAAGGGCACGATGAGAGAAACAAACATTTGATAGAGATTTCGTACTAATAACATATTGTAAAAATAAAAGATCTAGGATAAGAGAGCAAGAGAAAGGAAAATTTGAGAGATAAAGATGAAGCAATTCTTATTCACTTGTGTTCTTGTGTGCTACAATGCTTTGCACATGACTTCTATTTTATAGGCTTTTAAAAATCACCACCAAAAGTCATAAACAACGAATAATATAATTAATACAGATGAATGTACACTATGTGACTCTTCACACCATTCATGTATATGAATGTACATTAATTAGTATTTTAGTTTCCCATATACTATTTATGAATGATGAATAAGATATGAGAGATCAAGAGTCAATAAACATCTACATAATTAAACAAATTAATAATTCTTAAATAAAATACTTTTTTCTTTCAAAAGCTCTTTAAAAAAAAAAATTCAAGGGTCATGTTAAGTTACATACAATATCGAATCTACAACCTCCCACTTTGGGGGTAAAAAAGCTCACATTTGTATTTTATATTTTTTTCACATTAATTTTCTTTGAAAAAATAAAAGCAAAAGGTTGCCTATAAGCTTTTTTCTTTGTTGATGTTCATTTTTGTCCAATGCTTCATGTGTAAGGCATTTTTTCTATTTTTTTTATTTATAAATATAACATGAATAAAAATGAAGTGGATAATATAGACTTGTCACTCAACATATTTTGTTAACTAATGATTATATTTAACTTGAATAAATATGAAAACTTCGGAGGCTATATTAAACCCAAAAAAGTCCAGGAACCTAGAGCTCTTTAGTAAAACTTTTTGAGACATATTTGCATCTTTTTTAACCCGAAGCAAAAAAAAAAAAAAGGGTTTATGTCAAGTGAAATTATCAGCCCAACATATTTCGTTAACCAATAATTAAAGTTAACATGCATAACACCAAGAGTTACATTGAGTGATATTGAACCAAAAAAATCTTGTGGGCAACTTATTTCTAAACGAAAAATTCTAATGCAAATTTATAATTTAAGCATCAATTTTTTTTAATTTGTTCAAGCATTTTTCTTTTGAGATTTAGATGGCAAATGATTTTGACTTTGCCCAACAAGTGTACTTTCCATTGTATCGTTCTCATTTGCGTTCTCTTCATTTTTTTTTTTTTTTTTTTTTTTTTTTTTTTTTTTAATATTTAGATGGAGAGAAAAGTGTGGAAAAAATAGGGGATGAAATACTAATAAAAAAATGTTAATAAATAACAAAAATATTTACTATTTTCATGAGTTTTCCCTCCTACTTTTCTTTTCCCTTAATTTTCTCTCCATATGCTTTGGTTTAAGCCTTAAATTTACACTAAAAAGTTTAAAATAAAACGAGTTTAAAATGTTCTCAAGGAGTAAGACTTCCGTTCATCACCGCGCCACCCTCCCTCATTGGAACGGCAAAAGTGGGACTGGCACTCCATGGTATGAACAATTCCTCTGATCATTACATCGCTTACATATTATCCTAACCTCTCATTCAACCTCTCGGCTTTCTTTCTTCGTTTTCTCCAATGTTGGTGCTTTCACCTCTTAGAGCTACGAAACCTCTCTTCCGATTCTCGTCGGCAAAGAGAAACCCTACCCAATGTGTTCGCGTGCGCGCTCGTGTGCGTGTATGTGTGCTCGCGCGTGTATGATATCTAATAAGATTTACACTATTTTCAATCATTTTTTATTTCAAATGACTTTTCAAACACTGTTTAAAATAAGAGCTTATTTGGAAAAAAGTTCCCCTTCTACCTTTGCTATCTCAAACACAAATCACATATACAATATGATTTTTATCCTATCTTCTATTGTAAAAGTCCATATGAAAAAAAAAAAAAAAAAAGTAACTACTGCTATCGCTATCCAAACGGACACTAAAAAGCCCCCAATTTCCAGTAATATTAATGATGGAAATTTTTTTGGCTAATTTCTATGGTAGATCTGACGGAAGTTTTGTCTCTAAATTTCTTGTCACGAAATTTTTTTCGTGGCTAATCGAACTTCGTGGGGAACTTGTCTAATTTTTTATTTTATTATTTTATATTATAATCCTATAAAAGTTTCTCTGATAGCATAATTAGTAATATAATGATTTGAATATATATTTTCAATTTGACATTTATTAACACAAAATGTTGAATTTATAAAAACGTATTAAATGGTTCATTGAAATCAATTCATCTTGATGATAACTAAGCAATACTCCTCCGTCCTTAAAAAAACACACTCCGTCCTTAAAAAAACACACACACCCACACCCACACGTACACGTGTGTACGTGTGTGTATATAAATGTATGTATATATGTGTTCTGTTCTGAAAACAGTACGTGTTGGACTTGACTAGGAGCCAAGCCTAGGGCCTACGTACCCTGTGAAGGGATCAAAGTCCACGTAGTTCGAACACACACAAAAGGGGTGGGGTGTGTGCTGTGTGATTTGTATGTAAAAGTCTAGGGTTAGAACGTAGAACCTGTGCACCTGGTTAATTGGCCTCTGTATTTATAGAGGTTGCCGTTGAGGAGATCATGGTTGGGCACGATCTCCATGGCGAGTATGTGGGGGAGCACTTCACGCAGATACAGTTGGTCCACTCACGTGATGCTCAACGTGGAGGAGACCACGGTTGGAATCCGCTATAATATAGGATCTTCCTATATTATAGGTACGCTGTTATCTTAGAGCTTTATTTAGTTGGGCCGCCTATTGTATATGGGCCTTATCCAGATCCGTAACAGTTGCCCCCCAGCTCGGTAGGTCGAGAGTTCCGAGCTGCCGAGATGTATTTTGCCCCCAGTTGGCTTTATTGACCGAGCTTTGCTGTCGTGAGCCTTACATTGCTGAGTTGACTTATGTTGGTCTGTCAAGGTGGGAAGATCCGAGGTCTTGTCTCAAAGATCTTGAGTAGTGCCGAGGTGGTTCGTATGCATTTGAATCCGGTGTTGATCTCGGTTATCAAAATCGTCTTCTCCAAAGATCCGAGGTAATGTCTCAAAGATCCGGGGTAATGTCTCCAGGATCCGAGATAATGCCGAGGCGATTTGCCTGACTTCAAGGTTGGAATCTTTCTTCAGGTTATCCGGGCTAGACTGTGTGAATCTTACCCTCTTGCCTATCTACCGCGCATTGCCGGATTATGTCATATTGACCCCGGTTACCGATGTGTTTTGCTCAAAGATCCAAGGTAATGTCTCAAGGATCCGAGGTAATATTAAGGAGTTCGATCGACTTCAAGATCGGGGTCTTTCGTATCCGAGGTGTTCCAGCTTGATTTGCTTTTGTCCCAGTCTTGACTAATTCGAATATTTTTGTATTCTGCTACCAACTTTCTTGTTTAGGCGATAGGTTTTTTTCCAAGGCGGGATCCATTTGCCTTTCCCTCGTTCTTTGTTTTCGCTTGCCTCGGCCTCGGATATTTGAAAATTCAAATAACCCCGTGCGGGCTTTCGTTAGTTCTTCTTATACCATTGACAATTGTATAGTCGTTGTCCCCCTGACTGGCGGAGTCAAGGGCTGCGGGCTGCGGGGGTGCATTAACTATTTGACCTGGATCTCATGTCCGAGGTTAATCTTCATTCCCTCCAGCGAGGTGGTTCCCGCTCGAGATGAGGCCACTCCTGAAGAAAGGAGCTGAATGTGCCAATGGCAAGATGAAGGTGGAAGAGGAGCGAGCGAACTCTTGCTAAAAGCCTCAAGAGGATCATTGGTGAAGGCATTGCAAGAGCGGATTCTTGTGAAAGCCAGGATGTGGCATCCAAGGTGGCCTCGACCAAAGACGCTTTGGTTGCGGAGCGGCAAGCCCATTTGGACACCACGGACTCGTGGAAGGAGATAGCTCCGTGATTGCTTCAAGATGGCTTTTAGATCAAGTATTTGAACCCGACCGTGTCTTTGAAACTTGCCGGGTATGACTACCGGGCTTATGTGAAAGACGATGTTCTAGTTCCACCACCTCCGACGCCCGATGATGGATCCTTGTCTTTTGAAGAGGAAGAAGCTAGAAGAGCAAGGCAATGGGGAGGGTCAACGGGCAAGGGCTAGGGAGCTTCGAGACGGCTCGGTCAACGAGGTGGTGCCTTCGGTGATCTTTGTTCCCCGAGCTAGGGTCGGAGTCCTTAGTTTCTTTTTGCTTTTTCCGTTGGGCGTCTTTGCCCTTTTTATCTATGAATTTTCCTATGCGTCTATGTATGACAATTTATACTCTTGCTTAGCAATTAAATTAATGTTAATTGTCTTATCGCTTTATGAATTCTAAGCATAGTTAGGAATCCATCAACCGTAGTGGGTACGGGTCTTTTATACTCGACGAGCTTAAGTGCAGGAGTGATGGGCGAGGTTGTATGTTTTAACCTCGTGGGGTGTTAACTTAACCGCGCTACCTCGTTCCGGCTTGATTAGCCGGAAAAGTGAATTGTAACCGAGATAAGGGCAAATTGTCACATGTCCAGCCGAGGTGTCCGTAACGCAATACTTAGACATTTTGACCTGACCAGGGTCGGCATGACAATTCGAATTCTTAAATCGGGCGAGCGTTGACGCGTCAATTTCGCGAAGGCCACGTATGGCATTTTCGCCGAGCTCTAACCAATGCACGTCGGAGTACAACGGCCGGTGTCATACATCTAGATGGTTTTGGACCGGGTTTAAAGACCACGGTGTCATGCCGGGTTTAGTGACCTCGGCGTCATGTTTATTACCGGGCGTAATGACCTCGGTGTTTCTGACCGGGTGTAATGACCTCGGCTTCGTGGTTATTACCGGGTGTAATGACCTCGGTGTAATGCCCCAGTTTAAGGACCTCGGCTTCATGTAATGACCTCGGTGTATCTCTTTGACTATCGATAGTAAAGCAAGATGAATTTCCATTGAGGAATTCTTTATCGGGGTCCTTTTAAGGAACGCACGCGGAGTCAATTGTACTTTACACGGGCCTATGTATCCGTAGGGTCCTCTTTCAATTGGGCCGAGTCAACAATATTTTGCGCATAATATTCATCGTGTTTAGAGCTATATGCTCCGACATGGTTGACCAGGATTTAATCCGGAGTACACTTCATTTTTACTGTGTCCCGAAGGGAGCACATTTCAGCTATAATCTCGGTGTTACCGTGTCCCAAGGAAACACGTCTGTTCCCAAGGAAACACGTTTTAACCGTTACCTCGGCTTTACCGTGCTCTCGAGAAAACACGTCTGTTCCCAAGGAAACACGTTTTAACCGTTACCTCCACGGAAACCCGGACTTTAACCAGATTCGGTGTAACCGGGTCCGGCTTCAAAACTTCACACGGAGCCGGGATTTTAACCAGATTCGGTGTAACCGGGTCCGCTTCAAAATTCACATGGAACCCGGGTTTTAACTTGATTCAAGCGTGCAGGGTCCGCCTTCAAAAATTCACATGGATAGGGTTTTAAAATCGATCCATCTTCGAAAATGGAGCCGGGCTTTGGGTTTTAATCGATCCATCTTCGAAAATTCACGGGAGCCCGGGCTTTAACCAGATTCGGCGTAGCCAGGTTCCACCTTCAAAAATTCACACGGATCCGGATTTTAACCGTATTTGTTTATCCATGATGGGTGTCGTAACCCGAGATTCCATTATGGGTGTCATAACCCTTGATCTGTATTTTCACGGAGCCCGGATTTTAACTAGATTCAGTTTAACCGAGTCCGCCTTCGAAAGTTTATACGAATCTCGGCTTTTAACCAAATTTGGTGTAACCAAGTCCGACCTTCAAAAATCACTGGGATCCCGGATTTTAACCAGATTCGGTGTAACCGGGTCCGCTTGGTGACATAGTCGTCTTCATATTCTTCAAACTCAGTTTTACCGGGTCCCAAACATGGAACACGGGTTTAGCCGTATAATTCTTAATTCATGATACAGTTTCGCCATATACAAGCATATTTGGAAGAAGTGGTTGATTCTCCAAAGCAAAATTTGAATTATTGGGAGATGAATTTGTGCTCCACTTCCATAAGAGATATTGCTTCACCCATCTCAAAGTACGTAGATGGTGAAAGCAATAATAATATCGATGATGAACCACGAGGCTTTGTGGTTGCTTTGAATTGATTTCAATCAAAATGAAATTGTGGCATATCCGCATAGGGCTGCCAACAATATTATTAAATTCATGTAGAAGCATTTCCTCCTTTGGGCCTTGCCGAAAAAATAGGTGCCCATTTACATGCTTTGGGCTTGGAATTTTAAAAATTATTCTCCCAGTTGATATCTAGAAGAGACACAATTTTTCCAAGGTCTGATTGCCCTGACACAGTGGATCATCTCGGCCCAAACTCAGGGCCTCAAGAGAGATTAATAACTCTATCTTCTGCACTGGTTATTCCTCAAGATCTCCTCGGCTTGGAGTTAGAGGAAACAGTCATAGCTAGCTGGTGATAATTGATTACTTTTGCATGTGTTAAACCAGTTCCCAGAAATCACCAAAAAACCAGAACCAGAACTCAGGCAGCAAGGAATCATAAATCAGAATTATGCAACTGTTATAATACTTCCAAACATTGATCATCCAAGAACCACATCAATGTAACGGTTCCTTGCACAAACCATGCTAGGAGCTCCAATTTGTGTTTCTTTGGCAAAGACAATATCAAAGGAGCAACGCCAACACAAGAAGCATAATTATTGATTATAATTTTCTCAAGACCCCCAATTTTCATACTCCTGCATCCCAAGCTTGAGACCTTGAACTTAAGAACGTGTTGACAGTTCCAAGCCCAAACAATTCCAACGCCTCATATGAATCGCATGCAACATCACAAAGAAATCAAGACATATATAGGGACAAGAAGTTATGAGTCCATATTTTTATCACAAGATATCCACTATTTGTCTTGTAATATGCTAATAATAGTTGTAGAATCCTTCAGCAATTTACTCAATCTAGCAGTTTAAGAAAGAATGAACCTGTGAAGGAGCAAATTTGACGTCATTGTTGTTGTGCGCAAGCAGCTAACTTGGTCTCTTGCTCGTAGAGACTACTTTGAAGCTCATTAATTAATAAATCCGCTTCTAAGGCAATTCCTTCGAAAAGATCCTTCAAGACGGATGAGTGTTTGTGACAAATGACGATCAGGGAGGAAGTTGCTCCGCTGTAATAGTTTTGGGGATTTTACAACACCGTTTAATCTTGGACTCCGAATAATTATCTCGGCCTTCAACCAAGAAAACTTCAAATGATGATCACGGATTTCAAATTGTAATCTCAGACTCCAAATTATGATCCTGGAATAAAACTCAGACAAAAGTCACTGAGAAGCTCGCCTTCCATCGTTGATCTTTCAATTGAGCTGGAATTGATTATCTCGGCCTCTACCATACTCTCGACTCCTCGAACCTCAGTAACTCAGGACCTCGTCTTATCAACATCTCGGCTCTCAGGACCTTATTGACTGTACATCTCAGCCATATCCCTTCTTCGAAAGCAATCATCTCGGCATACTCCCAAGAGCTACATGGTCTCTAATATGCGGAGATCGAGGCGTGAGACTCAAGTCCACAGATTTTGGAGCCGTTGTGATTGGAATCTCCATGATTTTTTTGCCTCGGTATGCCGCATGGTGTGAATCAAAGTGCACATTCCTCCGTGACGTTGGTTGCCGGGGTGGCGGTTATTTAGGCGTGGTTCTCGGATCCATATGGATAGAGTCGTTGTAACTGATATCTCCGAGATTCTGCTATCCCACGCTGATCTGTCGCTATTTTTATTTCATTAATGCTCGAATTACCATTGCCTAAAACCTCGCGGTGCAATAATTTAGCTGCAGATTTTCCGCCTAGAACAATGGTATTTCCAATTTCGGCAGAGTTGAATTAAATGAAATGGTATCTCGGCATCTCTCCTGTAATCCTCTATCTCGGCTCCGTGTTTATATCGACAAGCATCTCGGCATGCACCACCAAATCATGCATCTCAGAATCTCGCGTCCTCATCTTGGGGCCATGTCATCTCGGCATCTCCACTCTACGTCGCGGTTCTCGGCACTTCATCAAGAAGACTTTGGCACCTCGGACACCTCAATACCTCGGCACCTTCATCTCGGCAAGTATTAACCCGGCACCACAATCTCAGTAGTTCAAGACCACCATCTGCCAAGCCCCTTGCTTCCACCCAGGATGTAGCTCGGTCAAGCAGTGACGATTTCCCTAGTATTTGGGACCTCGATTTAAATGATCGAAGCCTGGAATAGGAACCAAGACTATCGATATTGTGAATCTGAATCATAGTGAGCCTTTGATCACACCTTGTCGCAGACAGAGAAAGACAATCTGACCGCCTCCTCCTTCCAATATTATAGATCTTTGCTTTGCAACAGACGAAGGATTTTAAATGCCCCCCAATCAAGAGGCAAAATCCCAGGGCACATTCAAACCATGGAAGCTAGAAACATCCGTAACGAACATAAGAGGAGGCATACACAAGAATAACTCGATCTTGAAACAAGAACCTTTTAGAGAAAAAATCGCTTGAGAAGAAATTGATTCCCAAAACCAGCGAATGACCCGTTGGAGGAGGTCGGAGGAAAACCAGTCAAAAACTCTCATACAGACTTGTTGAATAAAAGAATTGGTGGCGTCCTTCCTGTTGGCCAGGAATGCATATCCACCTTCGTTGCACGAATTTCGGCTCAATGTTAAATGGCGGGGATCGAAATTTACCGTCCCCACGGTCGGCGCCAATGTTCTGTTCTGAAAACAGGACGTGTTGGACTTGACTAGGAGCCAAGCCTAGGGCCTACGTACCCTGTGAAGGGATCAAAGTCCACGTAGTTCGAACACACACAAAAGGGGGTGGGGTGTGTGCTGTGTATTTGTATGTAAAAGTCTAGGGTTAGAACGTAGAAACGTGCACCTGGTTAATTGGCCTCGTATTTATAGAGGTTGCCGTTGAGGAGATCATGGTTGGGCACGATCTCCATGGCGAGTATGTGGGGGAGCACTTCACGCAGATACAGTTGGTCCACTCACGTGATGCTCAACGTGGAGGAGACCACGGTTGGAATCCGCTATAATATAGGATCTTCCTATATTATAGGTATTTGTTATCTTAGAGCTTTATTTAGTTGGGCCGCCTATTGTATATGGGCCTTATCCAGATCCGTAACAATATGTGTGTGTATTATTATGTATATATATATAAATATGTGTGTGTATTTTAATGGGCTTGTCCCTAAATAAAGATCCTTTTTGAGTTTGTCTCAATAATAAATGTATTGTTTTTTCATTTTATCTTCAATTAATATTATACTATATACATTCTCTTTCGTCATTTTCTCATTATTACTCACTCTCTCACCTATTCATAAATAGAGGCTTTTTTAAAATAAATAAATAAATTTCCCCTGTAATTATTCCATTTAACTGTTTTTAACTTTTTTTTAGAATCTCACGATTTAGTTAAAATGCTCTTATATATGTGAACGAAAAAAGTACTCGCTCTGGTCCATAAAATAGGGTGATTATAGAAGAATAACTTGGTCTAAAATATAGGTTATTTATAAGATAATTAATGCTTACTTTTTCAATTTTGTCCCTAAAATTAATGCTCATTTCTAATTTTGCCCATTAAATTTTCAACATATTTTCTAATAATGATAAGCGGGGGGGGGGGGGGGGGAAATCACCTAATGACATATTTCAATTAAAACTCAGTTTGAAGTAGTAGCTTATCGAATCCCAAAATTTATTGACTTTATGAGTTCTGTACTAATTGAATATAATCATATATTTTTAACATTTGGAGCTGAAATCTTAAGAATCTATGATCCAAGTTCATTGGATTTTTTATAACGAATAATTATATACATTTTTAATAGTTAAGTTTAATACTTATATTTTTTCCAATTCCATGATTTCTAAGTAAATAAGGTTTAAAATTTAACGTTATTGTATTTGTAATAAATTTCATATTAAAACAATAACTAAAAAAATATAAATTTTGATTCAAATAGTCATATAAATGTATAAAAATTATTATTCCATCATTATTGTTAAACTTATAATATATTATTTGTGAATTTTTCAATGATGTGTTACGAATAAAATAAAAATTAAATATATAATATAGGCTAAACTATACATATAATCCTTTAAGGGTGTATTTAATTGGCTTGAGGGGCGAGGAGGAGAAGGAAATTTTTTACGTCATATTAACCAAATTGTCCATGGAAAATTTTCAATATTCCAAAAATACACTCTCAACAAAAAAGAATATGCTTCTCATTAATGACAATTTGATCAATATTCTTCCTCCTCTCTCATCCCCTCCGCTAAAACCAAACATGTTGTACGTTTACATCAAATTTTCTTTTAGTTCTTTATGTTTGAAAAGTGCATTTTTAGTCCTTAAACCTTAGCAGTTAACATTTCTAACGAGAAAATGACGAAAGGAATTTAAGATGGTGAGTCGGCATTTAAATGAAGGCATATAAATTTGTAAATCGAAACATGTAAGTTGAAACAATTTAAGATAAAAGCTAATTAATTTTTTTTTTTACCTCATATTAACCAAATTGCTTATAGAAAATTTTCAATATTCCAAAAATATACTATAAACAAAAAGAAATATGCTTCTCATTTATAGCAACTTGGTCAATATTCTTCCTTCTCTCTCATCCCTTCCCCTCAAACCAAACATGTTGTAAGTTTACATCAAATTTTCTTTTAGTTCTTTATGTTTGAAAGTTGATTTTTAGTCCTTAAACCTTAGCACCCTTAACATTTCTAACAGAAAATGTTGATGAAAGGAATTTAAGATGGTGAGTCGGCATTTAAATGAAGGCCTATAAATTTGTAAATCGAAACATGTAAGCTAAAACAATTTAAAATAAAAGCTAATTAAAACATGTAGCACCAACTGCCATTAAATAACACTTCTCCTTCTCCCATGATACTTTCGGAGAATCTGCACACCCAGCCTCAACACCAGCAGTGGGGATTCGATTGGTGAAGGTTATAAATTATCGATAAAGGTTAACGCAAGTCAGCTCAAGCATTGAAAAAGTTAAGATCATGAACGTGTTGTGGGAGAAGTGACTTATTACCAAAGACTTTATAAATGAGTTGGTGTTTGAGTGAGGATGTCTTGTTTGAGTTGGTGTTAGAAAAACACGTTTACACAAGTCGAGATAAAACCTCTATCACAAACTTACCTAGTATACTGTAAATCACATTAAAAAAACATCTCTCACCGCTAATCCAAACACGCCAACATTTACTCATAGAGTACAAGTACATTTTCGGGTTATTCTAATTAAAAGATTTACCCAAAATCTGGATTCCCTACTTGATATATCGTTCATCATATCAACTTTGAAAGCATTTTGATTACCGCAACAAATCTAGACACAACATCTCTTTGGTCTACTCTAGGATTGCTTAAGTTTGGATCTCTTTCACTTCACCACAATTGATGCTTCAGAAAATATTCATTGACCTGCTTCGAGATTGCTTAGTCCTATTTTACGTCATCGTATTTAATGTTTTGACACAAAAACTTGCTTTTGAAATTTTGGACGTAATCCATGATTCAAAACATCGAAACTCATAAAGAAATATTATTAGTAGCATTTAGAAGAAGTATGAGTATTAATTAAGTGGAAACAAATGTTATCACTAAATTTGAATTCTCGGAGACGAAGGCTTCGCATAGCAAGAACAGACACTCGAGTGTATGTTCAGACTACCTTGAGTGCAATTATTGTCATACTCGAATGTTGATGAATTTTGTCTCTGGTACAAGAATGTTAAAAAATAGGATACTCAAGTGTTTTGATAACACATACTTGAGTGCTAGTTAAAATGGTTTCAATTTCTACCGGACACTCGAGTGTCACAAAGTCGCACGAGTACTTCACTCAAAGTTGTCACATTGAGCAACTCGAATGCATCTTATAAAAGAGATAACACTCTTGATTCATTAGCGAGTATCTTACACTGAACTTGCAAGTGTTTACCTTACACTTGAGTGTTGGAGTTCACACTCGAGTGTCCATCACAATACTTCCAGGGTTGAAGCGAGTGTCATGCAAAATTCCTATTAGTGTTACCCAGCACTCGAGTATTTACTTATGCACTGGAGTGTTCAACGTAATACTTTCATAAATCAAGCAAGTGTCAAGCAAAATTTTTGTGAGTGTTCACTTAAGCACTTGAGTGTTCAACACAACACTTCCAGAAATGAAGCGAGTGTCAGCCAAAATCTCTACAAGTGTTATGTGTAATACTCTGCAGGACTCGAGTGTTCTTTTGAGCACTCGAGTGTTCATCTCATCAGAACACTTTAAAAACAGTTTACAGATTCAAAAGTTTTAGTTTAAATAACGGTTGCTCACTTGAGTGTCTTAAAACATACACTCGAGTTAGTTGAATTATCAAGTCCTTTTTTTTCTTAGTTTGTTACCATCAAAACATAAATCAAGAACTAATAAATAACTGTCAAATATCAATATTTTTTTGTAGTTTTATATATACATGTGTTGGATATGATTAGTTTTGATGATGTCTTATATAGATGCCATTATCTAGAGCAAAAAGTTTGCATACTACATTTATCTTCTACTTTGACTAATTCTTATATTTAATGTAGATATGTGAAGTTTAATACAATGAAGAATGATCATGAATGGAGTTTGAAGAAAGAAGAACTTGTTAAATATCATGAGGATATCAATATTCAAGTCTCGTGATCAAATGGAAGTTGGGCGGCTCAGTCGGAGTTAAAATAAGCTTCTTGAAGTCATTCTTGAGTATGATGCGAAAATGGTATTGTTCATGAGTAATTCTCGAGAATCAGCATTCAATTCTCGAGAATCGTGTCAATTCTCAAGAATCGAGATAGCAATTCTCGAGAATCAATGTGCTTCGGCAATACTCTGTTCTGCTCACATTTACGCGACCTTGGTAATTCGATGATATCTCCCAAACCAGGAATCGGATTGAGACGAAACAAATTTTTTGGAAACTAGACTCCCAATGAGTCATTTTGACAAATATTCAAGCCCAAAGGAGTTCAGATGAAATAAATATGAATTTTGGAAGTTACCACATCAATCAGCGTCACACAGCAGACCAACCTTCGGTATTTTGAGTGTATCTCACAAATGACAAATCCAAATGAGCTGAAACTAGTGCCATTTGAAACTAGACTCAAATAAATTTCCAAAAAAAATCAAGAACACAAAAAACGAAGATCAAATGAAGGAGTTATGATGTTTTGAAGTTGAAGGTCTGTTCTGAATCTTTGTAGAAAACGCTGATAAAATCAACCTCCATTCATCTGATGTTAATGGATGAAATACAACCAGTTTGGAGTTGATTCCTCTTGCATGGAAAGAAGAATTTAAAGATCTTAAGAATTTGAATCAGAATTAACTCACTTGCACCTCCATGTGAAATTGATTCTCGAGTATGTGCTTGGAATTCTTGAGAATAAGGCTTCAACTCTCGAGTTCGTGATTCTCTAGTACGTGATGGTTCACTTTCAATATTCATCTCCCAAGCAATTCTCGAGAATGGGTAGGTAATTCTCGAGAATGGTATGTGGCGAGAATCAACATCACGAGAATACTCTCGATATGATTCTCGAGAATGCGTAAATTGATTCTCGAGAATGCGCGGTAAGTTATTTGGTCTTGTATTCAGCTTTGTTAATTCTCGAGAATAGAAACATGATTCTCGAGAATACACGGTCCATCTTTGATCTGAAGACATGATTCTCGAGTATGGTGATATGATTCTCGAGAACGCTTGCTCTCTAACACATCTGATCAAACTATTCCAATGTGCTAATTCTCGAGTATTAGTAATACAGTTCTCGAGAATGCTTACATGATTACAAGCTCCTGCAATATAACATATACTCGAGCATAATCGTTCTCTCAGTGAATCTAATGAAGAACCCAGACGATACATGAGCACATCGAAGAGCATACTCAAGTATGAGAATTTGGCTACTCAAGTAATATCAAGGATATGAGCTTCTGAAGTGCTTGTGCAGTAATGGTCGAGTATGAGCAAGAACAAAGCTTCTACAATATCTGAACTACATAGAATCATCTGCAAAGTTACTAAACTGCTGGATACTCAAATATTGGAGATTGGCTTCTCGAGTATTGATCCGAATCAAGTATCTTGAAAATCTAAACAACATAAATACTCGAGTATTGAGTAATGGATTCTTGAGTATTAACGAGGAGTTGCATTTACAAAAGGATTCCAGTTTAAGGAATTCTCGAGAATAACTCAAGCAATTCTCGAGAATATGTTCCTCTCATTTCCATCATCTTCCAGTATCGCTGATCATCTGCTCGAAATCAACTGGGTCATTTTCTATTATGTGTTAATCATACTCAACCTCATCTATACATATTTAATCATCCTTTTGATTGAATTGCAGTTGATTAAGCTTGTTTGAATTGAGATTAGCCGAAATGCAATCCGACGTGGCAGAAGCATTTTGATTTTCACAGATTAAGGCCAACAAAATTAAGATGTGCCCATACCACAAAAGCATCTGAATATTATCCTAAGTCATTCTCTGACCAGAAGCACGTGGAAGGCAACTGGAAAGAGACCCACTAAGCGGACACTCGATTGTGGTTAGCAGAAAGGTGCGGATGTTTAAATGTTCTCAACGGATATACACGAATGCCACAATGGATATTCAATGAACCTGAATAGGATGACATATCCAGCGAAGCAATTGACGAAACAAGCAAAACGAAAAAGTATTTAAATTTGTCAATGACCATCTCCAATGGACCGATATTCAAATATGCAACGGCCACATTCATATTCTACAACGGACGAATGCTGCAACGGATTAATATCAATTGTCTATAAGTAGAGACACATTCAAAACAGAAGAAGTGGCGAACACAGAAACACGAGCTTACATCTTCAATATGGCAATACTCTGATATTCATTTACTCTTTGTTTCTCAATGTTCATATAGTTTACCTTAGAGAGTGAAATGATCGATTATGTACTTCAGTGTTTATTCATTCACTTCTGAGAGAAGATTTATCTATAAACATTCTAGCTGAAAGTTACTCAAGATTGGGTGATCTTGAGTGGGAAACACATTGTATTGATTACGACTTGTAAGGGGAGTGGAGTGCGAGAGTGAGTAGTCCATCCTTCGTTTACAGAGTGTGTAATCAAGCGGGTGTATCAATTACAACTTGTAAGGGGGAATGGAGTCTGAGTGAGAGGACCATCCTTCGTTTACAAAGTGTGTAATTGTTCTTGAAAGATAGTGAAATCCCAGGTGTTCTGGGGACTGGACGTAGGTCAGAGATTTTGGATCGAACCAGTATAGATCACAGTTTGCTTATTCTCTTCCCTTATCTTTTATATTTCCAGTTGTTCCGTTGTGGAACACAAATGTCTCAGCCCTGGAGGCTGGTTAACTTCAATATAGGATCGGTAGGCTTATCCAATGTTATCTATGGCACGGATAACGGTGGACAAGATGATCATTTGTACACAACGAGAGGTGTGGGGTGTGTGCACGGTGGGACGATATCTAAAGAGTAAGGGAGAATACGTGTGTACCGTTCACCGGGGGTGTGCCCCTATTTATAACCAAGCCGGGTTGATCCGACTCTCTAGGTAGCACGTTCCCATGATGTCGCGCTGTGCCCCCATTTCTGCACTGCGAGGTAGTGGGGATAGGCGTGGGGTAGTTGGCCTTCTAGTGGGCTTGACTTGGTCGGGCCATTTCCGAGGTCCATAACAGTTACCCCCAAAGTCGGCTATTCGGGCTTACGAATTGCCGAGTTTTACTCCGGTGTAGGCCCCGATTTTCCAGGCCCTTATTTCTCTTGGAGCCATTTTGGGTTCTAATTTCAATTGGCCGTAACCGCATCCTACATTCGTGCTGAGTAGAGATTTGCACAAGCATTGCCGCCAATCTTATATATCAGATCTCGACCTCGTGCGTTTCCACAAGCCGCCTAGGTCTCGTCGTTTTAGGGTCTTCATTCGAATTCATCAATTCACCTCGGCCGTTGTACGACTTGGTATTCGGCTCGGGGTTTTGAGCAACAATGCCGACATACCGGCAAACGCGACCGTTCGCCTAGCTAATTGTCTTTTCGCTTGCTCGCGTCGTATCGTATAACCGTCGCTTCCGATTATAACGACACGTGCCTTCAAGCGCCGCCTTGATTCACGCGCCCATTAATGTCATACGTCATATCGTCATCATAGCTTTTTAGGGTTTTCCTTTTTACCCCCTCGCAAGCGATGTAACGTCTCGGCTTTCAAACGTTACATCTCTAGAACTCCTATAAGTGCTCTTCACAGCCTTCATCACCACTCTTCTTCGTCTTCTCAACTTTGAAGAATCGTACCGAAATTTCTCTTTTTTCGAGAATGCATACGCTTTCTCGTTCTTTTGCTTCCGGTATTGTTTTCTCGGTTTTTGCATCACGCGCATGTTATATAATTCGTATTTTGCTCTTTGGCCCGAGTGTTGAGGTGTTGAACAGCTGTGATGATTGTGAATTCCTCTCCAAACGAAAAATGTCGAAAGCTATTTTGAACTCGCATCCGAGTTGCTTCGACACCATTTATGTTTTGCTCATTCACTCCTTCAGGCTTTGAATTACTCGTGGCATTATGGTCTTCTATTATGCATTTGAGTGATTTTACTTTGTTGAGTTCTTCACAATCTGGGCTATCTGGGTTTGATATGCATAATTTCGTTTATGTTTAACATGCTATATCATTTGTTCCCAAGATGGATCCAAAACCCCCGCTAGTAGATATGTATGGTAATCCTATTCGAGGAAGAGGATAGAGAGATTCTTGAACGGGTGCCTGGTCGAACTAAACTTTGGCTATGGTCCATCCTTCCCACGGAAGAAGAGAGGATGGAAAATTTACTCCGATCTCGGGGAAGTGGGAGTAGGACAAGCGTTCGAGTTCCTTCTTCACCCGATGCCGAACTTCCTAATTCTCCTTCACCCAGATTGTCGGCTTCTCCCGAGGTTATTCCCCCGGTTTCGAACACGGGCCCTTCTGGTCCTTGTGAGGAATGTTGCCACAAAGCGATTGAGCTTGCCCGTCTGGGTCATGACAGAGAAGCCGAGTCTCTTTTGGATAAATGCCACTGCAATAAACCGACGAATACCTTGCCGCTTGGGCCCTTGCTTATTCAAGCTCGCCCTGAAATTCCTGTCTTGTCGGGTATACCTCGTAGTTCGATTTTGGCCTTTGTTTTTATTTTAGGTTTAAATGTCTTCACACCAAACCACTCAATCGAATTTGGAGAGTCCGCCCCTTCCGGAGGATCTTCACGAATGCCTCCCATGAAAGACTATGCCGTGAGCAACATAGTACTTGGCTGTAAGAATAAGATGTCTGGGAAAGTGCTTTCGCGGATTGTCCGAAGTGGAGAAGGGTATGATGTGTACTTGCCTCCAGCCAGCAAGTCCGTGGCTTCTGGTCGACCCAACGATGAGTCCTGCCACTTCTTTTATTTTTACAAGGATTTGATCACCTATCTCGGGGTTGAATTCCCCTTTTCGACTTCCAAATGAGCCTTCTCACCCATTTCCGCCTTGCACCTTCTCGTTACACCCCAATGGTTGGGCCGCGGCAATTGCTTTTGAAAAGTATTGCACGACTCATAAGCTCGAGTGTTCCGTCTCCGTGTTTTGTAGCTTCTTCACTCCCTTAGATATTAAGACTACTACGGACGGGGAAAAGAAATGGTTTTGTTGGACCTCACCGGGCGTCTCATGGTCGCAAGTTTCTTAAGCCTTTTAAAGATTCTTGGAAAGGCTTCAAAACATCTTACTTCAAAGTTATCGCGAAGTCCAGGGGATATACCGTGGTTCCTTCGAACCGGGACGTGGGTGAACTTGAGGAACGCTTCCCTTTATCGGTCGATGAACACCATAAGTTTGACGCAAAAGATTTTTTGCCAACTAAATCGCAATTATCGCCGCGAGAGAGAAACCATCGGCGCCCTTATTGCCTTAGTCCGAGAAAGACAATTTGGTGGATTCGGCCGAGTACATTACATCCGTAGGTGTTTCCCTCCCCCCAATTTTATCCTTTTGTGCGTGTTTGGTCGGACTTTGACTTCTTTGATTTTGCTTTTCAGTACACCGATGGGAAAAAGACCCGAGTATACGGACGTGACGATTCCGCCACTCGTCCAACAACTCCGGGTTCTAAACGTAAAAAACGCCCGGCGGACGGCTGATGACTCGCTACGCCAAGAAAACCAAAGCTCCGAAGAGGAAGAAGAATGACAATCCATCAACAAGCAAGGATATTCCTATCCCGACTTCTCCGGCTCAAGATCCGGGGATCATGAGCACGAAACTCTTGCCCCGATGTCCGTCCGACCATTCAGCTCCTCGTTCCTATTTTTGGGGACATAAAATACCCAACTCCCTCCGTAAGGGTATTTGCCCGCCTGACCATTGGTATGACGGGCAGACATTGTCGGAGGCGGAGATGACAGAGTTGAAGGAGATTGAGCACACCAACTTGAAGAATGTCGGTCTATGTCAACTTGTGGCACACCTCAAAGAGAAGGTCGGACAGAACGAGAAAGATCTGGATTTCTTTGAGGATGCGAAGAAGAAAGCCTACGAGGCATTAACTCAAGCACGGGAGGATCTGCAAGTGGCGAGAGCCGAGAAGGAAAGCCTCGACGATTTGGTTAAAGTTCGTGACACGCTCCACTTGTCCGAGTCGAGCTTACTCGAAGGGCGCGGAGTTCACGAGAGTGACATGGAGTCCATTGCCCGATATAAAATCTCGATCGAGGAACGCGGCGACGGAACTCAACTCTTGTAAGCAAGCCCCCTTTGCCTCTCGAGCCGGTCTCGGTTCGTATCGAGACGCCCTTGATGTCGCCGAGGTTAATATTTCCAAGCTAAAGGCAGGCGTCAAGGAGGCCTTCAAGAATGCCGTGGAACAAGTTTGCTTCCTGAATTCCTCGATCGATTTGAATTTAGAAGGAGTGCACATGAACGCGTACGTTGAAGACGAAATATTTATTCCGGCTCCGCGAAGTGGTTGATGATGCCGTATTGCCGAGACGGTTCGGGGAAGAAGAAGCTGGTGGCCAATCTCGTGCACGTTGCAACAATAGTCGGCAATTGACCTTTTTGCAACTTACGGCTTTGTACGTAGGTTATGTAACGCCGCTCGGTGTAGGGCTTCCATTTGTAAACGTTTGATTTGACCGCTTTAATCATATGCGCTTATTTTCTATTTAGCGTCTTTCAAATTGAAGGTTTCTGACGTGATCAAGGTCAAGGAAACACTCCTTTCTTTTATGGTGTATACCGAACTTGGCGGCTATGCCGCTACATGATTTACGAAAATTGGCGTTGCCGGTTCGCACATGTTTATTTTTGGCCAACGTGGATAACATGATAAACACGAATTAAGTAATCCGATTTTCATTAATCCTATCATTTGGCTTTTTGTTGCCGATCTAATCGCAAATGTGCTTGCTAGGATATTCATTCGGTGGTTTTTCTTTTACATGATTTATGGACATTGGTCCATACATGTTATGCCCGACTTCCTTTGAACAAATGTGAGATAGTTTCTTTTACATGATTTATGAACTATGGTCCATACATGTTACACCCGACTTCCTTTGAACAAATTGCGGAATACGGGTACTAATGCCCGTCCTTTTGATTCATTCAATGTGCGGCTTTACATCAAGGATTCGGTTCCGTAGGAATTTGATACATATTCATGATGAAGTAAGCACTGAAAGTAAAGTTAATAGAGGAAAATACGAAATTCACGAAAACAAAGCATTGAAAGCAAACATTTGCGTCGACTTTGATAATCGCCTATAGTAGGCCTTAAGCTTGTCGGCATTCCAAGTCCTTTTGATTGCTTCCCCTTTCGCGATTCTAACACATAAGCACCGTTTCGAGTTCATGTCGGATGCGGTAAGGACCTTCCCAATTTGCGGCGAGCTTCCCATCTCTACGGCATTTACGTTGCCTATATCGGCCCTTTCAAAGCACCAAGTCATCCTTGTTGAAGGAACGGTGATTAATTTTCTTATTGAACCGAGCCGCGACGAGTTGCTTTGTGGCTAAATCTCACAAGTGAGCCATGGTTCTAACCTCGTCAATCAGATCTAGTTCGACCGCGATAGCCTCGCCATTTTCCTGTCCCGCTGCGAAGTTGTCGCTTTTCTCCACGAGGGTTCGCCGATTTCTCTTTGGAATCATGGCCTCACAGCCGTAAGTCGGCTGAACGGCGTCTCTCCTGTGGATGTTTGAACTGTGGTCCGACAACCCCACAAGACTGCATACAGATGTTCCACCCAGCTTTCCCGTTCCTCGGTCATTCACTTTTTAATTCCGTTGATGATAACTTTGTTTGCTGCCTCGGCTTGTCCAGTTGGATTGTGGGTGCTCCACGGAAGCGAAATGATGCTTAATATTAAGGGCGGACATCATTTGTTGGAAGCCTCTATCCATGAATTGCATTCCATTTACGTGACTATTTCGCCGGTATTCCAAATCGTGATATAATATTCCTTTGCGGGAATTTACGTACTCTAGCCGAGGTGATTGTCGCCAGAGGTTGCTTCGATCCACTTAGTAAAGTAATCGACCGCGACGATCGGCCACTTCAAACCGACTGGAGCTGCTTTAAACGGTCCCAGCAAGTCCATGCCCCGTTGGTAGAACGGCCCGGGCCGTGATCTGTGTCATCACTTCCGGATGGCGGAACCCAAATTATCTTGCCATGCTTCGGCGGCTATTGCATCTCGAACATGGTATTTAGCATCTTGCGCCATGGTAGGCCAATAATATCCCCGGATTGCTTTACGGGCCAAAGCTTTTGCCCCATGTGTTGTCCATTTATGCCTTCGTGGATTTCCGCCAAAACATATTGGGCCACGATCTTCGTTGAGACATTTAGCCATGGGAGAATGCGTGCCTTTGCGATACAACTGATCGTTGACCATTACATAGGTGGCCGCTGTTCTGACTAGAGTTCTCGATTCGGCCGCATCTTCTGGGGTGATCCCCCTTTCCAGATAATCAGCAATCGGTTTTCTCCAATCCCCGAATCTGAAATCAGCATCACGCAACTTGGTCTTGGTAGGTTCTGCTGGACAATTGTGCGGAGATTTCCCGGGCATTTTGTGCTAGCGAGCTTTGAGAGAACGTCGGCCCTCGTATTTTTCGCCCGAGGAATGTGCGCCATGTCACCTCGTCAAAATATGTCATAATGTCTTTCACCTTTGTCAAGTATTTAGCTAACGGCCCGGCCCCCTCACTTGATAGGTCCCTTGGATTTGGGAAGCGACCAGTGAGAGTCCGTGGACACGTGCACTTGCCGAGCTCCGTTTTCTTTAACTGCAAAGCAACCCGGCAATGAGGGCCTCATATTCCGCTGATTATTCGATGTCGGGAAATCAAGTCGGAGAAAATTCCATCGCCATGCCTTCGGGGCTTTCCACAATAACTCCAGCCACCACCTCCCTTTATGTTAGACGATCCGTCCACGAACACTTTCCATAGTTCGGCTCCGTCTTTCCATTCGAACCGAGGTTAGCTCCACTAAGAAGTCAGCCAAAGCTTGTGACTTGATTACTGTCGGAGCTTCATAAGTGATATCAAACTCGGACAATTCAATTGCCCAAGCTATCATCCCGGCCAAGTCGGTTTATGTAAAACTTGTCGGATGGGTTGATTCGTTCTTACCACGATCGAATGGCCAAGGAAATAATGGCGAAGTCGTCTCGCCGTCGTTAATAGTGCAAAGGCCATTTTCTCCAATTTCTGATACCTCAACTCGGAACTTTGCAGAGCCCGACTTACGAAGTATACTGGTTTTTGCCCGTCTTCAGTATCTCGAACTAAAACCGCGCTTACAGCTTTTTCCCCCACCGACAAGCAAATCTGACGAAACAATTTCTCCCCGACTTCTCGTAGGGATAATCGGCGGAGATGCTAAGCATTGCTTTATTCGCTAAACGCTTCTCCACATTCCGAGTTCCATCCTTCCCGAGCTTCCTTCTTCAAGAGTTTAAAGAATGGGAGGGATTTTTCTGCTGACTTGGGCAAGAACCTTGTCAAGGCTAACAATCGCCCTGTCAGCTGTTGCAATTCTTTCTTGTTTTCCGGGGGTTTCATTTCCATCACGGCCCTGCACTTTTCTGGGTTAGCTTCAATGCCTCGGTTAGTCAAGAGAAAACCCAAAAATTTTCCTGACGGAACTCCGAAAGCACATTTTGTCGGATTCAAACGGATTCGATGCTTCCTCAACTTTTCGAATGTTTCTTGCAGATCATGAACATGGTTATTTTGTTCTTTAGATTTCACTATCATATCATCAATGTAGACTTCCACATTTTTTCCCGGTGATCGGAAAAGACCTTTGTCATCATTCTCTGGTAAGTCGCCCCCGCATTCTTGAGGCCGAATGGCATCACGTTGTAGTAGTAGTTCGCATTGTCCGTGATGAAGGCCATTTTTCTTGATCCTCGGGATGCATGGCAATCTGGTTGTATCCGAGTATGCATCCATGAATGACAAAAGTTGAAAGCCGGCCGATGATCAACCAATTGGTCAATGTTAGGCATGGGAAATGCATCCTTAGGACATACCTTGTTCAAGTCTTTGTAGTCCGTGCACACGTGCCATTTGCCGTTCGGTTTTTTAACCATGACCACGTTTGACAGCCACGTTGTGTATTGCACTTCCCTAATAAATCCGGCTGTGATCAACTCCTGGACATGCGCTTCCTAGGCTTTACCCCGGTCCGCACCCTGTTTCCTCTTTTTCTGAGCAACCGGGTTTGACCCATGGTGGATGGCCAATTTGTGACAACAAAACTCGGGGTCAATCCCAGGAATTTCAAATGGCGTCCATGCAAATACGTCTTTGTTTTCTCGCAGGAACAACTCCAATTTTGTTCGCATCTCGGGATCCAATGTTTTTCCGATTTTGGTGGTCTGCTCTAGTTCATCCCCCAGGACGAAATCTTGTCTCTTCATTAGGCTCGGACCTTTGCATCTTGTCTTCTTCCTCAAGTCTAACTCTATTATGTAAACAGGCTTCGTCCAGTCTTCTTTTCACCTCCTTTGGCGAGTCCGTCTTTGGAATTTTGCTTTCCTTGACCACTTCGAAGTAACATTGCGAGAGTCTCTTTGATCTCCTTTAATGGTAACGACCTGATTCTCTTTGTCATAAAATTTCAACTTCGGTGATTAGAAGATACCAACATGTTCCGAGTCATGGATAGTCGGTCGTCCGAGGATAATATTGTATGGAGACGGGAAATCGGCCACAATGAAACGAACTATCCACGATTTTTGAACGCCTCCTTCGTCCCCAACGTGAATTTGAGGTCGATGTATCCCTTTGGACGGGTGTCTTCTCCATTAAAACTGTCGGGGTGGTCATACATGGTTTGAGGTCTTCCGAATCGGCGCATGCGTTTAAACGCATCCCGGAGGATTATGTCCACCGCGCTTCCATTATCTATAAAAATCTTCTTAACTCGGCAATCTTTGACGATTCCGGTTATGACGAGCCCGTCGTGGTGTCCGGCATGACATCCTCCAAGTCTTCTTGATAAACCCGAGCATTGGCAAATTTGGTTTTGCGAGACTCCCTTTTAAATCTCGGACGATCAACTACGAGATAGGACCTCTTTTAAATATTTTTTCTTTGATTGGCGGAATCTCCTCCTCCGCCAGAAACCTCCTACAATCCCATTGCGTCATATTTTGACTCGGGAAACTCATCATGCGCTTCTCTTCCTTTTTTCTGTTCTCGTCTTCTTTTTCGGCCGGCGGACTTCTACTTCGTTCTCCTCCGCGCTTGCCCCGCCTTGCGTTTGGATCGAGATATTTACGGAGCTTTCCCTCTCGTATGAATTTCTCGATGGCGTCCCTCAAATCCCAAGACACATCCGTGGTATGCCCGTGTTGGTCATGAAATTCACAATATCGGGATTTGTCCGGGGTATGTTCATTCCGCATCGGGCGTGGCCGTTCTACTTTTTTCATCTCGGTCGGGAGACTTCCTTCCGGACTGGGCCGAGATACTTTTAGCGGAGCGTATCGGTCATATCTTCCTTTTGCTCTTCGAGGTTTAGCATCCCTTCGTCCTCGGGATTCTTGTGTTCGGGTTGTATCGTTCCTTCATTCGGGAGATGGACTCCTCCGCTTGTCCCGGGTGCATGGCTCATAATATCCATTTGTTCCAGCTCTATGTATGTCTTTGATCGATCTCGGAATTCTGCCAGTGTTTTGGGACGTCGCTTTACGACCGACTTCTTCAAACGTGAGGATTTGTCCAGGCCAGCTATGATGCAGTGCAAATGTACGTCTTCCTTTAACCCGGCACTTGTATTGCCGTGTCCTTAAAGCGATCCAAATACTTTTGCACCGTTTCCCCGGGTGATTGCTTCACCTGATCCAATTGGAACTCGGTTTTGGGTTGCTTCCTACTCGTGGCGAAGTTGAGTAGGAATTTGTTCTCCAAATCTTTCAAGTCCGGGATTGTGTTTTCTGGCAAGGTGTTGAACCAGATTTGGGCTGGTCCACGTAGCGTTCCCGCAAACAACCGGGGTACCACGGGCCCCGAGTATCCTTTGACCATGATCTCCATTCTGAAATTGCCCACATGCACTTGCGGGTCACGGGTTCCATCGTATTTCGGGAAATCTTTGGTGTCTAGGCCTTTTGGATAAGGCGCGGCCATTATTTTGGCCGTGAAGGGAGTCGCGACTTTCTCCTCCTCATCTGAGCTTGCATCCGTTGACGGCGATGCCACATCTTTATTAGAGAGGACCTTTTCTTTGTCTTTCTTCGACGTTCCGACCGACGATCGTTCCTTTCGAGTGTTATCAGTGTTGTCCTGATTAGCCACTATCCGATCTTGTTTTTTCTTGGCTTCCGTGTATCATTCCTCACCTCGGGAGTGTCTTCTTCATGAGCTGTCTGTGATGTCCCAATATTCCGAGGTGTTGGGATGCCATTTTGACTCGGGTCCACATTGCTCTTTCCTGCGTTGCCGTCATGATCCTGGGTCGGTCCCGCATGACGTCCGACTAATTTCCTGAATTCTTCCTCGCGACGATACATCTCTTCTCTCATAGTCCGGACGTCCTCTTCCCTTTGTAACCGGTTGCGTGTTTCCATCTCGTCTATTCGGTCCAATACGGAACCAAGTGTGGTTCGTAAGAGTTGAATATCGGGGTCGACCACTTCATGGGTTTTGGTTCGCCGGATAGCGATATCTTCAGAGGGTGGAGATTTCACCGTATCCGATGTCTCCTCTTCGGTTTCTACCAACACTTGTTCTTTATCCCGGTTCATCGGGCCCGCATTGTGATGTTTGTCCTTCGTGTTGTTCGGTTGTTCTTCGGCACTTGATTTTGCCGAGTTGTTGTGCCACGTCCTCTTGTATTCGCCATTTGCTATGATAAGTTCGTGGCTTTATGGTATGGGATTCGAAGTTTACTCGTCCCCACGGTCGGCGCCAATGTTCCGTTGTGGAACACAAATGTCTCGACCACGGAGGTGGTTAACTTCAATATAGGATCTGGTAGGCTTATCCAATGTTATCTATGGCACGGATAACGGTGGACAAGATGATCTTTTTGTACACAGAGGTGTGGGGTGTGTGCACAATGGGGACGATATCTAAAGAGTAAGGGAGAATACGTGTGTACCGTTCACGGGGTGTGCCCCTATTTATAACCAAGCCTAGGGTTGATCCGACTCTAGGTAGCACGTTCCCATGATGTCGTGCGCCGTGCCCCCATTTCCGCACTACCGAGGTAGTGGGGATAGGCGTGGGGTAGTTGGCCTTCTAGTGGGCTTGACTTGGTCTGGGCCATTTCCGAGGTCCATAACACCAGTATATGATTATTTGAATATCTAACTATCAATTTAGAAGTTGCGAAAAGATTTTTCAAAGTTCCTAAAGTTTTATCCGACACCCAATTCACCCCCTCTTGGGTGATAGTCGGGTCTTTCATTTGACATGGGGAAAACTATTATTCAAGTACATTTAATTTCCTTCAATTTTTAATTTAATACCTGTGTTTTTTCTCTATTAAATATTTTAGTTTTATACTATCAACACAATTAACTACTATACAGGAGCTACTAGTGCTCACAGCAAAGTTATATGTGCTAACAATACTAGAAGAATAAAACTTAAAGTTTTTATATGTAGAAAAAACACACGGTACCAAATTAAAAATTAAAGGAAACTACAGGTAATTCAAAAATGGTTTTCCCTACAAAACTTGTTCATAATATTTTTGTAATAACCAGTGAGATTAGGTCTAGCAGAAGAGACTAATCCACGATAATATATAGCAAACTAAGATTCAAATCTATGTTGGAAGTGGTGCCCACATTTAGGGTTTGCATTAGGTGTTTTTCTCTCAGGTGTTTTTCCCTCTAATTAGAGGGATTAGGCATTTTTAAAAAAATATATATATATTCTATTTATTTAGATTAGATTATATGTTGAATCCTGAAATTTTTTTTGCACCCAATATCTCAAATTAATTAATTTTCAGTCGCATTTAAATATTTTTCCGTAACCCTACTATCCGAAAATTAATTAATTTGAGATCGGGTGGAAAAAATTTCAAGATGCAACATATAATCTAATTAAATAAATAAAATATATATAAAAAAAAAATGTCTAATCCCTCTAATTAGATGGAAAAGCACCTAAGAAACATCTAAGAGAAAAACACCTAATGTGAATTCCCACATTTAATGCGCAAGAGTGTCTCAAACAGAATTGCTTCTAATAAGAGGATCCATGTGCCTTAAAAAAATAATAAAATTGAAAATCAAGTCAAATAAAAATAGGTAGGATATAACGATAATATATCACACTTGAAAAATAAGTCAAATAAAAATAGGTAGGATATAACGATAATACTTTTTCTATATCACACATATATGCATATCTTTTATGGCCAATAGCACAACAACGATATATATTGAGGGGAGGAGGGTATTCCTCCCCAGTTACTACCTCCATCGTTATATCAACTTTCAATGGCTTATATTTATATTTTTAATAATTTTATAATAATATTAAATATAAAAATACATATAAATAAATTTAACATTGAAAATGTGTATAAAATGGGGGACCCTTTAGTTTTTACTACCAATTTGATTCTATTTATGAATCCATTTAGAGAAAAAATGTAGTTGGTCCTTATTATGAATCCACTCTTAAAGGAATAAATGATATTGTTACAATTTTTCCCTTATTAAAAGGTAAAGAGAGAAGAAAAAGGTGAAAAATACTCATTTATAAAAAATAGAAAAATTAGAAAAAAAAATTATCAATTTATTTTATATTTATTGAATTAACTAATTTTTTTTAATAGATAAGAATTAGTTAATTTTAATTAAATTTATGATACAAACAGTCATTTAATTCCGATTGACTAAAATACATCATGAATGCATGTATTCTTGATTGAACTAGGAAAGATGGTTAATGTACGTCTGTCCTAATTTATTGTAATTTAATGTTCATTACAATGCGTGCTCGCACTCAATTGCACAATGTTACCCAAATTCGTTGTCACCTAGTCAAGATTATCAAACTCATGAGTTTAAGTAAACTCATGATAGTGAGGTAGACTCGTATCGTGAACTCAAATCGTAAACTCGTACAAGTTTACTTTTACTATTAAATAGATATTAATAGTATATAATTAAATTATTAAAATATAATAAATAACAACAATTTTATTTAAATATTTTTACATCCAAATAATTGAAATTAAATCCATCAATATTCATAATTTATTATATTTAACAAAGAAATTTTCATAAAATTTGTATTTAAAGCCGCTGAATATGATCAAATTGAAGAAATTAACACTAGTTTAAGGATGAGTTAACACGATTTTGTAAGCTGGAAACGTAAAAACGTTAAACTCGGTATATAAACTCGTGAGTTTAATCGAGTTTACAACGACCACGAAGTTTACTTGAGACTCGACTCGATTTTGTAAGTTAGAAACGTAAAAACATTAAACTCAGTGAGCCAACTCACGAATTTGACAACAATATACACCTACTCACCCCAGTGTCATTGTGATAAACACGGAACCTAAATTAGGAAATAATATTAATCTCCTGTCAAGTGCATGCATACAACATATTGAATACTTTGCATAAAATGGGGTGACACCTGGATTCAACTCCGGAAAATATGTGAATGTGTGTTTTCATACTATTCATTTCATTCATAGTTTCATAGTCTTTGTGTCATTATGATGAACGCGGAACCTAAATTAGGAAATATTCCCTTCAGTCATAAATATAAGACAAAATTTATAGTGTAAATGGCACTAAATATAATTATTGTTGTCAAACTCGCGAGTTGACTCTCCAAGTTTAGCATTTTTACCTTTTTAGCTTACAAAATCGAGTCGAATCATTAATAAACTCATGATCGTTATAAATTCGGTTAAACTCACGAGTTAATATACCAAGGTTACCATTTTTACGTTTCTAGTTTACAAAACCGTGTTAACTCACATTCAAATTCGTGTTAACTTCTTTGATTTGATTATGTTTATCGGCTTTAAAAATAAATTTTATAAAAAAAATTTGTTAAATATGATAAATTATGAATGTTGATGGAATTAATTTCCATTATTTGAATTTAAAAAAATATTTAAACTAAATTGTTGTTATTTTTTATATTTCAATTATTTAATTATACATTATGACCATCTATTTAAAGGTAAACATAAACTCTTATGAGTTTACGATTTAAACTCACGATACGAGTTTACCTTGCTTTCACGAATTTGTTTAAACTCGTGAGTTTGACAATTTTGCATATAACATATTGAATACTTTGCATAAAATGGGATGACACCTGGATTCAACTCCGGAAAATATGTGTATATATATGTGTATGTGTTTTCATTCTATTCATTTCATTCATAGTTTCATTAACTTTGTTTTGATTTGATCTGTCCCAACTTAGGAGTTTGAACTTGAATCATCATCCATGGCTTCCAGTGGCGATGTCGACGTCTCAAGCGTGAAGTCCTGGTTGGAATCAAACACTGCCCCTCGCATCCCTTCCTACTACCACACTCGCACCGATTCCAATGGTCGTGATGATGGGGCACATGAGCTGGCTGCTCTTGTCCCCGTCATTGACTTCTCCCTCCTCACCTCCGACGATCCCCAAATCCACGATGCCGCGGTTCGCCAACTCGGCCAAGCTTGCCAAGATTGGGGCTTTTTCATAGTAAATTCCAATCCTTCTTCCTTACTATGTTCCTATATCATGGAAGCCCATGTTTTGAAACTTGGACCAGAAACCGGAAAATCAATCGGTAAATCAGTTTGGTCTAGGGGTCAAAGCAACTCACTTTTTTAAAAATTTGATTTTTTTTAAAGAAAAAATCCTTAGAATTTCATATCAACAACCTTGAAACCTTCAATTTCTCACTGATTTGCCCTGAGTTAGTTCCAAATTGATTTCAATCTGGCCTACTGATTTATGAGTCAATACTCTGATTGGTTTAATGGCCAATCTAGATTTAAAAGTCTTGACGAAAACATATATAGTAGTAACTGTACTTGTTATTCATTTATACATTTGTCCCCAAAGGCTATTCTTTGATCGCAAAGATGCAATTTTTTTAAGAAAAATCTGGGTGTGTGGTTTTTCAGGTTACAAATCATGGGGTCTCAGAGAATTTAATGAAGGATACTCTGGAAAAGTGCTCAGACTTTCATAATTTACCTCTGGAGGAAAAGGAGAAATTTTGTGGTGCTTATGACCCTCTCCCAACCATCAAGTATGCTACAAGTGCCCTTCCTCGAAGTGTAGGACAGAATGACCATTATTGGATCGATCATCTCAAATTTTTCAATTATCCCAACCAATGCAATACTCCCCATAAACCTCCTGGTTTCTAGTACGTCATCATCAACACCCTCTTCCATTTTATTTATCTCTGACCTTTTTCTTTTCTAAATATCCTTCTACTTTTTTATTTGGAGTGTCGATTTCCCCTTCTCTACTGCCCCTTCTACTGTCCCTTAATTTTTCTTAACTTCCCAATTACTTTTTTTGCATTAGATTCTATATGAAATTAGTGACATTTTGATATCTTATAAACAAAAAATAGTGTTGTATTTTTAAATTTTTTTTACAGTTTTTCAAATATTGCAGTTTGAAATTAAAAAAGAAACTATAATACAATTCAAGTATTATTTTTTTTTTTTTGGGGGGGGAATTGCATCTAGGTTCGAGCAAGAGAAAATAAGATAAAATAGTCCCTTGAAATCTTAAAATTGCGGTGAAGTCTCATGGGACTTTTTTGCAATATTTTCCATATGTGAAAACACACAAATGCCCATGAAGACACATGAGCTTGTCAAAACAAGCACATAGACTTGTCAAAACAGATACATGAACTTATCAACACAGGCATATGAGAGCATTTGTGTCTTTTCAAATATGGATAATATTGCAAAAAGTTTCACGGGACTTCACTACAATTTTGAGTTTTCAATAAACTATTTTGTCTTATTTTTTCTTGCTCGGGACCTAAGTACAATTTTCCCTTTTTTCCTTAAAAAATCATATAAATGCACTATTTATCACTCATTTTATATAGAATCAAATAATAATAATAAACAAGTTAAGGGAAATTAAGAGGCATCAGAGAGGGCAGTAGAGATGGGGCAACAGATACCCCAAATCCTTTGTTTGTTTTTACAGTGAGACTGCTACGGAGTTTTGCAAGGAAATGAGAGATGTGGCAAGGACTCTACTTGAAGGAATATCAGAGAGTTTAGGATTGAAACCTGGTGACATTATCGAGCACTCAGCTTTTGATGTTGGGTACCAGAAAATTCAAATAAACCTTTACCCTCCATGTCCTCAACCTGACCTTGTTCTGGGATTACCTGCTCATTGTGACAATGGCATCGTGAATATCCTCATTCAAAATGGAATCTGTGGCCTTCAAGTCAAGCATGCTGGCAAATGGGTTAATGTTACCCCTCTTCCTAATTCCTTGATTGTCAACACTGGCGATGACCTTGAGGTTATTTTCTTCACTTTCACCTTCACTTTTATTATTTTTCTCCCGTCTTTTTATAAGATCCTAATTTTTTTTTAATTGGTTTAGTCAATTTAATAAGATCCAGCTTTAGGTGCTCTTCACCAAACCTCGTTAGATCTAGATGGTCCAGATTTTAAAAAAATTTAATTGATGATTTTTTAAATTCTTTTCAAAAAATGATATTTAAGATTTTATCTTTATTTTAAATTTCATATTCATTAAAATAATTTTTAAAAATGAAGACAAAAAAATTAAATAAGGATCGTTTAAATCAAATATGGATAATAAAGATTTGAAAAAATTTGATGAGCACTCAAATTGGTTTGACATTAAATGCATTTTATACCACCCAAGTACTCATAATTATTATTGTCAAACTTATGAATTGACCCTTCGAGTATACCGTTTTTGCATTTCGACTTACAAAAATGAGTCGAGTCACTAGTAAAATCGTCAGTTGTAAACTCGGTTAAACTCACGAGTTTATACACTGAGTTTACCGTTTTTACGTTTCTAGTTTAAAAAACCATTTTAAATTACTCTTAAGCTCATGTTAACTTTTTTTATTTGATCATGCTCGGCTTTATATATAAATTTTATAGAAATTTCTTTGGTAAATATGATGAAAAATGAATGTTGATGGATTTAATTTCAATTATTTGGATTTAAAATATATCTAAATTAAATTGTTGTTATTTTTATATTTTAATTATTTAATTATATATTAATAATACATGTTTAATAATAAAAGTAAACTCTTATGAGTTTACAATTTGAGTTTACGATACAAGTTTATGTCATTGTTACTAGTTTACTTAAATTTGAGAGTTTAACAACCTTAGTCATAATATTAAATACATTTTCCCCGATCTTACCCCTTACATATATTCTTTTTCATACTTTTCCTCACCGCTATTTCTCTTTCCTAACAAGGGCACACTTGAAGAATTAAAAAAAAGTTCATCTGTTACATTTATACTTCTAACTAGTTTTAACCGATTTATTAAACCACGTGATTCAATTAAAAAGATCTTATAAAAAGGACGGGAGAGAATGCTACTTTGCTGTTTTGTGTTGTCAATGGTTTTATACAAATTCTCATGAGGTTTAATTTTCAAGTTGTGTGTTTTTGTGATGTTTTTGTGATGAATCTATATAGGTTTTGAGCAATGGGAAGTATAAGAGCATTTGGCACCGAGCAGTTGTGAATGAGAAAGAGAGTAGACTTAGTGTTGTAGCAGCACATGGACCACAAAGGGATAAAGAAATAGGACCTGCACCAGGGCTCTTGGAGAAGGAGAAGCCATTGTTCAAGGGATATACGTATGACGATCTTGTTCGATTTCAACTAAAGGGGGTGAGTCCTGAGATGCCAAGACCCTTGGATGCTTTTCGAATTACTAATTAATTAAATGCTCCCCCGATGAAACTCTTTTATATATGTGTGTGTGAGAGACAATAAATGTTATGTCACCTAGACTGTTTATGGAATAGTGGAATAAATTGTTTGGATTTCTGCTGCTGTCTGTCTGGTTTTGAGGGAAGTGTTTTTGGTTGGGTGATTTCGATCTGGAATATTCAGATTTAATCTGAAGGATTAAATTTCTTTTTTCATTTAAATCAGTTGTTTCAATGAGATTTTAATCAATAATTTATACTAAGATTTGGTTGTTGATAGAGTATGACATTATATATATGATCTATGCAGCAGACTTTACATAATGGGATAAGTTGTTGTCGTTGTACTATTATTGTATTTTTAGAAAAAATAATGAGTAGAAAATTTGAAATAAATATAATCTTTTAACTACATGTTTTTGTAAAAAATGATCTTTGTTTAAAAAATTAGTTGAAAATTTTAAATCTTGATCATTAGAACTATGTTTTAGATGGTGCAAATCTCACCACAATGATAAGTATCATGGTGCTCATTAGTTCGAAGAGCATCAAAACTAGTTCCGATTTGATTGCCCAATCACGTACAAATGATTATATATGGAATCAGTTTGACTCCTCACGCAATGGTAAGCTCCGTTTTAGATCCAATTTATTAAATGGTTTAGATTGATTTTTTTTTTTTTTTTTTTAAAATTTTTACTTTTCAAAAAAAACATTTAAACGTGTACAAAATATAAAATAAAAATAATTTTTAGGTGTTATTTTTTAAAAAATTATTTACCAATTGAAAAATTATTAGTTGAAAATCTTAAATCTAGAACATTGAAATTTTATTTGAACTCTACAGATTTCAATATAGTGAAGAGCTCTCAATGCTCACCACAGCAATAAGCACTGAAACTAGTTCCAATCATATTGATCTAAATTCTTCCATTGAGAGTCCAAGAAAATATAGACATAATAAACAGGAAAAAAAAAAATTAAACATTGAAAGATACCATTAAAATTACCATTTGCTCCCAATGAAAATAACAATAGTACTTGAAAATATGAATATCCTGTACATGCCCTTTAAAATATATTCCCTCCGGTGCTAATTATAGGAACATTTTTAGAATTGGTTTTGGTCCTAATTATAAGAGCAAGTTTTAACTTTTGTCAATTTTTTCCTATAATACCCTTATTTATTCTTTCTCAATAATAATTAAAGACAATAATAATTTAATAATACACTTATATATTTAATAAAGTAAATAATGTTTGCAACTCATTAATGTCATATACACCTCAATTATACTTTTTTTTTTTTGTAAAATAATTTTGAACAATTTTTGTCATATTTTTTCCATATCACCCCTACTAATACTCTTCTACAATAATTAATTTAACAACAAGCTTATATTCTATCAAGTGAGAGATTCCACTTTACTTTTTATTTTTAAAATAAAATAATTTTAATATTCCTTTAAAAAATCTTTTTTTAACAAGTGAATAAGTTAACTATGTTCTATATTTAAGAGGGAAATGAGTAATTTTAGCTTAGAGGTAGCTTAAGGTTGTGGGCTTTAGCTGTAACCTTTATCTATACAGGTATATTATTATGCAATTTGTAGGGTGATCGATGTTGGCGAATAGCCGATTGTTGTATGGAAATTCAAAAGAGTCGGTGACTATTATAAGTTGTAACTAATTTTATCTTATGTAATTTTCAATTTTCAGCAGTGGTATTTTTGGAAAATAATTACAATTAACTAATTTAACTTCTTTCCTTAATCTCTCCAAATTCTAGTAAATAGCTCCTATAATTAGGACCGGAGGGAGTATTAAATATATACTCCACAAGAATTTCAGGTGTCTTAACTCTCCAGTCTTCACTAATTAACTACATTCAGAACCAAGTTTTAAATCCTGACACATAATTCCCTACAATATGCATTATTCTTTCGGTCATTCTATACTTCCAGGTATAGTTTCATAGAGCAAGGGAAAACATCTTTTTTTTATTGAAAAAGATGTTTCTAAAGTTTTACAAAAAAATTTGAACCATTACTTTAGAGTTAAATTGAATTAGTTATAAAAGTATTAAAAAAATTATTTTATTTTGTACCCAAGCTTTAAGAATACCTTGATAAATGATTATCAGGTAAGGCTCATAATTTTTGGGGAAAATCCAGGGCCCTTTTTGGCAAAAACAATCCAAAAAGGGCCCTAACTTTCTAACAAACGATCCCATCCGGGATTGTCGAATCTTGGTGAGTTGTAAATGAGACTGATATAGTTGTTAATGGGGATCGATATTGTTGTAAATCAAACTGATTTAGTTGTAAAAAAATTGTTGTAAATGTGATTGATTTAGTTGTAAACGAGTAAAAAAATTGTTGTAAATGAGATGATTTAGTTGTTAAATTTTAATGCATTTTTTCCGAAAGGGCCCCAGGGCCCTTTCGAAATTGGCGAAAAGTTAGGGCCCTTTTTGGATTCTTTTTACCAAAAAGGGCCCCTATAAAGATTTTCCCTAATTTTTGGTATCACATGTTAAAATCAGGTTGAGATTTGACATTGCAATTATGGTGCTTTATGGCAATGGTGAGCATCGTGCTTGTCACTGCGGTGACACCTTCATAGTCTTTAACGGCTTAGATTTAAAATTTTCAATTATGTTGTAAAAATAAAAAGATATGCTATAGGAAATTAAGAGAAGAAAAAAATTTGAGAGAGAAATGGGAAGTATAAAATTTTATCTTTCTCTTGCTCTTGCTTTCTAGTCCCAAGTCTTTTATTTTTACAACATTCAGGCATATTAATCATATTAATCGTAAGATGAGAAATTCAAATTATATGGCTTTGGCCATTTATCTTTAAGATAAATAAAAATTGTATATGACTTACAGCCATACAATAAGATAAAAGATGAAAAGGTATACGGCTTCTAGCCATATTATATTAAAGTAATAAATTTAAGTGATATGACTCGGTCATATAATTTCAAAATATGAAATCGATGTGTATGGCGAACCATAACAACATTAATAATATAGAAGAACTTGTAAATGATATTAAAATAAGATATAAAAGTAATAACAATCTAAAATATTAGCTATAAAACTCAATGCTTAGAACAATTAGTAAAATTAAAGTATCTATTTTATTCCATATGGTGGCTCAAATTATCTTAGATAGATAAAATAAAATACGGATCGAATCGTAACCTTCCACTAGAGGGTAAGAAAGCTCACATTTGTATTTTACATTTTGTTCACATTGATTTTTTTTTTTAAAAAATAAAAGTAAAATGTTTACCTAGAAGTTTTTTTCTTTGTTGAGGTCCATTTTTGTCCAATGCTTCATCTGTAAGGCGTTTTTTCTAATTTTCATCTGACATGAATAAAAATGAAGTGGATGATATAGACTCGACGACTCAACATATTTATCAACTAATGGTTACATTTAACTTGAATATATGAAAACTTCAGAGTCTATATTGATCCCAAAAAAGTCTTAATACATAGAGCTCTTGAGTAAAAAATTTGGGACATATTTGCATCTTCTTAACCTAAAGCAAAAATAATAATAATCTGGATGCCAAGTGGAATTGTCAGCTCAGCATATTTCGTCAACTAATAGTTAAATTTAACATGCATAACGACAACAACTACATTAGGTAATAATGAACCAAAAAAAAAAAGGAATCTTTTGGGCAACATTATTTCTAAGCGAAAACATCTAGAGCAAATCTACAATTTAAGCATCATATTTTTTTTATTTGACCAAGTGTTTTTATTTTGAGGTTTAAATGGAAAATGAAAAACATGTTTGGTACCACGATTGATAGTCCAATCGCACGTTTTAAAGGCCCAATTGAGCTTTTGGGACTTTTTGGAAATCTTAACATGTTTGGTAAGGAACTTATCTCAATAGTGCTTTTTAGTCAAATGTAACTTATCTCATAAGCTCATTTTCGGGGCTTTTGAAAAAGATCCTTCTCAAAAAGAAGCCTATGGCCTACAGTAGTAACGACACTTTCCCTCATTCCTCATGGATTGCAGAGTAATGAGACTTGTTTCTCTCTTTTCTCTCTCTCTCTCACGAATCTTGTAGAAATGAGACATGCTTCTCTTCTCTCTCTCTTTTATGGGTTCGCCTCTATTATAGAAAAGTAATGAGACTTGTAGAGTAGCTTGCTTCTCTCTCTCTCTCTCTCTCAAATCTTGCAAAGTGACTTGCTCTCCCTCTCTCACTCCGGCCTTCAGTACCCTCTCCAAGCTTCAGAAGAGTAATGAGACTTACAGAGTGACTTGAAGTGTTCCAGAGTTTTTAGAAGGTATGGGTTGGTGCTTAGCATAATTGGGGTTAGAGGTGAGCAACAGGCAGGCAGGGCTACCCTGTGGGGTAAACTGTGGCCCGCCCCATGAACCCGTATAAAAACAGGGTGGGTTAAACGGGTACAGAGAACCCGTTTAAGCAATTTTTTTCACATGATTAAACTGACCCCAAATAAAAAACAAAGGAAATAAAACTCAACCAGTGTTCATGGACACAGTGTGATATAGGAAGAAAACCACAGAGACGTTGGGCTCATTATAGAAAGCAAGCCATGTGACATTAATTCTTACTAATACAAACCACAGTTCAAATTCAACATTTGGCGATGAAACCTCTAGACTTATTGATACAAAAACCTACTGAGCTGAGGCTGAGAGTAAGACTATGACAGCTGAAATTGAGCTGAGGCTGAGCGTGAGACTAGAAGAGGTCACAAGCGAAAGGGAGAGGTTAAGACTCCGAGAGGCCGACGGCGAGACCATGAGAGGTAGAGGTCATGGCGAGAGCGAAAGGCCGAGACCGAGGGTTGAGGGTGAGCGCGACGGTTGACGGCGAGCGCGAGAGGCTGAGATTGAGATTCAAAGATACAAGAGACGAGCTTTGAGATCGATAGAGATAAGACGACGAGAGGATCTAGCCAAGATCGAGATCGATAGAGATAGAAGTACAGGACGATGAGAAGCTCTAGCCGCTGAGGTTCAGGCAACGACAGCGACTAAACCCTAAGACTAAGTGGAGTTTTCGAATGTGTTCTCCAAAATCTCCACTCTCCAGTCTCCAAAAATCTCCACTCCAGTTTACTCTACCTAGTGCCTATACACTGCTCTACTGAAGTTTGAAGCTCTGACCCTGGGACATGGTCATGAGGGGGGAGGGGAAAAATAAATAAATGCATAAACAAGTAACAGGCGGGCACGAGTTATAACTTAAACTGGTACGGGTAACCCGTTACCCGTGATGGACCCAATCTGGGAGGGCTTAATCTGGGGAAATTTTCACGGGGTGCGAGCGGTTGGGTAGGTTCGGGGTACTTGCTCACCCCTAATTGCAGTAGTTAATTTTTTCTCAATAAGTATTTTATCGCCTTCTCCAACTACTCATCTGTCAACCTATGAGCATTTACTTGTTCATTTAATTTGTCAATGAGTTATCTAATCTCTTCAAGCATAAATCTTCGCATGGTCCGAGCTTGGTATCTCATATATTCTCCTAGTTTAGCTTTCACTACGTCTGAGTTTCGTATCTCATCTGTTCGCCTTGTCCGTAAAATTTTTGCCTTGTCTGACCTTGGCATTTATCCCGTTGTCACCTTATCAGATCTTCGCCTCACCAGAGCATTCTTGCATCTATTTTGTACTCTATTATCCCAGCTTCGAACTTGGTTGGCTTCGAGTGTCGATCTTGGCTTCGATCTGCTATGCTAATTGGATATCTTAGCTGCCAATGGCTTCATTTTCTGAGGTAAGATTTAAAGCTTCATTTAAGGTAATCTTATGGTATTGTAGCTCTGTGTTGTTAACTCTATAATGATATGCTCATCAGATATCATGGTTGGCTTATTATGTTATGTTAGGTCTATTCTGTACTCCTTTTTTTTTTGCACTACAAATCGTTCTCGCCGTCAAGTCAATATTGTGCAGAGAGATGTTTGCAACATCAATGTGCTGTCCAGCCAAACAAGCAGTTCCAAAGTTTGTTTGCTTATTGGTTTTTTGCTCATTTTACATTGTTTGTTTAGAGTTTTTGTCAGTACTTTCAACTTTCTATACATTTGATCAAGTTGGCCAAAGAAATAAAAGCCAACACTTTATGGCATTGATTTTGGGTAGTGTGAGGTTAATAATATGGTTTGTGCAAGTGCGATAAGGAATCATGTGAGGATGTTATGTTAACTCTGTGCTGAAATATATGCTCTATGAAATGTTTGAGTTCTCTGCAACTAATAGTTTTTTTTTTATTTCTCTGCAACTGATGGTTTTTTTTTTTTTTTTTTTGTTGCACTGCCAATCTTACATATCTAGATGTTATGTTAGCTCTACGTAGATATACATGCTATATGAAATGTTCATGTCCTCTGCAACTGTTTTTTTTTTTTTGTTGCATTGGAAATTAGACTTATCTGGATGTCATGTTTTTCCTTTCAAATGCATTTTATGCGACTAACTTGATTTCATCAGAGATATGTACTTTTATGTTTTTTATTTTGTGCAAATTTTTTCTGTAGAATTATGGACAATGATATGAGTGAAGCATTATAGGATGATGTCTCAACTGAGGTTTTTATCAACGCGTGCATTGAGAAAATTTACAAAAAAGAACACCCTGGTCTATCATTTACAAAGACCGGTTGGACGAATATTGTGACAACTTTCAATGAGAAAACTGGGAAAGCATATGGAAAGAAACAATTGAAGAATAGGTTCGACATCTTAAGGAAAGATTTGAAGACTTGGGATGTATTAATCAAAGACACTGGTATAGGCTGGGACCCAACAACAAATTATGTTTTTGTATTGAATAAGTGGTGACAGCAGAAACTATAGGTGTAAAAACCTATGATTTTGTTATGTGTAGATATTTTAAGCTAGACTGTATGTGGCATTTTTGTTTATAGTCATTGAGTTTGGTTACTTGTTTGTATGCAGGAGAGTTCAACGTATGAAAAATTTAGGCACACTACCCTAAAGTTTGAAAATGAGTTAAGGATTATATTTAAGGATGCGATTGCAATTGGAGAGGATATTTTTTTACACAGCCTCACGCACAAGAGGAATACTAGGAAGATGCTTATCGACCTACCATGGATAAAGAAGAGGGCTCATGGAATAGTGAGGACGACCTTTTTGGTGCTAACCCAGTGCTTCGTACAGGAGTGATAGCTGATCTAGCAAGCATTGACTTATCAAGCCTCACTCCACAAACTATTCCTACTACTTTAGGAATCCATTCCAAGAGGAAAAGAGGATAGGGGTCAGTTTAGAAGGAAAAAATAGAAAATTTCAGCTTCTAAACAAATAAAGGATGCAGTTAGTGTAATAGCGAATGCATCAAAGGATAAGGCAGCAACATTAAATTATATCAATGCTCACAACGTGGAAAAAGTTTTGTCCGAACTGCTAGGCCTTGAGGAAGCTCAATGTGATTGGAATTTTGAGTCTGATGTATAAAGCTTTTGATGGATAAGACTAGTCGAGAAATGTTTGTTTCGCTAAAAGGTAACAAGGTCTACTTGGAAGAATGGTTGTGGTTTATGGTTGCCAACCCCTAGATATACTTGAATTATAAATGTACCCAGTTGAATTATGATATAGTATTGTATGGGTTTTATTCATCATATGTTGGTTTTATGTCACTGATGACATTAAGTGCCCTTATGTATGATAAAAAGCTCAGCTATCATTTATAACTTGTTTAATGTGTAACATCCCAAATTTTGGGATTTGAAATTGGAATATTTTATGGAAATTAAATATGAATTTCTTTAAAATAATTAGGAGAATAATTATTGAAAATTTAGGCTTATTTTTTTCCTTAATTTATTTTGGGAAAAGAATAATTCAAATAAGGAATAAAGTATACCTAAAAATTATAGAAATAATAAATGAGAATTTAATAGTGGAACTTGGCCAAATGATTAGATTAATTATTTGGAAAATTAGGAATTATCCTCCTTGGAATATTTAGAAAACAAAATCAAGGAAATAATTGCAAGGGATAATTTTAGAACAAAACCCAAGTAACAAAATATTGGTTACTAATTCCTATCGTACTCCTCCCTTCAATGACCACACATATAATTACCACACCTTCTCATTCATTTGATGGCCACGTGCTTCTCCATGTAAAGCACCAATTTGACTTATATTCATTAAACACCTTTTGGGCATCTATTCATTATATGCTAGACCCTTATTAAATAAAGCTTGCCACGTGAAAGCCCACTCCCTCAGCCTATTATATCTTGTTGGCCCATACACAATGAATTATTCAACCCAATTCTCATCTCCTGCCCAGCAAGTATTAGTAATATATATATATAATATAAAACAGATCACCAACGTATCATTAGCTCAGATCATAGCAAATCCATTCAGCGCCTTCCACGGTCACGCAACAGGAATGCCCTACTTCTTGAGCCCAGCACCTGCACCACCCTTCCTTCTCATTATAACCATCCGACCTTCACAAAGAAACAGAAAGGGAGAGAGAGAGACCTTGTGACAGAGAGAAAAATGAGAGGGGAGGAAGCACTGATGGAAGAAAACCAAAGAGGAAAGAGGAACCAAACGTGCATGCAAGCTTGAAAGGTGAGTCCCTTAAGTCTTCTCCTTCTAGTTTTTGCACATTGGTTCTGAGTTGGAGGTTCCTGCACGTTGGTTTTGCTGCTGCACATGAAAACCTCTGTTTTTCAGACTGAAAACAGTGAACCTTGCATGCTTTTGTTTCTATGGAAAACGTCCGTGTTTTTCCATGAAATTTTTACAGTAGATAGTAGACCCAATAAGGTTTAAAACGAGTCAAAACCCAGCCAAAACGGACGTGTAGATTGAGAGATATGATTTTCCACAGTTTAGCCAAAATCTAGAACGTTTTCTGCATGTCCCGTGAACAGTAACTTTCGGGCTTCATTTTGGAATGTCAAACATTTGAGTTTTTCCTTGAAATTTTTACAGTAAATAGTAGGCATCTTAAACTTTAAAACGAGCCAAAACCCAGCCCAAACGGATTTGTAGATTGAGAGTTATGATTTTTCAAAGTTAGACATTGAAAACTGGAAATTTCTGCATGTCAGACGTGAACAGTAACTTTTGAGCTCATTTTTAAATGGAAAACATTTGATTTTTTCCTTGAGATTTTTACAGTAAATAGTAGACATCTAAACCTTTCCAAAAATCTAAAGATCACCTAAATCGGACGTGTAGAAAGGGAGATATGATTTTCCGAAGTTTGACCGAAAATTTGGACGAATTTTATGTTCCAAGAATAGTGATCATCTTCTGGCATGGTTTTGGAATATGAAACCTTTGATTTATTTCATGAAATGTTTTTTTTATAGTACATATATTAATATTTAAAAAGAGCTTTGGATCACCTTGAACAGAGGTTTGTAACTCGAGATATGATTTTTGGAAGTTGAGTCACAATTTTGGAAAGTTTTCTGAACAATGTTTGCATTTTAAAAAATCTGTGAATAATATAATATTTTATGTCTATTGGTATTATTTTTATGTGAAAGTAGACATGCTAAGGAGCACGTAACTTTTGGAAACACCTCATTTAGATTTTTGTAGAATTAATTACGAAATTTCAAAGTTTAATCAGAAAAATTCTGGAAAAGTCCTATGTAAAGAGTCAAGTTACATTTATACATTTTTAGAATTTTTAGAAACATTATATGTAACGCAATAAAGCATAATTTGTAGAATAATTGTTATTTATTAAACTTCTAACTTAAAGTATTGATGACGTCTTAGAGTAGCCTCGGGTTAATAAAGATATTATTGAAATTTAATCATTTTAGTTTTGAAATTTGAAGGATTGTTATTTTCAGTTTTTATTTTAATAATATTCATTATTAAATTTTGTATATTTTTTTATGAAATTATAAATTACAATTTTAATTATGTGGAGTTTGAAAAAGTTATTAATGGTTAGTAAATTAGTTGTGGTAGATTGATTTTTGGTGTGTGTTTGAGCTATTGGATTAGGAGCGAGTGTGATAATAGTTAACTACGGCGAGAGGTAACCACTTTCCACTTATTATGTGTATTGATATGTTGTTTGTGAGTATTTTGTGAATTCATTATGAATATTTTTAATATAATCTGCCTTGCGGAACCTTATGATTTAAATTATGAATTTATACATATTTATTTATTTATGCATGAGAATTGAGAGTTTTGATATTATGATATTTATTATGAAAATTATTATGATAATTATGGGAAGGTTGAATTTGTAATATATTGGGATGCATGATGGTTGGCTTTATATTGTCCCATCTCTGAAATGAAGTTCAATGAGGGGAAAGTAAATATATTCCACCACGTGAGGATTTTGAGGTCCTCCACATGACCGGTGAGCTTTTAAAATGGGTGTAACTTAGGCCATGTTTGTTAGGAAGAAGATTGGAGAAGGAAAGGAAAAATTCCCATCTTAGAGTCACCTTTCTTCTATGGGAAGATTCCTTCTTTAATCTTCCCTCACATATTGGAAGGAAGATGAAATCTTCCGGAAGATTGTGAGAAAATTCCCATTAGGTCCCTTTCTTCTTCCTTTTCTCACCTCTCCGCTTCTCTCACCTTCGGCTCTCGTCGCGACGGACGACCACCACCGGCCGGAACTTGCCTGGATTTGACTTTTTTTTCTTTTTTTTCCGGCGGTCGTGAGGAAGTGGGATGAAGAAGGAGAGATTTTTTTTTCCCGATCTAAAGGGTATTTTGGGAATTTCAAGTTTTATATTTTAATTTTTTTTTTAAAATTATCATCTTCCATCCCACTTTCCATATCTACCAAACAGTTCAACTTTTTAAAGTTTCCTCTTAATCTTCCTTTCCATTCCTTTCCCTCCTTAAATCTTCTCTATAACAAATGGGGTCTTAGCCCATGGGTCTAGTCGGAGGAAATAAGGCGGTTTACTGGATTGGTGGGAGGTATCTTGGGGAATGTGTTAATGAAAACTGTGATACATAATTTTTATATGAAATTTTTATGATGTGGATATTGGCAAATTATATATATATATATATATATATTTAAAATACTATGTTATATAAATTGTTCCACATGACACCTCACTAGCACATATTAGTATTCGTAATGAGTTGGATTGATGGTTACCACATTTTTCCAGGTGATAATTCCCATTCGGGTCCATCAGGGAAAACTTTGGAAGCTTAGGCTACTCCTCCGGCAAAGTAGTGCTTCCATCTTTCGGTATACATTGGATGATTGTATATTGCCACGTTAGGGCTCATTTTGCATACTCTGATTTATTTTGTATATTTTGGCAAGTAATGAAGCATTACTTAGTCGTTGATCAACCCTAAATTTGTATTTTCGTTAAGTAAAATGGAGGACGTTACACAATGTGTTTCCATTTCTAATATAGTACTTTTTTATTAAAAAAATAAATAAAATCTCAAGCTCACATATGAATTTAACCACACTCACAGGTTACATAATTAATGGAAAATTAGAACAATCAAAATATGTCAGAGCAACAGGAGGAAGATGAAGAGTCTCAAGTATTATCTCTTATAAATGAAGAGATAATAGATTATGAAGAATTAAGTGTGTAGCTGTGTCAATATTTGATGCCTTATGTGTGCAAAAGGAAGAGGATCATCTTCTCATCCTTTTTCTCCATATCCCTCATTAGCTTCATTTGGGTCGTTGATTGAGAAGATGACAGAAAAGTTAAAGTAATAATGTGACTTTTAAGATTGATTAGACAGATATGATTTAGAGATTAAGGGATGATGATCGAAACTCAACCCATGTGCAAACCGCGTAAAACTAGTACACACACGTGTTATTTAAGGGTACAAGAAATATTGACAACTCACGGTTCACGATGTCAAGAATTGTTTTGAGTAGAAAAGCATGTCTTCTACAACTTATGCAATAAATTGGTTGAACATAGGTTACAGAATTCTAAGAACGTTGGAGTTGAAGAAATGATAGCCATGTTTTTGCTCACTATTGGACAATAGGATAGTTCAAGAACTATTTCAACATTCAAAGGAAAAATTACGGTATTAGAAGCTTGTCTTAGTCTAGCTAGGGAAAATATGAAACTATGCGATCCCGAATTCTGTGTCTTCCACCCAAAAATAAAAAATGAACATCGATATTATTCATATTTCAAGGATGCCATTAGAGCAATAGCCGAAACTCACATCAAGTGTGTGGTTGTGGTCCCACACTCCCACGAGAGATAAATATATTGGGAGAAAGGGATATCCAACATAGAATGTCATGACTGTATGTGATTTGGATACGTGCTTTATGTTCATGTTGGCAGGATGAGATCGTGTATTTCACTCTGCTATCTCAAATCCATCTAGAAATTTCTTCTATCCATCTAAAGGTATATTTTCGTCTACTTCAATTAAATTACTATGTCTTCATTTCACATTTGAATTTATCTCACGTTGTCAAAATGTTTTCACCATTTATTAGGGAAAAATTATTTGGAAGATGCTGGATATCCAACTTATTTTGGAATGTGGAAGAATAGGTTTGAAATCTTACAAAGAATGCGCAAATATAGCTACTAAACACAAGTCTGCATGGTTTGTGCAACAATGGCTATATATAATTTTATTAGGAGAAATTCTTAAAAAAATGTTAATCTCATGGAAGTTGAAAACGAGAATATAGGTCATGTATATAATATTAGTGTAGATGAAGAGCTTTCCTCCACAAATTGTGTTACGACATCTTCAACCCAAATGAATCAGATTTATGAAACAATTAAAGACCAAATTGTATGGGACCTGTGATCCAATTAGTTATGTAATATTATTTTTATCAAATTATGTATTTTAGCATTGCTAAATTTTCCAAGTTAGCATTTTTCACCTTTTTGTAATTTTGATTTTAATTTTTCTCTTATAATTATCTCAAAAGCCACTTATGCTACCGCTATTGCAAATAAGTTTCAATTTCACAAAAGCTACTTATGATATCGCCAATCTAAATATAAATCATATTATACAATTTGATTTTTTTTTGATGTAGTAGAGATGCCTCATCTAATCCCTAGGGAAGTATGACAGCTATTACAATCCTGGTACAATAACACCTGTAACTCCTCCGAAGGCCAATACAGTTCCTGGTACCATATCGTCCTGCAAGTCCGAGTTTTGCAAGATAATCCGCAGCGTAATTGCATGTTCTAGGCACATATGTGATCTTCGTGATCCAGTCCCTTTCCAATAATAGTCTTACTTCCATAAGAAGGTCTGCATCAAAATGTGAGGGGCCATGACCGTGCAGGATCAGGTTAATGCACTCCGTCGAATTAGATTCAACCCAAACTTTCCTAGCTCCCAAAGCCCATGCCATCTTAAGCCCAAGGAGACAGGCCCATATTTCCGCAGATAGAGCATCACCATAATTGATGAGATACGTAAAACCTTTAATAAAGGTACCAGTGGAGTCGCGTATCAGTCCCCACACGCACTCGAGAAGTAGCGGCTGTGAATGCGCCGTCTACGTTAACCTTCACCCAGTCCACTTCCGGTGGTCTCCATGAATCACGAGAAGGAGCTAACGTAGCCCCTTTAATCTTCGTCCCTGCTAAACGATCATTAGTAATTGACATACATTCTACCATAGATCTTGTACTGGTGATTAGACTAGGATTTGAGATCCATTTCTTCTCAAAAACAAGGAGGTTCCGTCTTCGCCATATCCACCAACACAGGATTGTAAAGCTAGACGCCCACTTCCTACTTGCTTCGGTCCTGCCTCCTATGTTACTCCATATCCAATTTGAACTGCCTAGGTTCCAAAACTCGCCCCCATAAGGCTTTGAAGGTATCAGTCTTGGAACACATGCATTATCTCCGCCATAAGGCTTTAGAGTGTGAACAGTCTTGGAACACATGCATTATGTCTTCATATTCGTCCCCGCACAAGGGACAACTCGCATCCATAGCCACGCCCCTTCACTTCCGACTAGCATTTATGAGTAAACATTGTCTCTAGCCTAGGAGGGTCTTGCATCGAAGTAGGGCTTTGATTTTCCAAAGTCCACCCCAATTCTCCTCCCTTTGGGGGAATTCTATCCCCGTACAATTTCAAAGGTAGATTCCTCCATTCTTTTTGTTGAAGAATCAAGACTGATATGGAACTTTGAATAAAAAGTTGCCATGTTCCCATTTCCATGTCTTCATATGCACTCAACAAGTTCTCTTTTGTACATAAAGAACGCAAGACTATTCTTGCACCTTTGACACCAAGAGAAGTTAGTGAGGATCATTTAAAAATGAGAGAAAAAAGAAAGCAAGAGAAAAGAGAGTGGAAAGAGAGCAAGAAAAAAAAAAGAGAGAAAAGCACCAAACTTGTTTATAAAAGAAAAAGAGGTGAAAAAGGCAATGCATTTGAAAAAGCCAATGCTCTTACTTTTGAGTAAAGAGAATAATTTACGAGATGCAAGTCCTACTAACTCTCTTCCAAATGCGGTTTCTAATTTGTTGCGGAATTTAAAGATGTTTTTCCTAAAGAGGTACCTGCGGACTACCACCGCAAGAGGCATAGAACATCAAATTGATCTCATTCCGGAGCTTCATTGCCTAACAACTCTATTTTTCAGCTAAAGATGGTAAGAGTAAGGCTGAATATGTGCGGAAACTACATGAGAAGGTAAAGGAAAACATTGAAAAAAAAAAGGTAGAGAGTTACGTCACGCCTTTTACTTGGAGGACATTCAAGGTCTTGGAGGCCCAATGACAAGAGCAAAAGCTAAAAAGGCTAAAGAGGCCCTAAATCTCCTAGGTAATGACCACCTTACTCGAGACAAGCCCAAGTCGAGTTCAGCGTGAGATACGTTCGGTTCTTTCGGACACGTTTTCGGTGCGAAATTCCTTTCCTAGTTGATCCAATCATCTTTTTCTTTCGGGGATCATATCACAAGGGACAACTCGCATCCATAGCCATGCCCCTTCAGCTCGACTAGCATTTATGAGTAGTGGGGCTTTGATTTTCCAAAGCGCTCTTTCCACCGCAACGCCGATATCGCAGATTTCATAGAAAAGTTGCCATGTCGTTCCCATTTCCATTTTACTGAGTTCGCGGCTTGGTCCATAACAATACCACCACGCACTGATTCCCATGTTTTCTTAATACTTGTCCATACATTAGAGCCAGAACGCCGCACATCAATACTCGGAAGTAAGTCATCCCCGCACCTATACTTATCTCGGACAACTTTGACCCACAGAGCATCCCTTTGAGTGACAAGCCTCCAACCAAGCTTCATGAGGAGGGCTTGGTTGTGAAATGTAGCATGCTTGAGACCCAAACCACCCCTCCGCTTCTCCGTACAAACCTTTTCCCAGGCTACCAGGTGTGTTTTTCGATGCTCCGCTGTACTACCCCATAAGAAGGCCCGATTTTGCTTGTCCAGCTCGTCACACACATTGTTAGACAGGTGAGATGTTTGCATTGTGTATGCCGGAATGGCGGAGGAAACTGTAGAGACGAGGGTCACCCTACTGGCCAGAGAAAACGCAGGAGCCTTCCACCAAGACAACCTATCCTTAACTTTATCAACCACCGCCTGAAATGATTCCTTACCAATTCTCTTATGGTGAAGTTGCACCCCCAAATACTTCCCAAGATCTACTGTGGTAGTAAACTCAAGGATATTACTAAGCTCTGCGCCGATTGTGATTGACATTCTTTGAGAAAAATATCTGAGTCTTAGCAGAATTAACCTTGAGCCTTGAACATTCACAAAACTTAGATAAGCACTCCCGCACCATCTCAACCTGCTGACAAGAAGCTTCCGTGACTAAAGGATATCGTCTGCAAAGAATAAATGCGAAACCGGTGGGCCCTTCATTGTGAGCCTAATAGGTTTCCATAAACCTCCTTCCATCCTCTCTTGGATCATATGAGCTAATTTTTCAATACAAATCATGAATAAATAAGGCGAAAGAGGATCACCCTGACAAACCCCACGTGACGATTGAAACCGCCTTTTTTACCGCCATTCCACAAAAGCGCATACTTGCGGTGCTAACACACACGCCTCCACCAACTAGATAAGATTCAGAGGAAGATTCAGTTCGCGTAGACAATCAACAAGGAACTTCCAATTAACCCGATCATATGCCTTCTCTAGGTCAATTTTCATGGCCATAAAACCTTTCTTCCCTCCCATTGTCCGCATCGAGTGAATGACCTCTTGGGCAACAATGATGTTATCCGAACTAAGCCACCCTGGAACAAAGCTACACTGGTTTGGGGAAATGACATGAGACATGAAACATTTCATTCTATTAGCCACCACCTTCGTAATCAGCTTATAAATAACATTGCATAAGCTAATTGGTCTTAGGTCCCTCAATGTCTCGGGGTGATCTTTCTTGGGAATTAAAACAATGAGAGTTCCATTCACTTCTTGAACCCGCTCAGGATGTCAAAAGACTTGTTTTACAACCTAAACCACGGACTCCTTAACCGTTTCCCACTGATGTTGGAAAAACAAGGGATTAAAACCATCTGGCCCCGGAGATTTGAGAGCACCCATACTAAACAACGCATCCTTAATCTCAGCTTCATCAACTTCCTTTCTACACACCCTTTCATGCATCTCTGTAATCTTGGGAAAGGATAACTCACATTCCAGAATGGGACGAACAATAGATTCTTCAAGATAAATATATCAGAAAAATACTCGGTCGCATGAATTTTTATCTATCGCTCATCGAAGCACCAGTCCCCATTCCCTAAGCGAGATAGCATCAATTCGATTCCTCTTCCTTCGACTATTTGCTTGCATATGGAACCATCGTGTATTACGGCCACCATCCACAACCCACTTAACTCTAGCTTTTTGAGCCTACGTAAGAGCCTCTTGTGTTAGAGTCTCATCAAGCTGGGTCCATAAAACTTCCTGGAGTTCTTGTAAATAAAGGAGATTACCCCTTCTGGTTATTGCTTTAGTCACTCCATCTAGCCGCCGGAGAAGTTGACTCTTACGCTTCTGAATATTCCCAAAGACTTCCCTATTCCATCGACCGCATGCAAGAGCAAAACTCTCCATATTGACCCCTCATTCTCTATTCGAGCTCCATTCCTTTTGCACAAAGTCATTAAAAGAATCATGCAGCACCCATGCAGCAATAAACCGAAAAGGTCGTTTAATCTGGGCATGCGAAGAAGCATCCTCCAAGGTCAACAGTAAAGGACGATGGTTAGATTTATACAATCTGATTTTTACGCACTCTTACTTTTATATAAGTTAGATTGTAAATAAGCCACTTTTCTCACCGCTATCCTAAACACACAATGGGCCTGTTTGGGTTGGCGGTAGGAAACGGTGGCTTAAAAGTCATCTGACTTTTAAAAAAAAACTCGATAGGAAAAAAGTCAGGT